>LR738709.1:480236757-480588126 GCA_902687465.1 Secale cereale | reverse complement strand
CCCACCCTCGTGGGCCAGCCCTCTGTCCCCTGACGTGGTTCTCAAGCTCCGCGTGCGTGATTTTCTCCAAAAATATCTCTAAGGTTTCATTCCGTTTGGACTCCGTTTGATATTCTTTTTCTGCAAAACCCTGAAATAGACAAAAAACCAGCAATCTGTACTGGGCCTTTGGGTTAGTAGGTTAGTCCCAAAAATGATATAAAAGTGAATGATAAATCCCATTAAACATCCAAGACTTCATAAATAATATCATCGAACAATAAAAAATTATAGATACGTTGGAGACGCATCAAGCATCCCCAAGCTTAATTCTTGCTCGTCCTCGAGTAGGTAAATGATAAAGAAAGAATTTTTGATGTGGAATGCTAACCAATATAGTTTTTCAATGTAATTCTCTTAATTGTGGCATGAATATTCAGATCTGAAGGATTCAAGATAAAAGTCTATATTGACATAAGAAATAACAATACTTCAAGCATACTAACAAAGCAATCATGTCTTCTCAAAATACTATGGCTAAAGAAAGTTATCCCTACAAAATCATATAGTTTTAGCTATGCTCCCTCGTTATCACACTAAATATTCATATCATGCACAACCCCGATTTCAGCCAAGCACTTGTTTTCATACTCTATCTTTTCAAACCTTTCAACTTTCACGCAATACATGAGCGTGAGCCATGGACATAGCACTATGGGTGGAATAGAGGTGGTTTTGGAGAAGACAAAAAGGAGGGAGATAGTCTCACATCGACTAGGCGTATCAACGGGCTATGGAGATGCCGTCAATAGATATCAATGTGAGTGAGTAGGGATTGCCATGCAACGGATGCACTAGAGCTAAATATGAATGAAAGCTCAACAAAAGAAACTAGTGGGTGTGCATCCAACTTGCTTGCTCACGAAGACCTAGGGCATTTGAGGAAGGCCATTGTTGGAATATACAAGCCAAGTTCTATAATGAAAATTCCCACTAGTATATGAAAGTGACTAAACATGAGACTCTCTACAATGAAGAACATGGTGCTACTTTGAAGCACAAGTGTGGAAAAAGATAGTAGCAATTGTCCCTTTTTTCTTTTCCTTTTTTTTCTTTGGCCTTTTTTTTCTTTTTTCTTTTGCGTAGGGGCTTTATAGATTCAACCTTTCCTCCCATGGGACAATGCTCTAATAATGATGATCATCACACTTTCATTACAACTCGATATTACAACTCGATACTACAATAACAAAGTATGACTCTATATGAATGCCTCCGGCGGTGTACCGGTATGTGCAATGAAACAAGAGTGACATGTATAAAAATTATGCATGGTGGCCTTGCCACAAATACGATGTCAACTACATGATTATGCAAAGGGAATATGACAATATGATGCGTGTCATATGAACGGAATGGTGGAAAGTTGCATGGCAATATATCTCAGAATGGCTATGGAAATGCCATGACAGGTAGGTATGGTGGCTGTTTTGAGGAACAATATGGTGGCTGTTTTGAGGAAGGATATATAGTGGGTTTATGGTACCGGCGAAAGTTGCGCGGTAAAAGAGAGGCTAGCAATGGTGGAAGGGTGAGAGTGCGTATAATCCATGGACTCAACATTAGTCATAAGAACTCATATACTTATTGCAAAAATCTACGAGTCATCAAAAAAAGCAATCAATGCATGCTCCTAGGGGGGAGGTTGGTAGGAGTTAACCATCGCGCGCCCCCGACCTCCACACAAAGGTTGGCAATACATCATGCTCTAACTCCGTCACATAGCGGTTCACCATACGTGCATGCTACGGGAAACACTAACCTTAACACAAGTATTTCTCAATTTCATAAGAACTCCACTAGCATGACTCTAATATCACCATCCTCATATCTCAAAACAATTATCAAGCATCCAACATCTCATTCTATTCAATGCACTTGGTGTGATTTTTTACTACATTGACATTGGATGTCTATAATGTGAAGACTAGTTTCTTTAGCCTAAATACATTACCATGCTGTTTTAATAGACTCTCAAAAGGATATAAGTGAAGCATGAGAGTTCAACAATTTCTACAAAATATTACCACCACCGTGCTCTAAAAGATATAAGTGAAGCACTAGAGGAAAAACTATTCAACTAAAAAGATATAAGTGAAGCATATAGAGTATTCTAATAATTTCTAGGCCATATTTAACTCTCTCAAATAGGTGTGTCCAGCAAGGATGATTGTGGCAAACTAACAAGCAAAGACTCAAATTATACAAGACGCTCCAAGCAAAACACATATCATGTTGCAAATAAAAATATAGCTCCAAGTATAGTTACAGATGGATGAAGACGAAAGAGGGGATGCCTTCCCGGGGCATCCCCAAGCTTAGGCTTTTGATTATATTGAATTTAATTGGGGTGCCATGGGCATCTCCAAGCTTAGGCCTTTGCTACTGCTTGTTCCATAGTCCATCAAAGCAATACTCAAAACTTGAAAACTTCACAACACAAAACTTAGACAAAAATTCTCGTGAACTCCGTTAGTATAAGAAAGCAAACCACTACTCAAAGGTGCAGCAATGAATTCATTCTTTGTTTATATTGGTGTAAAACCTATTGTATTCCAACTTATCTATGGTTCATATCCTCTAATACTACTCATAAACGCATCGGAATAAGCAAACAACACACGAAAAACAGAATCTGTCAAAAACAGAACAGTCTGTAGTAATCTGCAGGTTTCGCCTACTTCTAGAACTCCAAAAAATTCAAATAAATTGGTAAATTTGCGGAATTTGTCTACGAATCATCTGCAAAAAGAATCAACTAAAAAGCACGCTCCAGTAAAAATATGAAGACCACTTTAGCAAGCGCTAACGATTCTGTTTTTTTATCAATTATACAGTAGGGGGGAACCCCTACTGCTTTTCTTGTATTACTGCAACAAAGAGTTACAAGACATACAAGAGTGGGCCACCCTCGAGGAGAGGGTGGGGGGTATGTTACATGCACCGTTTTCTACACAATAGAGTTTACAAGTGCTGTGACTAGGGGTTTTTTCTTGTCCTATAAGCTAGTTGACTAGGTCTTCCTTGATCCTCCTCTTCCAGGACGCGATGGTGGGAGACACCCCTCTGAATAGTTTGTTGTTGTGTTCCTTCCAAATCCCCCACGATGCTATGAGAAACACGTCCATGAACAAGTTTCCGCTATAGTTAAGCTTTGCTACCTCCAACAACTTCAGACGGTCCCCATATGATGGCCAAGTGATCCTTAGTGTTCTCCAGCATGCTTTTGAGAATTCACAGTGGAAGAAAAGGTGCTCGACCATTTCCTTAGTTCGATCATTGCACAACAGACATGTGAGGTTGGTCCCTATGTTATAGTGCCTTCACTTGAGCATGTTTCGAGTGTTCAGTCTGGCCGAGAGAAGAAACCATCCAATGGTTTTGAGTTTCGATGTGCTGATAGATTTCCATAGCCAGGTATACGCTTGGTGTGCTTGGATCTCTCTGAAATAGAAAGTGTAGTAATCTTTAGTTTTGAAATCCGTCTTCCCCCATACGTAGGACCAAACATCACAATCGTTGCTTGTGAGGTCGATATCTGTCGTTGCTCTCTGAATTGCCCGCAACTCATCATGTGCTTCAATTAATAGTGGCAATTGGAAAGCCATACTTAGTTCTGTGATCTGTAGAAACTGTCACGTCGAGATATCTTCCTTAGTAGTGTAGGAGTAGGCTCGTGGGAAAGAGTCAGCGAATATACCTTGGTTCCAGCAATATTTCCAAAATAGAGCCGTGTCACCTCTACCAATTTTCACCGTTGTAATCCCGTGAAACATCGGGCTGAGCTGCATGATCTCGCGCCACCAAAAGGAGCCGCAAGGGTCCATCGCATGCGGAATGTTGTTATTGTAGTACTTTTCCCAAATCATCTGTACCCAAGGAACATCGTGTCTGTTGTAGAATTTGTGTAGGAACTTCGTCAGCATGGCGTCATTTTGGGCACGTAAATCAGGTATTCCGAGCCCTCTGTTCTTCTTGGGTCGGCATATTCTGTCCCATGCAACCAAGGAGTTGCATTTGATTCCATCTTCCGTTTGCTTTCTCCAAAGACATTTACGTCTAATCTTGTCTATTTGCTCGAGGATCTTGGGGTGTAACTTGAGCGTACCCATTGTGAAGATGATTAGAGACGCGACTATAGAGTTAATCAGGGCAATCTTACCAGCATGGGACATGAGCAGCATTGTGGCCGAAACTTTTCGTTCAGCTTTGCACACCATTGGCCTCAAGTCTTGCACCGTTGGTTTTGTGGTTCCTAGGGGAAGGCCAAGATACGTGAAGGGCATAGATGCTACCGAGCAGCCAAAAATCGAGGCAATGCTTTGACAAAGATCAGGTGCGACATTGATCGGAACTAGCGTTGATTTACGAAAGTTGATGTGCAGTCCAATAGACGTAGCATAATCAGCAAGGATATCCTTCATTGTGCGTGCTTGGGTAGGGCAGGCCGGCATAACGATTAACGTGTCATCTGCATACTGAATAACCGAGAAGTCTTCTCCGCTGGTGTCATGCAGAGGGTGTTTGAGGAGCTGTTTTCGCATAGCATCATTGATCACAACTTGTAGCAATTCTGCTGCTAAAACAAAGATCAGAGGGGATAGCGGGTCGCCTTGTCTGACCCCACATTCGCACATAAACTGCCGCCCGGGTACCCCATTAAGCAAGATTGATGATTTGCCAGAGCCAAAGATGCATCTTATCCACTTGATCCATCTGGAGTTAAACCCCATCTGTTGCATGATCGAAATCATGGCTTCATGGTCAATCATATCAAAAGCCTTGGCAAAATCAAGTTTCAGTAGCACTATGTCTCTTTTGGAGGCCTGACATTGGTGTATAAACTCAAACACCCACGCGAGGCAATCATGTATGGATCTTCCCTTGATAAAGCCGTATTGGTTTCGGTTGACTAACCTGGTAATGACTCGCTGGAGTCGATTGGGTAACAGTTTAGTTATGATCTTCAGACAACAGTTGAGTAATGTAATGGGACGGTAGTCATTGACTGTTTCCAGAGAATTAGTTTTTGGGATCAAGGTGATGTGACCATAATTCAAACTGTCGATGTTTAGAGAACCATCATGAAATTCTGCGCATAGACGATAGAAATCATTTTTGATGATGGGCCAGCAACCCTTAAGAAAAGCGCCATTATAACCGTCGGGGCCGGGCGCTTTGTCGGGTGGCATTTCCTTGACTACTTTATCAATCTCCGCGGCGGCGAACAGTGCTGTCAAATGGTCCAGATCCTCGTCTTGGGCAATGAGGCTTTGAAGATCAAATTTCATTGTGTTGGGGGTTGATCTGCCCAGTCTTTCGCTGAATGCTGTGAACAAAAGGGATTCTTTCCCATTGTGATCGTCAACCATAGTACCATCTGCAGTTTTAAGAGAAGTTATATGGTTCTTTTGGTATCTCTCTGTAGCCACTGCCTGAAAAAACTTCGAATTTTCATCTCCGAATCTGATCCAGCGAATCGTACACCTCTTCTTCCAATACTCTTTTTGATAGGACAAGAGTCTTAGAAGGTGTTTCTTAAGGATGGTTCAAAAATTTGCCTCCTGAGTGGTCAGAAACCTTTGTTCTTCAAGAGTGTCCAATTCGAGAATAGTTTTGTTGGTGTTTGTAATGGCAACTGTTAGTCGAGATATTTAAAGCAAATCAGACAGCTTTAAGTTTTTGACAGAGGATACTGGCTGCATTAGTGTGTTTATCGTATTTGATGGGTTTAGCCCAAGCAGACGAAACCACGTCCATAAACCCTGGGTGAGCAATCCAATAATGTTCAAATCGAAACACTTACTCTTGGGTATGTTGGTTTGGATCACCACATTGCAAGGCACATGATCAGAGATAGGTCGTCCCAGTGGTTTGATCATCGTGTTGGGATATCTATGTGTCTAGCTCATCGTTGTAAAGAACCAGTCAAGCTGTTCCAGCAAAGGTTTTTTTGCATGTTATCCAGGTGTATGCTCTTCCTTTAATAGGTAATTCAATCAGTTCTTGCATACGGATAAAATCATTGAAAGTGAACATGTCTTGAGAGTTGCCCCCAGGTTTGTTACGGTTGTCTAGTGAGCGGATATAGTTAAAGTCCCCAAGCAGTAGCCAATCTTCATCCACAGGCAGAGTAAGATCAAATAACCATTGAGTGTAGTTTTCATGAGCTTCTCCTTGGCATGGTCCATAAATATTAATTAAGCCCCATTTTTGTAACGATTGCCTAGATGTGAACTGAACTCCTAACCCAAAAGTTTTAGAGAAGATGACGTCTCCTGAGAAGATAGAACTATTCCAAATCGTGATCATCCCACCATAGGCCCCATGCGCAGGTACATAAGTGAATTTATCAAACCACCGCGGGCAAATTGACCGGAGCATAGCAACATCAAAAGAGGGCATCTTAGTCTCTTGCAAACAAATTATAGAGCAACCGCTAGACGCAATTGCATTCGATAAAGCCAAATGTTTGTCTGGGGCATTAAGCCCACAAACGTTCCAGCATAGGGCATTCCAAGAGTTCATACACATCAATAATAAGGTAAACTGATAAGAGGGAATTTAAGAAGAAACATTCGACGTCTCGCCCACGTTCTGGTTGAGGATGTCCGCTGTGAGTTCTTCCTCAGGAACCGCACAGAACTGAACTCCAATGGCCTGCATTGCAACAATGGAGAGTGGTGGTGGGGTGGCAGTCTCACAATCAGCACTAGAAGTGTTGTCAGTAGCAGTGCTAGAAGAAACTGCAACATTGTTGTTGTCTGGAGCGAGGACTTTCAGAGTTGAAGGAATGAGTCGAGCTTTGACCTTGGATTTGGCAATTTTGCTGTCAGAGGGCTGCGAGACTTTAAATCCATCGTACTTGTTGGATCAAGTGCTGCGGCGCAGGTGAGAGGTGTCAATAGGAGCTTTACCCTTGCGCCTGTTTTACACAGCATGATCACATAAACTTCACACAAGTCTTCCCAAAGGTTCTACTTGGCACAAACACTAAACAAAACATGAAACCACATCTAATCAGAGGCTAGATGCAATATTTATTCCCTAACAGCAAGAAAACCAAAAAAAATATATAAAATTGGGTTGCCTCCCAACAAGCTCTTTCTTTATAGCCATTAAGATAGGCTTGACAATTCAATGATGCTCACACGAAAGATAAGAGTTGAAGCACAAAGAGAGCATCATAAAACATGTGACAAACACATCTGATTCTAACATACTTCTTATGCATAGGCATCTTATAGGATTTTTTTTACCAAGACAAGAAAGATCTAGCATATGCAAGGAAGGAGAAAGAAACAATAGTAATCTCAACATAACGAGAGGTAATTTAGTAACATGGAAATTTCTACAACCATATTTCCCTCTCTCATAATAATTGCATGTAGGATCATGATCAAATTCAACAAAATAGCTATCACATAACATATTCTCAACACGATCCACATGCATGCAAAGTTGACACTCTTCCAAAATAGTGGGATCAAAATTAACTAAAGTCATGACCTCTCCAAACCCACTTTCAATATTATTGCAAACATTATTATCAATCTCATATTCATCATGGGGCTTAAATTAATTTCCAAGATCATAAGAAGACTCACCCAATCATGATCATTGAATCAAGTAGTGGACATAGTAATACAAGCATCCCAAGCTTAGGGTTTTGCATATTATTAGCGCAATTGGCCTCAATAGAATTTATAGTAACATCATTGCAATCATGCTTTTTATTTAAGGAGTTAACATGAATCACTTTTTCTTTTAACAATTCCTCACAATTTTCAGATTCATAAATTCCAAGCAAAACCCCATAGAGATAATCTAGTGCACGCAGCTCACTAGTAATAGGTTCAACATAATTGGATCTCTTAAAGAGATTAGCAAGTGGATGAGGATCCAAACTTTAGCAAGCGAAGATGCAAGCTAATTGAGGGCACATAGCAACACAAGCAAACAAGAGGCAAGCGATAAAACACACGGCAGAAGAAGGGCAAATAAAATGGCAAGGGTGAAGTGGGGGAGAGGAAAATAAGAGGCAAAAAAAGTAATGCGAAGGATAAGGGTTTGTGATAGGTACTTGGTATATGACTTTTGCGTAAGCCTCCCCGGCAACGATGCTAGAAATTCTTCTTGCTACTTCTCGAGCTTGCGTTGTATTCCCTCGAAGAGGAAAGGGTGATGCAGCACAATAGTGTAAGTATTTCCCTCAATTTGTTTTGTATTTTTAGTTTATAAGAACAACAAATAAAAGTGGTAAAAGTAAAGTAGATGTAGATTGATATGTTGAGAATAGACCCGGGGGCCATAGTTTTCTCTAGTGGCTTCTCTCATGATAGCGATATTCTACAGCGGGTAAACAAATTACTGTCGAGCAATTGATATAAAAGCAAATAATTATGAGACTATCTAGGCATGATCATTGTATATAGGCATCACGTCCGAGACAAGTAGACCGAAACGATTCTGCATCTACTACTATTACTCCACACATCGACCGCTATCCAGCATGCATCTAGTGTATTGAGTTCATAAGAACAGAGTAACGCCTTAAGCAAGATGACATGATGTAGAGGGATAAACTCAAGAAATATGATATAAACCCCATCTTTTTATCCTCGATGGCAACAATACAATACGTGCCTTGCTGCCCCTACTGTCACTAGGAAAGGACACCGCAAGATTGAACCCAAAGCCAAGCACTTCTCCCATTGCAAGAACTATAGATCTAGTAGGCCAAACCAAACCAATAATTCGAAGAGACTTGCAAGGATATTATGAGCACACATAAAAAGTTCATAGAAGAACCAAATATCTTTCATAGATAACCTTGATCATAAACTCACAATTCATTGGATCTCGACAAACACACCGCAAAAAGAGATTACATCAAATAGATCTCCTCGAAGATCGAGGAGAACTTTGTTTGAGATCCAGAGAGAGAGAAGAAGCTATCTAGATACTAGCTATGGACCCGAAGGTCTGTGGTAAACTACTCACAACTCATGGTGAGGTCGATGATGATGATGATGAAGGACTCCGTGATGGATCCCCCTCAGGTGGAGCTCCGGAACAGGCTCCAAGATGGGATCTCCACGGGAACAGAAGGTACGGCAATGGAATTAGGGCTTTTTCTCTGTTCACGGAGGTTCTGGGGTACGTAGACTTATATAGGAAGAAGGAGGGCACCGGGGGATGCTCGGGGGGGGGGGGCACGAGGCAGGGGGCGCGCCCCCACCCTCGTGGGCCAGCCCTGGGTCCCCTGACGTGGTTCTCAAGCTCCGCGTGCGTGATTTTCTCCAAAAATATCTCTCGCGAAGGTTTCATTCCGTTTGGACTCCGTTTGATATTCTTTTTCTGCAAATCCCTGAAATAGGCACAAAAAAACAATATGGACTGGACCTTTGGGTTGGTAGGTTAGTCCCAAAAATGATATAAAAGTGAATGATAAAGCCCATTAAACATCCAAGACTTCATAAATAATAGCATGGAACAATAAAAAATTATAAATACGTTGGAGACGTATCAGTACGGAAGTACTACGCAATGAAAAATACTTGGAAAGCCCAGAATACACCTGTAGAACAGTCCATATCCGGACAGTACATTATCAAGGCTAAACGGACATACCCTAGAAGGTCATCCGATTACATGCCTATTAGCAAGAAGAACAAACCTTTTTAAGGTACAAGTCCGTACTGGATGAACTACTCGATACACCTTGCCAAATACATGCAACCCCGGACAATGTCCCTAACCATTGCCTTAGAGCATGTTGGGTACTCCGACAGGTAGCAAAGAGCGGTATGGCAATTCTTGCCACCACCGTACCAAGGAGGGACGTCGAAGTCTTCACCGTATTCGAGACGTTCTCCTCAAACAACCGCCGCAAGAGAGAAAATCGTGAACTTGCCGAGGTTTACCAAACTAGCTCTGCAAGCCCATGGAGAGACACGACAATTAGTTTTTCTGCCGATGACGCACCTCGAGTCTGGTCGATCCGAGCATCAGCAGCTCTTGTACTAGATCCAATAGTGGACGGCTTCCGCCTCACTAAAGTACTTATGGACGGAGGAAGCGGACTAAACCTCATATATGAGGAAACACTTGCAAAGATGCAGGTCAAGAAATCCCGCATTGAGCACACAAACACAACCTTTAGAGGAATTATACCAAGCCGCGAAGCCCGATGTTCGAGAAGCATGAAGCTCGACGTAGTATTCGGCACACCCGATAACTACAGATCGGGGGAACTACTCCACATTGTTCCCTTTTAAAGCGGATACCACGCCTTTCTAGGACAAAACACTTTCTCACGCTTTCAAACTATACCCCATTACGGGTACATGAAGCTTAAAATGCCAGGGCACAATGGAGTGATCACATTAACAAGTGATCTGGATAGAGCACTCCGCACCGAAAACAAGATGACATCCTTAGCCTTAGAGGCATTATCCAAAGCCCACGCGGCCGAAGAATTAACTACCCTAAGATCAAAGGTAGATAAGGACGATGTGATCCTCGCCAAAAGATCGAAATCTACCTCCTTCAAGCCAGCATATGAAATCATCAAATTCCAAGTGCACCCAACGGACCCTAATAAGACAACATCCATCGGTGCATAGCTGGATCTGAGGGTGGACAGTGCTTTACGCGCCTTCCTTCGGGAAAATTGGGATATATTCGCCTAGCACCCTTCAGATATGCAGGGAATCCCACGCAGGCTAGCCGAACACAACCTCAATATCATCAAAGGGTTCGAACTGGTCAAGTAGTCATTGCGACAGTTTTCTGAACCAAAAGACAAGCAATGGGAGAAGAGCTAGCCAAGCTATTAGAAGCCGGATTCATCAGAGAAATTAAACACCCGGATTGGCTAGCCAACCTGGTCACGGTACCGAAGAAGGATAAATCCTGGCGCCTCTGTACTGACTTTACAGACCTAAATAAAGCCTGGCCCAAGGATTCCTTTCCTTTGCCCCGCATTGATCAAATTATTGATGCAACGGCCGGACACGACTCGTTGTCCTTCCTTGATGCTTACTCCGCATACCATCAGATAAAGATGAAGGAATCTGATCAGGCCGCAATGGCATTTATCAGCCCATACGGTCCTTTCTATTTCAACACTATGCCCTTTGGACTTAAAAATGCTGGCGCCACATATCAATGCATGATTCAAACATGCTTAGAAAAACAAATTGGCAAAACAGTGGAGGCATATGTTGAAGACGTGGTTGTTAAGACCAAACACGTCGAGACTTTGGTGGAAGATGTCCGCCTTACGTTTGCCAACCTTCGAGAATATGACATAAGGCTCAATCCGGAAAAATGTGTTTTTGGCATTCCAGCCGGAAAGCTAGTAGGGTTCATCGTATCCCATAGAGGAATCGAAGCTAACCCAACTAAACTCCGGGCCTTGTCAAAGCTCAAAATACCAACCGACCACAAGCAAGTGCAAAAACTAGCAGGCTGTGTAGCGGCCTTAAGCCGGTTCATCTCCACGTTAGGAGAAAAAGCATTTCCACTTTATAGATTGCTATGATGCACTTTCAATTTCGAATGGACGGACACGGCCAGAGCTGGATTGGAAGAAATAAAAACTCTACTAGGAGCAACCCAATCCTAGCCGCCCCCGGTGTTGGCGAACCAATGATGTTGTATATATATCAGCCACTCACCAGGTAGTGAGTGCCATGCTCGTCGTCGAACGAGCCGAACAGGGACATAAATTCCCCGTTCAAAAACCCCTATACTATGTATCCGAGGTTCTGACACCTTGCAAATCACGGTACCCCCACTATCAGAAAATTGCCTATGCGGTCTTCATGTCATCTCGGAAACTTCGACACTACTTTCAAGAGTGTTCGATCATAGTGGCATCCGAGGTACCACTCAACGATATTATTAACAATAAAGACGCCACTGGACGCATAACCAAATGGGCCATCGAGCTCTTACCGTTCGAAATATCTTATAAGCCACACCAGACTATTAAATCCCAGGTGTTGGCTGACTTTGTCGCAGAATGGACCGAAGCCGAACTCCCTAAATAGTACGACTCATACTCCCACTGGACAATGTACTTCGATGGTTCCAAAATGCTAGCCGGATTGGGGGCCGATGTAATATTGATATCTCCAACTGGGGATACAGTCCGGTACGTTCTACAAATTATATACACGGACTCGAACAATGCATCCGAATATGAGAAATTAAACACCCGGATTGGCTAGCCAACCTGGTCATGGTACAGAAGAAGGATAAAGCCTGGCGCCTCTACGTCGACTTCACAGACCTGAATAAGGCCTGCCCAAAGGATCCCTTTCCTTTGCCCCACATTGATCAAATTATCGATGCAACGGCCGGACACGACTCGCCGTGCTTCGTTGATGCTTATTCCAGATACCATCAGATAAAGATGAAGGAATCCGATCAGGCCGCAACGGCATTTATCACCCTGTACGTCCCTTTTTGTTTCAACACTATGCCCTTTGGACTTAAAAACATTGGCGCCACATATCAACGCGTGATTCAAACATGCTTAGAAAAGCAAATTGGCAAAACAATGGAGGCATATGTTGACGACGTAGTCGTAAAGACCAAACACGTCGAGACTTTGGTGGAGGATCTCCACCTTACGCTTGCCAACCTTCGAGAATATGACATAAGGCTTAATCCAGAAAAATGTGTCTTCGGCATTCCAACCGGAAAGCTATTAGGGTTCATCGTATCCCATAGAGGAATCGAAGCCAACCTAGCAAAAATCCAGGCCTTGTCAGAACTCAAAATACCAACTGATCTCAAGCAAAAGCAAAAACTAGCAGGCAGCGTAGCGGCCTTAAGCCGCTTCATCTCCAGATTTGAGAAAAAGCTTTGCCACTCTACAGATTGCTACGACGCACTGACAACTTCGAATGGACGAATGCGGCCACAATTGAATTGGAAGAAATAAAATCTCTACTAGCGAGCAACCCAATCCTAGCCGCCCCCGGTGTTGGCGAACCAATGCTGCTGTATATATCAGCTACTCACCAGGTAGTGAGTGTCGTGCTCGTTGTCGAACGAGCCGAAGAGGGATATAAATTCCCGATTCAAAAACCCGTATACTATGTACCCGAGGTTCTAACACCTTGCAAGTAACGGTACTCCCACTATCAGAAAATTGCCTATGCGGTCTTCATGCCATCTCGGAAACTCCGACACTACTTTCAAGAGTGTTCGATCACATTGGCATCCGAGGTACTACTCAACGGTATTATCAACAATAAAGACGCCATGGTACCCATAGCAAAATGGGCCATCGAGTTCTTACCGTTCGAAATAACCTATAAACCATGTCTGACTATTAAAGCCCCGAACCTGGGTAAGATTCGTAGGCGTCCTAAGTATCGCCCTATCCCGCTTCGAGGGCCCGGCGACGTTCTATTGTCCCCATGCATGATAAGCCATCCTTTGGCATATGTCGCACCAAAATCCCAACATTTGGCGCCCACTGTGGGGCAAGGTGCACCGTCATCCGGAGACATGTTATGGACGGGAACTTTGTTCCTTCCCTGAGAGCACAGCCAGCCCGGCACGCCCACATGCGTGGATGCCGAGATGCGGCGCTGAGGCCGCATGCGCCGCGAGCGGACTCGCTGACCTTCTCGTCGGTGTCCACCTTCACGACGAGCCCTCTCTGGTCACAGAACCAGTTGGCTCGGAGAGTTGCCTCGTCGAGCTCCTTGACAAGCTCCGCATAGTCGACGAGCGCGCCTCCGACATGGAGTCCGTGGGCTCCTCTGATCCACCAGTCGACATGATCGTCGACCTCGACGCGGCGTTCGTCGATTCCTTGCCCGAGCACATGGTGATCATCGATGGTCCCCTCCCCACTGCAGCCTACGGCAGTGGCGTCAACAGCATCATAGAGGTGCTGACCGCCAGCCATGACAAGCCTTTCGGTGGGTCTGGCCAAGACCCACTGCAGGCGGCCATGCGGAGCTTCTCTGCCCCCATCGCTGCGGGAACGGACGGGGCGGTGCTGGAGGCACTCCGCGTCTCGCTCCTCCACAACACCAACAAGCTAGCCGGCTCCCGGCGCTTCACCAAAGCCTACCGCCGTGAGATGGACCGTGCCATAGGCGGCACACCGGCTGCTGGTGAACCCAGCCAAGCCTGTGCCGTTCGCAGACGCGGTGGGGTGCTGGCCGACATGCTGGGGGCCCCACGGCCAGTATACCCCACCCCATCGGAGAACCTAAGGGCTGCCCAGGCGACAGATGATGAGCTAGGCCACTTAGAGGGAGACGAACTTCGCCGCATGACTCAGCGCGTCCAGCAGCTCCTCGACGCGGCTGCGATGCAGCAGGAAGCCCGTCGTCGAGCCTTGGAGGCCGGCGCGCAAGCAGATAACCGCCCTCTTCGGCGGGAGCAAGGGGCCACGTCCCGTTCCCCTACAGTCGGCACTCGCAGCCGGCGTGAATCAGAGCCGGCTCCTAGCCGCAGCAGACAGACTCACATCACCATCGAGCGCGATCAAGATGGCCGCCCAAGGGCTGTAGAGCGGCGAGATGAGCACACGCCTCCTCCTCGCCGGGAGAGGCGTGTGTCTCTGTCGCCTGTCGACCATCCTTCTGTCGAAGGCCGCTTGGGCCGCCACGATGGGGTTGGGGAGATTGACGCCCTCCACCGCCTCGACCGACTGGCCCGGTCCCAGGCGGTCGAAGAAGAAGATGCCCTCAACCCAGCTTGCTTCGGCCCCCGCATCCGTGATGAGCCTTTTCCCAAGGGTTTCTCACTCCCTAGAGACACCCCCAAGTACAACGGATATGTGAAGCCGGAGGACTGGCTAGTGGACTACTCCACGGCCGTCAGCATAGCAACCGGCAACAAGGCTGTTGCAGTGAAATATGTGCCGCTCATGCTCCAGGGCACGACCCGGACGTGGTTGAATAGCCTCCATCCCAACATGATCAACAGCTGGTTGGACTTCACCGACGTCTTCACTCGCAACTTCACCAACACGTACAAGCGGCCTCCCAAGCCATGTCAGCTCTTCCTATGCGTCCAAGGTCCGAACAAGTCTGCTCGTGATTACCTAACACGTTGGGCAGAGCTGCGCAACCCTTGCGAAGGAGTGCACGAGGTGCAAGCTATCGAGTACTTCACGGCCGGGTGTAGAGAAGGCACCTTGCTCAAGCACAAGCTCCTTTGTGTCGAGCCCACCACATTGGACAAGCTGCTAAGCATAGCAGACAAATATGCCACCACTGATTCTTCCATGAAGGCCGACCTGCATGTGGATGCCTCCGGGAAGATGGCTCCACCGGCTCCCAGAACGCCGGCTGGAGAGTCCAGTCGACGCCAGCAGTAGACTGATCACAAGCGCAAGGCCCACGCGCCGGCTTCCAGCAGCCGGCTGGTGGCAGCAGTTGATGGCCAGCAGCCAGAAGCTCAGGCAGTTCCCAAGCGCCAGAAGGGCGGCAAGCCGGCCTGGCAGCCTGCCTTCTCCTTCGATCAAGCTCTGGATGCTCCCTGCAAGTTTCAAACTGGCGCGAAGCCCTCCAACCATACTGCACAAAAGTGTCACTGGCTCACACGGATTGCTAGAGGGGAAGCTCTGCCACCACCGCCTGCTGGGCAGGCGGCTCTACCTCCTAAACCACCGGCTGCTCGCCCAGGCGGCCAGGTCCAGGACGAGTTCCCAGAAGAGAACGGAGCCTACGTCGTCTTCATGAGCCAGGCGGACGATAGGCACAGCTGGCTCCAGCAACGCAGAGAAGTCAACACCATTGCCTCTGAAGCCCCAAAATTCATGCACTGGTCCGAAAGGCCCATCAGCTGGAGCCGTGATGATCACCCGGCTGCCATGCCTTCGCCAGGAGCTTACGCCTTGGTTCTGGGTGCAACTCTCTGCACTGACAGGCGGGCCTGTCGTTTCTCCCGAGTGCTGATAGATGGCGGCAGCAACATCAACATCATGTACCGTGATACCATGGAGAAGTTGGGCATCAAAGAGAAGCAGCTTCAGCCTACCAGGACCGTGTTCCATGGCATCGTCCCGGGCCTCTCTTGCTCACTAATCGGCAATGCCAAGATTGATGTCCTGTTTGGTGACAAGAAGCATTTCTGGCGGGAGCCGGACTGGTTTGAAGTGGTGAACCTGGAAAGCCCCTATCACATGATATTGGGCCGGCCAGCTCTTGCGAAGTTCATGGCAGTACCCCATTACGCCTACCTCAAGATGAAGATGTCGGGTCCCAAAGGAATAATCACCATAGTCGGGGACTATGAGAAGTCCGTCGCATGTGCAGCTGCGAGCAGCTGGCTAGCCGAGTCCCTTGTCGTAGCTGAAGAGAAGCGCCGCCTGGAATGGTTGGTCGCAATGGCTGGCGAGCAGCCATCCATACCATCCGATCCCAGGGAGGTGGAGCCGCAAGGCTCGTTCCAGCCAGCCAAGGAGACAAAGAAGATTGCTTTGGACCCATCTCACCCAGAGCGATTTGCTATCATAGGGTCAAACCTAGACAACAAATAGGAAAGCGAGCTCATCGATTTCCTCCGTGAGAATTGGGACATCTTCGCATGGTCCCCCAAAGACATGCCGGGTGTCCCGATGGACTTCGCCGAGCACAAGCTACATGTGAGAGAAGATGCAAAGCCTGTCAGACAGCCACTCCGCCACCTGTCAGAAGAAAAAAGAAGAGTTGTTGGAGAAGGGGTCGCCCGCCTGCTAGCAGCCAGCTTCATTATGGAAGTGTTCTACCCCGAGTGGCTCTCCAACCCTGTCCTAGTGCCGAAGAAGAACAACAAATGGCGCATGTGCATTGATTACACCAGCCTCAAAAAAGCTTACCCTCAAGATCTGTTTGCTCTGCCGCGAATAGACCAAGTGATTGACTCCACAGCCGGATGCGAGCTACTATCATTCCTTGATGCCTATTCCGGATACCACTAGATCAAACTTGATCCGGCCGACCGCCTGAAGACCGCCTTCCTCACGCCATTTGGGGCCTTCTGCTACCTGACTATGACGTTCGACATGAGGAATGCCGGCGCCACTTTTCAGCGTTGCATGCAGAAGTGTATCCTCAAGCAACTTAGCAGAAACGCCCACGTTTATGTGGACGATATCGTGGTGAAGACGGAGAAGAGGGGAACTCTCTTGGAAGACCTCCAAGAGACCATCGAAAACCTGTGCCGCTTTCAGATCAAGCTAAACCAGGATAAATGCGTCTTCGGGGTACCAGCAGGCCAGCTAATTGGTTTCCTGGTATCTGAACACGGCATCGAGTGCAACCCCGCAAAGATCAAGGCCATTGAGAGAATGGAGAGACCAACTCGCATACGGGACGTCCAGAAGTTCACCGGGTGCCTGGCATCGCTCAGCCGATTCATCAGCCGGCTGGGCAAATAGGCACTCCCCCTATACCAACTAATGAAGAAGACTACTTACTCTGAGTGGAACGACAAGGCGGATGAAGCCTTCCGAAAGCTCAAGAAAGTGCTGTCCACGCCGCCTGTCCTGGCGGCGCTAACAGACAAGGAACCCATGTTCCTTTACATAGCTGCCACCAGCCGGGTGGTCAGCACTGTGATTGTGGTCGAGCTTCCAGAAGACGGCAGGGCCTTGCCTGTCCAGAGGCCGGTCTACTACTTGAGCGAGGTGCTATGAGTCTCCAAGCAGAACTACCCCCATTACCAGAAGATGTACTATGGCGTGTACTTCGCCGCCAAGAAACTCAAGCAGTACTTCCAAGAGCATCCGATAACGGTCGTATGCACGACCCCACTTGCTGAGATCATAGGCAACCGAGATGCTTCAGGCCGAGTGGCAAAGTGGGCCATCGAGATGGCCCCCTTTTCCATCTTCTACTAGCCCCGCACCACCATCAAATCACAAGCGCTGGCTGACTTCCTCGTCGACTGGGCCGAGACCCAGTACCTGCCGCCTGCTCCAGATTTAACCCATTGGCAGATGCACTTTGATGGATCAAAGATGCGCACTGGCTTGGGAGCCAGCGTCGTCCTTACCTCTCCCAAGGGCGATAAGCTCAAGTACACCCTGCAAATCCACTTTGCCGCCTCCAACAATGTGGCCGACTATGAGGCACTCATTCACGGGCTCCAGATGGCCAAAGAGATTGGCATCCGCCGGGTGCTGTGCTATGGTGACTCGGATTTGGTTGTCTAGCAGTCCTCTGGGGACTGGGACGCCAAGGACGCAAACATGGCAAGTTACCATTTCCTTGTCCAGCAAATCAGCGGGCACTTCGACGGCTGCGAGTTCCTCCAGGTGCCATGAGCCGACAACGAGAAAGCCGACGCCTTGGCACGAATGGGCTCCACCCGCCAAGCAATACCAGCCGGCGTGTCCCTCCAATGCTTGTGCAAGCCATCTATCAAACCATCACAAGAGTCGGAGTCAATCTTCATGCCGGCCGATCCTGGGGCAGACGGCCCAACAACCACAGCAGTCGGCCCAGGGACTGCCGCGCCAGCACCCGGCCCGGGGATTGCTGCAACCGGCCCCGCAGACGAAACCTTGGCACGGCAGGTTCAACGCCGAGCTTCAGCATATACAATAATTAACAAAGAGCTTGTCACACGAAGTGCAACGACGTCTTCCAGCTCTGCGTGGAAGCAGGAAATGGTCTAGACATTTTGAGAGATATTCACCAAGGCGAATGCAGCCACCATGCGACCTCAAGATCCCTCGTCACCAACGCCTTGCGCCACGGTTTCTTCTGGCCGACTGCTTTGGACGCCGCCAAAGATTTGGTCAAGAAGTGCAACGGCTGCCAACGCTTCAACTCCAAGCAACACTTACCGGCTTCTGCACTCAAGACCATTCCGCTCACTTGGCCGTTTGTAGTTTGGGGACTGGATATCATGGGTCCTTTCAAGACAGTCCGCGGCGGCTTGACCCATTTGCTCATGGCCGTGGACAAGTTCACCAAGTGGATCGAGGCTAAGCCGATCAAGAAACTCAATGGCCCAACTGTTGTGACCTTCATCGCTAATATCACAGTCTGATATGGCATACCACACAGCATCATCACCGACAATGGCACAAACTTTGCCAAAGGCGGATTGGCCAGTTTCTGTGCAACACAGGGCATCCGACTGGACTTAGCGTCCATTGTCCACACGCAGTCAAACAACCAAGTTGAGTGTGCAAACGGCCTTATCTTATCCGGCATCAAGCGCCGGCTGGTCGAGCCTTTGGCGATTGGCCGGCTGCTGGATCGAGGAGTTGCCGTCTGTCCTCTGGAGCCTTAGGACAACCCCGAACAAGTCAACCGGCTTCACTCCCTTCTTCCTCGTCTATGGGGCCGAGGCCGTCATCCCAACAGATGTTGAGTTTGACTCGCCTCGTGTCACCATGTACACAGAAGCCGAAGCAAGAGAAGCACAAGAAGACGGCGTGGACTTGCTGGAGGAGGTCCGGCTGGTAGCACTCCGCCGATCCGCCATCTACCAGCAGGGTCTCCGCTGCTACCATAGCCGGCGAGTCAGGCCACGTTCCATCCGTGAGGGGGATCTTGTGCTCCGGCTGATCTAGCGAACAACCAGCCAGCACAAGCTCTCAGCCCCTTCGGAAGGACCATTCATCATCAGCAAGGTACTAGGAAACTATGCCTACAACCTCATCAATGCGCAGAAGCCAAGAGAACTCAAACGAGACGACTTAGGCAAGGAATCGGAGCGCCCGTGGAACGCAAACCTCCTTCGCCGCTTTTATATCTAAAGACAGTATGTGTCGTGCTATCTACTTTATTTTGAGAAATAATAGGACCCCCGAGAAGTTCTCAGGGACTGTCCACCCCCTTTATCTATATGATAAGATTTATGCCTGTGAATGAGTATTTCCATTCCTTCGCCCGGCACCGGGACCAAGCAGACGGCCCGGGGGCTTGCCACCTGGCCCTATGTTTAAAGCTTTTTCTTCAACAGTCGGACAAGTAATGTGCCGGCATCCAAGCCCTCTCCCACCTACAGTCACAGACTCGCAGAACGCGGCTGTCTGAGTGGCGGGAGTCAAAGGCAGGAAGTTGTGTCCACATGAAAAATGGCTAAAGAAAAATAAACATAGGACAAGACGACCCTTCATACAAGTTGGCCGGCTACCGAGCAGCCGGCCAGCCAGCTTCTAGCTTAGCCAAACCGCATTCCAGAGGGCGGGATACTTGCCTATCCGAAAAACAGCTAAGTACCTGACCCAGTCACAGACCACAGAGTGGCTGTTGGGCTGGCATGACAACAGTTAAAGGAGACAACAAAAAAAAATGCCCGAAGGAACAAAGGACGGTGCTAACTCTAGAACCCGGCAAATAGCATAAACATATGCAGAATTAAGAGAATATTTATAACAAAAGGCTCGAAGGCCGCCTTCTAGCGATATCTTACGAATACACCCAGTGGGTGGAATTGTTCAGGACTAATTCTACCAAGTCTTAAGAAAAACAGGAAATGAAAGATACACGAGGCCGCCTAAGCTAGAGGTGCAGCAGGTGGAGCAGGTGGCACGACGGGATCCACCGGGCCGGCTGCTGGGGGGCCGCTTGATGGGCTTCGGCCTGGTCGCTTCCCGCGGCAGACGGTGCCGTCCCGCTGGGCCCGCTTGTGGAGGCCTGATCGGGCTGGTAGCGAGCAGACGGCTCCGCCTCCTGGGAGCTGGCTTCCTCATCACCGTCTTCCTCGTCCTCGTCGTCGTCGCTTGAGGCAATCTCCTCATCTAGCTCCTCCGGCGCCGCCAGGTCCAGCCCAAAGTTATCGGGTGGCACCACATGACCGTTTTCATCCAACTCCGGGATGAAAACGGCAGTGTCGGCGTAGTCGGCAAGGGAGGCGGCGCGCTTGATGAGATCTCCTCACACCGCTGCTAGTTCGAACTCGGCTTCCAGGTAGAAGGTCGCCAGCTGGGCGAGGCCCAGGTCCGGATACCAACCCTTGGCGAATTCCAGGGCGGTCCATGCGCCGGTCCTCGCCGCGGCGCACTTCTAGGCCTCGAAGCGGAGACCGGCCGCCTCCAACCTGTCAGCGGTCCAGCTGGGAGTGCGGAGTACTGGGACATCTGGCCAGAGGGCGGCCAGTACCTGGGACCCGACACGTTGCAGGCGGCGGAGCAGGCGATGGGCCGGCTGGAGGCGCGCTTTGACGGCGAGAAGTTGTTCATTGGGAGTCCGTGGCGCGTTGGGTGTGATCACCTGGCCCGCCTGGCACCTCTCGTCGCGCTGAGCCTCAATAGCCTGGTTGGCGGCAACAGAATGGCCAGGGAAGAATTCTGCGCCAAGGACAAGACAAAGAATAAGAAAAAAAGAAAGTCGGCCGTAGCAGACGGCAAGCGCGTGAAAGCAGGGGAGGCGGCTTACCATCGACCATGTCCACAATGGCCCCGTAGCCGTCTTGCAGGGCCGTCTCCTTCTCGGCCCAGTTCGCGCTTTTAGTTTCGAACTCGGCCCCAAGGAGCTATTCAGCGTCCGCCATTTTCCCAAGCTCCACCTTGTGTGTCGCCGCCTGGTCTGCCAGTTCCTTGGCCAGGCGGTCACGGTCCTAGGCGGCGAGGCTACGCTCCTGCTCCTTGGCGGCGAGTTCGGCCTGGACCCCGCCCAGCTGATTGCGGAGGTCGACCGCGGTTGCTGGCAAGAAAGGAGAAGGAGCGTCGGCACCAACAAGAAGACAAGACAACCTTGGAGTTCCTGGCCGCCTGCTCAGCAGCCGGCCCGGAACTCGGGGACTACACCCAGCGGGTGCGCTGATGCGCCCCCGCAAGGAGGAAAAGAAGACACTTACTCTGGCTTTCGGCCAGGGCAACCCTCAGTTGAGCCAGCTCCTGACGCTGTGAGTTGAAGGCCGCCTCCCAAAGATTGTTGTAATCCTGCAGCAAGAAACGAGTTAGCCCACAAAGTAGCGCCTTGGAGTTCCAAGCCGCTTGCTCAGCAACCAGCTCGGAACTCGGGGACTACACCCAGTGGGTGCGCTGACGCACCCCCACAGAAGAAATTGAAGAAATAAAAATGGAAGCAAGGAGTAAACATACCCGGACAGAGGTTCGCATAGCCAGGAACTCCCGCAAGGCCGTTTGCATGACCTCGCCCAGAGAGTTGAAGCGGTCGAGGACGTCTCGTGACGCAACATTCAGCACGCCGCTACCACCGGGTGTCCAGCCTGGCGGCACTGCGCTGGTGGCCTCGTTATCTAGTGATGACGAGCTGGCGGCGCCGACCTCTACTTGCCGTGGCGCTGAGGTCGCCCTTGCGGGACGCCGACGGGTGGGGGCTCGGGGGGTCGGCAGTGGGCCTCCTACCAGCACGCCTTCTGCCGGCGGCACCTCCACTCCCACGGGTCGGCTGTCCTGCGTCCCAGCGGGCGGCGTGGGAGGGATTGCTTCCGCCTCCATGGCGGCGCGGTCGCTCGCCTCCTTGTCAAGAGCCGGCTGCTCGTCAGCAGCCGACACTTGGACGGACGGCTCTAGAGGGCCCATGTCCTGGGGATTGGCGTGGTTCACCGGCTGCTGGAGGCCCGCCTCCTATTCTTAGGCTTGGGCAGCGGCATTCGCCTGGGCCTTGGTAGCTGCCTCGGCCTCCGCCTTGGCTGCGGCGTCGGCCTTCGCCTGCTCGAGGGCCGCGGAGTCCCGCTCTTCACGGGCCTCTCGGGCGTTCTTCTCTATCGCTTCCTGGAGCGCGGCGGCAGGGTCCACGCGGCGCGGCATAGGAGGGGCATCCGTGCCCCCAACTACAGAGCCCACAGGCGCGTGTGAGAGAGAAAGCAGGGCACTGTTCGGGCATTCCCAAGAAGACAGCAAAATCAGCCACGAAGGGGGCGATAAATTAGAACAAATACATAAAGAAAAGAGGACGCGAGACTTACGCGGACACGGTCGAACTAGGCTTGGGAACCCTAGGAAGGACTTCTTTGGCGGCCGCCTCCTCGCATTTGGCGGCGGCGGATGAAAGCTTGAGCTTCTTGAGCTTGCCGCTAGTCGGCCCGGCAGAGGACCGACGTTTCACGCCGCCGGCTGCGGTTGGCGGTGCCACCAGGTAGCTGCCGCTCTCAAGCAAGCCCGCCTCTCGGACGCGAGGCGGCGCTTCCTCCCACTCATCATCATCTGGCCAGTTCTCAACACTGCCTCCTAACGAGCCGCTTGCTGGCTGGCCCCCACCGCCTGTTACCTCCTCTTCCTCCATGGCGGAAGCCCCCAGATCGGGGTCGCTCATGTCGCTCTGAGAGCGGTCTGATAGCAGAGGGCGGCCCGGCTGGTCGGAGCCCGGCTCTGGCTGGACAGGGAAGATCTGCATGCGGCACAAGGCTGAGGCGGCTGGGACAGGCGGAGGAAGGAAAGAAGAAGAAGAAGGAAAGAGGGAGCTCACCGCAGGTGGCGCGTTGCTGCGGCTGTATGGCGGCATGCCAAATGCCCAGCCCGAGTCGGAGAGCTTGCATTTGGAGACAAAGTTCACCAAAAGGGACACCTCCTTATATGTCATCTGCTTGGTGCAGGTCTGGCTCAGGTCCCGATGCCCGCTCATATCACAGATCAGATGCGAGCGGGACTGCAGCGACAGCACCCGGCGCTCCGCAAAGGTGAGCAGAAGGTCTGAGAACACCAGGCCCTCGTTTTCCCTCATCTCCTGGAGGCGCCGCACGGTGATCGAGGCCCTGGGTGTGAGCGAGACGGGCCGGGACTTCCAAGAAGCACGGGGTTCGGCAGGTGGGCCGGGTGTGAAGTCCGGCAGGCCGATGAAGTTGTGCGCTGGGTCGACGTTGGAGACGTGGAAATACGTCTTTTGCCACTGCTTCACCGAGTGCACGAGAGCAGGCGGCGAGAAGTAGTTCCTGACCCCGGTGCGCTTCATCGTGATGCACCCACCGCACTGGGCTGCCACACCCTGGACCGCGGTGCCGAGCTTCAGATAAAAGAGCTCGGTCCACAACTCGATTTTTGGGAGTATCCCGAGGTACCCCTCGCAGAGGACGATGAAAGCGGATAGTGTCACCACCGTGTTCAGCGTGAGGTGGTGAGGCTGCACGTTGAAGAATTCAAGGAAGGAGCGGAAGAAACCGTCGGCGGGGAGCCCAAAGCCGCAGGGGAAGTGCGAGCGGAAGACGACCCGCTCACCGAACCGCGGCGCCGGCCTAATTTCCTTTGCCGGCGCCAGACGCACGGCAACCTTGTCGGCGGAGGGCAATCGCCGCGAGCGGCGGAGGTAGAAGGACCTCGCTGCCATCCCACTCGCTGGAGAGGTGGGCCTGCGGCTCCGCAGCCATGGCTTGAGGCAAGAGCTCGCTCCAACGGAGCGCTGTGAGCGGCGGTGGTGAGATGCACGAGAGAGAGCAAGGAAGAAGAAGCGAATGGAATAGGGTTGTGTGCGCGAGCGGCGCTGCCCCCCTCCGGAGCCTACTTATAGGCTCGTGGCGACGAAGCCGAGGGGGCAAAAGCGTGGGATTAACTACTCCACGCCCCGCACGATTCCCACATTTTTCGTGCCTAATCCGTGCACATTAAATGTGTGTGGGGAGGGCAATCGATTGCCCCTGCTGCAATAGATCTGTGCGCGCACCGAAGCCCTATAGTGGCGGGCCCCGGCCCGCTGCTACGTCCCGTCGCGCGCGTGGGCTGGCAGGATGACTTGACGGGGTGATGACGCGTGGAACAACGCCAACGGGTGGCAAGCACACACCACGGCTGGCCATCCAGGGGGTATCTTCTCCCCGAAGATTAGAAGACAGAGGCCCGGCTGCCAGAAGCCGGCCCACTCCAAAGGGCGGACGAGAAACACCACCAAACCTTACTTGGAGTAGGAAGCTGCTGGAACCCCGCAGCCCCGATCGCGACCGCAGAGTTCCACCAGCTTTGGGGACTACTGTCGGAGATATTGACCACGGGTGTCCTCATCGACCACCCACGGTATTTCAAGACAATTGGGGGCCGCCTGTCACCCTCCGGCCGCCTGCTCATCGGGCCGCCTCCTGGCACCGCAACACCCAAGAGCCGGCTGCCAGCAGGCAGCGGGGCCTGGACAGGCGGCAGCCTAATAGCCAGCATCCAGAAGACGACCCCACGCCTCCCCCTCGGGACATGTGCTGGGGAACCACGACAAGGCTAAGGCATGGCTACAGTTGAGCATGTCTTTAGAAAATCTATAAGGGCGTGGCTACAGTGAGGGCGTACCTTATGGACACCCCTTAAGCGGCTTATCACTGTAGCCATGTTGCCAATGACCTAGCCCCGGTCAGAGGAAGCCATGATCCCACTACCCACAGGCGGCAGGGCCAGCAGACGGCTGGCCCCACCGGCCAGTGGGCCAACCAGAAGCAAGCAACCCCTAGCAGGCAGCCTGAGGGACGGGCCACCTGGTAGCAGGCGGCTAATCGTGCCATGGGGGTCTGAACCACATCAAGATGACAAGACAAGACGTGGCGGCAGTGTACGACGGGAGGCGGTGGCACTGTAGCTATTCCCCTCCTGATGTTGCTGCTGTCAGCAGAAGAGTGCCCATAGTGAAAAGTAATCACGAGGGCCCACAGATGACGGGCCCCAACAAGCAGGCAGGAGGGCCGGCACCCAAAGACGCTGACTGCCGGGGGCCACTCTGCCCAGATTACCATAGTACCCCTGGGGGTGTAGGCCTATATAAACCCCCTAGGGTCCTCCATATGGAGGGGTTGAATCCTAAGAAGAAGAAGAGAGACACAAAGAGAGATAGGAAGAAACCCTAGCGACAACCCGCATTCCCTGGAGAGAAGATAGAGAACTAGCCTTGGCCTTCTTCTTCCTCTAGACGACACAACTCAAGGAGCAACCTTGTAGCTACCATATTGACATTAGTCATGACGTGGAGCCCCCGCAGAGCAGGACTAGGGATGTTATCTCCACGGAGAGCCCCGAACCTGGGTAAGATTCATAGGCGTCCTAAGTATCGCCTTATCCCGCTTCCAGGGCCCGGCGACGTTCTATTGTCCCCATGCACGATAATCCATCCTTTGGCATATGTCGCACCAAAACCCCGACAGTGTGTTTGTCGAGATCCAATGAATTGTGGGTTCATGATCAAGATTATCTATGAACAATATTTGGTTCTTCTCTGAATTCTTATATGCATGATTTAATATCTTTGCAAGTCTCTTCGAATTATCAGTTTGGTTTGGCCTACTAGATTGATCTTTCTTGCAATGGGAGAAGTGCTTAGCTTTGGGTTCAATCTTGGGGTGTCCTTTCCGAGTGACAGCAAAGGCAGCAAGGCGCGTATTGTATTGTTGCCATCCAGGATAAAAAAGATCGGGTTTATGTCATATTGCATGAGTTTATCCCTCTACATCATGTCATCTTGCTTAATGCGTTACTCTATTCTTATGAACTTAATACTCTAGATGCATGCTGGATAGCGGTCGATGTGTGGAGTAATTGTAGTAGATGCAGAATCGTTTCGGTCTACTTGTCACGGACGTGATGCCTATATACATGATCATGCCTAGATATTTTCATAACTATGCCCTTTTCTATCAATTGCTCAACAATAATTTGTTCACCTATCGTAAGATTTGCTATCTTGAGAGAAGCCACTAGTGAAACCTATGGCCCACGGGTCTATTTTCCATCATATTAATCTCCCGTCAACTAGCTATTTTTATCGTAGTTTATTTTCCAATCTTTACTTTTCAATCTATGCAAAAAAATACCAAAAATATTTATATTATTATCTCTATCAGATCTCACTTTTGCAAGTGGCCGTGAAGGGATTGACAACCCCTTTATCACGTTGGTTGCAAGGTTCTTAATTTTTTGTGCAAGTACTAGGGATTTTCATGTAGTGTCCTACTGGATTGATACCTTGGTTCTCAAAAACTGAGGGAAATACTTACGGTACTTTGTTGCATCACCCTTTCCTCTTCAAGGGAAAACAACGCATGCTCAAGAGGTAGCATCCTCCGTATCATTGCTCCCATGATCTCGGAGTGAGACCGCGATAGTACTTAATCTTCTATAAAGGTCTCGAGGTTGTTCATCTTCAATCATGGCAAACTCATCGGCTTCATCGTGAACAACTTGAAAGTTTGAGCGTTGAATGCTTGCGATTCCCTTGTACAACGAAACGACATGCTCTCATGCTTCCTTGGCCACGGATAAAGGCCGGAGATGTGCAATGTCTTCTGGTGGAATAGCTTCTTGGAGGATAAAGAGAGTGGACTCGTTGAATTGATGATCCGCGGCTTCTCTAGGAGTGAAGTTGCTTGGATCGTGCGGGTAGAAACCTTGCTCAATAATTCTCCAACGATTAGTAAATCCATGATTCAAATGACATTTAAAGCGATAAACCCAAGAGGCAAAAGTCGCATTTTTTTTACATATTTAGGAGGAGCATCAACATGATTCATATGAGTGGAGGGAACCGGTCCTCCATAGGTAAGAGGATGTTCAACATGGGCAAAGATGCCACTCCCATTCTTAGGCAAAGGAACTTGGTCACTACTAGCTTCCCCCTTATCGGGGTGAGCATCCACCACCTTGTTAGTGGGACGAGGCACTTCCAATGGTGCGGTGGATAATTTAAGCCCATCAAGAAACTCCTTAAACATGCCTTTGACCTCGCTCATCATGGAGGTTTTCAATGTGTCCAAAGTCACATTGAACTCCTCACGAGAGACCGAGGATCCCTCATCGCCCGTACACGAGGATGGATTCACACCGGAGTGCTCCTCCACCTCAACTATGGTGTCACCCATACTCTTTGGACAGTAAAGTCCTTAATAAAGAGACGAGGCTCTGCTACCAATTTAGAGGATCGATATGTTTGACTAGAGGGGGGGTGAATCGGCAACTAACAATTTTTAACTTTTCTTTACCAAATTAAACTTAGCATAAAAAAGGTTGTCTAGATATGCAACTAGGTGAACAACCTATATGATGCAACAACAACAAGCACAAAAGCAAGCAAGGGAAACAACATAATAAAGCTTGCATAAGTAAAGGTAAGAGATAACCAAGAGTGGAACCGGTGGAGACGAGGATGTGTTACCGAAGTTCCTTCCCTTTGAGAGGAAGTACGTCTCCGTTTGAGCGGTGTGGAGGTACAATGCTCTCCAAGAAACCACTAGGGCCACCGTATTCTCCTCACGCCCTCACACAATGCGAGATGTCGTGATTCCACTATTGGCGCCCTTGAAGGCAGCGACCGAACCTTTGCAAACAAGGTTGGGGATATCTCCACAACTTAATTGGAGGCTCCCAACGACACCACGAAGCTTCACCACAATGGAATATGGCTCCAAGGTGACCTCAGCTGTCTAGGGTGCTCAAACACCCAAGAGTAACAAGATCCACAAGGGATTAGTGGTGGGAATCAAATTTCTCTTGGCGGAAGTGTAGATCGGGGCCTTCTCAACCAATCCCTGGAAAATCAACAAGTTTGATTGGCTAGGGAGAGAGATCGGGCGAAAATGGAGCTTTGAGAAACAATGGAGCTTGGGGAGGGAAGAGATAGTCTTCTTGGGGAAGAAGACCCCCTTTTTATAGTGGGGGAAAATATCCAACCATTACCCCCTCACTCAGCCTGCGAGAAGCAGTACTACCGCACACAGTCGCGGTACTACCACAGCGGGTCTCTGTTCTACCACAGGCCGATACAGTACTACCGCTTGTGCGACAGTGACCAGGCGAGGCCCTGTTGCACATGGCAGCGAGCACTAGAACCGCCAGAGCGGTACTACCGCGCCCTTGCGGTACTACCGCAAGGCAGGGCTCTACTAAGCTGGAAAATGTATAGACTAAATAAATTATGTCTGTGACTACTTCCGCTGAGTTTAGGACTGTGCGAAAAGCCGACATGGTACTACCGCTCCCAGGAAGCAATTGTCGGATTCAGGGCTCCGCAAAACCCATTAAGTTCGAACACAGGGGCGTGAACGAAGGTATCTCCCACTCATGTCTACCTAGCGCCTCGCTCTCGAATCGGTGGAAGGATACAAGCAAACAACGAACAAACACACAAGAGTTTATTAGGTTCGGGCCACCATGTGGTGTAAGACCCTACTTCTTGCTTTGGTGGATTGGCTCCGGGCGAGCTAGAATATGAGCTAGTACAAAGGTTCTAGGGCTCAGGAGGCGAGCTCAGGAGGGTCAGGAGGCTAGTGTTCTTGCTCCTTGTGCGGTGGCAAAGTGTGTTCATCCTTCTCCTCCCCTTTGAAGTGGGGGTTCTAGCTACTTAAATAGGCGGCCACGGCCCTCTTCCCCCGAAATGTTTAGGCGGGAAGGGATCCCACAACAGCCATTTTTGAGCGGGAACACAAGGACATTCTTATCCTGACAAAAGCGGTCTTCGCCTGCAAAAGGATCAGGCGGTGACACGGTGGTGGGCTCGATGGTGACATCCTTCTTATCGTTCTTGTGGTCTTCGGTCTCGTTGCACCAAAGAGGAAACCTTTGCTCCGCTCCTTGGGAACCAACGGCTGCGCTGTCCCCTTTGCACCGAAATGGCAACTGCGCCGCTGGCGAACGCTGGCACCCACTGGTGCGGTGCATCACTGCTGACATCAGTGCCTCCTCCTGAGGAAGGCTTGGCCTTGGATTCTCCGCCCCCCTGGAACGCCTTACCGAGGCCGCTCCCGAGGAGGTCTTGATGTTGTTCTCCTCGCGAGGCATGGCCCCTCGCGAGGGTCTTGAGCAGCTGGTCTATCAGCTGGGCCGTACCAGGCCGCTTGTAGGAGAGCGTCGCGGCCCGCAGACAGGCAAGTCTGGGTACCCTGGTTCCCAGGATGCCGACAGTAGCCCCCGGGCCCAAGGCGCGCACAGAGTTGGCTTCAGGGCGAAGCCTTAGTCGAGGACGAAGCGCCGCAGGCCCCAAAAAGGCTGCGGGCCAGGCTGGAGCGTGACGGTTGGATGGGACGCGAGCGACCCCGCTCCTCACGCAGTCTCGGCAATCGTGCGACTTGACAACTTCTTGGCACGGGCGGTAGGGCCATTATGGCCGCGCGTGAGTGGCCGCCGGTTGATCTTCTTGGTTTATAAACATGGAGTGAGGTGCCATGCCTCTTACTTGACTGTTGCAGATCGATCCCTGCCGCTTCCACTACTTTAAGGGCTTCCATGGCGCCTATACGCAGGTTCTCGGCCGCGAAGAAGGGGAAGACACCGGTGGTAGAGCCTGAGCGGCTCCCTTGGAAGAAGAGGCGGTGTAGTCCTCCGAGTGCGTCCCTAAGGCCGGCGGTCGCTCGCACATGGTGCACGCGAGCGCCGCCAGGGTTTCCGCTTCCCTTGTATGCTCCAGCGGCAGGTGGACGAAGCGGGGGTGGTGACAGGGGTGGCGCCGCCAGTCGCCCGGAGAGACGGCCGTCTCCCCGCGCCCTGCCGCCGTCCCATTCTGAGGATGATGTCCGCGAGTTCATCGTATGGGCGGGGGGCCCTCCGAATTCATGGATCCTTCTTCCTCCGTTCCTGAGGGAGGTGCTCCCGGCTCGCGGCCGAGTGACAATGGAGCTGAGGCATGAGGGGTGTCGCCTTCCTCCTTCGCATGTCGACGTGGAGGTAGTTTCTTCTGGCCAAGTCTTCATGACCTGGGGGTGGGGTGTGGTGCGCCGCGCCTGCGCCCCCGCCAGAAGGCACATTCTTCACTTCGCACTGGATACGGCGGGCGCGATGACCTTCAAAGTCTTCGGGGCGGATGGCCTCCGGCTGCCGTGTGGCGCACGGAATGGGCTCGCCGGCGACCATTCCCCATGTCGTTAGGGCAGCGAAGCGCTCGCTGTTGGCTATATCTCCGACTCTCCTGGTAGCAGTTATGCTACCCCTGAGATGGCCTCGAGCTCCGATGAGAGCTACGAGCCGCCAAGCCGCCTCCCCTATCGCCGGAGGGAAACGGTGTCCTCCCGGCGTCGCCGTTGTTGAAGGAGTTCAAGCCGAGTTCTTTGGAGCGTCTTCCTTAGCTTAGTTCCTGCGGGACATCACGGAGGGCTTCACAAGGACATGTAAATTCTCGTAATACTTTTATTACTATCTAGCGTTATAAATTTATGTCCTTCATGAGCCTCTTGTTAGGGCATGATTTCCGTTTTCTTTCGTTCCTGCGGTAGCCTGAGGCCATACGCCTGAGAGACCCAGCCCCGGGACCAGCCTCAGCCTGTGCTGGTAGGCCGGGTCACGACGCCGTGGTCGAGGCCAGGAGGTGAAGGGCCCTGGGTCTGGTAAGAGCCCCCGAGGCGCAATGCTCAGGATGTCCCTCTTGGCGTGCAAGTAGCCGCCCACTAGTCTATCGGGAAGAGTTTTTCATGCCTTAGCAAATTCGTAACTATATTAAGTGGTGGTGTAGGTATGCAAGCGGGTGCGGCGTTGAAAACTTATCTTAGCAATTCCTGAGGCCAGATGGTGCTTGATTCCTGTTGCCCTTCCCTTGAGGCAAGGTTTGGCGTCCAAGTGCCTTCGTGAGGAGGTGGCAATGATCGCTCCCGAGGCCCTGGGAACAGAAGCCACGCGGTCGGTGGAGACGTCTCTCCGGGCTGCTACCAAAAAGGTGTAGACTGGTGATGTCGTGCTTGGCGATGCTTGATCCGTCCTGTTTAGTGAGAGAAGTGCGAGTGCCTCGGGGAGGCGTAAGAACTTTGGTTGAATTTGAAAAAACTTGACGTTATTGTAATAGCAAGATGACTCCATGCTTGCTTCCTTTCATGTTTGCTTTAGGTGCTCTACGTCGGCAGGGCCCAACCCCGTGCATACCTCGACCGCCGCTGAGCCCTCTGGATGACCGGGGTTACCGTAGTAACTAGACTCGTTGCTGAGCCCTCCGGATGACCGGGGTTACCGTAGTAATTAGACTCGTTGCTGAGCCCTCCGGATGACCAGGGTTACCGTAGTAACTAGACTCAAGGGATGATGGGCTACGTGGCCAGTGAGGTCCTTGGGTCGCGATGCCCAAGGGCCCCCCTTAACATTCAAGCGATCCCGCTTTCGTTCTGCGTCGGCAGGGCCCAACCCCGCGGATACCTTGAGCACTGTCATGGTTTTGTCATGGCAGATGTCCTAGCAAAAGGACTGAGTCGTGAGGCCATCGCTACGGGTTAGCTTAAAGGGGTTAAAGCGGACAAGGACACAGGGGTTTTATACTAGTTCGGCCCCTTCGATGAAGGTAAAAGCCTACGTCTTTTTTGGTGTGTATTGCTAGGGTTTCGATGACCAGGGAGCGAATCCGCTTTGCCTCTGTCTCGAACTGTCGTTGTCTGCCTTGAACCGTCGTCGGGTCGTCCCTTTATATAAGAGGTGACGCCCGGTCCGGTTTACAGAGTCCCGAGGCCGGCTCACAAACGTGTCCGCCTCGGTCTCTGTTCATTCTATCTTACATCCCAAGTTACATAGTATGACAGTTTACAAATCATGGGCCCTAACTTGGGCTCTAAACCTCTTGGGCTGAAATCTCCTACTTCATGCTCCGCTGGGCCTTTGATAAAATAATCTTGATAACGTAAACCGGCCCCTCCTGGGCGGTTTATACCTGGTAGTAATATCCCTGACATTAGGTCCCAGATTGATTTGAACCTGTTCATGTCAATCTTCAAAGTCTTGTACAGATTTTCCTTCCTGCAGCTTCAACATGCTTTGTAAACCGGCATGCCGTCATCTCTTCAGATCACTTTAAACCGTCGTGATGCCATCTGCGCATTTAATACTCGCACCTGTTTTTTACCTTCATTCATTAAAGCTCCGAAGATCGAGGCGACAACATCGTCCATATCCGCCTTTTAGGCTCCTCGATTCCCGCGCCTGCCGTTTTATGCCTTCGGCTTATAAATAGGGCCGAGGGGCATCTCTTTTCCCCCCTTGCTTCTTCTTCCTCTGTCCTCCAGCGCTCGAGCTCCGCCGCCGTCCGTCGAACTCATCGTCTTCGTCAAGCCCTACCGCTGCATCAACCTGAACGCCTCCAGAGACTCGCCGGCGCCTCTCCGCTTCCATTGCCTCAGGTACATCCACTTCTTTCCTTCTCGTAGATCTCAGTTCTAGGGTTTCATGCGAGCTCGTAGATGAACCCCTGTTCTTCGCGGTTCTTCGCCATAGACAATACTTAGCTGTAGATCTCAAACTTTAGGTCTACTACCGTCAGCATGATTCTGCTCCGTCATCGCAATTTTATTTCTCCCAATACTGCTAGTTTAGACTGAATCTGCTAAAGGCCTTCGTTGTTTCCGCTGAATACAACTTGAATTATTTTTGATTTTTCCATATGCTGTCGATCCATATCTTACTGCTGCTTGCGTAAAAGTGGTTTCTCCACACTTTATACCTGCATCTTATCTGCCTGTGTTGGCGGTTTAACTTTAGATCTACGCCTTACCTGCCTGTGTTTGGCGGTTTAACTTTTCCTTTCAAACTTCATAATCCGGTAGATGTCATGCTTATAGCTGTTTCGGATATTTAATTCGGTATACACCATTAGGCCCCTGCTTAAACCGCCATTTAGATCAGTACCTTCATAAAGCATACTGGTTTTCATATGCGTAGATCACAAACCAGATCTTCATTGTATTTTCAGCCTTCCCTTTTGAAAAGATGACTTCCGCCGCCAAACAGTTTGTCTCTTGCAACTGGGTCCCATCCCGGATCACTGAGGACGATTTAGAGAAGATGGCCTCCATTGGCGCTTTAGGTCCAAAGGACATCGTTCACTGGAGAGCCCCCGGAAAAGAGTGTCCTCCTAAGCCCAAGGAGGGAGAGATTGTTGTCTTTTTCGATCACTTTGCCGGGGGATTTAACCCTCCAGGGTCAAAGTTTTTCCGCGACGAGTTGGCAAATTTTCAGCTCCACCCCCAAGACATAGGTCCCAACTTTGTATCAAATATTTGCAACTTCCAAGTCTTATGTGAAGCCTATCTGCAAGAGGAACCGATAGTGGAGCTATTCTGGGACTTCTTCCATTTAAACCGTCGGACTGAGTTTCATGATGGCCCAAATACTGAACTTGGCGGAATGAGTATTCAGAAGAGGAAAGACGTTAGTTTTCCACACGCTACTCTCCACAGCCATCCAAAGGAATGGAATCAAACTTGGTTCTATTGCGTAGACACTTCACCTGAAGGGGAAAATCCATTGCCGGGTTATCGCCCCCACCATCTTCTAGAGAGCCATCCTTTTCCACAACGTTTAAGCGCCCAGAAGCGAGCTCAATATGCCCCTCAGCTTTCAAAGCTCAGGGCCTTTGTAGCCAATGGTCTGACAAGAGTTGATTTCATCCGCTGCTGGCTTTCTTGGAGCATTCTCCCGTTAAGCCGGCGTTCCGGTTTAATGTGTTAGTATACTGGGAACCCCAAGGACCCTTTGCGCCACACAGATACGGTGCTATCAGAAACTGAGGTTAAGGAATCTGTCAAGAAATTGCTGAATATACCTCTAGAAGAGTGCATCCAGACCGGATTCGCACCCTTCTGTGTGAGCAATAAACCGCCGTCGGTAAGAAATTCTTCCGTCCCATTGCTTTGTTTTAACCCGTCTATAGTGTTTGGTTTAGTAATATGCTTTTATTCCTTTGAATAGGAAAATGATCCTTTCTGGAAGAGGAAAACCCAAGACAAACCGGCGAAGCCAGCCCGCAAAAAAACCCTGGCCGTGAAGAAGCACAAGAAGAAACCCACTGCCGCATCCGGATCAAATGCGGAGGAAGATGATCCGGCCTCTGAGGTACCACCTAGTTCTTATGAATTTTTAATCTTTCCTTTGCCTGCATTTTTATTAACAATGCCTGTTCCCAAGGTCTGGCTCAAGGCAGTAAAGCGGGCGATGTTGATGTAATCTCTCTTTCCTCTGATTCAGAATCACTGCCACCAAAAATTCGTCGGGTAGTCCGGAAATTTTAGTTTTCTCACACTTATGCTCAACTGGATCCAAACTTTCTTTTGAAGAAACAGCAACTTGAAGCTCGTCGCACCACTCGCCACACTGGCCATGTGGTTGAATCCATCGGATTACCGCACACTCCGGCTAGAAGGCGTCGCTCTGAGGTTTTACTTACTCCGACTGCTCTTTACCCCAAAGCAGGTCTTATCTGTCAACCCCTTAATCCGTCTGACTCCAATTATCAGGAAACTCCTCTCTCCTCTTCCGGGGAATCAACCGCCACACAAGTTCCTATCCTCAAGACTATTCACGGGTAAGCTGTCTTTTACTCTATCCGATTTTACTTTTCATCTTTGACTTTTGATTTTCATTGTCCCTTTAATCTTTTCTCAGTATGCTCAAGCCTAGCAAAAAGGCTAAATTGAGTAAACCGGCAGTCGACAATACCACTCCTGGACCGGCAGACGATCCTGAGTTTGCTGACCCCTTGGAAGACAATGTTGAAATTCCACATGATGATCCTCCTCCTATGGATCAAGAAAATCTTGCAGCTCAGGGGGATGATCCCATGGAGCATACTGCTGAACCGACGAGCCCTGCTCGGATTAGCCCTGCTAGGGCTAGTCCGGCTCCTGCGAGCCCTGCTCAAGTCAGTCCTGCTGTTGCGAATCCTTCTAGGCCAACTGCTGCCTCAACTGATGACGTTGAGATCACTGGGACCAGATTTACCACCCCAGGAGAGCCTGTTGCTTTGGCTAAACACAGTACCAAAGAAGAGTTTCTCCACAAGGACAAGGGCAAGTGGAATACCGACCTGTCCAGCTATGCGCGGCTCAGTGGTCAGGAGCTTCATTCCGGGTACTTAAACCGGCTACATACCAGCCGTGACTATGAAACCGGCTTGGTGAATTTGATGAAGGAACGCTATGAGGTAACTTCTTTTCTTTGTCTTGGTCTTTTCTCTGCTTGCACTTGTACCTTTAGTCCATCTTAGCCCACAAGTGCCGGTTTAGTCTTTTAGGGTAAACCGGGACTTCAGTAGATCAAATATAGAACTTTTACTTGCACTTGTAGCCCCCAAGGGCCGGTTCACTTTATTGAGGGTGAACTGGGACTTTTCCTATGATTAAAAAAATGTCACATTAGCCCCCAAGTGCCAAGTATATAACTTGTTATGTGCTTGGGACTTGTCTGAATTTTTTTCCTGTTTTCACTGCAAATGTACATTAGCCCCCAAGTGTCAAGTGCATAACTTGTTATGTGCTTGGGACTTTGATTGAATTGCTCCATGAATATCTGATATACTTTATCTTTGGCAGACTGACTTGAACTGGAGGGCCTCTGAAATAACTGAACTCCGGGGTAGCCTAAAATTCCAAGAGTCTGCTTCTGTGAAAGTCAAGGATGATCTCTCACTTGCATTAGCTAATATGGAGAAGCTGAAGAAGGATTTTGAAGCGGGGCGGTCAGCTTGGGAGGTGGAAAAGGCTGCTTTGGAAAAAAGAGCCAGTGATGCTGAGGCTGCTCTTAACCCGGTGACAGAAGGGCTGTCCGGGTTGAGGCAGCAAATAAATGACATGACTTCTGCTATCTTCGGTAAGTTCTGTGACATAAGCTTATCCGTGAAATCATGTACTGTTCCGGTTTAATTTATGGTTTCAATGTAGGGATGCGCATCACTCATCTTGGAGATGATATGCGAAAGAAACTCAAGGCTGCGTACACTTTGGTGGAGCAACTTTATTCCGGTGCTCAGAGGGCCATCAGCGCTATCTCTCACAATAAACCGGCCCCTACCACCATCCAAGGTACCTTAGAAAAACTGTCAATTCTGCTTGCCTGTATTGTCGAAGTGAATAAGTCATCCGCAAGAGCGGGTTCTCTGATGGCTTTAACCCGGGCGAACGCATGGGTTCCTGACTTTGATCCGGCAGAGGCAATGAATGGCTATCCGAGCATGAAGGAAGACGGATCAGCCTTCTCCAATGATGATCTTCGCGCTTTAACTAAGGATATGCGACCTCTTGCCAGAAAACTTGCTGATGAAGCGGACTTATCAAGATATCATCTGGGTTATGATATGGAGGACATACGGGTGGAGCGTCCGTCCTATGACATCAAAAATCTTATTCCACCCGTCCGTAAGCACACCTTCGCTCCTGACATTGATCCGTCAGACCTTATAACTGATGAAGTTTATTTCCGAGCTCTGGCCAAGATTAACTGGACCACCACTAACTTCCAACAGCTGGAAGAGGCCGCCGAAGACCCGGAACGAGCTGACCCTCAGCCTTCACATCGAGCTGAAGCAGAATCGTGAACCAGCTCCGGTTTATCTCTATGTCTTGAGTACTTTGAGAAAAACTGATATTCTTTTGGGCCTTTCAGCGCCTTGTAATAGGATAGCTGAGATACTCTGTGCTTGTCCCATATTATTTTTGTGAGATTTCTTTGACAGGCCACTTATGAAATATATCCTGCTTTCAATGCTTTTGACGGTTTATTCTACCTGTTTCTGCATAAAACAATTTTCAAGGTGTCCTGGCGGTTTGCCACCGGACGGGTCAAAATGCCCAAGCACATGATCTAAGTTAAATAACTTGAACTGTGTATGAAATGCAAGCACGTACCATACCTGTGATTAAGTGTATCTTAATAAACCTTAATCCGGCAGGAACGATCCAAGGTGTGTGTGCTGATGACTCCCTTGATTACTTGTCGGCTCGTCAGGAAGACCGAACCGGGTTACGATGAACTTCGGTTTAGCTATAGTTTACTGCTGGTGTTTATAACCCAGACCATAACTCTGTAAACACAGATGTAGTGGCAACTTTATAGTCATCCACTTCTTGAATCAATGGACTTGGTCGAAAAACCAATGACCTTGAAGTTTAAGATTTGAGAAAACATGAAAAGTAAAAATAAAGTTTTTTAGGCAAATAAGACCATGTAGTCGAGGCTTTTTATGAGCTGTCAGGCTCCAAATTCGAGGCTTTTTATGACCTGCCAGGCTACTATCATTAACCATTTTTGCAAAGCCTGTTAAGATGGTCCGCAATCCTTAACCAAATCATCAATGTCAAATGCTACCAAGTTCAAAATCCCGTAAATATTTGACTTGTGTAATCACTTGATGATCGTCAATTTAACGTTACCAAGTTTTGGGTCCATAAGGATTGACTTGTGTGTACGTTCAACGGGTCGTACCAGGTTTACCTAGGCGGCGTGACTTACTTGATGCAGGTAGGTTAATCCGGGGTTTTAGGTGTACACACCAAGCTTCCAAGCCGTGTTTACTACAAGAGTTTTCAACTCGCCGATGTCATGCATCAGGAGCCCCCAGGTAGCATTTGAGCATTGCTCGTCGGGGCCTATGTTTGAGTTGTGCTAAGCATCAAACTCTCTATTGCCCCTCATCATCATGTGGAAAATGCCGAAGCAACCAGAGCTGTGCCCTTATGATGGTCTTGATGCGGTCGTCGGTTTAAGAGGCCATAGGAACTCCCTTGCCCACAGAAGCCCCCATGTGATACTCTTATGAAAAATGCGGCTGATACCCCGGTTTATCAGGGGCGCTGGTTTATTATATTGATCATAGTATATACATTGTAAAAGATATGTACATAAAGCGGAGCCTATGGCTCAAGCCTAGTAAGGTCGAAGAAGAGCGATGTTCCATGGCCGCTTGGACTCCTCCTCCGCCGTACGTGAGTCCTTATGTTCTTGAACGTCGATGAGGTAGTATGATCTGTTGTGTAGGTTCTTGATGACCACAAAGGGTCCTTCCCAAGGTGGGGATAGCTTGTGCATGTCCGTCTGGTCTTGGATGAGCCGGAGCACCAGGTCCCCTTCTTGAAACGTCTTGGTCTTAACCCGACGACTGTGGTACCGGCGCAGATCTTGTTGATAAATCACCGATCGAGCTGCTGTCATGTCCCTTTCTTCATCCAACCGGTCCAACGCATCTTGCCTTGCTTTTTCATTATCCGCTTCAACATAAGCCACCACCCGCGGCGAGTCATGACGGATGTCACTAGGGAGGACCGCTTCAGCTCCATATACCATGAAGAAAGGCGTGTACCATGTGGATCTGTTAGGTGTAGTGTTGATGCTCCATAGTACAGAAGACAACTCCTCCACCCAACAACCCGATGTTCTCTGTAAAGGAACCATAAGCCGGGGTTTGATGCCTCTTAGGATCTCTTGATTGGCTCTTTCAGCTTGGCCATTAGACTGAGGGTGAGCTACTGATGACACATCGAGGCGGATGTGCTCTCGTTGACAGAACTCCTCCATAGCCCCCTTGGACAAATTGGTGCCATTATCAGTTATAATGCTGTGTGGAAAGCCAAACCGGAAAATCACCTTTTTGATGAACTGATCTACCGTTGCTGCATCACACTTACTGACAGGCTCCGCTTCAACCCATTTGGTAAACTTGTCCACTGCCACCAAGAGGTGGGTCTTTTTATCTTGGGATCTCTTGAAGGGTCCAACCATATCAAGCCCCCAAGTTGCAAACGGCCAAGTAATCGGAATCATCTTCAACTCCTGCGCTGATATATGAGCGCGCCGTGAAAATTTCTGGCAAGCATCACATTTTTTGACCAAGTCCTCTGCGTCGGCATGAGCCGTCAGCCAGTAGAACCCATGACGAAAAGCTTTAGCCACCAAAGATTTTGAACCGGCATGATGACCACAATCTCCATCATGAATCTCCCTAGGAATATCGCAGCCCTCCTCTGGTGATACACACCGCTGAAATGCCCCAAAAGCACTGTGATGGTGAAGTTCTCCATGGACAATAGTCATTGATTTGGACTGCCGGATTATCTGTCGGGCCGAGACTTCTTTTCTGGTAACTCACCTCGATTCATGTACGCCAGGTAAGGAAGCGTCCAATCCGGAATGACATGAAGTGCCGCGACCAATTGTGCCTCCGGATCAGGAACAACCAAGTCCTCTTCTGAAGGTAACTGGACCTACGGATTGTGCAACTCGTCCAAGAAGGTATTGGGCGGAACCGATTTACGCTGAGAACCAAGCCGGCTTAACGCGTCGGCTGCTTCATTCTTTCACCGGTCTATATGATCCACCTGATAACCCTTGAAGTGTCCAGCCACAGCGTCTACCTCTCGTCGATATGCCGCCATGAGTGGATCCTTGGAATCCCACTTGCCAGATACTTGCTGAGCCACTAGGTCTTAATTGCCAAAGCATTTAACCCGGCTTAAGTTCATCTCCTTGGCCATCCGCAGACCATGGAGGAGAGCCTCATATTCAGCAGCATTGTCAATGCAAGGGAACATTAAACGGAGGACATAACATAACTTATCACCTTGTGGGGAAGTTAACACGACTCCAGCCCCCGAGCCCTCCAATTGCCTTGAACCGTCAAAGTGAATAGTCCAATATGTGTGATCCGGCTTTTCCTCAGGTGCTTGCAACTCTGTCCAATCGTTGATGAAATCCACCAATGCCTGGGATTTTATTGCAGTACGGGGAACATATTTCAATCCGTGCAGGCTAAGCTCAATGGCCCACTTTGCAACTCGACCAGTAGCCTCTTTGTTCTGGATTATATCCCCCAATGGAGATGAACTGACAACGGTGATTGGGTGGCCCTGAAAGTAGTGCTTTAGCTTCCGGTTTGCTATGAAGACTCCATACACCAGTTTCTGCCAATGCGGATATCTCTGCTTTGACTGAATGAGAACCTCACTGATGTAGTAAACCGGCCGCTGAACCGGATATTCTTTGCCTGCCTCCTTGCGCTCTACCACAATGGCAACGTTTACTGCACGGGCGTTAGCAGCCACGTATAACAACATCGGCTCATTGTCGACTGGGGCAGCAAGGACTGGTGGTTCTGCTAACTGCTTCTTCAGGTCCTCAAACGCAGCATCAGCAGCTTCACTCCAGACAAAGCGATCTGTCTTTTTCATCATATGATAAAGTGGGATAGCCTTTTCCCACAAACGACTGATAAACCGGCTGAGCGCCGCAATACGGAATGCCACTCGCTGGGCATCGTTGATGCATGCCGGTTTAGCCAGGGATGTAATCGCCTTGATCTTCCCTGGGTTGGCTTCAATTCCCTTGTTTGATACTAAGAACCCCAAGAGCTTGCCTGTCAGAACACCGAAAACGCACTTCTTCGGATTAAGCATCATTTTGTAAACCGGGAGATTGTCGAAGGTCTCTTTCAGGTCTGTTACCAATGTCTCTTCTTTTCTGGATTTCACCACAATGTCATCCACATAGGCGTGAACGTTCCGCCCAATCTGTCCATGAAGGCAATTCTGCACACAACGCTGGTAGGTTGCGTGGGCACTCTTAAGCCCAAACGGCATAGACACATAGCAGAAGGCTCCAAAAGAAGTTATAAAGGCCGTCTTCTCCTGGTCCTTAACTGCCATCTTGATCTGATGGTAACCAGAGTATGGGTCCAAAAAACTTAGCCGCTCACATCCTGACGTAGTATCAATGATCTGATCAATACAGGGGAGAGCAAAGGGATCAGTTGGGCAAGCTTTGTTCAGATATGTGTAATCAACACACATTCGCCAAGTGCCATTTTTCTTAAGTACCAGCACCGGATTAGCCAACCACTCTGGATGAACCACCTCAACTATAAAGCCTGCTGCTAAGAGTCTAGCCACTTCTTCTCCAATAGCCTTGCGCCTCTCTTCATTGAAGCGGCGCAGATATTGCTTGACCGGTTTAAACTTAGTATCAATATTGAGATTGTGCTCAGCGAGTTCCCTCGGTACACCTGGCATATCAGAAGGCTTCCATGCAAAGATGTCCCGGTGTTCATGGATGAACTCGATGAGCGCGCTTTCCTATTTTGGATCTAGGTTAGCATTGATAGTGAACTGCTTGGATGAATCGCCAGGAACAAAGCCAACCTGCTTGGTCTCTTCAGCCGATTTGAATTTCAAAGTCGGATCATGCGCTGTGGTTGGTTTCTTTAGCGGAGACATATTTGCCGGATCAACATTGTCCTTATAAAACTTCAGCTCCTCGGTTGCACAAACCGCTTCAGCATAAGCTGCATCACCTTCCTCGCATTCCAATGCAATCTTGAGGCTGCCATGAACCGTAATAGTTCCCTTGTGGCCTGGCATCTTGAGCTGTAAATAGACATAACACGGCCTAGCCATGAACTTGGCGTAAACCGGCCGCCCAAACAAAGCATGGTATGGGCTCTTGATCTTTACCACCTCAAAGGTCACGGTCTCTGACCTGGAGTCGTGCTCATCTCCAAAGGTAACCTCTAGATCGATCTTGCCAACTGGATATGCCGATTTACCTGGCACCACCCAATGGAAAACTGTATTGGACTGCCGAAGCTTTTTATCTGTCAGCCCCATACGCCGGAAAGTCTCATAGTACAAAATGTTGATGCTGCTGCCTCCGTCCATAAGCACTTTAGTAAATTTGTAGCCCCCTACCTGTGGTGCCACAACCAGAGCCAACTAACCCGGATTATCAACCCGGGTTGGATGATCCTCTCTGCTCCACACAATGGGTTGCTCAGACCAACGCAGGAAACGTGTTACCGCCGGTTCAACAGAATGTACTGCCCTCTTCAGAACTTTCTGATCCCGCTTGCACAAGCTCGTGGTGAAGACATGATACTTCCCACTGCTCAGCTCCTTCGGATTATTCTGATATCCGGATTGCTGCTGTTGTTGACGCTGTTGATTTCCCTGATTGTTATATCCGCCCTGACCATGCCGCTGGTTATGCTGATTGTGCCCATTGTGGTTGCTGTTATTACCGTGGTACCCTGAACCGGATCCACCACCTTGATAACCCGGACCCTGGAAGCCTGGGCCTGATCCGCCGTAGGGCCCGTGATCATACCGAGTTCAGTTCATGAATTCCTGCATAATGAAACAGTCCTTCCAGAGATGCGTAACTGGTGTTTCTGGTGTACCGTGCTTCGGGCAAGGCACGTTCAACTGGTGTTCCAGATTAATAGGCGGCCTCCATTACGTGGAGGTGGTCTACCCTTGCGGCGCTGTCCATCCTCCTGAGCATTGGTGTTGGCCACAAAATCCGAATTACCATCCGCTTTACGTTTACCGTTGTATCCTTGGTTCGCCGGGTTGGGCTGTGGTGCCTTACCATTCTTGCTTGCCTTCCCTGACTTGTCTCCATCAGCGTCTGGATGTTTGGTGTTATCAGAGTCTCCATACTTCACTAAAGCGCCCATGAGCGTCCCCATGTCGTTGCAATCATGTTTAAGCCGTCCCAACTTTAGTCGCAAGGGTTCAAACCGGCAATTGCCCTCCAAAGTTACCACTGCTGTACTTGTGTTGATGCTATTGGAGGAGTGCAAGATTTCTGACACTCGACGCACCCAACTGCTTGTAGACTACTGATCTCCTTGAATGCATGCAGCTAAATCAACAACAGACATTGGCTGCTTGCATGTGTCTTTGAAGTTATTGATAACCCGGCGCCGCAATTCGGCCCATGATCCAATGGAATTAGGTGGTAAACCCTTCAGCCAAGTACGAGCCGTGCCTTCGAGCATCATCGTGAAATACTTAGCGCATGCTGCATCATCCACATCCAACATCTCCATTGCCATCTCATAACTCTCAACCCATTTCCGGAGCCAGATCCGCTGTGTAATTGGGCACCTTGCGCGGTCCTTTGAAATCCTTGGGTAGTTTCACGTTCCATAAAGCGGGGATGAGACAAGGCATGCCCAGGGAACTGGACATGATCCTCGGTTCAACTGTGGTGGTGGGACGAACCGGCGTCGCCTGACGGGCTTCATACTGCGCTGTTACCTCGGCCTCCCGGTGCTGCCTGGCCTGATCCACCATGTCTTGAGCGTTCGCCTCTCCTCCTGCCGGATTATCCCACCTCGGCGGATTACATCTCCGTGCACTGCTTGATACGACCGGTTCATCCAGACGCCTAGTATAACTATGGCTTGGGCGGGGAGTCGAATGAATCCTCTCCCGGCTGTAGGAATAAGCTTTCTGTTGGGTTAGCGCCGTGTCCAACAACTCCCTGGCCCGTCGTGCTTCCACTGCTATGGGGGACGTTCCTTCAATGGGAACGGCGGCCAGTCGTGAAGCGGCAGGAACTATGTTGTCCAATAGATTAGAATAATGACGAGGAGGGGTGGGCACATGCTGTGACGGCACAACCTGGTGGGTTGGCTCCACGGCCGGTGGATGAACTTACGCTCCCGTGCCCGGCGCTCCTCCCCGGTTCACCTCTGGCTGGTTATTGGTTCTTGCTCCCGGCGTGCTAAAGAGATTCCTTGCCTCATAAACTAGCGGTAAGCGAGATCGTTGCCTTCTTATCATCACCTCGTGTGAAGCGGTCTGATCCAACATGAGTCGATAAGCCTGAGCATCCAGCTCCGCCTGCCTTGTAGCCATCCTAGCTTTTTCAGCAGCCAGGTCCAACCTAGCATGTTCAATCCGGATTTTCACCTGAGCGATCTCCGCATCATGTTGCTCCTTTTTGGCCTGGGCTACCTCTGCTGTTACTAGCGCTGTCAAAGTATCGACCAAAACGGATAAAGTTTCAGACGGTGATAGGATAGGGTCTCCAACCCTAGCCCCAACTGCATCTGTTGTCAACGCCGCTGATGTTGAAGACTGCTGCACCGGTTGTGATCCGGCCATAAAAACAGCAACCCGGTTCGGTAGATCGAAAGGGTCTGAAATACTATCACCATCGGAACATCCCTTAGACCGGCCGTCCTGTAGCAGATATAAAGATTCTGTCTCTCCGGAAGAAGATTCGTCGCCGGAGTAGACAACAGTCTCACCGCCAGAGTCCGATTCGTCCTCGGCTTGTACTCCATGCACTGCTCCAACGAAGACGTGCTTCACGGCTGGCTGAATCCGGGCTGGTCTCGCACGTTGAGCCGGCTCGACGGTGTTGGGGGAGATGTCTGGCTCAGGGCCCGGTTCGCTGATCTTGCCGATGAAGACGTGGATGCACCCGAAGGGGACCCGGTACCCGTATTCGATTGAATCGGCCTCGGGGCCCCAGCCTGCATCGTCGATGTAGATCTTGCCGACGACTCTTAGTCATCCGGCCCACTGCGTAGCCCTTGAGTCCTTCAAAGCTGCCTTCAAGAACTCGAAACCATCGTGCGATAGCCTCACGATGGGCGCCAACTATCGTGGTTTTGTCACGGCAGATGTCCTAGCAAAAGGACTTAGTCGTGAGGCAATCGCTGCGGGTTAGCTTAAAGGGGTTAAAGCGGACAAGGACACAGGGGTTTTATACTAGTTCGGCCCCTTCGATGAAGGTAAAAGCCTACGTCTAGTTTGGTGTTTATTGCTAGGGTTTTGATGACCAGGGAGCGAATCCGCTTTGCCTGTGTCTCGAACTGTCATTGTCTGTGTTGAACCGTCGCCGGGTCGTCCCTTTATATAAGAGGTGACGCCCGGTCCCGTTTACAGAGTCCCAAGGCCGGCTCATAAACGTGTCCGCCTCGGTCTCTGTTCTTTCTATCTTACATCCCAAGTTACATAGTATGACGGTTTACAAATCATGGGCCCTAACTTGGGCTCTAAACCTCTTGGGCTGAAATCTCCTACTTTATGCTCCGCTGGGCCTTTGATAAAATAATCTTGATAACGTAAACCGGCCCCTCCTGGGCGGTTTATACCTGGTAGTAATATCCTTGACAATCGCCATTGAGCCCTCCGGGGGACCGGGGTTATCGTCATAACTAGGCTCAATGGATGAGGGGCTACGTGGCCAGTTAGGCCCCTGGGTCGTGATGCCCAGGGGTCCGCCTTGACGTACGAATGGCTCTCATGAAGGAGATCGAGCGCCATACCTTGCACACGAGCCTTCGCCTGGGATGGGGGCACGAGAAGGCCAGATGTCTGGGCACCTGGTAGGGTGGCGTCTGCTAGGCGTGACCTGAGCATAGCCCCCGTGCCTAGCCCCCCTCGCGAAACCCATCCAAGGAGAAGCTGTGAGCGTCGTGAGATGAAAAGCTCCCTGAGGTTGGTGCGACCACCGGGGCCACCCTCAGTTGTTTATAACTAGCACGCAGCATAGAGCTACCACACTTGCGCGGAGTGTGGGCATAACCGCGCCTCGGTCATATCAGCCAGCGCGGAGCTTGGTGCTTCCACTGGTTCGTGGGCATACCGCTCCTCGGTTGGATCTACTAGCACGGAGCTTGGTACTTCCACTGGACCGTGAGAGGGAGCCTCCCACCGAGAGAGACTCCAAAGCGTGTACAGCCCCGTCCTAACGCGTGGCTTGCACGGTAGGACAGCCAAGGTGTATATGGGCCCTCCTCCGGACGAGCTGAACGACTCTGAGGAAGTTCTCGTGAGTTTACGCATCACTCATGAGACCCTACCCTGAGGCGGGTTGCGCCTGAGTCTTCTTCTGCAAAATGTGAAAAGAGAGGTGTTGTGTCGACCTGCGCCGAGTGCATCTCCAAGCGATATTGCATGAGAAGACCGCAGAACCAGCGACCCCAGGAGGTGACGTCATGGGGTTAACCTGCAAGACAGGGCTCAGCCACTGGATTTTTCAACGCTGCAGGGACGGACCCAAGCACAGACGTCGTGCCCAGTCTTCTCATGCCACGATCCAAAGGAAAAATAGCCGGCGCGCGGTTCCCGCGTGAGCGAGGCACCTGCCACGGGCCCCTACTTACCCATCCACGATTAGCCCATGCGAGAACAAGGCACCAAGGACCATGGGAGGTGTCGTTACAGAAATGGCTCGCTAGGCAGAGCTCAGCCCTTGGGTTTATCGATGGTGCATGGACGGACCCGAGCACAGATGTTGTGCCAGTCCTTAATCATGGGGCGGTCGCGAGTGGGCTCACAAGGGCTCATGACCTTAGTGGCGGTGAGGACGCCGAGCATATAGATAATGCGAATGGAGAGAAATAACTGGCCTTGATCATGCAGAAAAGGGAGACAGCCGCGGGGAAACAGCCCCCAGCGGCCTGAGGATGATGCATCCCAAGAGGCGCCCTCGTTTGGATACCTGAAGTGTCACCTGATACTTGCCGAAGGAGAGTTGGGGTAGCTGAAGACGCGAATTGTGCGGGTCGCTCCCGAGTTACGTCGGGCTCCTGAGGCCCAGGGGCTTCGGAGGCTCTCAGTGGTCGCGCGGGCCCAGCTCCCGCTCCGTCCAGACCGCGTGCCACTGAGCCTCCCGAGCCCCCAAGGCCCACTGCGCGAGACGCTGGAACATGGCAGCTGCATTGCGGAAGCCGAAGAGCGTGCGGACGTAGCTGCAGGGGAGGGCCCTCCTTTGGCCGACCGCCGTCGGCCAGAAGGGCTCCTGAGAAGCGGCTCAGTTGAGCCCCGCGATGTCGACATAGATGCGGAAGTAGTCGCTTGGCTGCGAGCAGGTGGACTTGGGATTGTGTGGTTACGCCCACCGGGGATGAGTCTTGCATACCGAAGTTCCTCTGTAACTTGGTCGATGAAGTCCAGAGCCCCCAGCGCTGGACGGCTCGCGCTGGGCTCACAAAAACACGCATCAAGATACGCTTGCAGGTGGTGGTCAAACACCTCCCTCGAGGCACGGGTCAGCTCGGGGACACTCCAGAGGAGAGCCCCCGAGCCCGTCACGAGAGGGGCATCGAGCGCGCCTCCCTATGCGAGGGTGGAGGGCGCCTCGCCAGCAGGCGTGAGTCCTAAGGCCAGGCCGTCGGGAGCCCCCGCGTCCTGAGGTCCATTGATGGGTAGGTTCTTCTTCTTCTTCTTGGGGGTGGTCTGCAGGGTAAGGACGGCTCCATCCTCATCGGAGTACTCAACCGCCGCGGTCTGGTAGGCACGCTCCAGGGAACGCACCGCTTCCTTCTCGTCAGAGGCGATCGTGATGACTCCGCCGCTCCCGGGCATCTTGAGGATGTTGTAGCCATGATGGGTCGCCACCATGAACTTGGCAAGGGCAGGATACCCCAGGATGGCGTTGTACGGAAGGTGGATGTTGGCGATGTCGAAGTCGATAAGCTCTGTGTGGTAGTTGTCGTGGTCGCCAAAGGGGACGGAGAGGCGGACCTGCCCCATCGGAAGTGCCGAGCCATCCGTGACTCTGTAGAATGGCTTGGTGGGGTGGAGCTAATCATAGGGAACCTGGAGTGTCTCGAAGGTCTGGACGGAGAGGACGTTGAGCCTTGCTCCGCCGTCAATGAGGGTCTTGGTCACGAGAACGTTGCTGATGGTCGGGGTGCAGAGCATCGGGCGGGCGCCTGGGGCCATAGTGCACTTGAGCTGGTCTTTGGGGTTGAAAGCGATGACTTGCTTGGTCCACCTGAGGTTGCACGCGGCGTCAGGCCTCGGAAGCGCCGCGTTCACCTCATGGGCGAACTGCTTGAAGGTGCGGTGAGAAACCGGGGCATGGGCTCCTCCCAGAATGCATGCGACCACACGCGGTTCCTGGAAGCCCCCTACCCCGTCTCCCTGGCGGTCATCGTCGTTCCTCCTTGGCGGTGGTAGCAGCGGAGGCAGGCCTCCGTTGCCCTGAGGGCGACCCTCCCGAGGCTGGTCGCGCCAGGGGGCGTCACGAGGCTGCTCCTGCCAGTGGTCTTCACGAGGCTACTCACGCCACCCTTGGCGTGAGTTCCTGCCGTCCAAATATCCTCCTCCTCGGCCTCCTCCACGGCCGTAGCCGCGGTTGTCGCGCTCAGGGCGCTGCCCGACGCGCCTGCCACGCATTGCCCTGAGCTCTTGACAGTCATTGGTGTTGTGGCTGTGGACATTGTGGAAGATGCAGTATGGTCGGTTGTCCCTGGGGAGGTCATCAGCCACGTTTCACTCCTGGCTCAGCAGCCAGCACGGCGGGTCCTTTGCGCTTTGACTCTTTGGCCTTGGTTTTCTTGTCGTCCGCCTCCGCATCAGGCAGCTCCTGAAGGGAGAGGCGGCCTTCCTCTGCTCTGGCGCACTTTGCAGCGAGTTTGAACATCTCGAGGGCTGTGCACTGGTCTTCGTGGATGGTGCTAGGCTTCTCGCCCCTCGTTGGTTACCCCAAGTGGAAGGTGTGAGATGTAGTGTTGCGGAAGTTTTTCCCTTGGCAAAGATACCAAGGATCGAATCCCCAGAGACTCCTAGGTTCAACAAGAAGGTGTCAACTGCTACGGCGCCAGATATTAGCAATCAACGTGGACCTGCACACAGATACAAATAACTTTGCTTCCAACGAGTACATAGAGGTTGTCAATCCCTCCGGCCTTGTAGTTCACAAAGGATTAAACGCAAGTGATAGTAGTGATAGATATAATTGCAATAGTAAATAATAGCGAAAAGTAAATAGCGGATGTGATCAATGATGGTAATATGGACCGGAATCTCATGATGTTCACTAGTGATGTCTCTCTCCCAAAAGACGATAAAACAGCTATGTGAGGTAAACGAATTACAGCTGGGTAATTGACAGGACCATGTGCGCAAACCAATGCTGATTACATTGCAAGAAAGGTTGAGGTTCAAAGCATGGGCGGTACGCCAAAGTAAGTAGACCGAAATCCATCAATATCTACTACTAATCATCCACCTTGAGATATCTATCCAGAACATCTCGCTGGTATTAAGTTGCGAGTCCCACCCATAGTGTAAACTCAATGCAACAGACAACTGCATTAAAAGAACTTTGCGTAAAGTAAACAATCCTTGCACCCGCGGGCACAAGCACCGTTGTTTTCCCCCTTGTGGCAACATCACATCCCCTAGACTCATGTTTCTGTCACTCAAACTAGTCATCGAGGGGCATGAACCCACAATCAAGCATAACGTTTCCTCTTGGAGTCACTACCTATTACTTGGCCAAAGCAATAAATAACAACGGATAACATGCAAGAATTACTTACGAACATAAATATAAAAAAGGTAGATCAAATATATTACTCAAGCACAATCTGAACATAATCTCATAATCCATCGGATCCCAGCAAACTCATCATAGCAACAGCATAAGGATTACATATGTGCCTCGATCATGTAGGGCAGCTCACGAGGACTAATTAGTGAAGCACAAGAACGGGAGGAGAACATCACATAGCTACTGGTCATGGACTCATGGTCCAAGGGAGACTACTCACAACTCATCCGGGAGGCGTACATGGTGGTGGAGAGGCTCCCGGTGGTGATCCTCCCCTCCGGCGGGGTGCCGGGAAGAGTTCTCCTGGTGCTCCCGATCTTGGAAGCGGCGGCGGCGGCGGAACAGAGATGAGATCGCGAAAAGAGTTCCTCTCTCGAGGGTTTCGGGAGACGCTTTAAATATATGCCAAAGGGGGGCATCGGAGGAGCCTCGGGGGGCCCAGGCGCCCCCCCCGGCGCGGCCTAGGGGGGGCGCGCCGCCAGGGCACCTGGAGCCCTGGTGCCCCCCCCCCGGCTGTCCTTCGGGCGCACGGTAGTTTCTGGAACGCTGATTTTTTATATAATTTTTCCTGGCAGTTCTCGTAATGTGAAAACCTGAAATACAAAAACAGCCGAAAACAGAAACTGGCACTGGGGTGCACTGAGTTAATAGGTTAGTCCAAATATGATCAAAAGTGTATGGAAGTGTATAAATATCATAGCAATATCACCCAAAAGAGGCTTGGAGCAAGCCGAAATTATAGATACGTTTTGGACGTATCAGATGGCGAGCTCTTCCCTCATCCTGACGTCGCGGACGCCATCGGAGAACGCGGAGATGATGGCATCGTCCGAGACCCTGGGGATACTGAGGCGCATGGTGTTGAAGCGTTGGATGTACTTTTGGAGGGTTTCTCCCGGCTGCTGCCTCACGCGACGTAGGTCAGCAGCTGCCGGGGTTCGGTCGCGGGTGCCTTGGAAGTTAGCGACGAAACGCTCGCGAAGCTCTCCCCAGGAGGAGATAGATCCCACCGGGAGGTTCAGGAGCCAGGAGCGTGCGCCATCCTTCAGAGCCATGGGGAACCAGTTCGCCATGACTTGCTCAGTGCCATTGGACGCCTCGATGCTCAGCTCGTAGAGTTGGAGGAACTACGTGGGGTTGGTGGTGCCGTCGTAGCGCGGAGGCAGGTCTGGCTTAAACTTGCCGGGCCAGACGAGGCGTCGTAGCTCAGGGGCTAGGGCATGATATCCAGCCACGCTCATGATCGCACGCGCCCCATGCGCTTGTGATGCGGGTTCTGGAGGTGTTGGCGCCACCACCTCCTGTGGCGCGTAGTCTGGGCGCTGTGGGCCAGGGGGCCCATGAGCCCCTGCATGTGGGTGCGGGATAACCTGACAACTCTCCTCGTCGCGGGCGTGGTGGAGGGGAGGCAGAGGCGGGACCCCACGGCCCTCGTTCGTCGCCTAGGGCGACGGAGGACGTGAGGAGTGCGTTGGTGCAGGTGGTTCCCCAACGGAGTTGACGAGCTCGGTGATGCGATCGAGCCACTCGTCGTAGAGATCATCTGCTGGGCGGTAGCAAAAGAGCTCCCGCGCCATCAGTAGCGCAGGCTGCTGGTAGACCGGCCCGCGGAGGACCAGCGAGGACGACGCTGCGGCCGGCGAGGGTGAAGGTGTTGCCGTGCGGCCGTCCTGCTGCTCGTGGACAGCCGGGTCGGTGGCGGCGTTGGCGACCCGCGAGTTGGGACGGAGCGGTGCGCCGTTGCCCGCGGGTGCCGTCTGAGCGACGTTCACAGCGCGGCGGGCGGCGCAAGCTCGGCGTGTGTCCACCATGGCTGTGGAGCAGTGTCGGTGACGAGAACGCGACGAGCTCGTCGGAGAGGCGAGATTTCGACACACCCCCTACCTGGCGCGCCAAATGTCGGATTCAGGGCTCCGCAAAACCCGTTAAGTTCGAACACAGGGGTGTGAGCGAAGGTCTCTCCCGCTCACGTCTACCTAGCGCCTCGCTCTTGTCTCGGTGGAAGGATTCAAGCAAACAACGAACAAACAGACAAGAGTTTATCCAGGTTCGGGCCACCATGTGGTGTAAGACCCTACTTCCTGCTTTGGTGGATTGGCTCCGGGCGAGCTAGAATATGAGCTAGTACAAAGATTCCAGGGCTCAGGAGGCGAGCTCAGGAGGGTCAGGAGGCTAGTGTTCTTGCTCCTTGTGCGGTGGCAAAGTGTGTTCGTCCTTCTCCTCCCCTTTGCAGTGGAGGTTCTAGCTACTTATATAGGCGGCCACGGTCCTCTTCCCCCAAAATGTTTAGGTGGGAAGGGATCCCACAATGGCCATTTTTTAGCGGGAACACAAGGACGTTCTAATCCTAACAAAAGCGGTCTTCGCCTGCAAAAGGATCAGGCGGTGACACGGTGGTGGGCTCGATGGTGACATCCTCCTTATCGTCCTTGTGGTCTTCGGTCTCGTTGCACCAAAGAGGAAACCTTTGCCCCGCTCCTTGGGAACCAACGGCTGCTCTGTCCCCTTTGCACCGAAATGGCAACTGCGCCGCTGGCGGACACTGGCACCCGCTGGCGTGGTGCATCACTGCTGACATCGCTGCCTCCTCCTTAGGCGGGCTTGGCCTTGGATTCTCCGCCCCCCGGAACGCCTTGCCGAGGCCGCTCTCGAGGAGGTCTTGAGCAGCTGGTCGATCAGCTGGGCCGTACCAGGCCGCTTATAGGAGCGCGTCGCAGCCCGCAGACAGGCAAGTCTGGGTACCCTAGTTCCCAGGACGCCGACAACAATACTACTTTGTAGGGGCGGGAGTAAAAACATACTTCCGCGCCTATTGCCGTGTACGCTAGCGTCTGGTTGGAGGCAGCGGTACTACCGCTCGCAAGGAGTGGTACTACTGCAGGCCCCTGCGGTACTACCGCTTGCTGGAGCGGTACTACCGCGGGCCCCTATGGCACTACTGCTCCCTTGAGTAGTACTACCGCAAGACACAGACGTTATAGCAGTTCGCAGCCTTCATATTGCAGAGACAAGGATAAACGGATGGTTCTCCATCGAAGCGAAGGAAAGGTGGTGCAAAGGAACAGATGTGCACGTGTTGATTCCACTCCAACCTTTCCGAAGCGGACCCCCTCTTAATAGTACAGCTTTCCTATGACTCAATCCACCAAAAATAAACATAGAGAACCGTCGTCTTTGATAGGCTCGGAGGGGAACCTAATCGTCTTGTGCCTAGACATGAGATATATGAAATGCGCAACGCACACGATTAGTCCGCAAAAGCACTATCATCAATCACTAAAACCACATAGGGAGAAGTATGCCCTTACAGGAGACTTTACAGAAATTTCATTTAGATGCTTGCCATCGATGTGCACTTGCCTCAGGTAGGAATGATACTTCATGAACGAGTGCTTGAAAAGTGCGAGCAACCATTGCTCATGTTGACTATCCAGTTTGGTCCTCGCCTATTTAAAAGAATGAAATCTCGTGTCTTCTATCAGCAGAAACATATTTAATAATTACCATGAACAAGATTAGTACATTACTTACACATAAGTTGTGGAGCAATGTTGGAAATTGTTCTGTGTTTGTGGTACAATCTTTCCATGAAGAAAAGATGCGCACAAAGTTCCTGACAAAAATATAAGCTTGGTTTCTAAACTCGGAATAAATGGAACAGGGGTCCTATTTACTGCAATTGGGGCTTTGTCTCATTCGAAAAGGGATTTGGCAACTGGATTTGGTGTACTCTTTGTTGGAATGGGGTTTTTGCGTCGTAGAGCTGGTGTTATGTCAACTGGCATCATCATACTGTTTGCTACAGTTGGGGTCTGCCGAGTTGGGGCATTAGAGATTGCCAGTGTGGTAGGTCTAGAGTCTGCTAGAGTTGTGGCCGTGTTTTATGGGTCTGGTGATATTTCAACTACACCAATTGGGCTATTTGATTTATCAGGTGTCCCTACCATTTACAAATACTTTGTTCGTACTCCTCCGTGATCAGCAATCGCCCTCTTCCTTTTGAACGTCTGATACACAAGAACAACATTTGAATGGATAAATATGGTATGATGACAGATGGAATATGTACTGAAAATGGACAAGCAGAGCGTATTCACATACACGATGTGTAAACTAAGCTAATGGCAGTGCAACAAAGTAGAAGCAATGCAAATCATCAGTTGCAAGATACTAATATTACCTTGGAAAGATAGAGCAAGCACCTTGATGGGTGAATAAGATAGGGCATCTGCCTCTGACTCCTCCACTAGGGAGTGACATTGACTTAGGTATCCCTCTAGCTCAGAATCATTGTTAGGATCATAATCTGAGCACAAATCTGTAGGTGGAGAGCGTTTGCATTGCATTGCATCCAGACTTGATTTCAGTCCCTTAATGCCAAGTTTAATAGCCATGGCATTATTCAGCTTTATTCTTTTCATGTGCGCAAGCTCATAATCATTATGATGTTATTCAGTATCTATGATTTATGAAAACATAAAAATTAGTCAGATTATTATGGAATGCACTTCGGATTCAACTCGAAGAGTGTCTCCCTACAAACCCCTGTGTATACAAAGTTCATCCCCCAACCGTGCTGACCAGACCACACACGGAAATACAAACCTCTTATGTCTCTATAACAGGCGGGCACACATTTCAAAATTGAAGTAGGAACATTAGAATCATATAAAATTCATTTTTAACAAATAAACTAAGGAATTATGAGTGGCATAATGTTTAGCTTGAAGGGCGGAGTGCTGGTAGTGCAACACAAAGCAAGTAGGCAGATTGTATTCCATGTTAAAGAACATAGTCGATGTAAAAGGTGGATACGACACTTTCTTTCAATACAATGCAGTGTTCATTGCACACACATGATGGAAGAGATCACACAAAGAAATACTATTCACTCATGTTTGCGGTTCCAATATTTTGAAACAAAGTGGTCCACCCTAAAAGAATATTGACAACAAATATGACAAGACGATCATAGAGGTAGTGAATCAATCATTACTTGTGAGCTTACTAGGACAAGTATGCAGAATTTTAACTGCGGTAAGAGACCATCAGAAATCTGAATGAAGATGTTGCTCTAGCACTTATTGTTTGCAACTAATCGACATGAATAATTTGATATCATATCAAATGAGTAAGAAAGACAAGTAAAATTGTCAACAAACCTGGCCTGCAGTAGTAATTTTGGTCAATGTCACTATGATAAACAATCCAACATGAGTAGTGTCTGTTCCTAGGGCTGGAATTTTGAAACCCTGTGAACTTTACATGTACTAAAGATTACTGAAATATCTGAACCATTAAGTGTAGGTAGCACTCAGTACAAAACAAACCCTAATGATAGTCCTGCCTAATGAGTAATGAATCAATTAGAAAATGGGTGATGGGGAGTAGTTGCTGAGGGTTGAGGATGTATCTCAGGATAAATTGGGTTGGCTTAGTGGGTGCTGCACGTCTCAGTCCTGAACAGACTGGGAAGATAGGCACGATGGCGCGTCCGGGCAGCGGTGACGCTGTTGGGCAAGCGGCTCATGACCTCCTATTAGTCTAGCGTCTCCTCCTAGAGTCATGCCGTTCGGGGACGGTAATTCACCGACGAGGCATGCGGCTGGGGCGAGTAGAGATCTGAAGTGCAACAGAATAGAGGGGAATTGGGATCTTGGCTGACCCAAAATCCGAGGGTGGGCACCTTGTAGATCCACACCCCAATGACGTACATGCATTTTTGAAACTAAATTAGGAACATTTAGCTGACCAATTAAACGACTCTGTTTTAATAATATCAGATTCGTATCTAAACAACTAAGCTTGTTTAGCTTGATGGGTGGAGCAATGCTATTATGACACGAAGCACGTAGGCTGGTCGTATGGTCATCATAAAAGGGGGAAACCCTAAGCATGATCAATTAAACCCTATTATGACTGTGCCTTAGCAGATTTGAAGCTGCAAACCGCATTCATGCCACTTAGCAACCATTGTTTGCTTCGAACTAAGAACTAAATTCTAAGAGCTGAAAAGACAGTATAGTGACCAAGCTGCGATCTATTTTCTGGTTGAGATCAAGAAGTTGAGCAGATATGAAGTAGTACCACCACTTTTGCGGCGCCGTGTAGGCATCGGGGTGCGATGGCTGTCGGTGGTGTTGAAGCTGATCTGCGACGGTAGACGGGTCCATCGGGGGATAAGTCCCGTTGAGGTGGACGAGAATGTCATCGGAGCTGCCCCGACAAGGATGACGACGGCGCCGATGATGCGAATGGATGCGATGCAAGGCTCCTGGTTCATTGCCATGGATGAGAAACACCCATCTCTAGCAGTGGAGGACGCGGTCTTGGTAGGCGCTCCGGCATGGTGGAGGACGGCGGCGACAGATGGGGTGGCGGACGGAGGAGGCTGGTGTGGGGATGGTGTTCTATCGCGCATGGTGTATGAATGGGAAAATGGAGTGAGAGGTACAGGGAACCATGTTTTGGGACACGCGTGTTTGAAATATGGGAAAATTACGAACTTAGCCGGCGTTTAAAATTTGGACGTCTCGTCGATTGGGGATAGGACGGTAATCTCGCATCTTCCTGATATTTGCCCAGAGCGATTTCGGGCGAGGAGAGGGTGTTTTGGCGCTCATGGTTGGCGCCCACAGTGTATGAATGTGGCTGACAGGTAGGGCGGTTACGTCACGTCTGAGTGAAGTTACAAACCTGCTCCTATTGAAAATATTTGCGTACATCAATTTCGGCCGAATCGAGTTTGTTTTGCCACCCACCGTGTATGAATGGGGAAATGGAGGGAGAGACAGAGGTCTTTCGGACGAGCTTGAATCAAATGTGTTTTGTCGCCCACGTTTGGCGCCCACCGTGTCGGAATGGGCTCAAAGGCCATCGTGTCATGTCTAATTGAAGTTACTAATCTACCCCTATTGAGAATAGTGGAAATCGGGCCGATGGATTGTCCATGTAAGGGGTAGACAGTAATTTCCATCTTGCAAACACTGGCTTCGGGCAGCCAGCGTGGGAGTGGATATTTTGCCGCTTCTTTCAAATTTTGGGACAATAAGCATTCACGTTTACCCTGGCAACTAAATTCGAAGACATTTTGTATTCTTATACGGATCTTTATAAATCATTTTATGTTTTTATATATATCTTCAAAAGCACAACAAAGATGTATTTCACTATCATATATGAATATGATTTACAAATGCCAACACTCGAATTCAGAAGGTCGAAACCAGTTTAAGGTGAATTCAGATATTTTAAACCACTTTGTGTCCAACTCAAGTGTAACTTGTATGACACACGCAGCATATTGTGTACTCTCATTTAGATATGTACACAAGCGATGTCTCAAGATTCAAAATACAGATCCAATCAACCAATAATGTACAAAACTAACACACATATAAACACTTATAGAGTATATGGCTAAATAATATCAACTAACATACATAAGCCAGGCCGCTGTATTTTTTTTGCTATAAGAGCATCATTTTTTAGCAAAGCAAGTACAACATCTTGGCCCTTTCAGATGCGTGCAACTTAAGGACCATCTATACTAATACTATTATTGTTGAATGCACATTCCGCTCGATTGACATATTTGTAGGTCTGGCATAGCAATCAGTATGAAATCTCTCACAGTCTTTAATACATACTCGTGCTAAAAAATTACAAACCAAAAAACAAAAAGCAATTATTACATGATCTCTAAAACAAATGGTTTGATCGATTACATGAACAAACAACACAAAGGTTATTCGACGATGGAAAAAACATTTCATCTATGATTTACCAAGTGGGAACTTAATTTCCTTATTTCCTCCAGGACCTTAACAATGCGGTCAATCTCAGCTTGCTTCGTTTTGTAATCCACCAAATATTGAATGATTGTCTTGAGTACTGCTTGTGATTGTGCTGTTTGCTTCCTCAACATGTCAACTTCATCTCTAAGTGCAGAAGCAGAATCTCTTTCTACCAATAGTTTAGCCTCTAGAGCATCAGCAGTTGGCAATTCATAATGCATGATTGGGCCGGTACCACTGCTGTGGGATGATACAACATCCATGGGGACCTCTCTCTTTGATCTTGGGCTAACCTGTTTTGCCATTAAAGTTCTGATTAGATTCCGAAAAGTTGAAGTTAGCAAAACATCTCAACTGGGAGTTAGGACAGCGAACCAGTTAAACAAACAAGGAATTAAAGAGTTTCGATTGGATGCTGAAAAGTAGTTATTAACATCATTGCAACCGGTTGCAGCAGCAAAGCAGTTAAACAAACAAGTTTTTGCAAAAGGTACCTGTTGTGGCATTGGAGTTTCTCTTGGATCCTAAAAAGTTGAGTAGCCAGTAATGTGATTATAGCAACCGGTCAGTAGCAAAGCAGTTAAACAAACAAGTTTTGCAAAAGGAACCTGTTGTGGCATTGCAGTTTCTCTTGGATCCTGAAAAGATGAGTAGTCAGTAACTTGATTAGAGCAACAAGTTACATCAGCAAACCTGTTAAACCAATATGTTTTTGTAAATGTACCTGCTGTGCAATTGGACTTCCAATTGGATCCTGAAAACTTGAAGTTGGTAAGATGATTACAGCAACAATTTACAACAACAAGCCATGTAAACAAGGAAGTTTTTGAAAACATACCTGTTGTGCCAATGGAGTTTCAGTTGGATCCTGCAAACTTGAATGTTAGCAATCATAAATAATGTGTTGCAAGAGCCATAAGAAACTAACATCAAACTAGTAAAGCTAACCAGTTTTGGCAACATATTTAATTACACATGAATTACTAAAACTAACAAGTTCTTGGCAAAGTAATACAGTAACAAGTCGGTATCGTTTACCAGCAACCTAGACATCTGTAAATTTCTTTGATGTAAGCAAAATGATTCTCACACATATATATGTTTAAAAGACGTTGTCCCTCATATAAACCTGATAGTTGTCTGTCTATGAACATGCAAACATTACTAGGGCTACAAGTGATAACAACAAACCATTTAAACAAACAGGGTATCAGAACTTAAATTAAACATGAATTTTGCTGCACATCGAAAGATTCATTATTATTCTCAATCAACATGGATAAAGGCATATTATTAGGACCAGAAGAAGCACTCTTAGTAGCAAACAATTTCATAAGTTCATCCATCTCTCCACTCAAAACACTAATCTCTTCAATAGCATGTACTTTTTTTACTAGTAGATCTTTTGGTGTGCCATTGAGAGTAATTAACCATAATATTATCTAGGAGTTTAGTAGCTTCTTCTAAAGTGATTTCCATGAAAGTGCCCCCCGCGGCCGAATCTAAAAGATTTCTATAAGCAAAATTCAAGCCAGCATAAAAGTTTTGTATAATCATCCATAAGTTCAAAACATGTGTAGGGCAATTACATATCATTAATTTCATTCTCTCCCAAGCTTGTGCAACATGCTCATGATCTAGTTGCTTAAAATTCATGATATCATTTCTAAGAGAGATAATCTTAGTGGGAGGAAAATACTTAGAGATAAAAGCATCTTTGCACTTATTCCATGAATCTATACTATTTCTAGGCAAAGAAGAGCACCACGTTTTAGCACGATCTCTAAGCAAAAACAGTAATAACCTTAATTTGACAATATCATTATCCATATCCTCTTTTTTGCATATGACACAAATCAACAAAGTTGTTTAGATGGGTAGCGGCATCTTCACTAGGAAGGCCAGAAAATTGATCTTTCATGACAAGATTCAACATCGCAGCATTGATTTCACAAGATTCATCATCGGTAATAGGAGCAATCAGAGTGCTAATAAAATCATTATTGTTGGTATTGGAGAAGTCACACAATTTGGTATTGTCTTTAGCCATAGTGACGAACAAGCAATCCAACACACAAGCAAACAAAAAGCAAGCGAGAAGTGGCAAACGGAAAAAGAAGGGCGAATAAAATGGCAAAGGTGAAGTGGGGGAGAGGAAAACAAGAGGCAAATGGCAAATAATGTAATGCGAGGGATAAGGGTTTGTGATGGGTACTTGGTATATGACTTTCGCGTAGATCTCCCCGACAACAGTGCCAGAAATACTTCTTGCTACTTCTCGAGCTTGCGTTGTTTTCCCTCGAAGAGGAAAGGATGATGTAGCATAGTAGTGTAAGTATTTCCCCCGGCTTTTGAGAACCAAGGTATCAATATAGTAGGAGACCACGCGCGAGTCCCTAGTACCTGCACAAACAAATAAGAACCTTGCAACCAACGCGATAAAGGGTTGTCAATCCCTCCATGGCCACTTGCAAAAGTGAGATCTGATAGAGATGATAAGATAATATTATTGGTATTTTTGTTATAGATTGAAAGTAAAGATTGCAAAACAAAAGTAAAGTAAATAGTTGATGGAAGATTAATATGATGAAGATAGACCCGAGGGCCATAGGTTTCACTAGTGGCTTCTCTCATGATAGCAGATTTCTATGGTGGGTGAACAAATTACTATCGAGCAATTGATAGAAAAGCGCATTGTTATGAGAATATCTAGGCATGATCATTGTATATAGGCATCACGTCCGTGACAAGTAGACCGGAACGATTCCACATCTACTATTATTACTCCACACATCGACCGCTATCTAGCATGCATCTAGAGTGTTAAGTTCATAAGAACAGAGTAACGCCTTAAGCAAGATGACATGATGTAGAGGGATAAACTCATGCAATATGATATAAACCCCATATTTTTATCCTCGATGGCAACAATACAATGCGTGCCCTGCTGTCACTGGGAAATGACACCGCAAGATTGAACCCAAAGCCAAGCACTTCTCCCATTGCAAGAACTACCAATCTAGTAGGCCAAACCAAACCGATAATTCCAAGAAACTTGCAAGGATATTTAAATCATGCATAAAAGATTTCAGAAAAGAATCCAATATTGTTCGTAGATAATCTTGATCATAAACCCACAATTCATCAGATCTCGACAAACACATCGCAAAAAGAATTACATCGAATAGATCTCCAAGAAGATCTTAGAGAACTCTGTATTGAGATCCAAAGAGAGAGAAGAAGCCATCTAGCTAATAACTATGGACCCAAAGTCTGTGGTAAACTACTCACAACTCATCGGAGAGGCTATGGTGTTGATGTAGAAGCCCTCTGTGATCGATTCCCCCTCCGTTGGAGCTCCGGAACAGGCCCCAAGATGGGATCTCACGGGTACAAAAGGTTGTGGCGGCGGAACTAGATTTTCGTGGTGCTCCCCGATTGTTTTAGGGTACGTAGGTATATATAGGAGGAAGTGGCACGTCAGGGGAGCCACGAGGGTGGGGGGCGCGCCTACCCCCCTGGGCGCGCCCCCTACCCTCATGGCCACCTCATGCGCTTCCTAGCATGTACAGCAAGTCCTCTGTGTTGATATTGTTCCAAAAACGACTCTCCCGAAGGTTTCATTACGTTTGGACTCCGTTTGATATTCCTTTTCTGTGAAACACTGAAATAGGCAAAAAACAACAATTTGCACTGGGCCTTGGGTTAGTAGGTTAGTCCCAAAAATAATATAAAATTGTATAATAAAGCCCATTAAACATCCAAAACAGATAATATAATAGCATGGAACAATAAAAAAATATAGGTACGTTGGAGACGTATCACTATGTCCATGTAAAAGTGCAGTATATCGACTAGAGGGGGGTGAATAGGCGATTTTTATGAAATGCTTCAAAACATGGTAGTTTCGAAGACAAATGATAATCTCAAGCCTATTAGTATGCAGCGGAAAGTGGACTACACTAGATAAGCCATAGTCATGTATTCAATGAAGTGAAAGCATGAAGACTAATAGCAACTAGGCAGTAGTGATCATAACGGAAGAAGGAATGAAGCCAATCCCAACAAGTAGATACTCAGTGAAGACAATCAGATAAGGCAAGCATGCAATGACTTCACAACGTATAGCAGTAAGTAAAAGGAAGGGAAGGATAGAACCAGTAGCTCGGGGAAGACAGTGATTTGTTAGACCAGTTCCAGTTGCTGTGACAACTGTACGTCTGGTTAAGGAGGCTGAGATTTAACTCTGAAGACCGCGTCTTCACCTTTTTCCCCTTGAGCTAAGGACACCTAGTCCTCGCCCAATCACTCTGGTAAGTCTTCAAGGTAGACTTACAAACCTTCACAGACTTCGTTCATCGGCGATCCACAGTGACTCTTGGATGCTCAGAACACGACGCCTAACTGGCTGGAGGAAACACAGTCCTCAAGTGTAATAAGTCTTCAGGTCACACAGACAGAAAGACTTCAGTGATGCCTAACACTCTTTGGCTCTGGGTGTTTGGGCTTTGTCCTTGCAAGGATTTCTCTCTCAAATGCTTCGGAGGTGGGTTGCTCTCAAACGACAAAAGCCGTGCAATAACTCTGAGCAACCACCAATTTATGGTGTAGGGGGTGGGCTATTTATAGCCACTGGGCAACCCGACCTGATTTGTCCGAAGTGACCCTGCGTCACTAAGGAACTGACATGTGTTCCAACAGTCAGATTTCAAACACACACGGCAACTTTACTTGTGCTCCAAGTAAAGCTGACTCATCCGCCTCTGGATAAGATTTGCTCTCATAGTCTTCGCTCGAAGACATAGGATTTGGTTGAGCATCACTTCAGTCACTCTGACTTAGTTCACTTGGACCCCACTTAACAGTACGATGGTTCCTATGACTCAACAAAGAAGAAAAGGAAACAACGAAACATCTACGTCTTCGCTCTCTATAGTCTTCACACAATGTCTTCTCAAGTCATAGTCTTCAATATGATTATCTTCATATACCACCATTGATATCAATGTCTTCATACATTTTTAGGGGTCATCTCCGGTAGGTTAACCGAATCAATGAGGGACTACTACCTGTGTTATCCTGCAATTCTCACAAACACATTAGTCCCTCAACCAGGTTTGTCGTCAATACTCCAAAACCAACTAGGGGTGGCACTAGAAGCACTTACAATCTCCCCTTTTTGGTGATTGATGAAAAACTGGTTGAAGTTTTCAACGGGAATAAAGATATGTGAAATTGTAAAGGATAAAGGTATTGTCTTCATAAGTAGCAAAAAGGCTCCCCCTGAAGATGTGCATATAGTTGATTTGCCTTTGAATGCAAATGTACATGGCAGGTTTTACTTGTGGAGATCCTCTTCAACTTATGAAGACAATTCATCATGCACAATTGATATGTCGAATATAATGATATGCATAATGAGAAATGGTCGTATGCAAAATGACTAAGTGCGGAATTTATTGTAGCACATGCGGAATTTATCATCGCATTACAGAGTACCAGAAAACGTAGCAAACGACCATCAAGTTCAAGTGTTACAACTCAAAGAACCAAATGTGACAAAAGCGAGAGTTGTAAACACTAGGCAAATTATAGAGCACCCGCCCATATGGACCCGCTTGAAGACTATCAACTCATATGCTTCTCGCCCTTTTGTCAGTAAGGACCAAAAAGGTTTGAAGAGATAGAGCCTCTACTCGTTCCCAGTTGGAGCAGAAGAGGATGCAGGGTCGGTGTTGTTGTTTGGCGGTGCAGAAGTGGTTGGTGCAGTGTCGATGCGCGCTGAAGTAGGAGGCGGTGAAGTAGCATCATCTTGATCATCGATCACCCTGGCGTCAATTGTTGCAGCGGAGGAGGAGTATTCAGAATCTTCAAGAGATGGAGTTCGACGCATAACAGCAGTCCTTAGAGGAGTGTTGTCAAACTTGAATCTCTCTGTGAAGCCATCATCTTGAAGATCTGCTTCAGCACTCAGCAAGGTCAAACTCTTCCAAGACCTCCGACATGTTTCATGAGCAACAAAGGCATTCTTGGTGGCAAGATTGCGAATGCGATTGACATCCACCAAGAGGCTTTGCATCTGATGCTTTAACAAGAGGTGATGCTTGTCTAGTTTCTGAGGAAGGGCTACCAGAAGCTCTCGGTTATTCAAGACACGAGATCGCTTCTGAGGCCTTTGAGCGATGGTGCTTTCAGTGGCTTCGGTTTCAGCGTGTCGAGGTAGACGACTACGGCCAGCCAGAGGATAAACGCGTGAGACGGCTGGAACTCCTTCAATCTGCTGAGTGAAGCTCTGGTGATCAGTGTTGTGAAGACTAACATGCTCTTTAGCAGGCTCTTGGTAGATGGCTTCAGCTGACATATCAACCTCAGGCAAGAAAATCTGATGGTTGCGAGCAGAGGGCTGATAGGTGACAGCTGAATGCAACTTGATGATGCGCATTATCGAAGGGGCATAAAATTTCAGACCAAATAGATCAGCTCCAAACATAGCCATTTGCCTAATGAAGAAATCTTGAGCATTGAAGTTGACGCCATTGAAGATGTAGAAGACCAAAGTCTTCATAGTGCCTTCAAGCTTGGTTGATGAAGAATGTCCTTTGATTGGCCATAGAGTACGCCTTATGATGTGATAGATGGTGTGCGGCAGGTACTCTAGGTCTTCAACAAAGAATTCCTTAGGATATTCAGCATCACTTGGCAGAGGCTTCATCATTCTTTAGCTTCATATAGATCTCCTAGAGTGGGCAGGCCAGTAAGCTCAATGAGATCAAAGGCTTTAGCTTCATGATGCACATTGCCTAACATCCACTCAAGGACCCATGTCTTCGGATCCCTGCTGTAGCCTCGGATGTGGAGGGTTGCATAGAATTGCAGAAGCAGCTCTTCATTCCAATGCTCTTTATCAGTTACAAAATTGAGCAGGCCAACATCACGGAAGCAGTCAAGAGCTTCCTCCAGGCAAGGCAGACCAGCAATAGCTTCAGTGTCAAGACGCATATGAGGGAAAATGCACCCTTGATCATAGAGTACTCTTGAGTAGTAGCTGCGCTGCTGATGGCTCCAGAACCTATGTGATGATAATCTTGGCTTGGAATATGGGTTCTTTGCGCTGTCAAAGAAGGTGTTGTGCGCAGTGAAGCTATTGGCATTGAATGACCCTGAAGAGGTTGCAATACCTGGAAACCTTGGCAGTCTTGGCTTAGGCTTCTGAACTTGGGGCCTGTGCGCAACATGATGATCAAACTGAGGAGCAGCAGCACACGGTTCAGTGGTAGGTGGCGGAATCAGAATGGGCCACCGGACAGTAACAATATGATCATCCTTGTTGTATGCTTGCTCAATGGTGTGGGGCCGTGGAGGCGGAACAGGAGCAGAGGCATTATCTTCAAGCTGCAGATGTGCTTCAGGTGCAGCATTGGCGTCAGGCGTAGCACTGGCTTCAGGCTCAGCACTGGCTTCAGTACCAGTCTCTTCAGGCGCAGTCACTTCAGGCACCACTGTGTCTTGAGGTGCCACATTAACTTCCGCCATGACCACGTCATTGGCTTCAGTGTTGGTGGTGGCAGCCTCTGAATTTGTAGCCTCCACTTCAGGAGATGGAGGGTCGGACACGTTCTCCTCGAGAACAGGAGGTGTGGCAGTACGTTCTTCTTCAACTTGGGGTTGTTCTTCTTCTTGGGGGGGTTCTTCTTTGGCTGATGCAGCCGAAATATCTTCAGCCGCTTTGGCTTCAGATTCTGAGTGATTCACAGTAGGAGCAGCATCAGGTGCAGATGGTTGCTCTACTCCTTCTGGAACACTTGGGGCGACGACTTGAGGCCTTGGTCCTTTGCGAAGCCTGCGAAAAGCTGGCGCCGCCTGAGGAGATGGAGGTTGTTGGGCCTCAAAGTCTTCATCTTCAAGCACCGTACTGGTGTCTTGAGTTTGCTGAGGTGTGGCTTGTGTATCTTGTGGGTGATCAGCCCATGAGTCATTCTGTGCAATTGGCGTCAATGGACGACCAATGCTGATGCGTTCGCTGTTCATAAGAACAGGCGAAGATTCAATGTTGTACTCGATCTGAGGAAGGACTTCATCATCTTCAACATTGTCTTGAGGACCAATGTATTCAGCTGCGGTGGGGTCAACAGCTGGAATGTCTTCAGCCTCTGTGGGAGCAGGCTCATGAACAGTCATTCGTCTTTCTCTTTGGGCAGATGCAGGGCGAGCAACTGAGATAGGCTCGACAAAGATAGGCTCTTTGGAAGCAGCCTTATCCTTCTTGGTCTTGCGCTTCTTGGTGGGTGGAGCTTCTTCAGTAGATTGCTTGCGCTTGCGAGCTTCTGCTTCAGCCACCTTAGTCTTCTTGAGCTTTGAAGCGGTTGGGGTTGCCTTAGGCTTCGTGCCAGTCATGCTAGCAGGGAAGACTATGCGAGGCATTTCCTGCTCAGATTCTTCAGCTTCGGGCACAGGTTGCTTCTTCTTCTTCTTGGCAGCCATCCTTGGGTCAATACCAGGACGCCCAAGTGCCTTGCGCTTTTTAGCTTCATTGAATGCTTGAACGCATTTGGCAGCCAAGTCCTTGATTCGCTCACGAGAACCTTTAGCTTCTTCACGCCGCCGGCGAAAGGCTTCCTTGAGCTCATGCATCATAACCTTGAAGTTTTGAATCTCTTGCACGCTAAGCTTGTCCACATGCTTCTTGAACTGAGCCTTTTCATAGTCTATCTTTTGCTTCAGCTCAACAATTCTCTGATCCAGAGCCAGCTCAGAAGCAATGGCGCCATGGAAGGAGACGCTGAGACCAACTGGAAGTTGAAGATCGTCGAAGCTTAGGTTGGGTGTGTCAAACCATTCGTCAATGAAGTTATTGAGCACTTCAACGTCAAAGAGCGGCAAATCATTGAAGATTTCAGCATCTTGGTTCCTCTTGATCAATAGCTCCAGAGCATCATCACCAAGATCTTCATCTCTTGAGAGATCAAGGCCATCATTGGCAGTCTTCAGCATAGCATCAGGAGTGAGAGCTGGACTGGGGTTGCGTGATGGCTTCCTCTTCAGTTGTCTGCTCTTGGAGATACAAGAGTGTTCCTCAGATTGCACACTTGGTGCAGGTGGAGCAGTGGCCAAAGGCTTCACTCTAGAAGCAATTGGAGGAGTTGTCTTCGAAGCCTTTGTATTCTTCTTCTTGGGCTTCGGCGTTGCAGGTGCTTCTTCAGAATCAGCATCTCCTTCAGGCTGATCCACATCCGCCCCTTGAACCCTTATGTGACTAATGAGGCCTTCTAAGTTGTAGAAGGGCCCAACCAGATTCGGTTCAGCTTCGTGCGTGCCATCAGCGCGTGGCGCAGAGGGGCCAGGATTGAAGTCTAATCCCCAAAGCTTCTTGTTCTCTTTGGCCGAGTTTTTGACAAATTGAAGATTTCGCTTGAACAGATTGTCGTCGCGACACCATAGCAGAGAGCTTGGATCAGCATCAGCAGGCTGAGGCCCTCTGACCATGCAAGGATAGAAGCCTTGAGCAATGGCTTCAGCACGAGTCTTGGGGGGGGAGATTTTTATAAGTGATATCTCCCCATGGATGCTTGATGGCGTTCTTCTCAGCATAGTCTTGGGTCACGAACCTGTACTTAAACCATCGTTCAGCCCAGTATCTTCGAATCCATTGGATTCGAGTCTTCCTCTGATTATAATCCTCCTCAGCATCAGTCTTGTATATCTCACTGAGATCAGGAGGCAAATCAATGGAGGTGTTGCCACGGCGTTGTCTGCCACCCTTTCTTACTATCTTGTCAGTTGCCATTTGCTTCAACCTAAAGGGCTTCAAACTGAATGGCTTCAAAACAGGCAAATGCTTCGGTCTGCTGGTCAGATAGGAACTGTCTTCAGGGGAGTTAATGTGGCGCTGCAAAAACTCTGCAAACGAATGCAGACTATGAGAACCAAGGGATTCTCCCACGGACATGTACCTATGACAGCATTAGAGATGCGAGGGAAGGGGAAGAGGTCATATGCATTCTCAGAAGTTTTGAAGATTAAAACAGTTTTGAAGACTTTGACCTCATAGTGCGAAGACATTCACTCATGGGAGTTGGTTCCAGATTTGTACGAATCCACGAATAGGTACAAGTGAGGAATCTAACTATGGTTGAAGCATATGTGAATGTACTAGGCAAGATATGAGATGCAGAAAGGATAGATCTATATATCTTGGTAGGCAGAAACCTCTTGTGGTAAAATAGATGAATCTTTATGGATCTAGAAGATGGTAAAAAGCAAGTTTTATTTACCACACGATGAACTGCTTAGACGGAGAGGAGTTGGATGCCCAGCAGTTCGGTCTTCCGTGCCCTAACTTGGCGACGAAGGACAGCTACGACGATGGCGGAGTAGAAGATGTCCGCGGCCGGCGTGAGGACGGCATCGACAAAATTGCAGCAACGAAGCGCTTCGTCATCGGCGTCGTCGAAAGCTAGCGGAGGCGCTAGGGTTGGTCGAGGTGGTAGAAGAGCTTTTGACCGTGATGGGTTGTGCATTTATAGGCATGGGAGACGGCACACCATAATTACTCAGGTGCCCCTAACGGTTCACGTACGAGTGACACGTGGCGGTCATGTAATGCATTGGGAGTTGTCCCACGATCCCACATACACCACGACTGTCGGAGTGGTCGTTCCGCCTTCTCCGGGTTTCAGGCATAACGGATGGAGCATTAAAATCAGATTTAAAGTTTGTCTCCGTATCTTCTGCTGACAAGGACGCAGAGAAGATATTCGACAATTTCAACAGAATGCATATGATTTGGACAGACAGAGTGTGAGATGAGAAAGCATAGAGAGGTTAGGGTCCGATCACATTCACTTAGTCCAAAAGATTCAAATACGAAGACATAGCTATAAGTGAATGCTGTTGAGGACATAACACAATTCTATTTATATATGTCCTATATGAAGACAAACCAAGTGCGAAGACTTTGCAAATGTAACGCCACGAGAAACACTTCAAACAAGAATTTGGTGGTGGCGTTACCCACCGTATAGGAAGTATTAAACCCAGACACGGCGCACAATTATCATGGCGCTCCGAAGTCAAATTCCATGTTAATGTATTCACACTTAGAATGTAAGTCTTCATTGATTGAAGATATACTTTACTTCGTGTGTTGCACATCTAAGTCATCAATATGCATAAGTGTTAGGATGTGTGCCTGATTACTGGACATTAGAGGATTCTAAGATATTTAGCTCACACCGCAACTTGCAAAACCTTTTCTCATCCAAGGGCTTTGTGAAGATATATGCCAGTTGCTCTTCAGTGTTGACGTGTATGATATCAATATCTTCTTTCATAACATGATCTCTGAGAAAGTGATGACGAATTTCAATGTGCTTTGTCTTCGAGTGCTGAACTGGGTTGTTGGCAATCTTGATGGCGCTTTCATTATCACAGTAGAGTGGCACATGCTTCAGATGGACTCCATAGTCCTTGAGTGTTTGCTTCATCCAAAGAAGCTGAGTGCAGCAAGATCCAGCAGCAATGTATTCAGATTCAGCAGTGGTGAGTGATACACAGTTCTGCTTCTTTGAAGACCAACAAACAAGTGATCGTCCTAGAAAGTGACATGGGCCTGATGTGGACTTGCGATCAACTTTGTCACCAGCATAATCAGCATCTGAAAATCCTACTAGATCAAACTCTGAGCCCTTTGGATACCATAATCCTAGTGTTGGGGTGTAAGCCAAATATCGAAGTATTCGCTTCACAGCTAAGTGATGCGACTCCTTTGGTGCCGCTTGATATCGAGCACACATGCAAACACTAAGCATAATATCTGGCCTAGATGCACATAAATAAAGTAAAGAACCAATCATGGAGCGGTATACATGTTGATCAAACTCTTTACCATTGGCGTCGGGACCCAGATGATGTTTAGCAGGCATTGGCGTCGAGTACCCTTTGCAGTCTTGCATTCCAAACTTTTTCAGGCAATCTTTGAGGTACTTCTCATGAGATATGAAGATGCCGTTGCTTTGCTGACGAATTTGAAGACCAAGGAAGAACTTAAGCTCACCCATCATGGACATTTGATATTGCTCTTGCATCATGTGACCAAACTCATCACTGTATTTATTGTCTGTGCAGCCGAAGATAATGTCATCCATATAGATTTGGCAGACAAATAGCTCATCATCATATGTCTTCGTGAAGAGTGTGGGGTCTAGGGATCCAGGTTTGAAGCCTTTGCTCTTAAGGAAGTCTTTGAGAGTGTCATACCAAGCACGAGGCACTTGTTTGAGGCCATACAGTGCCTTGTTGAGCTTGTATACCATATCAGGACGTTTTGGGTCTTCTAAGCCAGGTGGTTGTGCAACATACACTTCTTCTTCAATCCTTCCATTGAGAAAGGCACTCTTTACATCCATTTGATATAGAAGTATGTTGTGATGATTTGCATAGGCTAGCAGTATACGAATAGCTTCAAGCCTAGCCACATGAGCAAATGTTTCATCGAAGTCAATCCCTTCAACTTGAGTGTATCCTTGAGCAACGAGACGAGCTTTGTTTCTGACCACTTGACCATGCTCATCTTACTTGTTGCGATATGTCTATTTTGTGCCTATTATGTTGTGCTTTCGAGGATGAGGACGCTTGACAAGTTCCCACACATTGTTCAGCTCAAACTATTGAAGCTGTTGTTGCATTGCTTGAATCCATTCAGGCTCCATAAAAGCTTCTGCAACTTTCTTGGATTCAGATATTGAGACAAAAGCAAAGTGCACACATAAATTTGCAAGTTGTGTTGCTCTTGAGCGAGTCAGTGGACCAGGAGCATTTATGCTATCAATTATCTTTTCAACTTGTACTTCATTTGCAACACGAGGATGAGCTGGACGAAGATTTTGCTCTTGATGTACATTGTCTTCATCAGGAGTGTTGTCTTTGGGCTGAGCATTGTCGTCAGGTTGATTTGGAGCAGAGATGATGAGTTCCTCGTCAGGTTGTGCTTCACAAGGCATCATCTCACCAGTTCCCATTAGCTTGATAGATTCATTTGGTGAAGCTTCATATAGCACATTTGGTAGGGACTCTCTTTGTGAACCATTTGTCTCATCAAATCGCACATCCATAGTTTCAACAGTTTTATAGAGAAAAATGTTGAAGACTCTGTAGGAGTGTGAGTCCTTTCCATATCCGAGCATGAAGCCTTCATGAGCTTCGGGTGCAAATTTTGACTTATGATGAGGATCCTTGATCCAGCACTTAGCTCCAAATACTCTGAAGTAGCTTACATTTGGCTTCTTTCCAGTGAGGAGTTCATAGGATGTTTTCTTCAGAAGCTTGTGAAGATAAACACGGTTGATGATATGGCATGCAGTATCAATAGCTTCGGGCCAGAACCTTCTTGGTGTTTTGTATTCATCGAGCATCGTTCGAGCCATCTCAATTAGAGTTCTATTCTTGTGCTCAACGATCCCATTTTGCTGAGGTGTATACGGGGCTGAGAATTCATGAGTGATTCCCATCTCATCCAGATAAAGATCGAGGCCAGTGTTCTTGAATTCAGTGCCATTGTCACTTCTGATATGCTTGATCTTGATGCCATAGTTGTTCATGGCACGGTTGGCAAAGCGTCTGAAGACATCTTGCACTTCAGTCTTGTAGAGTATTATGTGCACCCATGTGTATCTTGAATAATCATCAACAATGACGAAGCCATAGAGACAGGCTGTGGTAGAGAATGTGGAGTAGTGAGTAGGGCCAAATAAGTCCATGTGAAGCAGCTCGAAGGGTTTGGATGTCGTCATGATTGTCTTCGAGGGGTGCTTGGCTCTAGTCATTTTCCTAGCTTCACAGGCACCACATAGATGATCTTTCCTGAACTTGACTTCCTCGATGCCTATGACATGCTTCTTCTTTGCGAGAGTGTGCAAGTTCCTCATGCCAGCATGTCCTAGCCTCCAATGCTAGAGCCAGCACTCTGAGCTTTTGCTAGAAGACATACAACCATCTGCGGTCCTGCTGAGAAATCTACCATATACATATCATCTTTTCCGTATCCTTCAAATACTAAAGACTTGTCAGATTCCATTAGTACAAGGCAACAAAATTTACCAATGATCACAATCATGTTTAAGTCACAAATCATTGAGACAGACATTAAGTTGAAGCCACGAGATTCAACAAGCATTACTTTATCCATGTGTTGATCTCTTGAGATTGCAACTCTACCTAGACCCAACACTTTGCTTTTACCAGTATCAGCAAATGTGATGTGACTCTTGTTGGATGGACGTAAAGTTGAGTCCATGAGAAGATTTTGATCACCAGTCATATGATTTGTGCATCCGCTATCCATAATCCATTATGAAGACTTTGGTGTCACTCCCTACAATGCAGTTAGGAGGATAGGCTTCACCAAAAGCCATTATGAAGCATAAACATTTGATGCATAACACTACAAGAAATATGTCAACTTATGACCTTTTGTTAGTGACCCTGGAAGAATTGGTCATAGATCTATGACCATTTCAGACCAATTGGTCAAAAGTTGTTCGGGGGGCTCCAAACCCTAAACTATAACGACCATTTTGGTCAGAAAGGTCATAATTTTCTTACACGAAATGGTCACAAAGCAGATAGCACTGGTTCGCTGCCTTATTTCTAGCTGTTCATGACCAATATAGATGGTCATAACCTTGAAAATTGTGGTGGGTTGCTACGACTAGGCGCCACCTCATCAGTTTTGCCTATGTGTCATGTCCATGTGGCAGTTTTTGCCCTAGGTTGTGAAGCAACCTATATTTCTGTCATTCCCAAAATTCCCCAAAAAATCTCATAAACTCTTTGGGTCATATCTTCGTCAAATATGTAAAAAACCTTCCTTGCCTCGTTCAAAAATAATTCAAAAATATTCATTTTCCTATTCTGTTCAAAAAAACACTTTGTGAAGGAAGTACCACTTTGGCATGTCCAAATGGTATCCATTTTCTACAGTGCTTTCCTATGCCCAAATAACTATCCTCCACCAAATGCCAGCTCAATCCATTCATTATTTTGAGCCCATCTTCAACATTCGTATTTATGTCCAGTGTGGTACTTTGCAAAGCAAGTACCACCTAGACTCCTCCTTTTGAGCTGAAAATTTGTGAAGACGGTCTTCTTAGTAACTGATCATCCTCAACCAAAACTCACGCCCATTAGCCATGTGCATTTTCCGTACCGCTAATCAAACACTTGGCTGCTAATTCATGTTTGAGCATCGATCGGTCTCCTCGTGAGAATCTTATGTTGTAATTTTCTTCCTAGCACCTACCTGGGGAGTGGCCAACCCACTAGACATGCCTAGGCCGCCCAGAACACATGGCAACGCAACAGTCACGCGGTGACCACGCAGTGGGCATGCGAGTTTACGCGCTCTAGAGTTGGGAACCCTCGACCACCGCCCAAACCTCGACGTATCGCCACCAAACCATGTATTTATGATTAAATAGGTACTTATGTACCTAGAAATGATTTTTGGAAAAAATAAATAGCAAACTATGAGGCAGCCGCCGTTCAAATTTGACCCGCTTCCAGCTGAATCGGCGGAAATTTGTCTTTTTCACGAGAGGTGGATCAAAACTTTTTACACCCAACCATTTTGTCAATTGTGCATTAAATATGTCCTAGTATTTTAGAAAATTGATTTGGTCAAATTTTGCAACAATTATTTGGGAGGTCCTTCCCAAAAAAACCTCCTTTTGCGCACTCGAAAAATGGAAAATGAATTTTTCGTCCAAAGAAAATGAAAACTTCCTTAGGCAACATTGTTTGCCATTCCAAGATGCACCCTTGTGCACAATATGAGATCATTTGAACAAACTATGCCATGAATGTGGCCATAGGATTGATCATTTGGCTTGAAAGCCATGAATCTTCACGCATGATAGCTCATTTCTGAGAACACTTTTTTAATAGAATTGCCGTATTACAAGTTTATTATTTTTCCTGCTAACTTGGTCATATATAATGACACAATGCGAAGGTGTTCCAATTTTTTGATTTTTTTTGAATTTTTTATGCCCGTTTCAAAATGCTGTCAAAACGGCGGGAATGACCGTTCCTAGCTAGTGGTTGAATCTTGGAATTTTTTTGGTGTTTCTCTGATTCAATAGATACTTATGTACCTACAAATGATTTTTGGAAAAAATAAAAAGCAAACTACGAGGTAGCTACAGTTCAAATTTGACCCGCTTCCAGCTTAATCGGCGGAAATTTGTCTTTTTCACGAGAGGTGGATCTAAAATTTTTACACCCAACCATTTGGTCAATTGTGCATTAAATATGGCCTAGTATTTTATAAAAATGATTTGGTCCAATTTTGCAACAATTATTTGGGAGGTCCTTCACAAAAAAACCTCCTTTTGGGCACTCGAAAAATGGAAAATTAATTTTTCGTCCAAAGAAAATGAAAACTTCCTTAAGCAATATTGTTTTCCATTCCAAGATGCACCCTAGTGCACAATATGAGATCATTTGAACAAACTATGCCATGAATGTGGCCATAGGATTGATCATTTGGCTTGAAAGCCATGAATCTTCACGCATGATAGCTCATTTCCGAGAACAATTTTTTAAAAGAATTGCCGTATTATAAGTTTATTATTTTTCCTGGTAACTTGGTCATATATAATGACACAATGCGAAGGTTTTCCAATTTTTTATTTTTTTTTAATTTTTTATGCCCGTTTCAAAATGCGGTCAAAACGGCGGGAATGACCGTTCCTAGCTAGTGGTTGAATCTTGGTATTTTTTGGTGTTTCTCTGATTAAATAGATACTTATGTACCTAGAAATGATTTTTGGAAAAAATAAATAGCAAACTACAAGGCAGCTGCAGTTCAAATTTGACCCGCTTTCAGTTGAATCGGCGGAAATTTGTCTTTTTCACGAGAGGTGGATCAAAACTTTTTACACCGAACCATTTTGTCAATTGTGCATTAAATATGTCCTAGTATTTTAGAAAATTGATTTGGTCCAATTTTGCAACAATTATTTGGTAGGTCCTTCACAAAAACACCTCATTTTGGGCACTCGAAAAATGATTAAAAATAGCTAGAAATATCAGAAATGCATACAAATTGGTCCTTATACATAAAATTTGGTCTAACTCTAATGAAAATTTATGTGGTGGCCTTTTGCAAAATATTTTTGATAGCTACTTCACAAAATTCCTCTATTTTAGTACTTGAAAATTATTTCAAATCACTGATTTTCTAAACCAATCAAAACTCTTCCCACGGAATGATGACATGGCGCCCATCCATCCATTCATCCATCCATCCATCCATCCATCCATCCATCCATCCCACATCTATTCTACAGAAAAAAGTGAAAAAGAGGGATCCCCACCCGCAGCTCAAACCCTAGCTCAGATCCCCTTCCCCCATCGCACCCCTCTCCCTCGTCCCATCTCCTTGCCGCCGCCACCTCCTCCCCGTCCCCAGTCCTCTCCCCGCCGCTCCCACCCACCGCCGACCTTGCCGTCCTTCTCACCCACTGCCGCCGACCTCGTCCCTCCCTCCCCTCACCAACCGCCGACCTGGCCATCCTCCTCACCCACCCAGCCCCTCGTCCCCTCCTCTTTCTCTCCCGCTCGACTCACTTGCCGCCACCATCGCCCTTCCTACCCAGCCCCTTGTGGCATGGATCCCGATGAGGACATAGCAGTCGTGCCCTCGCGCGCCACGGCGGTGGCGAGGACGGCGCCCTCGTCGAGTGGCACGCGGCCCTGGCGGCGGGGTCTGGCCAGCGACGGTGAGATCTACTGCGAAGCAACACCGACGTGGTCCGCCACGACCGTCTGCAGCTTCCGCACGCCCAGCAACGGCTGCACGGTCACCGTGCCCAGGTCCACGCTCTGCTCCCGCCAGGTTTGTCCGCGCACCCGCCTCCCTCCCTCCCCACACCGGGTAGGCCCTCGCCCCCCGTTGCCGGCCATCTCACCGTGTTTGTTTCTCCCTTTCCCTGCAGGTGAATCAGCGACCGATGAATCAACCCAGTCCCATGGCGAGCCATGAGGTAACCCCGCTCGCCCACCCGTCACCGTGCAATCGATCTATAATGAGCCATGCTGATATATCTACATCCATGATTTTGTGATAGATCTCCACCTATACATGCCTGATGTGGGTGCATCAGACACTGTTCCCGTGCTCTCTGTTAACTTTAAGACGTTACCAAATTGTTATCTAGACTAGTAATCAGTTGGCTGTTTGCATCTATGAGGTGTAGAATCAACAACCCTTCTGGTAAATAGATGGCGTTTATTTATACTCCTTTATGGTGGTAATTAACATTTTGAGCTTGGTACGTAGCAGTTCTTTGTCTACTTGTCTTGGATCTTATTGTTTAGACGTTACCGGTTTTGTGTCTCTGTCTATTGTATCATGTACACATCACTTTTTCTCTCTAATGTACAAGAGCACTCACTCTGCACTCACTCATGTCACATAGATTAGCCTTGAATTTTAACACATTTCTTGTGTTATAGTAAACTGCCTTCTATTCGCTGGGGACATTTACATGTACCACAAGAACCAGCTCTTGCTACTAAAGGCTCTGTGCCCCCATTCCATCCTTCTTTTTAAATTGCTGAAATTTATATTCTATAACTTGGATGGCTATGTTGCATTTGCAATTCTTGCTTTGTTAAATTTGAGGCTATGTTGCATTTGTAGTTCTTGCTTTGTTAAATCTAAGATTGATGAAAATGGTATATAGAAAGCAAAAAATATTGTTGCCACATAATGATGCTGTATGTTACCCCCAGCAAGTAATATGCTTGAATCAATATGATTTTTCCTGATTATAATTATCCTATATTATCGTGATGTTGGCAGGTATATGCGAGTCGGCAGTGCGGTGGCAGTCCCTGTGGAACGAGCAATGGACTACTCCCTTGGCCAGGCGTACCTGTGCAAGCACGAATGGAGCGAAGACTTGTTGTTGGTGTTGTCCGCCAAGTTCTCCAGCCTGGGGTGATCCGAGGCTATCCCATGTGCTTCATTGGCTGGGTTGCGTCCTTTGTTGCTGGTCTCATGAATGGGGTACATTTCTGAAACTGAACTAGATTGCAATCAATGGTTATATGATTGGTGATTGGATGTGTGGGCACTCCTGCGTGAGTGCCTATTTGCTTCTTAAGTTGTCATTTACCCAAACATTTGTTGATTGTGGAAATGTTATATTTAGTTCCCGATTGACGATTTTCATCAGTAAATTGTTGAGTTGAATTAATGTACTGCTAGCTGCAAGATGCTATAGTCTAGATACATGATGCAAAGTATGTTGTATTTACACAGTTACATCCAACTACAGCAGCCGCACGGGCGAGGTGGGGGACAGAGAGGTTGTGTTGTGCGGGTTCTGATCATGTCTAGCAGCACACTTTCCAGCGTCGACCTGAGCAAACGATGATGCAAGGCTGCTCCTCCTTCTTCTGCATGTCTTCATCGACTTGATTCTTCGACAGGGAGATATTTAAAGCCTTCACTTGTTCATTGTGTCATCTGCTGATTACCTCTTCTATTATTTTCTTGCAAAGCATGTAATGGTTTGTAGTAGTTGATCATGGCCTGATGGAACATTCATGTTGTTAGCATGTATATATACACTATTACAGCAGCTTGTTGATCAAGCACTTGTTCTATCTAAATGTGTGCACAGAAGTTCAGTTACCTTCTAAAAAATTAGTGGTGCATTTTTTGTTTCTCAAATACAAAATAGCTTGCTCATTGATGGCTTCTCCCCCCTCGTTGGTTACCCCAAGTGGAAGGTTTGAGATGCAGTGTAGCGGAAGATTTCCCTTGGCAAAGATACCAAGGATCGATTTCCCTTAGACTCCCAGTTTCAACAAGAAGGTGTCAACTGCTAACGGCGCCATATATTAGCAATCAACGTGGACCTGCACACAGATACAAATAACTTTGCTCCCAACGAGTACAGAGAGGTTGTCAATCCCTCCGGCCTTGTAGTTTACAAATGATCAAACGCAAGTGATAATAGTGATAGGTAATGCTGAAATAGTAAGTAAAAAGCGGAAAGTAAATAGCGGGTGTGATCAATGATGGTAATATGGACCGGGGTCCCATGATGTTCACTAGTGATGTCTCTCTCCCAAAAGACGATAAAACAGCTATGTGAGGTAAACGAATTACAGCTGGGCAATTGACAGAATTATGTGCGCAAACCAATGCTAACTATGTTACAAGAAAGGTAGAGGTTCAAAGCATGGGCGGTACGCCAAGGCAAGTAGATCGAAATCCATCTGCATCTACTACTAATCATCCACCTTGAGATATATATCCAGAACATCTCACTGGTATTAAGTTGCGAGTCCCACCCATAGTGTAAACTCAAAGCAACAGACAACTGCATTAAAAGAACTTTGCGTAAAGTAAACAATATTTGCACCCGCGGGCACAATCACCGTTGTTTTCCCCCTTGTGGCAACAGCACATCCCCTAGACTCATGTTTCTGTCACTCAAGCTAGTCATCGAGGGGCATGAACCCACAATCAAGCATAACGTTCCCTCTTGGAGTCAGTACCTACTACTTGGCCAAAGCAATAAATAACAACGGAGAACATGCAAGAATTACTTACGAACATAAATATAAAAGAGGTAGATCAAATATATTACTCAAACACAATCTGAACATAATCTCACAATCCATCGGATCCCAGCAAACTCATCATAGCAACAGCATAAGGATTACATATGTGCCTCGATCATGTAGGGCAGCTCACGCGGAATAATTAGTGAAGCACAAGAAGGGGAGGAGAACATCACATAGCTACTGGTCATGGACCCATGGTCCAAGGGAGACTACTCACAACTCATCTGGGAGGCGTCCATGGTGGTGGAGAAGCTCCCGGTGGTGATCCTCCCCTCCGGCAGGGTGCCGGGAAGAGTTCTCCTGGTGCTCCCGATCTTGGAAAAAGGGTTCCCGTCTCGAGGGTTTCGGGACACGATATAAAATATATGCCAAAGGGGCGCATCAGCGGAGGCTCGAGGGGCCCAGGCGCCCCCCCAGCGCGGCCAGGGGGGCCGCGCCTCCAGGGCGCCTGGAGCCCTGGTGGCCCCCCTCCGGTTGTACTTGGCTGCTGGGAAGCTTCTGGAACGCTGATTTTTTATATAATATTTCCGGGATTTTTCTGGCAGTTCTCGTAATGGGAAAACCTGAAATACAAAAATAGCAGAAAACAGAAACTGGCATTGGGGGTGCACTAAGTTAATAGGTTACTCCAAATATGATCAAAAGTGTATGGAAGTGTGTAAATATCATAGCAATATCACCCAAAAGAGGCATGGAGCAAGCAGAAATTATAGATACGTTTTGGACGTATCAACATCCCCAAGCTTAATTCCTGCTCGTCCTCGAGTAGGTAAATGATAACAAGAATAATTTCTGTGGTGACATGCTATTAACAATATAAGGATTTTTCATAGTCATATGACAAAAGCTTACTGAGACAATGAATATGTAGTAATTAAGTTGCCTCATGAGAAAATCACAAAGAACTGAAAGTTTTACAACATGATACTGAAACATCACATAGATTTGTAATGAACATGGTGTGCAAATATGATAAAGTAATATCTCGCTTGCCCCCTTTAGTGAAGCAAAACATAAATGCAGGGGCACCTCCAATGTTTAAGTGTTGACTAGATACAATGATTTCAAAATAAACGATATCATAATCATGCAAAAGACAATGCTACTTTGGGACAATGCACATTACACTCAGAATGACAATCATGCTCTCAGTAGTTGGTGCTTTAAAAGAAGGTGGAGACTCTCGAACCGTGGCTTTTGTTGGCAAGGTGGAAAACCTGTAGTCGGAAACAAAGACAAAACATGTACCAGAGCTCTTGGTTTTAAAAAAACAGAGGTAATAATTATTATTTTTCTTAGATCATGCATGTTTCGTCAACGAATGCTAGCAGATAACTCAATTACTTTTTGAGATGGACAAGTTTCGAGGAACGGCTCCCGAATGAGGACGATCACATCCTCTTAATCTCCTTTGTTTATCACTGCCAAAGTTTTCTGATTTCTCATGAACAAAGCGTGAAGGAGGGTTTGTTTGTTATATTAATTTTGAGCCGGGCGCACTCAATGCTATTTCCTTCTCGTATTATGGGTTTACACATTATACATGCAATCCCGGGGTGAAGCTTGTCCAACTTAAAAAGATCATGAATTAACTACTACTTCCTCATGGACTTAAAACAGAGGCACAAAATAGGAATGCATTTTTTTCTTTGAATAATTTCGAGATGGTACATGCAAGTCTCCGTTAGGAATGGCAGGTAAATACCATGTAGGAAGGTATGGTGGACTCATATGGCATAACTGGTTTAAAAAAAATTGGATGCACAAGCAGTCAGTCCGCTTAGTACAGGTGGAGGTTAGCAAAAGACTGGGAGCGACCAACTAAGAGAGCAATGACGGTCATAATCATGCAGAGCGACAAAGCAACATTGAATCAGGCATGGTAGTTATATCGCTACTCAGAAATAAAAGATCATAAGGCTTGACAGACTTTCTTTACAGTCTTAAATATGCGTGAGCATACGCCAAGTCAATCAAAATAAATTCTTGAAGGAAGATATTACTAAACCATACCACATCATAGGCAAACAAATCATGTTGGTACTCCAATAACACATTGGGAACCCCCCAGCTATTTGAGACTAACCATAAGAAAACATGAATTACTAAGCACCATTATGCACGTAGCATCTTTATCATAGACATACCAACCAATGCAACGGAAGCAAACTCTCTTAATAAGATAATCATGATAAATAAAGAGAGTTCAAGCAACCAACTAAACAAAAGCTCTTTAAAAAGATAAGCATGAAAACTAAAAGCTAAGCATGATAGTAGCTATTGAAAGACAAAGAACACACACATCAAAGATAGACATGAAAATTCTATGTTGTGTTCTAGGTAGAAGTGGAGCGTGTTTCTCTCCCACATAAAGAAAGCTGAGTTCCGACTCGTTATGAAAAGCTAAAGAAAACTAAAAAGGAAAACTAAAAGCAAGACGCTCCAAGCATAGCACATAACACATGAAGTGATAAAAATAAAGTGGAACGAAATACGAACTGATAATGTTGATGGAGAAGGGGATGCACGGGGGCATCCCCAAGCTTAGACGCTTGAGTCTCTTTGAATATTTCTTGGGGGTGCATGGGGGCATCCCCAAGCTTGAGTGTTTGACACTCCTGAATCTTTTTATCATCTTCCCTCGCACACTTGAAAACTCCCTTCATACATAACTCATCATAATCTGATTAGCGAGGTTAGTACCCTTAATAAAATAATTGTTCCTTGCTGGAAATAAGGATATTCTTGAAGATCTACTGTTTCTCAAGATTGCAAAAAGGTTTTTGCAAATAAAAATCAAGCTCTAGGTTTGCAAAATGAAGGAAAGGCAAAACAGGACAGAATCTGTGAAAAACAGAACAGCAGGTAGTATATGATTTTTTCGGGGCACTTCTGCAACTCTAATCAAAAAACTCAAAACAGACGCACGAACGACAATTATATAGAGCATGCTGTCGAAACAATTCAGACCAAAAAGATGATCTGGTGATTTTATACGAATTTTTCTATCCAAGGACAGAATCTGTTTCCTGGACAGCACGTCACAACTTTTGAACTTTCTTGCAATCAGAGGCTACATTTGGCACAAAGTTGAAAAGCAAAGATACAATGATGATGCTACTGTAGTAACAACATCAAGACACAACAAAAGCAAAATAAAAAATTTATTCATGTGGGTTGCCTCCCAAAAGCGCTTTCTTTTATGCCTTTAAGCTAGGCATAATGCAAAGAGATCAAGTTTTATCAAGAGTAAAAGAATAGCTAGCCCGTATAACGGACTCAAAAGGTAACTTAATCTTCTTTCGAGGGAAGTGTTCCATCCCTTTCTTGAGAGGAAACTGGAATTTTATATTCCCCTCTTTCATGTCAATGATAGCACCAACGGTGCGCAGAAAAGGACGTCCCAAAATAATTGGACACGAAGGTTCACATTCAATGTCCATAATAGTAAAATCAACGGGAACATAATTGTCATTGACAATGATAAGAACATCATCGATCCTCCCCAAAGGTTTCTTTATGGAAGAATCAACGAGACGAACACCAAAAGAACAAGAATCAAAAGGTTTCAATTTAAGCATATCATATATTCTTTTGCGCATAACAGAGGTACTAGCACCAACATCACATAAAGCATAGCAAGAGAAGTTATTCAACTTAATTTTAATCATAGGATCCCAACCATCTTCTAGCTTTCTAGGTATGGAGGCTTCTACTCTAAGTTTCTCCTCCCTAGCTTTGATGAGAGCATTAGTGATATGCTCTGTGAAGGCAAGGTTAAGCGTGCTAGTGCGGGGATCTCTAGACATCTTGTGAAGGAAATCAATAACTTCGGTAAGAGTGCAATTGTCAAAATAAAGGTCACTACTATCAAGTAAGGTGGTAGTGGTGTCCTTTAGGTTCACTTGTTCGGTAGTTTCTATAGTCATAGCATCACCATTAATAGGTCCAATGGGACCAGGAGTGCATTGGGTGCTAAGAGTTTGGATATCCTCAACAACTTGGATAGTAGCAACAGTGTGGTGGGTAGGAAGGTTCTTAATTCTATCTTCTTCCTCCCTTTCTCTAGCCCATCTCTCTTTAAGTTTAGCCATCATCCTAATATTTTCATTAATTTGCACTTGAATAGCATTCATAGGAGTGACCTTCCTCTCCTCAAGAGGAGAAGTTCTAATTTTAAGCAATTCTACCTCATTGGCTAAATTGTCTACCTTCAAAGAGAGATCATCTAGTTTGTTTAGTTTTTCTCCTACACTATTATTAAAGGCTTTTTGGGTAGTGATGAAATCTTTAAGCATAATCTCTAGTTCAGTAGTGGAGTTCTTGGTGATAGAATAAGCATTGTTGTTCCCATAGGAATTAGAGGGGAACGGTCTAGGATTGCTACCAAAATTACTCCTATAAGCATTGTTATTAAAATTGTTTCTAGAGATAAAGTTCACATCTACTTGTTCTTGAGAAATCAAAGAATTTAAAGGAACATCACGAGGATCAACAGAAGATTGCTTCGAAAGTAGAGACATGATCAAGTCAACTTTTTCATTTAGGGAGGAAATCTCCTCGACAGAGTTTACCTTCCTACCTGTTGGAGCGCGTTTGGTGTGCCATTGGGAATAGTTGGTCATCATCTCATCGAGAAGCTTCATGGCAGCACCAAGTGTAGTTGACATAAAGGTTCCTCCCGCGGCCGAATCTAACAAGTTCCGCGAGGTAAAATTCAAGCCTGCATAAAAAGTTTGGATAACCATCCAAGTAGTCAAACCGTGAGTAGGGCAGTTCTTGATAAGAGATTTCATACGTTCCCAAGCTTGGGCAACGTGTTCATTATCCAATTGTTTAAAATTCATTATGTTACTTCTTAGTTGGATAATTTTAGTAGGTGGATAGTATTTTCCAATAAAAGCATCTTTGCACTTGTCCCATGAATCTATGCTATTTCTAGGCAAAGACTGAAACAAAATTTTAGCTCCTCCTCTCAAGGAGAAAGGAAAAAGCTTAAGCTTAACAATATTACCATCTATTTCTTGGTACTTTTGCATATCACAGAGTTCAACAAAATTGTTAAAGTGTAAAGCAGCATCATCTCCAGCACCGAAGAATTGACCTTTCATAGCTAGATTCAGTAAAGCAGGTTTAATTTCAAACAAAGGTGCTGAAGTGGCAGGTGTAGTGATAGGTGTGCAGATAAAGTCATCATTGTTGTGACTAGTGAAGTCACACAACTTGGTGTTCTCGGTGGAACCCATAGTAGCAAGCAAGCAAGATAACTATTTTTGTGATTTTCGATAAAAGATACTAAAGCAAAAAAACTGAAAGATTAAACTAACAAGACTAAAAGCAAAGGTAAAAGATAGCGTGCAACTCCCCTATCCTGAAGAGTGGAGTCCCCGGCAACGGCGCCAGAAAACTTTGCTTGATGGCTTCTCGCCCCTCGTTGGTTACCCCAAGTGGAAGGTTTGAGATGCAGTGTAGCGGAAGTTTTCCCTTGGCAAAGATACCAAGGATCGATTTCCCTAAGACTCCCAGTTTCAACAAGAAGGTGTCAACTGCTAACGGCGCCAGATATTAGCAATCAACGTGGACCTGCACACAGATACAAATAACTTTGCTCCCAACGAGTACAGAGAGGTTGTCAATCCCTCCGGCCTTGTAGTTTACAAAGAATCAAACGCAAGTGATAATAGTGATAGGTAATGCTGCAATAGTAAGTAAAAAGCAGAAAGTAAATAGCGGGTGTGATCAATGATGGTAATATGGACCGGGGTCCCATGATGTTCACTAGTGATGTCTCTCTCCCAAAAGACGATAAAATAGCTATGTGAGGTAAACGAATTACAGCTGGGCAATTGACAGAATTATGTGCGCAAACCAATGCTAACTATGTTACAAGAAAGGTAGAGGTTCAAAGCATGGGCGGTACGCCAAGGCAAGTAGACCGAAATCCATCTGCATCTACTACTAATCATCCACCTTGAGATATCTATCCAGAACATCTCGCTGGTATTAAGTTGCGAGTACCACCCATAGTGTAAACTCAAAGCAACAGACAACTGCATTAAAAGAACTTTGCGTAAAGTAAACAATCCTTGCACCCGCGGGCACAAGCACCGTTGTTTTCCCCCTTGTGGCAACAGCACATCCCCTAGACTCATGTTTTTGTCACTCAAGCTAGTCATCGAGGGGCATGAACCCACAATCAAGCATAACGTTCCCTCTTGGAGTCACTACCTACTACTTGGCCAAAGCAATAAATAACAACGGAGAACATGCAAGAATTACTTACGAACATAAATATAAAAGAGGTAGATCAAATATATTACTCAAACACAATCTGAACATAATCTCACAATCCATCGGATCCCAGCAAACTCATCATAGCAACAGCATAAGGATTACATATGTGCCTCGATTATGTAGGGCAGCTCACGAGGACTAATTAGTGAAGCACAAGAAGGGGAGGAGAACATCACATAGCTACTGGTCATGGACCCATGGTCCAAGGGAGACTACTCACAACTCATCCAGGAGGCGTCCATGGTGGTGGAGAAGCTCCCGGTGGTGATCCTCCCCTCCGACAGGGTGCTGGGAAGAGTTCTCCTGGTGCTCCCGATCTTGGAAGCGGCAGCGGCGGCGGAACAGAGATGAGATCGCGAAAAAGGGTTCCCGTCTCGAGGGTTTCGGGACACGATATAAATATATGCCAAAGGGTGGCATCAGCGGAGGCTCGGGGGGCCCAGGCGCCCCCCCGGCGCGGCCAGGGGGGCCGCGCCACCAGGGCGCCTGGAGCCTTGGTGGCCCCCCTCCGGCTGTACTTTGGCTGCTGGGAAGCTTCTGGAACGCTGATTTTTATATAATTTTTCCGGGATTTTTCTGGCAGTTCTCGTAATGGGAAAACCTGAAATACAAAAACAGCAGAAAACAGAAACTGGCACTGGGGTGCACTAAGTTAATAGGTTAGTCCAAATATGATCAAAAGTGTATGGAAGTGTATAAATATCATAGCAATATCACCCAAAAGAGGCATGGAGCAAGCAAAAATTATAGATACGTTTTGGACGTATCACTCATTTAAGCTATGGCAGCCCTACTATTAGCTTTCATATTGTGTCTCCGTTTTCTTGTATGAGAGTATCTCATTTTAACTAGCTAGAGAACAAAAAGCATGGTACTAGCTCAATTTGTGTTATCTTTCTAAATAACTATCCTTTTCTAGAATGGTCTGTTCATAATATATTTGCCCCAGTTTTTCTGATTCTTCTCTATTGATTCATGTAACAGGGCGACCGAGGAAGGCATGCATATTGTATTGACTAGATATATATGTGTTGACTGTCTGTTCCTCTAGTTTTCTGATGTGCATGTTTATTTGGATCCACTGAAGCTTTGCAGGGCTAATCTTTCAAGTTTGTATATACATAGACAGGTTTGCTGAAAGTGTCACTACATAGTATTGAGAAGTAATCAAGTTTCCTATAGTTTTTACCAGAACCACGACCACCGGCTCAACGCCGACCCTGCCATCGTCATGACCTTGGAGGACGACGAGGACGCCGCAGGCACAGTCGGCCTCGGCAGCGGCTTCCACCACTACCACGTCATCGTCACGTACCAGGTCCACGACGGCGTCTGGTCCGTTGAGTCCTTCTACAGCCGCTGCTCCTTCCACAACTTGGGTGGGACTCGTCGGATCGGCCTCCTCATTTCCCATTTCAGGTAGTACATCCTTCTTGCTCGAATCTACTATTTGATCTGCATGCACATCTCTCGCTCGGGCGCAGAATTGATGGGTTCTTCCTGGATTCTTGTGTCATGAGCTCTTCTTTTTTTAGTACTTCTGTAATGGTATTCATAAATAAAATTCATATGTTTCTATATATGTTCTTTTAGATAAGTATGTCAATACATAACTAGTAATGTAAATGGTGTGACACAGTTCTAAATATAAATGCAAATAGCTTGTGAATGTCAATCTCATGTATCAGGGTCATGTTCTTGTAAACCTTATGTAAAGCTAAAATTCTTACTGTGTGCAGGGCGGCTAGTGATGCAGCAAACCAAGCAGTAGCAGGTACACCAAGCAGCAGCATGGGGAGGGTGTCTCTCGAACGTCGCCGCTGCCACTCATTGCTACTGTCACTGATTAATGATGGATGATCGCTGTTAGTTTAGCTCGACCGCTGTTAGTTTAGCTCCTTGGTAGTCCCTCCCTCTCTTGCAAGCGTGTAGAAATAGAAATGGTTGCTGTAGTCCCATGTAGCTGTAGTTCCTGTACTTGGTCTGCCCTTTGTTGCTTCATTTCTATGTTAATTCAGTCTCTGTTGAATGTATCTACTGTCTACTGTTGTGGCTGTTGAAAGAATCCTTTGTGTTGAAAGAAATGAAATGGTTTGGATACATACATACATACATGCTGAGATGTAAGCTGGAATAGCCATCTGTCCTGGTGATGTCAAGCTTCTAAATGCATGTTGTGGAGGCCCAAAATAGACTGGATTGTAAAAGGGCCGAGGCCCAAAAAAGAAATGAATTGAAGGCTACGTCCTAGAAAATAAAATGGGCCAGGCCCATGAACCCAACAAAAAATTGATGAAAAAAACACAAATAGGCTGAATTAATGGGCTCGGCCCATGTAAAACACTGAATCGGACCGGGCTGAATCTTTTCAGTGACCTTTTCAATTGGTTGCAATTTTGCCACGTCAGATTGCCACGTCGGATCCGACATGGCTTGGGCAGACAACCAGTGACCAAAACAAAAGGTCATTGGTTCAACGACCTTTTGTTTTGGTCATAAACGTCTACGACCTTCTCACAGAGAAGGTCGCTATAGTCAATTTATGACGGCCAGCTTTTGACCTTATGTTTTTGGTCACAAAAAGGTCACAAATGGAAATTTGTGACCATTCAGTGACCAATAGTGGTGGTCACAAGTTGACATATTTCTTGTAGTGTAAGTGTATTATGAAAGCTTTAGATGAAAATCAGGAATGATAAGATGTTCAGCAAGTGATTTATGAATAGTATGAGCAGTAAGTCATTTTGGGCATTTGATCTTGTGCCCTACAAGTGTTTTAGGTCCCCAGCAATAGCATCATAAGCCTTTGATCGGCTGGAGACCTTTCCCTGCAAGAGAAAGTTAGTTCTTCTTAACCACCCACATTTTCAGGGGTGGCTTAGAAGCAATGAGTCTAAGAGCAGCATCTGAGAATTTTGGCTTTGGGGCCCTAGCAAATAGTCTTGCAGGAGGAGAATAATACTCATAAGAATAAGCAGAAAAATTCTTTGATTTATGAACGCAGCGGTTTGAAGAAACACGCTCATATTCATGGGTCTGAGTATGGTTTCCCTGCAAAACATTTGCGTTAGGGTGACTCAGGTGAGTCCTTTGTCTGTATGAAGCCTTAGGATCATATGAAGCCTTTGGTCTGGGGTTTGTCTTCATCCTAGGAGGTGTCATGATAGTATTTGCTGGAAGCTTCTCAAGACAACATTTGGGTACCCAGATCTTCTTCATAGGTGGTCCATTCCTGCAGTTAGTACCAATATACCTGGCAAACACTTCACCATTTTGATTCTTAAACAGTTTATAGTTTGGATCAAAGGATTCATCAATGATAACAGGATTAGCACAAGTGAAGCCAGATAAGGTGGATGGATCCACTGAAGGTTCCTTTGCAGCAACCCATGTGGTTTTGGGATACTGCTTAGGCTTCCAGTATGAACCATCAACATTCATTTTCCTGTCGAACCCAACACCCTCTTTCCTAGGGTTTCGGTTCAGTATTTGCTTTTTGAGGACATCACATAGAGTCTGATGCCCTTTGAGGCTTTTGTACATCCCTGTTTCAAGCAAAGTCTTCAACCTAGCATTTTCATCAGCAATAGTAGTGGTTTCCTCAGCGGAGGGGTTAGTTACCACATCAACAGTTGAAGACATTGCAACAGTGGCAGAAGTAGAACATTCAGCAATAGATGTAGCATTATCACATTCACTGCATTTTAGACATGATGGTTCAAACTCTTCGTGAGTGGAGCTGATCAGTTGCGCGCGGAGTAACTCATTCTCGTTTTGAAGATCTTCATGATCCGCTTTCAATTTCTCAAGTTCTCGTTTCCTTTGAATGTAATCGTGGGAAAGCTTTTCATGAGTTTTTGAGAGCGATTCATAAAGACCTTCAAGTTCCTTGTACTTAACATGAAGATTTTTTATGTCTTCAATTAAGGACTGAGAATGGGTCATTTCCGCGTCCAACAGGTCATCGCTTTTGTCTAACAGTTTTTGAATATGTTCCATGGCTTTCTGCTGTTCAGTGGCAATTTTAGCAAGTGTTTTGTAGCTAGGTCTTGATTCACAATCAGATTCATCTTCACTAGATGTTTGAAAGTAAGCATCGCGTGATTTTACCTTGGCACCGCGTGCCATGAAGCAGAAGGTGGGAGTAGAGTCGTCGTCCTCATCATCATTGTGGGGGACGGGGCCATTGTCTTCAGTGTTGAAGATGGACTTGCCCATGTAGGCAGTGGCTAAAGCCATACTTGCAGCACCAGAATCAGACTCCTCCTCCGACTCCACCTCCGCCTCTACAGAAGCAGACTCTTCCTCAGAATCCATCTCCTTGCCAACAAATGCGCGAGCCTTGCCAGATGAATTCTTCTTGTGTGATGAATACTTTGATGAAGACTTTGAAGACAACTTTGAGTATTTATTCTTTTTATTGTCATCAAAATCATATTCCTTGCTCTTCTTCTTCTTCTTCTCATTGTCCCACTAAGGACACTCAGAGATGTAGTGACCAGGTTTCTTGCACTTATGACATGTTCTCTTCTTGTAGTCATGAGTAGAAACTTCATCATTTCTTGAGCTGGATCGTGAAGACTTTCTGAAGCCTTTCTTCCTAGTGAATTTCTTGACCTTCTTCACAAGCATGGCAAGCTCCTTTCCAATGTCTTCAGGATCATCAGAACTGCAGTCAGATTCTTCTTCAGATGAAGAAATAGCTTTTGCCTTTAAGGCGCGAGATCGGCCATCGTTGGGACCATAGATGTCACGTGTCTCAGATAGCTGGAACTCATGTGTGTTGAGCCTCTCAAGTATATCAGACGGATCGAGAGTCTTGAAGTCAGGGCATTCTTGAATCATCAGGGCAAGGAAATCAAATGAGCTATCGAGTGATCTCAGGAGGGTCTTGACGATTTCATGCTTGGTAATCTCAGTGGCGCCAAGTGCTTGAAGCTCATTTGTGATGTCAGTGAGACGATCAAAAGTGTGCTGGACATTCTCATTGTCATGTCTCTTGAAGCGATTGAAGAGATTGCGAAGGACACTGATCCTTTGATCTCTCTGGGTAGAGACTCCTTCATTGACCTTTGAGAGCTAGTCCCAAACTTCCTTTGACGTGTCCAGAGCACTTACACGACCATACTGTCCTTTGGTCAGACAACCACAGATGATGTTCTTGGCCGTTGAATCCAATTGAACGAGCCTCTTGACATCAGCAGGGGTGATACCTTCACCAGTCTTGGGAACGCCGTTCTTGACGACAAACCTGAGGTCCACGTCAATGGCTTCAAGGTGCATGGGCATCTTGTTCTTCCAGTAGGGATATTCGGTGCCATCGAAGACGGGGAACGCATCGGAGACTTTGATTATCCCTGCAGTCGACATAGCTAAAACTCCAGGTGGTTAAACCGAATCACACAGAACAAGGGAGTACCTTGCTCTGATACCAATTAAAAGTGTAGTATATCGACTAGAGGGGGGTGAATAGGCGATTTTTATGAAATGCTTCAAAACATGGTTGTTTCGAAGACAAACGATAAGCTCGAGCCTATTAGTATGCAGCGGAAAGTGGACTACACTAGATAAGCCATAGTCATGTATTCAATGAAGTGAAAGCATGAAGACTAATAGCAACTAGGCAGTAGTTATCATAAAGGAAGAAGGAATGAAGCCAATCACAACAAGTAGATACTCAGTGAAGACAATCAGATAAGGCAAGCATGCAATGACTTCAAAACGTATAGCAGTAAGTAAAAGGAAGGGAAGGATAGAACCAGTAGCTCGGGGAAGACAGTGATTTGTTAGACCAGTTCCAGTTGCTGTGACAACTGTACGTCTGGTTACGGAGGCTGAGATTTAACTCTGAAAACCGCGTCTTCACCTTGTTCCCCTTGAGCTAAGGACACCTAGTCCTCGCCCAATGACTCTGGTAAGACTTCAAGGTAGACTTCCAAACCTTCACAGACTTCATTCACCGGCGATCCACAATGACTCTTGGATGCTCAGAATGCGACGCCTAACCGGCTGGAGGAAACACAGTCCTCAAGTGTAATAAGTCTTCAGGTCACACAGACAGAAAGACTTCAGTGATGCCTAACACTCTTTGGCTCTGGGTGTTTGGGCTTTGTCCTCGCAAGGATTTCTCTCTCAAATGCTTCGGAGGTGGGTTGCTCTCAAACGACAAAAGCCGTGCAATAACTCTGAGCAGCCACCAATTTATGGTGTAGGACGTGGGCTATTTATAGCCACTGAGCAACCCGACCTGATTTGTCCGAAGTGACCCTGGGTCACTAAGGAACTAACACGTGTTCCAATGGTCAGATTTCAAACACACACGGCAACTTTACTTGAGCTCCAAGTAAAGCTGACTCATCCGCCTCTGGATAAGATTTGCTCTCATAGTCTTCGCTCGAAGACATAGGATTTGGTTGAGAATCACTTCAGTCACTCTGACTTAGTTCACTTGGATCCCACTTAACTGTACGGTGGTTCCTATGACTCAACAAAGAAGAAAAGGAAACAACGAAACATCTACGTCTTCGCTCTCCATAGTCTTCACACAATGTCTTCTCAAGTCATAGTCTTCAATATGATTATCTTCATATACCACCACTGATATCAATGTCTTCATACATTTTTAGGGGTCATCTCCGGTAGGTTAACCGAATCAATGAGGGACTACTACCTGTGTTATCCTGCAATTCTCACAAACACATTAGTCCCTCAACCAGGTTTGTCGTCAATACTCCAAAAACAACTAGGGGTGGCACTAGATGCACTTACACCATAGCTCACACTCATGTATTGCATGAAGAGTTGAAAAGGTTCGAAAAAGTAAAGTATGAAAACAATTGCTTGGTAGAAACCGGGATGGGCATGAGGGGTACCTTGTGTTTAGAAAAGGGAGCATAAAAGACTATATGATTTTGTAGGGATAACGTTCTTTCGCATTGATATTTTGAAAGACTTGATTGTTTGTTGGGATGCCCGAGTATTAAATTCTTTTATGTCAAATTATAGACTATTTCTTTGAATCACTTGTGTCTTAATATTCATGTCATGATTAGATTAAATGATCAAGATTATGCTAGGTAGCATTCCACATCAAAAATTATCTTTTTTACCATTTACCTACTCGAGGACGAGCATGAATTAAGCTTGGGGATGCTGATACGTCTCCGTCGTATCTATAATTTTTTATTGTTCCATGCCAATATTATACAACTTTCATATAATTTTGGCAACTTTTTATGCTATTCTTGGTACTAACATATTGATCCAGTGCCAAGTGTCAGTTCCTGTTTGTTGCATGTTTTTTGTTTCGAAGAATATCCATATCAAACGGAGTCCAAACGGGATAAAAACGGACATAGATTTTCTTGGAATATATGTGAATTTTGGGAAGAAGAATCAACGTGAGATGATGCCCGAGGGGGCCATGAGGTAGGGGGCGCGCCCTAGGCCCTCGTGGCCACCCCGTAAGGCGGTTGGTGCCCTTCTTTCACCCCAAGAAAGCCAATATCCGAATAGAGACCGTGTCCAAAATTCACCCCAATCGGAGTTACGGATCTCCGGGAATATAAGAAACGGTGAAAGGCTAGAATCTGGGAACGCAGAAACAGAGAGAGACAGAGAGACAGATCCAATCTTGGAGGGGCTCTCGCCCCTCCCATGCCATGGAGACCAAGGACCAGAGGGAGAACCCTTCTCCCACCTAGGGAGAAGTCCAAGGAAGAAGGAGAAGGAGGGGCTCTCTCGCCCCCTCGCTTCCGGTGACGCCGGAGTGCCACCGGGGCCATCATCGTGCGGCGGCGATCTACATCAACACCTCGGTAATTGGTGAATTGCTATGATTAGTTTAAATTTCTTGTGGTTATGTTGTTGTCCTTTGGTGCCCATCATATGAGCGTGCGCGTGGATCACACCATAGGGTAAGTTATATGTTGAGGGCAAGAGTGACAGAAGCTTCAACCTAGCATAGAAATTGATGCATATGGGATTGAAGGGGGACCAATATATCTTAATGCTATGGTTGGGTTTTACCTTAATGAACGTTAGTAGTTGCGGATTCTTGCTAATAGTTTCAATCATAAGTGCATAGAATTCCAAGTCAGGGATGACATGCTAGCAGTGGCCTCTCCCACATAAAACTTGCTATCGGTCTAGTAACGTAGTCAATTGCTTAGGGACAATTTCGTAACTTCTACCACCACTTTTCCACACTCGCTATACTAAATTTATAGCTTCTTTACCTAAACAGCCCCTTGTTTATTTATGTGATCTTTATATTCTTGCTAACCTATCCCGTTACACCTACAAAGTATTTCTAGTTTCATCAAATTCTAGGTAAAGCGAACGTCAAGCATGCGTAGAGTTGTATCGGTAGTCGATAGAACTTGAGGGAACATTTGTTCTACCTTTAGCTCCTCGTTGGGTTCGACACTCTTACTTATCGAAAGAGGCTACTGTAAGTGCATCTAGTGACACCCCTAGTTGGTTTTGGAGTGTTGACGACAAACCTGGTTGAGGGACTAATGTGTTTGTCAGAATTGCAGGATAACACAGGTAGTAGTCCCTCATTGATTCGGTTTACCTACCGGAGATGACCCCTAAAAATGTATGAAGACATTGACGACAATGGTGGTATATGAAGATAATCATATTGAAGACTATGGCAAGAGAAGACATTGTGTGAAGACTATGGAAGCGTGAAGACTTAGATGTTTTGTTGTTTCCTTTTCTTCTTTGTTGAGTCATAGGAACCACTGTATTATTAAGTGGGGTCCAAGTGAACAAAGTCAGAGTGACTGAAGTGATGCTCAACCAAATCCTATGTCTTCGAGTGAAGACAATGAGAGCAAATTTTATCCAGAGCTGGATGAGTCAGCTTTAGTTGTAGCCAAGTAAAGTTGCCATGTGTGTTTAAAATCTGACCGTTGGAACACGTGTCAGTTCCTTAGTGACCCAGGGTCACTTCGGACAAATCAGGTCGGGTTGCCCAGTGGCTATAAATAGCCCACCCCCTACACCATAAATTGGCGGCTCCTCAGAGTTATTACACGGCTTTTTTCGTTTGAGAGCAACCCACCTCCGAAGCATTTGAGAGAGAGATCCTTGCGAGGACAAAGCCCAAACACGCAGAGCCAAAGAGTGTTAGGCATCACTGAAATCTTTCTGTCTATGTGACCTGAAGTCTTGTTACACTTGAGGACTGTGTTTCCTCCAGCCGGTTAGGCATCGCGTTCTGAGCATCCAAGAGTCATTGTGGATCGCTGGTGAACGAAGTCTGTGAAGGTTTGGAAGTCTACCTTGAAGACTTACCAGAGTGATTGGGCGAGGACTAGGTGTCCTTAGCTCAAGGGGAACAAGGTGAAGACGCGGTCTTCCGAGTTAAATCTCAGCCTCCCTAACCAGACATACAGTTGTCACAACAACTGGAACTGGTCCAACAAATCACTGTCTTCTCCAAGCTACTGGTTCTATCCTTTCCTTCTCTTTACTTACTGTCTCTCTTTGTGAAGTCATTGCCTGCTTGCCATATCTGTTTGACTTCACTGTGTGACTACTTGTTCTGATTGGCTTCATTCAATCTTCCATCCTGATCCATACTGCCTAACTGCTATTAGTCTTCATGCTTTCACTTCATTGAATACTTGACTATGGCTTGTCTAGTGTAGTCTACCTTCCGCTGCATATTAATAGGATTGGTTCTATCGTTTGTCTTCAAAACTTCCATGTTTTGAAGCTTTCCATAAAAATCGCCTATTCACCCCCCTCTAGTCGATATACATCACTTTCAATTGGTATCAGAGCAAGGTACTCCCTTGTTCTGTGTGATTCGGTTTAACAACCTGGAGTTTTAGCTATGTCGACTGCAGGGATAATCAAAGTCTCCGCTGCGTGCCCCGTCTTCGATGGCACTGAATACCCCTACTAGAAGAACAAGATGCGTATGCATCTTGAAGCCATTGATGGGGACCTCTGGTTTGTCATCAAGAACGGCGTTCCCAAGACTGGTGAAGGTCTCACCCCTGCTGATGCCAAGAAGCTCATCCAACTGGATTCCACTGCCAAGAATATCATCTGTGGTCATCTGACCAAAGGACAGTATGGTCGTGTGAGTGCTCTGGAAACACCGAAGGAAGTCTGGGACTGGCTCTCTAAGGTCAACGAGGGCGTCTCAACCCAGAGAGATCAAAGAATCAGTGTCCTTCGCAACCTCTTCAATCGCTTCAAGAGACATGACAATGAGAATGTCCAGCACACATTCGATCGCCTTACCGACATCACAAATGAGCTTCAGGCACTTGGCGCCACTGAGATCACCAAGCATGAAATCGTCAAGACACTCCTGAGATCACTTGACAGCTCATTTGACATCCTTGCCTTGATGATTCAAGAATGCCCTGACTTCAAGACTCTCGATCTGTCTGACAGACTTGAGAGGCTCAACACACATGAGTTCCAGCTATCTGAGAAACGTGACATCTATGGTCCCAACTATGGCCGAACTCGCGCTTTGAAGGAAAAGGTTGCTTCCTCATCTGAAGAAGAATCTGACTGCAGTTCTGATGATCCTGAACACATTGGAAAGGAGCTTGCTATGCGTGTGAAGAAGTTCCAGAAATTCACTAGGAAGAAAGGCTTCAGAAAGTCTTCACGATCCAGCTCAAGAAATGATGAAGCTTCTACCCATGACTACAAGAAGAGAACATGTCATAAGTGCAAGAAACCTGGTCACTACATCTCTGAGTGTCCTCAATGGGACAGTGAGAAGAAGAAGAAGAAGAAAAGCAAGGAATATGATTCTGATGACAAGAAAAAGAAGAAATCCTCAAAGTTTTCTTCCAAGTCTTCATCAAAGTCTTCATCACACAAGAAGAATTCATCTGGCAAGGCTCGTGCGTTTGTTGGCAAGGAGATGGATTCAGAGGAGGAGTCTGCTTCAGAAGAAGCAGAGGTGGAGTCTGAGGAAGAGTCCAATTCTGGTGCTGCAAGTCTGGCTCTAGCCACAACCTACGTTGCCAATTCCATCTTCAACACTAAAGACAATGGCCCCGTTACCAACACTGATGATGAGAACGATGACTCTGCTCCCACCTACTGCATCATGGCACGCGGTGCCAAGGTAAAATCACGCGATGCTTACTTTCAAACATCCAGTGAAGATGACTCTGATTGTGAATTCAAACCTAGCTACAAAACACTTGCTAAAATTGCCACTGAACAACAGAGAGCTATGGAACATATTCAAAAACTGTTAGACAAAAGCGATGACCTGTTGGACGCAGAAATGACCCATTCTCAGTCCTTAATTGAAGACATAAAAAATATTCATGTTAAGTATGAGGAACTTAAAAGTTTTCATGAAACGCTCTCAAAAACTCATGTAAAGCTTTCCCACGATTACCTTCAAAGGAAGAGAGAACTTGAGATATTGAAAGCGGCTCATGAAGATCTTAAAAAAATGAGTCACTCCGCGCTCAACTGATCAGCTCCGCTCAGGAAGGATTTGAACCACCATGCCTAAAATGCATTGAGCATCATACGCTACATCTATTGCTGAATGTTCTACTGCGGCCACTATTGTAATATCTTGAACTGTTGATGTGGTAACTAACCCCTCTGCTGAACATACAACTACTATTGCTGATGAAAATGCTAGGTTGAAGACTTTGCTTGAAACAGGGATGTACAAAAGCCTCAAAGGGCATCAGACTTTATGTGATGTCCTCAAAAAGCAGATACTAAACCGAAACCCTAGGAAAGAGGGTGTAGGGTTCGAGAGGAAAATGAATGTTGATGATTCATACTGGAAGCCTGAGTAGTATCCCAAAACCACATGGGTTGCTACAAAGGAACCTTCAGTAGATCAGTCTACCTTATCTGGCTTCACTTGCGCTAATCCTATTATCATTGATGAATCTTTTGATGCAAACTATAAACTGTTTAAGAATCAGAATGGTGAAGTGTTTGCCAGGTATATTGGTACTAACTGCAGGAACGGGCCACCTATGAAGAAGATCTGGGTTCCCAAAGGCTGTCTTGAGAAGCTTCCAGTAAATGTCATCATGACACCACCTAGGAAGAAGACAAACCCCAGACCAAAGGCTTCATATGGTCCTAAGGCTTCATACAGACAGAGGACTCACCTGAGTCACCCTAACGCCAACATTTTGCAGGGAAATTATACTCAGACTCATGAATATGAGCGTGTTTCCTCAAACCGCTATATTCACAAAACAAAGAACGTTTCTGCTTATTCTTATGAGTATTATTCTCCTACTGCAAGACTATTTGCTAGGGCTCCAAAGCCAAAATTCTCAGATGTTGCTCTTAGACTCATTGCTTCTAAGCCACCCCTGAAGATGTGGGTGGTTAAGAAGAATTAACTTTCTCTTGCAGGGAAAGGTCTCCAGCCGAAAATCAAAGGCGTCTGATGCTATTGCTGGGGACCTAAAACAACTTGTAGGGCGCAAGATCAAATGCCCAAATGGTCTTACTATGTATTTTGTTCCTGAATCGCTTGCCAATCATCCTATCAGTCCTAACCTGGATCTAAGCTTTCATAATCCGCTTGTACGTCAAATGTTTATGCTTCACATTGACTATTCGTGAAGCCTATCCCCCTAACTGCACTGTAGGGTATGACACCAAAGACTTCAGAATGGATTATGGACAGCGGATGCACTAATCATATGACTGGAGATCGAAGTCTTCTTATGGACTCGACCTTACGTCCATCTAACAAGAGTCACATCACATTTGCTGATACTGGTAAAAGCAAAGTATTGGGTCTAGGTAGAGTTGCAATCTCAAGGGATCAGCACATGGATAAAGTCATGCTTATTGAATCCCTTGGTTTCAACTTAATGTCTGTCTCAATGCTTTGTGACTTAAACATGATTGTGATATTTGGAAAATATCGTTACCTTGTACTATTGGAATCTGACAAGTCTCTAGTCTTTTAAGGATACAGGAAAGGTGATCTATATATGGTAGATTTCTCAGCTGGACCGCAGATGGCCGTATGTCTTTTAGCATAAGCTTCGGAGTGCTAGCTTTGGCATAAGAGGCTAGGACATGCCGGCATGAGGAACTTGTACGCTCTCGTGAAGAAGAAGCACGCCGTAGGCATCGAGGGCGTCAAGTTCAAGAAAGATCATCTGTGCGGTGCCTGCGAAGCTGGGAAGATGACTAGGGCCAAGCATCCCTAGAAGACAATCATGACGACATCCAAACCCTTTGAGCTGCTTCACATGGACTTATTTGGCCCTACTCACTACTCCACGTTCACTACTACAGCTTGTCTCTATGGCTTCGTCATTGTCGATGAGTATTCAAGATACACATGGGTGCATATAATTCTCTACAAGACTGAAGTACAAGATGTCTTCAGACGCTTCGCCAACCGTGCCATGAACAACTATGGCATCAAGATCAAGCATATCAGAAGTGACAATGGAACTGAGTTCAAGAATACCGGCCTTGATCTTTATATGGATAAAATGGGAATCACTCATGAATTCTCAGCTCCGTACACACCTAAGCAGAATGGCAACGCAGAGCGCAAGAACAGAACCCTAATTAAGATGGCTCGAACGATGCTCGATGAATACAAGAGACCAAGAAAGTTCTGCCCCGAAGCTATTGATACTGCATGCCATATCATCAACCGTGTTTATCTTCACAAGCTTCTGAAGAAAACGTCATTTGAACTCCTTGTTGGGGATCGTAGCAGAAAATCAAAAAAAAATTCTACGCATCACCAAGATCTATCTATGGAGTAATCTAGCAACGAGGGGAAGGTGAGTGCATCTACATACCCTTGTAGATCGCGATGCGGAAGCGTTGCAAGAACGCGGATGAAGGAGTCGTACTCTCTGCGATTCAGATCGCGGTTGATTCCGATCTAAGCGCCGAACAACAGCGCCTCCGCGTTCAACACACGTGCAGCCCGATGACGTCTCCCACGCCTAGATCTAGCAAGGAGAGAGGGAGAGGTTGGGGAAGACTCCATCCAACAGCAGCACGACGGCATGGTGGTGGTGGAGGAGCGCGGGACTCCAGCAGGGCTTCGCCAAGCACCGCGGGAGACGAGGAGGGAGAGAGGTAGGGCTGCGCCAAGCGACAGAGGTCAAAACCGTGTTATGGGCAGCCCCAAACCTCACATATATATAGGGGGAAGGGGGGCGGCGCCCCCTTTAGGGTTTCCCACCCCTAGGGGTGCGGCCAACCTAGATTCCATCTAGGGGTGGCGGCCAGAGGGGGAGAGGGAGAGGGGGGCGCACCAGATTGGGCCCTAGGGCCCATCTGCCCTAGGGTTTGCCCCCCTCCCCTCTTGGAGGCGCCTTGGGCCTTGGTGGGGGGGCGCACCAGCCCACCTGGGGCTGGTCCCCTCCCATACTTGGCCCACGTATGCCTTCGGGGCTGGTGGCCCCACCCGGTGGACCCCCGGGACCCTCCCGGTGGTCCCGATACGCTACCGATAGCGCCCGAAACTTTTCCGGTGACCAAAACGGGACTTCCCATATATGAATATTTACCTCCGAACCATTCCGGAACTCCTCGTGACGTCCGGGATCTCATCCGGGACTCCGAACAACATTCGGTAACCGCGTACATACTTTCCCTATAACCCTAGCGTCATCGAACCTTTAGTGTGTAGACCCTACGGGCTCGGGAACCATGCAGACATGACCGAGACAACTCTCCAGCCAATAACCAACAGCGGGATCTGGATACCCATGTTGGCTCCCACATGTTCCACGATGATCTCATCGGATGAACCACGATGTCAAGGATTCAATCAATCCCGTATACGATTCCCTTTGTCTATCGGTATAGCACTTGCCCGAGATTCGATCGTCGGTATACCGATACCTTGCTCAATCTCGTTACTGGCAAGTCTCTTTACTCGTTCCGTACCACATCATCCCGTGATCAACTCCTTGATCACATATTGTGCACATTATGATGATGTCCTACCGAGTGGGCCCAGAGATACATCTCCGTCCCACGGAGTGACAAATCCCAGTCTCGATTCGTGCCAACCCAACAGACACTTTCGGAGATACCTGTAGTGCACCTTTATAGCCACCCAAACGTTGTGACATTTGGTACACCCAAAGCATTCCTACGGTATCCAGGAGTTGCAGAATCTTATGGTCTAAGGAAAAGATACTTGACATATAGAAAAGCTTTAGCATACAAACTACACGATCTGTGCTAGGCTTAGGATTGGGTCTTGTCCATCACATCATTCTCCTAATGATGTGATCCCGTTATCAACGACATCCAATGTCCATGGTCAGGAAACCGTGACCATCTGTTGATCAACGAGCTAGTCAACTAGAGGCTTACTAGGGACATGGTGTTTGTCTATGTATCCACACATGTATCTGAGTTTCATATCAATACAATTCTAGCATGGATAATAAACAATTATCATGAACAAGGAAATATAATAATAACCAATTTATTATTGCCTCTAGGGCATATTTCCAACAGTCTCCCACTTGCACTAGAGTCAATAATCTAGTTCACATCGCCATGTGATTAACACTCATAGGTCACATCGCCATGTGACTAAACATCCAAAGAGTTTACTAGAGTCAGTAATCTAGTTCACATCAATATGTGATTAACACTCAATCAGTTTTGGGTTTGATCATGTTATGCTTGTGAGAGAGGTTGCAGTCAACGGGTCTCCAACATTCAGATCCCTATGTACTTCGCAAAACTTTATGTCATATCGTAGATGCTGCTACCACGTTCCACTTGGAGCTATTCCAAACTGTTGCTCCATTATACGTATACGATATCTCCACTCAGAGTTATCCGGATAGGTGTTAAGCTTGCATCGACGTAACTCTTTACGTTGAACTCTTTATCACCTCCATAACTGTCACATCCCTAGTTAGCACTTGCATTAGGACTAGCTAGAGTGTGCATCATGTTTACTTATCAAAGAAACTTGAAATGGGAATGACAGAAACCCCAGCACCCCTCCCTTAACAACTAGGGTTTGATAAAATCTTTTCCAATGTACCCAAAATGCCCATAAAAAATGTCCATCATTTCAGCCTTGGTCTTAAACCTCTGCCAAAAATGATGCACAATTTCCTAGGACATCCAAGGTCTCTGGATTAAATCATATGGTATTTGCATTTGGGCATTTTAATGCTATAAAATATTTTATGTGCCCAAATAATCATAAACTATAATGTTCCATGCTGTTCATATTATATACAATGGGCATGACAAGTTTTATGAGTTATAAAAATGTTCTGGCATTTTTATTAATTAAACAAAGTTGCAAAAGAAATGAAACAGAAAAGAAATAGGAAAAGGGAGAGAGAGAAAGGTTACCTGACGCCCAACCGGCCCACCTGCCGGCCCAGCCTAGCTGCCGCTCCAGCGAGCTGCTTGGCTCGGCCAGGCAGGCAGGCAGGTGCTCGACGGCGGCCGCAGCCCTGCTTCCTTCCCTCGCCACCCTGGAGGCTTGGATCGATCGTCCACCTCGCCCCCGACCTCGCAGACACTCTCCACCCTCCCCAGCTCCTCTCCTTCGCCCTCCCCGCACCATGGCCGACGCCGCCGTGCTCGCACCGTCGTAGTAGCCGCGCCCACCGTCGTCCCCGAGCCCTGTCGTCGTGTCCGTCGTCTCCGCCGTCCTCGACTACATCGAGCAGGCTGAGCCCCAAGTGCTCGCCCGCCCTGGAGGCGCTCCCGATAACTTCTTCCCCAACTCCGGCCGCGTAGATCCCCCTCGCCGTCCCGCTTAGCTCCGACCGCCCCAAGCTCGCTCCGGCGTCTGCTGCAACCTCTGTGAGCCTAGCTCCGTCCTTCCCCTCTCTGTTGGCTCTCTCCTACCCTGGAACGCACCGCACGTAGCTCACCTGCAAGCACCGCCGCGGAGCTCGTCGCCGACGAGGCTCCGGCCATCCAATGGTCCGGCCACCGTGCCTATCTGCTTCACTGTCACGCGTAGGTGCTGTAGGACAACTCCACGCACCTCTACGAGCACCGCACCGTCGTTTTCGACTTCGTCGAACTCCGACATCCGCTGGACTCGTTGCCGGCGTCATCTCCGGCGACCCCGAGGCCAGCCACCACCTCCACTCGATGCGGTTTGCCTCCAGCTACACGTAGGTGTGCTCCGCCGTCGTTTTGGCACCCGGAGCACAAAACCCGCACCTCACCGCCGTGTTTGGCCTCGCCGGCGGCTAAACGCCGGTGAGTTGGGCCTGTTTGACCATGGGTTTGACCCCCCTGGGTTACTGACATGTGGGCCCTGCCTGCTAGTCAAACCTAGTTTAAGTGTTAATTTAATTCTAATTAGCTAATTAGTTAACTGTGACACTTACCAGTGGGACCCACTGGTCAGGTTTGACCTGGTCCGCCATGTTGACTGACTGACGCCAGCATGATGTCATGCTGATACAGTAAAGGATTTTCTGGGATTTTTAGATTTAAAAATAATTCAGGAAATTCCAGAAAATGCCTAAACTTCAAAAAATCATATAAATTCAACAGTAGCTCAGATGGAAAATATTTATATATGAAAATTGATCAGAAAAATCCAATCTTTCCAATGGCACTTGTTTCATGCATGTTAGAGCAAGTTAACCTTGCTGTATACATTAAAACATGATAATGCACTTAATTAAATAATAGCTAAAGTGCCAATTTGAATCTTTGATTCAAATAGGCTCAAACCCTTCTGGTTATAGTTGCATTAGCCCAAAACACATGCATCTTGCCATGTAATGAGCATGCATCATATTGTTGCATTTGTTTGTTTAATGATTGTATCGCCGGTATTCTCCGTGTTAGGTCCTGCTCCCGAGGATACTGCTGCGTATCCAACTGAAGAGCAGTACCCGACAACCCCTCTGTCAGGCAAGCAATCATTGATCATTCCGATACAAACCCATCTTGTCACTCCTGCTCTCTTTTACTGCATCAAGGCAACCGCGTGTGAACTGCTACTTGCTGCGGTAGTTGAACCCTATTCCTTTGCATGACCTGTCATTGCCACAATAAATAGTTGAAACCCACTAGCATGTGTATGAGTTGATTGAGCCATGTGATGTGTGATCCACCATGCTATTTGTTTATGTTGCCTGCTATGCTTAGAGTTGTGTCAGGTCTGGTTCATCTGGGTGATGGATCAGAATGAAATGATCATACCAATAAAGAGAAGGAAGTGTGGAATATGCTTGGTAAAGGTATCGATGAAAGGCCATGTAGGAGTACATGGTGGGTTGTTTCATTGGAATCGTCCATAGGACCCGAGATCTGTATGTGTGGTTCAAGTTTCAGCTACTACCACACATTGGGATCCTTAATTAACCCTCTCGGCTTATTAATTACCCTCGATCTCTGTCCAGGAGTGGCAACTAATATTTGGTGTTTATAGTTTACTGGAGGTCGCGCACAGCGCTGACCCTCGGGGTGGGTTATGATGCGATAGGTACGTGGCACGGTGTACCGGTTGCCCGTTTGGTGACTCGGGAACCCTGTACACATCGTTTGGGGCCATGAGCGACACCCTGGCCGGATCTCCCCACGGATGGAACCCAAATAGGCGATAAACCTGGACGAGAGACTTGTGTAGTTAGTCAGGTCGTGGCCGACACCCTCGCTGGGCTTCCGCTTGAAGGTTGCCGAGTACATGTCGAGTAAAAGGCGATAAGTGGTGGAAGCGTGTGTGAAGAGGTACACCCCTGCAGGGTTATCAATCTATTCGATTAGCCATTGTTCGCGGTACGGACTACTTGATTACTCTTACAGTTCATAGACAAGTTGATGGATACTACTAAAAGCTTCAAGATAAGCGTGAGTGCCATTGATGGCCCTTCCGTAGGATGACGGAAGAGGATCCTCGGTAGTGTATTGTTGTGGTGAATAGAGGACTCGTGTTCGTAGTAACATCTTGCAATCTGTTGAGAGTTGTAGTATAGGTTAGCCAAGAGTCAAAGCTGGCTTTCTGCTATGAACTCCACTACCCTGTTGATAATGTTGCATGTATGATAGGTTATGTGGTAAGACTTGCTGAGTATCTTTGTACTCATGTTTGCTTAATAACTGTTGCAGAGGAGAACCCTGCCCCTTCTGATGGGTTCTACATAGACGTTGACGTCGACGAGTAGCTTGGCACCCAGACGGAGATCTGGAGCTTGTGAAGGGCCTTGTAGATAGTCAGGCTACACCAAGCCTGTTTTACTTTCTAAGCCGTCTCTACTCAGACATGTAGCTTCCGCTTGTGCTTGTATGACTGTATGACTTGAGTGTTGGGTCATGTGACCCCTACCTGTATGGATATGTTATGTATGGCTCTTGGAGCCTCTTAAATAAAGTACTTGAGTCATAGAGTTCTGTTGTGATGCAATGTTGTATTTGCACATATTGAGCATATTGTGTGTATGATTGAAATGCTTGGTATGTGTGGGATCCGACACCTAGTTGTTTTCCTTTGGTAGCCTATCTTACAGGGAAATGCCTCCTAGTGTTTCCAATGAGCCTTGGTAGCTTGCTACTGCTCGGAACACGTAGGCTAGCCGTCATGTGTCCTTCTTTGTTCCTGTGTCTGTCCCTTAGGGGAAATGTCACGCGTTGTTCCTTTAAGTCCATGTAGCTTGCTACGACTTGGGTTCATACGTTGATGACCGACACGTTCGTTGTTGGGTCATGGATGCCTGTCTCTGTAATTTAGTGCCACTTCTGGTTTATAACTAGCCATGTCGGCCCGGGTTCTCTATCATATGGATGCTAGCGACACTGTCATATACGTGTGCCAAAATGCGCAAACGGTCCCGGGCCAGGTAAGGTGGCACCCGTGGGGTTACCGTGCGTGAGGCCGCAAAGCGATATGACGTGTTACAGGTAGATCGGTGTGACTTAGGATCGGGGCCTGACAGTGTTGGCATCAGAGCTGGACTGCCTGTAGGTTTCTCAAGCCAAACTGGTCGATGTTGAGTCTAGAAAAATTCTTAGTTATATGTAGGGGAATTGATTGTGGAAGGGAACGTAAGGCTCTTTTTACACCTTTACCTTATGCCCTTCTGATCTGAGTCAGTCTATTCTTTCTACGGGGATTTAGGACTAAGCCTCTTATCCTTACTAGGTTCACGTGTTACTAATCCGTAGACTCTTAGGATTGTTGGTTTCAAGCCTTAGTTCAGTTTCTATCCTTTTAACATGATTAATGTTGGACCCGAAACCTTGATATGGAATTGTTGAGTGGCTATGCTATCATTTGTATGATGTCTCAAATCTTTTTGAGCATTTACAGTTGTTATGCTGCCCGATTTCTTCCAGAAATACTAATGCCTTTGCATTACTTCGTGTTTCAGATGTCTGGCCGCACCCCTCACCAAGTGGTTCGTTTGACTCGGTGCATTAATGTGCCCGGACACATGGCCATGCTAGTCCGTGTGCTGACTGAGACCGGTTATCGCTGGTATCCTGAGTACACCATGGAGGAACAGTACCGGGATTTCAATCAGAGTCAGTATTTCTGCACAGTCCGGATATACCCCTCATATCCCGGAGCTAACGACCCCATCCATTGGTCTTATGGACTCGGGGTTACCATCGAGATGGCAGTGCAGGATGCCGCCTATTCGATGATGACCATTCTCTGGGCTAGACATGCCCTGTTGCTGAACACTGAGTTCTGTTACATGCCAACCTCACTTCCCGGAGAGGAAGGCTACTACACTAGTCTATACTGATGCTGCTCATGAAGAGCCACTGCTTCAGACTACTATTCAGATGCTGGAGGATAGGGACTGTGAGGTCCGTGCCCTCCGAATAGAGTTGTATAACACTCAAGCCGCCCACTGGACTACTTTGACACGGCTTGCACCTGCTGTGCACGCCGGATATCTGGACATGCGGGATTTGTACCCCGTGCGGACTCGTCTGCCTGATCGCATGGATTGGCGTGACGTTGGGGGTATTACACCTCCACGTGGGCGTCGGTTACCACCAGCATCGGGACCGAGGCCACATCCATGTCCCTATGGTCCACAGCCTTCGAGCACTCGCGAGTTTCAAGATCCGTCTATTCCACTTCCAGGCTACGGTGGTAATCTCTACGAAGATTACTACGGGAATGTCTGAGCTAGACCGTGGTAGTAGTAGTATGGTAGTAGTTGTATTCCCACAGTCCCGCGCGTCTTGTGGAATATGACTTAGTGTGTACTGAGTTCTGGAGGTGTAGTTAAATAATGTATAGGAGCTTGGAATGCCTCTGATGGGATGTATCGTCTTTCACCGCAGTTGTACTTTAGCCTTGGCTTGTACTAAACTATGTATGGTGTGTATGACCACTGGTGTATATATAGCAGTTGCTATATTACCATGTCGTACGGATGAACATCTCTGCATTCCGTGTCATCCATTACATTCTGCACTCCTATGTCAAATTTTTGCCATCCTTGTCTAAACCGTTGTTTTGTTTTCTTAGGATGGTCAACACTGGCAACACTCCTGCTGCCCAGGAGCAGGGTGAGGCTAGTGGGGCTAGAGATGAGAATCTGCCCCAGCCACCCTCCTTGGCGGAAGTTATGCTCGAGGCAGAACGGAACAAGAGAGAGACCAACCGTCTGCTGGAACGCATAGAGCAGAACACTGGGTTCTGCCAGAGGAATGACGTGGTGTCAATCAATGACTTTATCAAGATGTGCCCACCAAAGTTCCATCACTCCACTGAACTTCTGGATGCGGATGACTGGCTACGTAGTATCACCCACAAGCTGCACTCTACCCGTGTGGCCTAAGCTGACAAGGTTACCTACGCCGCCTACCATCTTGAGGGCCCTGCCAGTCTTTGGTGGGAGAACTTTGAAGCTATGCGTCCAGCTGACCAAATCACTACTTGGGTTGAGTTCAGTGAGGCATTCCGTGAACATCACATTCCGGAAGGTCTCATGGATCGCAAGCGGGAGGAATTCTGCAATTTCACCCAGGGCCGGTTAACTGTGGATAGCTATAGTCGCAAGTTTGGCAACCTGGCACGCTATGCACCTGAGGAAGTATCCACCGATGCCAAGAAGCAGGTGATGTCTACTACACGCTTCTATTCCTGTGGACAGTGTTGGGCCTCCAAGAGCAGAGGTTTGTAGGACAGCAGCAAATTTCCCTTAAGTGAGTAACCCAAGGTTTATCAAACTCAGGGAAGTGGAGGTTGAACGTACCCCTTTCAAGCAACCCTGCAATCAAGATACAAGAAGTCTCTTGTGTCCCCAACACACCTAATACACTTGTCAGATGTATAGGTGCACTAGTTCGGCGAAGAGATGTTAAATGGCAAGTGATATGGATGGCAAAAGATTTATTTGTAAATCTGAAATAAAAAGTGCAACAAGCAAACAAGTGGTAAACGTGAGCACAAATGGTATTGCAATGGTGGAAACAAGGCCTAGGCTTCATACTTTCACTAGTGGCAACTCCCAACAACATTAATACATGATATTTCCCATAAAACATGCAATGGAGACGCACCCGGAGGTCATTCCTTTGTGGTCAATAGAGGACGAGAATTATGTAGGGCTACAAAAGCACACCTCAAAGTTCGTAGTTCTCAATCTATGGATTTCCCAATGTCACCGCGGCCATCCAAAGAGAATACCACAATCACCACAACATATCTCAAGGATAGTCAAAGTCAAGCACCAAGAGACTCTCAATCTTCAATCAACATACAAAAGAGGAAATCACTAGTGAAAATATTCTTCTAATCCATGTCCAATAGACCGCTGTCACCTTGGTCTCGGGGATTATACTAGATAAAGACAAGTGAGTACATCAATCCAATACATAGAGGAAGGGGAAATATCATGGGATCACCCTAGATTAACATAGCCTATGATCACAACGAAGATCACATCATGGGAGAGAGAGATAACCACATAGCTACAGGTACAAGCCCTCAGCCCCGGAGAAAACTACTCACACATGGCCATGGTGAGCAAGAGATTGATGGTGGTGTTGATGGAGAGGTGCAGCCCGGAGAGGAGGAGGCGGCCGGCGGCGGCGGCAGCCCTCCGGGGCGGCGGCGGCCCTAGGGGGCAGCGGCTCCTTGGCCCCCCTTCTTCCTTGTGGATGGTGCTGCAATGGTGCTGGTCCTCCCCTCCAAGACGGCGGCCTGGGAGGAGGAAAATTCGTGGCCCTTGGTGACCTAGGTTTCCTCTCTTTATATAGACTCTCGGATTCCCGTCATCAGATTTTGGGCTTAAGTAAAACGGGCTTTTCTCGGCCGTCCGGACTCCGATTTGGACGAATTATATATCCAGAAGCATCCTCTCGAAATTCCCCACAACTTTCGCAACTAGGCTTTTTCCGTTTGACGTCTTGTTCGGGCCGTAACGTGACCATCTTCTAAAAACGTTCTCAGACAGATTTCAGGAAAGTCAGAGTCCTACTCCAATACGACTCTTTTTGCGTTTTTGTCAATTTCCAAGTAATTCCTACACAATAAAGTGTAAAACAAGTACATTGTGCACTTTTGCAACCATTAGTAAGTTAGTCCAATAAATGCTTAAAAAGATAGAGAACTTTGATAGAAACATGAGACAATGATGCAAAACAAGCATGGCACAAGAAAAATTATGGATACGTTTGGAACGTATCAACATCCCCAAACTTAATTCCTACTCGTCCTCGAGTAGATAGAATGATAACATAGATAATTTTTGAGGTGACATGCTACTAACACAATCTTGATCAAGTAATATAGTAAAGCACATGAACTGAAATAAAGTGAACCAAAACAATTGTCTATAGTTGAAAGCAAGTAAACAATGAATAACCAAGTGATCATCTAAGTAAATTCTTTTCATGAATAGTACAGTTGAAGACATGAAACTATAAAATTAAGCACGACTGTTAGCCCCAAAGGAGTTCTCTCATCAAAAGCATTCTAGTTAACACAAAAGGAAGATAAAGTTTCAGCAATGCTTTCCACTTTTCAACATTTTATCTCATGGATAAGTTCAATGCACAAGGATTATATATAACTAAGCAGAAATTTTGAACATAATCAACTTGAACCCAGGGTTAACACTAGATGCTTGCTTATGGTGGGGGAAGAAGATTAGAACATAGGAAAACTGACTCAACATTTAAAAGTAAAAGATAGGCCCTTCGCAGAGGGAAGCAGGGATTACTCATGTGCTAGAGCTTTTTATTTTTGAAAACATAGAGATATAAAAGCAATTTTGAGAGATGTATGCTTATGTCAACGAATGGTAATAAACAATGCACTACTACTCATGCCAAACAGAACTTTAGAGCGGCTCCCATAGAGGAATGATAACACTCCCCTTTCTCCTTTGTTTATCACTAGCCAAAGTTTGTTTGATTTCTCAGGTACGGTGTGTGAAGGAGGTTTTTGATATTGATATTGATGACATGTAAAGTGGGCTGGGCATACCATTTTGCAAGCTCTTTTTGCAAAATTAAGGACATGCACATTATTCATGCACGTCAGGGGTCGTTCTGTCCAAAACAAGTAATAATGAACTATCTACCACTTCCTCATGAGCTAAAACAGAGACACAAATAAGGATAATTTTTGAAGGTTTTAAAGGTAGCACACGAGCAATTTACTTGGAATGGCTATTAAATACCATGCATAGGTAGGTATGGTGGACACATATGGCAGAATTTTGGCTATGGAATTTGGATGCACGAACAGCATTCCCGCTCAGTACAGAGTTTTTGGTTTAGCAAGTTTTTAGCAAGCACATGTTAACCGGTACAAGAGAATTATAACATCCTTTTAGCATAATTATAAGACTTCTACACTGTCTTCCTTGTCAACCATCTTACTTCTAAAAAGAGAACAAGAACTTTAAAACTACCAATGGTGAAAAACTAAACAATTGCAAACTTCAAAGGTATTTCTTCACTAATAAGACTTTATTAAATGATCTACATATTTGGGCATCACTACTTAATTTCTCAAAACAATTGATAGGGATCAAGTTACTCAATGATCTTCAAAACTATGCAAGCTTTTTATTCTTTGCACCACGGCCACACTTGGCATTTTTCAGATCCAACATATTATTTAGCAATTCAAACCAATCAACTCTCCAAATAGATATAAGTGAAGCAAGAGAGTACTTTCTATAAAAGAACTAATAGCTCTGAACATGATATGAAAGAAAAACAAGAGCTAGAAGCATATAACAAGGTTGCTAAAACACTCAAAAAGATATAAGTGAAGAACATGAGTGTTTCATGAAAAAGCGGAGCGTGTCTCTCTCCCAAATAAGAATGATCAGATGCAACTTATTTATGACCAGCAAAGAAAACAATACAAAACTGAATACAAAACAAAAAGACGCTCCAAGAATAACACATAACACATGAAGTGATAATTATAGTGGAACGAAAGACGAACTGATAATTGTTGATGAAGAAGGGGATGCATGGGGGCATCCCCAAGCTTAGACGCTTGAGTCTTCTTGAATATTTCTTGGGGGTGCATGGGGGCATCCCCAAGCTTGAGCGTTTGACACTCCTGAATCTTCTTTTATCATCTTCCCTCGCACACTTGAAAACTCCCTTCATACATAACTCATCATAATCTGATTAGAGAGGTTAGTTCCCACAATAAAATAAATTTTCTCTACTGGAAACAAAGATATTCTTGAAGGTCTACTGTTTCTCAAGATCGCCAAAAAGTTTTTGCAAAGAAAAGGCAAGCTCAAGGTTTGCGAAACGAAGAAAAGGCAAAAAAGGACAGAATCTGTGAAAAACAGACCAGCAGGTAGTAAATAATTTTTTCGGGGCACTTCTGCAACTGAAATCAAAAAACTCAGAACAGACGCTCGAAAGCCAATTGTATAGAGCACGTTGTCAAAAAAATTCAGATCAAAGATGATCTGGTGATTTTATTCGAATTTTTCTGTCCAAGGACAGAATCTGTTTTCTGGACAACATGTCACAACTTTTGAACTTTCTTGCAATCGGAGGCTAAACTTGGCACAAAGCTGAAAAGTAAAGATACAATGATGTTGCTACAGTAGTAACGAACATCAAGACCACTAAAAACTGAAAGAACAAACCGAAAGCAAAGATAACAAGGGTTGTCTCCCTAGAGCTCTTTCTTTATAGCCATAAAGATAGGCTTAAGACTTTAATGATGCTATCGTAGGAATAAGAGTTGAAGAACAAAAGAGAGCATCAAGAAGCAAATACCAAACACATTTAAGCCTAACATGCTTCCTATGCATAGGAATATTGCAACAGAATAATTCATTGAAGCACAAAGCAATAAGCATAGGAAGACAAAACAAGTGCAGCTTCAAAACCTTCAACATAAAGAGAGGGAACTTGATATTATTGAAATATCTATAAGCATATGTTCCCTTCTCATAATAATTTTCAGTGGGATCACGAATAAACTCAATAATATAAGCATCACATAAAGCATTGTTACCATGATCCACATCCAAAAAAGTGTCATTACTCTTCATATAAGCAAAATCTTTCTTATTAGGAATAGTGAGAGTAAGACTATCATAACCATCATGGTAATCATCGTATTTAGGAGGCATATCATAATCATAATAAATTTTATCCTCAATAGTAGGTGGACTGAAAATATCATATTCATCATTGTAATCATCATATATAGGAGGCATAGTATCGTCAAAGTAAATTTTCTCCTCAAAAGTTGGGGGTCTAAAAATATCATGTTCATCAAAACCGACCTCCCCAAGTTTAGATCTTTCCATGTCATTAGCAATATTGATATTAAAAAAACATACTAATAACATCACCACCATCATGATTGTTATGCAAATAATAAAGTTCCAAAGGTTTTTTTAATTTTCTCTTCAAACACATCATGTCCAAGTTCAAGGTAGAGCTTATAAAGTTCTCTCATATTTTTGTTGTTTTCCGTTAAGCAAAACTAGTGAAATAAAAACAAGAAACAAAAAGATTTAATTGCAAGATCTAGAAAAGGTACCTTCACTTACCTCACTTCCCCGGCAACGGCGCCAGAAATAGCTTGATGTCTACTACATGCTTCTATTCCTGTAGACAGTGTTGGGCCTCCAAGAGCAGAGGTTTGCAGGACAGCAGCAAATTTCCCTTAAGTGAGTAAATCAAGGTTTATCGAACTCAGGGAAGTGGAGGTTTAACTTACCCCTTTCAAGCAACCCTGCAATCAAGATACAAGAAGTCTCTTGTGTCCCCAACACACCTAATACACTTGTCAGATGTATAGGTGCACTAGTTCGGCGAAGAGATGTTAAATGGCAAGTGATATGGATGGCAAAAGATGTATTTGTAAATCTGAAATAAAAAGTGCAGCAAGCAAACAAGTGGTAAACGTGAGCACAAATGGTATTGCAATGGTGGAAACAAGGCCTATGCTTCATACTTTCACTAGTGGCAACTCCCAACAACATTAATACATGATATTTCCCATAAAACATGCAATGGAGACGCACCCGGAGGTCATTCCTTTGTGGTCAAGAGAGGACGAGAATTATGTAGGGCTACAAAAGCACACCTCAAAGTTCGTAGTTCTCAATCTATGGATTTCCCAATGTCACCGCGGCCATCCAAAGAGAATACCACAATCACCACAACATATCTCAAGGATAGTCAAAGACAAGCACCAAGAGACTCTCAATCTTCAATCAACATACAAAAGAGGAAATCACTCATGAAAATATTCTTCTAATGCATGTCCAATAGACCGCTGTCACCTTGGTCTCGGGGATTATACTAGATAAAGACAAGTGAGTACATCAATCCAATACATAGAGGAAGGGCAAATATCATTGGATCACCCTAGATTAACATAGCCTATGATCACAACGAAGATCACATCATGGGAGAGAGAGATAACCACATAGCTACACGTACAGGCCCTCAGCCCCGGAGAAAACTACTCACACATGACCATGGTGAGCAAGAGATTGATGGTGGTGTTGATGGAGAGGTGCAGCCCGGAGAGGAGGATGCGGCCGGCGGCGGCGGCGGCCCTCGGGGCGGCGGCGGCCCTAGGGGGCAGCGGCTCCTTGGCCCCACTTCTTCCTTGTGGATGGTGCTGCAATGGTGCTGGTCCTCCCCTCCAAGACGGCGGCCTGGGAGGAGGAAAGTTCGTGGCCCTTGGTGACCTAGGTTTCCTCTCTTTATATAGACTCTCGGATTCCCGTCATCAGATTTTGGGCTTCAGTAAAACGGGCTTTTCTCGGCCGTCTGGACTCCGATTTGGACGAATTTTATATCCAGAAGCATCCTCTCAAAATTCCCCACAACTTTCGCAACTAGGCTTTTTCCGTTTCACTTCGTCTTCGGGCCGGAACGTGACCATCTTCTAAAAACGTTCTCAGACAGATTTCAGGAAAGTCAGAGTCCTACTACAATACGACTCCTTTTGCGTTTTTGTCAATTTCCAAGTAATTCCTACACAATAAAGTGTAAAAGAAGAACATTGTGCACTTTTGCAACCATTAGTAAGTTAGTCCAATAAAAGCTTAAAAAGATAAAAAAACTTTGATAGAAACATGAGACAATGATGCAAAACAAGCATGGCACAAGCAAAAATTATGGATACGTTTGGAACGTATCAGCAGGCGAGGTTCCGCAAGGGACTCAGCCCTGAACTCCGCCGAGATCTACGTCTGCACGAGTGCACTTCCTTCCAGAAGCTGGTAAACAAGCTATCAGTGCTGAGATGGGCCAGACCGACTTCGAGGCCACACGCAAGCATACCCGAGACTTTGGTTCCTCATCCGGCTCTGGCTCTCACAAGCGCCGTGTGTGGATTCCTAACGCTGCTCTGCCACCCAAGTACACACCGAGGCCATCCTATGAGGCGCCTCGCCCAACTCAATAGTATGCACCTGCTAAGACCTATGGAGGACCACCTTCCAACTTTGCTCCACACACTAGCAGTGTGACATGCTTCAAGTGTGGAGAACCAGGGCACTACATGCGTGAGTGTCCTCAGAACCAACCAGGAAAACCCGTTGGCCGTGGTAAGCCAACCGGCAAGGTGAATTATGTCAAGCCAATCCCCACTGCACGTGGTCATGTCAACTATGTCTCTGCTGAGGAAGCTTATGAGGATCCTAACGTCGTCCTTGGTACGCTTCTCGTTAACTGCCATCCAGCATCTGTTCTTTTCGATACTGGAGCATCCCATTCGTTCATATCCGAGAGCTATTCTCGAATGCACAACATGACTTTTTGTGACATGCCTACTTCCATGGTTATTCAAACTCCTGGTTCAAAATGGCAGACCTCTAGGGTAAGCCATGGAAATGAAATCCTTGTCGATAGACTTGTTTTCCTTGCATCTCTAATCGCTCTCAAGTCCTCGAACATAAACATCATTTTGGGTATGGATTGGATGACAACTCATTACGCCAAGATTGATTGCTATACTAGGACCGTTCAACTTACACACCCATCCGGCAAGATAGCCAATGTCTTGACCCGAATGGCTGAGCGTCAGCTCTATTCTCTTAATGCCAGCTCTCTACGAGAACTCGAAGATATCCCGGTGGTCCGTGACTTTCCGGATGTCTTTCCAGAAGAACTGCCAGGAATTCCACCTGACAGAGATGTCGAGTTCGTGATAGATCTTATCCCTGGAACTGTCCCAATCTCTAGGAGACCTTATAAGATGGCACCCCTAGAATTAGCTGAGCTTAAGAAACAACTCGATGAGTCCTTGCAAAAAGGTTTCATCCGTCCTAGTTCTTCCCCTTGGGCTTGCCCCGTCCTCTTCGTCAAGAAGAAGGATGGAACGGAGCGGATGGTTATAGATTACCGACCTGTCAATCTGGTCACCATAAAGAACAAGTATCCGCTCCCAGGATCAACGACCTGTATGATCAGCTCGCTGGATCCTCAGTCTTTTCCAAAATGGATTTGAGGTTGGGTTACCATCAAATCAAAATCAAGAACGGGGACATTCCTAAAACGGCTTTTGTTACTCGTTATGGCCAATATGAGTACACCGTCATGTCCTTCGGATTAACCAATGCCCCAGCCACCTTTTCCCGGCTAATGAATTCTATATTCATGGAGTACTTGGATAAATTCGTCATGGTATACCTCGATGATATACTCATTTACTCCAAGAACAAGGAAGATCATGCCGAGCATTTAAGGCTGGTATTGACGAAACTTCGAGAGCACCGCCTTTATGCCAAATTCTCTAAATGTGAATTTTGGTTGCCGGAAGTAACCTATCTAGGTCATGTGATCTCTGGCAAGGGTATTGCTGTCAATCCCGAGCGAGTTTAAGCCGTCCTTGATTGGATTCCCCCTGAATCGGTCAAGCAAGTTAGGAGTTTTCTTGGCTCAGCGAGCTATTGCCGACGCTTCGTCGAGAATTTCTCCAAGGTTGCTAAACCTCTAACTGAACTCCTCAAGAAAGATAAAAAGTTTGAGTGGACCCCACAGTGCGAGTCCAGTTTTCAGGAACTGAAAAGACGCCTAACATCTGCACCTGTACTGGTACCACCAGACTTTTCCAAGGATTTTATAATCTATTGCGACGCCTCGCGACAAGGACTAGGTTGCATACTCATGCAAGATCGTCAAGTGATTGCATACGCATCTCGACAGTTGCGTCCACATGAGGATAACTATCCTACTCATGATCTAGAGCTTGCAGCTGTAGTCCATGCACTCAAAACATGGCGACATTACCTCCTTGGTAATCGCTGTGTAATCTTCACTGATCATCAAAGTTTGAAGTACATCTTCACCCAACCGGATCTAAATCTCAGGCAAAGACGTTGGGTTGAGTTGCTCACAGATTACGACTTAGGAATCACCTACACCCCTGGAAAGGCCAATGTCATGGCTGATGCGCTAAGTCGTAAGTCTTATTGTAACAACTTAATGTTACAACAAGGGCAACCACTTCTCCACGAGGAATTTCGTAAGCTTAACCTTCACATTGTTCCTCGAGGATTCCTTTCCACCTTGGTGGCGAAACCTACCCTTATGGATCAAATCATAGTTGCCCAGCGGTATGATAGAGGTATATCTCGGATCAAAGAGAACATTGCTAGCGGAGTTGCTAAAAGTTTCTCTATGGATGATCGAGGTGTTGTGTACTTCGAGAACCGCTTGGTGGTACCCAAGAAACAACAACTACGATAGATGATTCTTAAGGAGGCTCATGATTCTCCTCTCACAATTCATCCTGGTAGTACCAAAATGTATCAGGACCTATGTCAGAGATTCTGGTGGACTAGGATGAAGAGAGAAATCGCTCAATTCATTGCTAACTGCGACGTTTGTCGTCGAGTCAAAGCAGAGCATCAACGGCCTGCTGGCACCCTTCAACCTTTAGCTATTCCTGAATGGAAATGGGACAAGGTCGGTATGGACTTCATTACTGGGTTTCGCGGGACCAGGAAAGGGAATAATGCTATCTTCGTCGATATCAACCGCCTCTCTAAAGTAGCTCATTTCCTACCTGTTCGAGAGAGTATTACCGCTAGCCAGCTAGCAGACTTGTATGTCTCTCGGATAGTATCACTTCATGGTGTGCCATTGGAGATTAACTCAGACCGTGGAAGTCTTTTCACTTCACGATTTTGGGAAAGTTTCCAGAATGCTATGGGAACTCATCTCTCTTTCAGCACCGCCTTCCATCCCCAGTCAAGTGGTCAAGTGGAACGAGTCAATCAAATTCTGGAAGACATACTTCGAGCCTCTGTCATCTCTTTCGGTATGGATTGGGAGAAGTGTCTTCCATTTGCCGAATTCGCTTATAACAATAGTTATCAAGCCAGCCTGGGTAAAGCCCCCTTCGAAGTTCTATATGGACGAAGGTGTCGAACACCTCTTAACTGGTCAGAAACCGGGGAAAGACAATTCTTTGGCCCGGATATGATCCAGGAAGCAGAAGAGCAAGTTCGCATCGTTCGTGAGAAATTAAAAACAGCCCAGTCTCGCCAGAAGAGCCAATATGATAGTCATCATAAGGCTGTGACTTTTGAAGTCGGTGATAAGGCTTACCTTCGGGTTACTCCTCTTAAGGGAACCCATCGCTTCGGTATCAAAGGCAAATTGGCCCCTCGTTACATCGGTCCTTTTCGCATTCTTGCCAAACGATGAGAAGTTGCCTACCAATTGGAACTACCTCCGCACCTATCCAGAGTTCATGACGTGTTCCACGTTTCTCAACCAAGGCGTTGCTTCTCGGATCCTATCCGCGGAGTGGACCACGAAACGCTTGATCTCCAGGACAATCTCACATATCGAGAATACCCCGTTCGTATTCTTGATCAAACCGAGCGCACCACTCGACGCCACAATATCAAGTTTCCCAAGGTTCAATGGTCACATCATTCCGAGAGTGAAGCTACTTGGGAAAGGGAGGATCGTCTTCGACTTGAGTACCCCACCCTCTTTCCGGAGGAACCCGAATCTCGGGACGCGATTCTTTTAAGTGGGGGTGAGTTGTCACATCCCTAGTTAGCACTTGCATTAGGACTAGCTAGAGTGTGCATCATGTTTACTTATCAAAGAAACTTGAAATGGGAATGACAGAAACCCCAGCACCCCTCTCTTAACAACTAGGGTTTGATAAAATCTTTTCCAATGTACCCAAAATGCCCTTCAAAAATGTCCATCATTTCTGCCTTGGTCTTAAACCTCTGCGAAAAATGGTGCACAATTTCCTAGGACATCCAAGGTCTCTGGATTAAATCATATGATATTTGCATTTGGGAATTTTAATGCTATAAAATATTTTATGTGCCCAAATAATCATAAACTATAATGTTCCATGTTGTTCATATTATATACAGTGGGCATGACAAGTTTTATGAGTTATAAAAATGTTCTGGCATTTTTATTAATTAAACAAAGTTGCAAAAGAAATGAAACAGAAAAGAAATAGGAAAAGGGAGAGAGAGAAAGGTTACCTGACGCCCAACCGGCCCACCTGCCGGCCCAGCCCAGCTGCCGCTCCAGCGAGCTGCTTGGCAAGGCCAGGCAGGCAAGCAGGTGCTCGACGGCGGCCGCAGCGCGCGCCACGCAGCTGCCCGCCGCCTTGCTTCCTCCCCTCGCCGCCCTGGAGGCTTGGATCGATCGTTCACCTCGCCCCCGACCTCGCAGACACTCTCCACCCTCCCGAGCTCCTCTCCTTCGCCCTCCCCGCACCATGGCCGACGCCGCCGTGCTCGCACCGTCGTAGTAGCCGCGCCCACCGTCGTCCCTGAGCCCTGTCGTCGTGTCCGTCGTCCTCGACTACATCGAGCAGGCCGAGCCCCGAGCGCTCGCCCGGCCTGGAGGCGCCCCCGACCCCTTCTTCCCCAACTCCGGCCGCGGAGATCCCCCTCGCCGTCCCGCTCAGCTCCGATCGCCCCAAGCTTGCTCCGGCGTCTGCTGCAACCTCTGTGAGCCCAGCTCCGTCCTCCCCCTCTCTGTTGGCTCTCTCCTACCGTGGAACGCACTGCACGTAGCTCACCTGCACGCACCGCCGCGGAGCTCCTCGCCGGCGAGGCTCCGGCCATCCAATGGTCCGGCCACCGTGCCTATCTGCTTCACTGTCACGCGTAGGTGCTGTAGGACCACTCCACGCACCTCTACGAGCACCGCACCGTCGTTTTCGACTTCGCCGAACTCCGGCAGCCGCTGGACTCGTCGTCGGCGTCATCTCCGGCGACCCCGAGGCCAGCCACCACCTCCACTCGATGCGGTTTGCCTCCAGCTACCCGTAGGTGTGCTCCGCCGGCGTTTTGGCAGCCGGAGCACAAAACCCGCACCTCACCGCCGTGTTTGGCCTCGCCGGCGGCTAAACGCCGACGAGTTGGGCCTGTTTGACCACGGGTTTGACCCCCCTTGGGTCACCGACATGTGGGCCCTGCCTGCTAGTCAAACCTAGTTTAAGTGTTAATTTAATTCTAATTAGCTAATTAGTTAACTGTGACACTGACCAGTGGGTCCCACTGGTCAGGTTTGACCTGGGCCACCCTGTTGACTGACTGACGTCAGCATGATGTCATGCTAATGCAGTAAAGGATTTTCTGGGATTTTTAGATTTAAAAATAATTCAGGAAATTCCAGAAAATGCCTAAACTTCAAAAAATCATATAAATTCAACAGTAGCTCAGATGGAAAAGATTTATATATGAAAATTGATCAGAAAAATCCAATCTTTCCAATGGCATTGGTTTCATGCATGTTAGAGCAAGTTAACCTTGCTGTATACATTAAAACATGATAATGCACTTAATTAAATAATAGCTAAAGTGCCGATTTGAATCTTTGATTCAAATAGGCTCAAACCCTTCTGGTTATAGTTGCATTAGCCCAAAACAAATGCATCTTGCCATGTCATGAGCATGCATAATATTGTTGCATTTGTTTGTTTAATGATTGTATCGCCAGTATTCTCCGTGTTAGGTCCTGCTCCCGAGGATACTGTTGCGTATCCAGCTGAAGAGCAGTACCCGACAACCACTCTGTCAGGCAAGCAATCATTGATCATTTCGATACAAACCCATCTTCTCGCTCCTGCTCTCTTTTACTGCATTAAGGCAACAGCGTGTGAACTGCTACTTGCTGCGGTAGTTAAACCCTATTCATATGCATGACCTGTCATTGCCACAGTAAATAGTTGAAACCCACTAGCATGTGTAGGAGTTGATTGAGCCATGTGATGTGTGATCTACCATGCTATTTGTTTATGTTGCCTGCTATGCTTAGAGTTATGTCAGGTCTGGTTCATCTGGGTGATGGATCAGAGTGAAATGATCATACCGATAAAGAGAAGGAAGTGTGGAATATGCTTGGTAAATGTATCGATGAAAGGCCATGTAGGAGTACATGGTGGGTTGTTTCATTGGAATCGTCCATAGGACCCAAGATCTGTATGTGTGGTTCAAGTTTCAGCTACTACCACACATTGGGATCCTTAATTGACCCTCTCGGCTTATTAATTACCCTCGATCTCTGTCCAGGAGTTGCAACTAGTTTCTGGTGTTTATAGTTTACTGGAGGTCGTGCACAGCGCTGACCCTCGGGGTGGGTTGTGATGCGACAGGTACGTGGCACGGTGTACCGGTTGCCCGTTTGGTGACTTGGGAACCCTGTACACATTGTTTGGGGCCGTGAGCGACACCCCGGTCGGATCTCCCCACGGATGGAACCCAAATAGGCGATAAACCTGGACGAGAGACTTGTGTAGTTAGTCAGGTCGTGGCCGACACCGTCGCTGGGCTTCCGCTTGAAGGTTGCCGAGTACATCTCGAGTAAACGATGATAAGTGGTGGAAGCGTGTGTGAAGAGGTACACCCCTGTAGGGTTATCAATCTATTCGAATAGCCGTTGTTCGCGGTACGGACTACTTGATTACTCTTACAGTTCATAGACAAGTTGATGGATACTACTAAAAGCTTCAAGATAATCGTGAGTGCCATGGATGGCCCTTCCATAGGATGACGGAAGAGGATCCTCGGTAGTGTATTGTTGTGGTGAATAGAGGACTCGTGTTCGTAGTAACATCTTGCAATCTGTTGAGAGTTGTAGTATAGGCTAGCCAAGAGTCAAAGCTGGCTTTCTGCTATGAACTCCACTACCCTGTTGATAATGTTACATGTATGATAGGTTCTGTGGCAAGACTTGCTGAGTACCTTTGTACTCATGTTTGCTTAATAACTGTTGCAGAGGAGAACCCTGCCTCTTCTGATGGGTTCTACATAGACGTTGACATTGACGAGTAGCTTGGCACCCAGACGGAGATCTGGAGCTTGTGAAGGGCCTTGTAGATAGTCAGGCTACACCAAGCCTGTTTTACTTTCTAAGCCGTCTGTACTCAGACATGTAGCTTCCGCTTGTGCTTGTATGACCGTATTACTTGAGTGTTGGGTCATGTGACCCCTACCTGTATGGATATGTTATGTATGGCTCTTGGAGCCTCTTAAATAAAGTACTTGAGTCATAGAGTTCTATTGTGATGCAATGTTGTATTTGCACATGTTGAGCATATTGTGTGTATGATTGAAATGCTTGGTATGTGTGGGATCCGACACCTAGTTGTTTTCCTTTGGTAGCCTATCTTACAGGGAAATGCCTCCTAGTGTTTCCAATAAGCCTTGGTAGCTTGCTACTGCTCGGAACACGTAGGTTGGCCGGCATGTGTCCTTCTTCGTTCATGTGTCTGTCCCTTAGGGGAAATGTCACGCGTTGTTCCTTTAAGTCCATGTAGCTTGCTACGACTTGGGTTCATACGTTGATGACCGACACGTTCGTTGCTGGGTCATGGATGACTGTCTCTGTAATTTAGTGCCACTTCTGGTTTATAACTAGCCATGTCGGCTCGGGTTCTCTGTCATATGGATGCTAGCGACACTGTCATATACGTGTGCCAAAATGCGCAAACGGTCCCGGGCCAGGTAAGGTGGCACCCGTGGGGTTACCGTGCGTGAGGCCGCAAAGTGATATGACGTGTTACAGCTAGATCGGTGTGACTTAGGATCGGGGCCTGACAATAACCGAGAAACATTTCCTTATTTCTCTAAGGATAATTTTGACCACTATCTAGTGATCCACTCCTGGATCACCTTTGTACCCTCTTGCCATACATGTGGCAAGGCACACATCAGGTGCGGTACTCATCATGGCATACCGTATAGAGGCTATGACAAAAGCATAGGGGATGACCTTCGTCCTTCCTCTTTCTTCTGCCGTGGTCAAGCTTTGAGTCTTACTCAACTTCACACCTTACAATTCAGGTAAGAATTCCTTCTTTGACTGATCTATTTTGAACTCCTTCAAAATCATGCCAAGGTGTGTGTTCTTTTGAAAGTATCATCAGGCGTCTTGATCTATCTCTATAGATCTCGATGCCCAATATGTAAGAAGCTTTATCCAGGTCTTCCTTTGAAAAACTTCTTTCAAACAACCCTTTACGCTTTCCAGAAATTCTACATCATTTCGGATCAACAATATGTCATTCACATATACTTATCAGAAATGTTGTAGTGCTCCCACTCACTTTATTGTAAATACAAGTTTCTAACAAACTTTGTATACCCCCAAAAACTTTGATCACTCCATCAAAGCATATATTCCGACTCCGAGATGTTTGCTCTAGTCCATAGAAGGATCGCTGGAGCTAGCATATCTTTTAGCATCCTTAGGATCGACAAAACCTTTCTGATTCTATCACATACAACCTTTCCTTACGAAACTGGTAAGGAAACTTGTTTTGACATCCATCTGCCAGATTTCATAAATGCGCCTAATGCTAACTTGATTCCGACGGACTTAAGCATCGCTACGGGCGAGAAAATCTAATCGTAGTCAACTCCTTGAACTTGTGGAAAACTTTTCGCCACAAGTCGAGCTTTATAGACGGTGACATTACCGTCCACGTCCGTCTTCTTCTTAAAGATCCATTTATCTCAATGGCTTGCTAATCATCGAGCAAGTCCACCAAAGTCCATACTTTGTTTTGATACATGCATCCTATCTCGGATTTCTCGGCTTCTAACCATTTGTCGAAATACGGGCCCACCATCGCTTCTCCATAGTTCGTAGGTTCATCGTTGTTCAACAACATGACATCTAAGACAGGATCACCGTACCACTCAGGAGTAGTACATATCCTTGTTGACCTATGAGGTTCGATAGCAACTTGATCTGGAGCTTCATGATCACTATCATTAGTTTCCTCTTCAATAGTCGTAGGTTCCATGGAAACATCTTTCTGTGTTGCACTACTCTCCGGTTGATGTGAGGGTTCGATGACCTCATCAAGTTCTATCTTCCTCCCACTCAATTCTTTCGAGAGAAACTCCTTCTCGAGAAAGGACCCGTTCTTAGCGACAAACATTTTTGCCCTTGGATCTGAGATAGAAGGTATACCCAACTGTTACCTTTGGGTATCCTATGAAGATGTGTTTGTCCATTTTGGGTTCGAGCTTTTCCCGGCTGAAGCCATAAGCATCGCAGCCCGAAACATTGAGAAACGGCAACCATGGTTTCTTGCCAAACCGCAGTTCATACGGCGTCGTCTCAACGGACTTAGATGGTGCCCTATCTAAAGTGAATGCAGCTGTCTCTAATGCATAACCTCAAAATAACAGCGGTAGATCGGCAAGAGACATCATAGATCACACCATATCTCATAAGGTTTGATTATGACGTCCAGACACACCATTACGCTGTGGTGTTTCAGGTGGCTTCAACTGTGAAACAATTTCACAATGTCTTAAGTTGTTGCTAAACTCACAACTCAGAAAATATCCCCTTGATTGGATCGTAGGAACATGATCTTCTTGTTATGATGATTCTTAACTTCACTCTGAAATTTCTTGAACTTTTCAAATGTTTCAGACTTTTACTTCATTAAGTAAATATACCCATATCTACTCAAATCGTCAGTGAAGATGAGAAAATAATGATATCCACTACACGCCTTAATTCTCATTGGATCACACACATCAGCATGCATGATTTCCAACAAGTCACTTTACCGTTTCATTGTACCTGAACACGGGATCTTAGTCATCCTGCCCAAGAGGCATGGCTCGCATGTGTCAAGCGATTCAAAATCAAGTGACACCAAACATCCATCAGCATGGAGTCTCTTCATGCATTTTATGCCAAAATGACCTAAGCGGCAGTGCCACAAGAAAGTGGTACTATCATTATTAACTCTATATCTTTTGGCGTTAATATTATTATCATGTGCCTTACTATGATCGAGATTTAATAAACCATTGGGTGCATGACCATAGAGGTATTATTCATGTAAACAGAATAACCATTATTCTCTAAATGAATAACCGTATTGCAATGGACATGATCTAATCATATTCACGCTCAACGTAGACACCTGATAACATTTATCCAGGTTCAACACTAATCCCGAAGGTAGAGAGAGCGTGCGATGGTGATCTTATCAACCTTGGAAACACTTCCAACACACATTGTCATCTCGCCCTTGGATAGTCTCGTTCAGTCCGTAGCTTTTGCTTCAAGTCACTAATAATAGCAACTGAACTGGTATCCAATACCCAGGTGCTACAAGGAGTACTAGTAAGGTACACATCAATAACACCTATATCAAATATACTTTGTTGAGGTTACCAGCTTTCTTATCTACCATGTATTTGGGGTAGTTCCGCTACCATGTGACTGTTCCCCTTACAATAGAAGCACTTAGTCTCGAGGTTTGGGTTCAACCTTGGGTTCCTTCATTAGAGCGACAACTGGTTTGCCATTCATGAAGTTTCCTTTCTAGCCCTTGCCCCTTTTTGAAACCAGTGGTCTTGTTAAACCATCAACACTTGATGCTCCTTCTTGAGTTCTACTTTTGCGGTCTTAAGCACCGCTAATAGCTCCGGGATCATATCCATCCTTTGCATGTCATAGTTCATCACGAAGTTCTAGTAGCTTGGTGATAGTGTCTAGAGAATTCCGTCAACCACTATTTCACCTGGAAGATTAACTCCCACTTGGTTCAAGTGATTTTAGCACCCAGACATTCTGAGCACATGCTCACTAGTTGAGCTATTCTCCTCCATCTTTTTGGCAAAATAACTTGTCAGAGGTCTCATACCTCTCAACACGGGCATGAGCCTGAAATCCCAATTTCAGCTCTTAGAACATCTCATATGTTCTACGGCGTTCAAAACGTCATTGGAATCCCGATTCTAAGCCGTAAAGTATGGTGCACTAAACTATCAAGCAGTCATCAGGACGTGTCTGTCAGGTGTTCACAACATCCACAGAGAACGTTGTAGGGGTTTGCACATCGAGCGGTGCATCAAAGACGTAAGTTTTCTGTGTAGCAGTGAGGACACTCCTCGGACTATGGACCCAGTCCGTATCATTGCTTACAATATCTTTCAACTTGATCTTTCTCTAGGATCGTATTAAACAGGAAGCTACAACGCAGTTATTGGTCTACAACATAATTTGCGAAGACTACTTAGACTATTGTTCATGACAATGAAGTTCATCTAATGAACTCCCACTCAAATAGACATCTCTCTAGTCATCTAAGTGATACATGATCCGAATCGACTAGGCCGTGTCCGATCATCACGTGAGACGGACTAGTCATCAACGGTGAACATCTTCATGTTGATCGTATCTTCTATACGACTCATGTTCGACATTTCGGTCTTCCGTGTTCCGAGGCCATGTCTGTACATGCTAGGCTCGTCAAGTCAACCCTAAGTGTATCGCGTGTGTAAATCTGGCTTACACCCGTTGTATGCGAACGTTAAAACCTATCACACCCGATCATCACGTGGTGCTTCGGAACAACGAACCTTAGCAACGGTGCACAGTTAGGGGGAACACAATTCTTGAAATTTTAGTGAGAGATAATCTTATTCACTACCGTCGTTCTAAGCAAATAAGATGTAAAACATGATAAACATCACATGCAATCAAATAGTGACATGATATGGCCAATATCATCTTGCTCCTTTGATCTTCATCTTTGGCGCTCCATGATCATCATCGTCACCGGCATGACACCATGATCTCCATCATCATGATCTCCATCATCGTGTCTTCATGAAGTTGTCTCGCCAAACATTACTTCTACTACTATGGCTAACGGTTAGCAATAAAGTAAAGTAATAACATGGCGCTTTTTAGTGACACGCAGGTCATACAATAAATAAGACAACTCCTATGGCTCCTGCCGGTTGTCATTCTCATCGACATGCAAGTCGTGATTCCTATTACAAGAACATGATCAATCTCATACATCACATATATATCATCCATCACATCCTTTTGGCCATATCACATCACACGGCACATGCTGCAAGAACAAGTTAGACGTCCTCTAATTGTTGTTGCAAGTTTTTACGTGGCTGCTATAGGTTTCTAGCAAGAACATTTCTTACCTACACCAAAACGACAACGTGATATGCCAATTTCTATTTACCCTTCATAAGGACCCTTTTCATCGAATCCGATCCGACTAAAGTGGGAGAGACAGACACCCGCTAGCCACCTTATGCAACTAGTGCATGTCAGTCGGTGGAACCTGTCTCACGTAAGAGTACGTGTAAGGTCGGTCCGGGCCGCTTCATCCCACGATGCCGCCGAATCAAGATAAGACTATTAACGGCAAGTAAATTGAAAAATCCATGCCCACACCTACTTTGTGTTCTACTCGTGCAAGAAACTACGCATAGACCTAGCTCATGATGCCACTGTTGGGGATCGTAGCAGAAAATCAAAAAAAATTCTACGCATCACCAAGATCTATCTATGGAGTAATCTAGCAACGAGGGGAAGGTGAGTGCATCTACATACCCTTGTAGATCGCGATGCGGAAGCGTTGCAAGAACACGGATGAAGGAATCGTACTCGCTGCGATTCAGATCGCGGTTGATTCCGATCTAAGCGCCGAACAACGGCGCCTCTGCGTTCAACACACGTGCAGCCCGATGACGTCTCCCACGCCTTGATCCAGCAAGGAGAGAGGGAGAGGTTGGGGAAGACTCCATCCAACAGCAGCACGACGGTGTGGTGGTGGTGGAGGAGCGCGGGACTCTAGCAGGGCTTCGCCAAGCACCGCGGGAGACGAGGAGGGAGAGAGGTAGGGCTGCGCCAAGCGACAGAGGTCAAAACCGTGTTATGGGCAGCCCCAAACCTCACATATATATAGGGGCAAGGGGGGGCTGCGCCCCCTTTAGGGTTTCCCACCCCTAGGGGAGCGGCCACCCTAGATCCCATCTAGGGGTGGCGGCCAGAGGGGGAGAGGGAGAGGGGGGCGCACCAGATTGGGCCCGAGGGCCCATCTGCCCTAGGGTTTGCCCCCCTCCCGTCTTGGAGGCGCCTTGGGCCTTGGTGGGGGGGGGGGCGCACCAGCCCACCTGGGGCTGGTCCCCTCCCATACTTGGCCCACGTATGCCTCCGGGGCTGGTGGCCCCACCCGGTGGACCCCCGGGACCCTCCCGGTGGTCCCGGTACGCTACCGATAGCGCCCGAAATTTTTCCGATGACCAAAACGGGACTTCCCATATATGAATCTTTACCTCCGGACCATTCCGGAACTCCTCGTGACGTCCGGGATCTCATCCGGGACTCCGAACAACATTCGGTAATCGCATACATACTTTCCCTATAACCCTAGCGTCATCGAACCTTAAGTGTGTAGACCCTACGGGCTCGGGAACCATGCAGACATGACCGAGACAACTCTCCAGCCAATAACCAACAGCCGGATCTGGATACCCATGTTGGCTCCCACATGTTCCACGATGATTTCATCGGATGAACCACGATGTCAAGGATTCAATCAATCCCGTATACGATTCCCTTTGTCTATCGGTATAGCACTTGCCCGAGATTCGATCGTCGGTATACCGATACCTTGCTCAATCTCGTTACCGGCAAGTCTCTTTAATCGTTCCGTAGCACATCATCCCGTGATCAACTCCTTGATCACATATTGTGCACATTATGATGATGTCCTACCGAGTGGGCCCAGAGATACATCTCCGTCACTTGGAGTGACAAATCCCAGTCTCGATTCGTGCCAACCCAACAGACACTTTCGGAGATACCTGTAGTGCACCTTTATAGCCACCCAATTACGTTGTGACATTTGGTACACCCAAAGCATTCCTGCGGTATCCGGGAGTTGCACAATCTCATGGTCTAAGGAAAAGATACTTGACATATAGAAAAGCTTTAGCATACGAACTACACGATCTGTGCTAGGATTAGGATTGGGTCTTGTCCATCACATCATTCTCCTAATGATGTGATCCCGTTATCAACGACATCCAATGTCCATGGTCAGGAAACCGTGACCATCTGTTGATCAACGAGCTAGTCAACTAGAGGCTTACTAGGGACATGGTGTTTGTCTATGTATCCACACATGTATCTGAGTTTCCTATCAATACAATTCTACCATGGATAATAAACAATTATCATGAACAAGGAAATATAATAATAACCAATTTGTTATTGCCTCTAGGGCATATTTCCAACACTCCTTGCTGGCAAGAAGCCAAATGTCAGTTACTTCAAGGTATTTGGAGCTAGGTGCTGGATCAAGGATCCACATCACAAGTCAAAATTTGCACCAAAAGCACATGAAGGTTTCATGCTCGGCTACGGAAAGGACTCACACTCCTACAGAGTCTTCAACATCTTTCTCTACAAAGTAGTTGAAACTGTGGATGTGCGGTTTGATGAAACAAATGGCTCACAAAGAGAGTTCCTGCCAAATGTGCTGGATGAAGCTCCACCTAGTGAATCTATCAAGCTAATGGGAACAGGTGAAATCATGCCTTCTGAAGCACAGCCTGACGAGGAACTCATCATTTCTGCTCCAAATAAACCTGAAAACAATGCTCAACCTGAAGACAATCCTCCTGATGATGACAATGACCAGCAAGAGAAAAATCTTCGTCCAGCTCATCCTCGTGTTGCAAATGAAGCACAAGTTGAGAAGATAATTGACAGCATAAATGCACCTAGTCCACTCACTCGTTCAAGAGCAACACAACTAGCAAATTTTTGTGGGCACTTTGCATTTGTCTCAATATCTGAACCCAAGAAAGTTGATGAAGCCTACATGGAACCTGAATGGATTCAAGCAATGCAAGAAGAGCTTCAATAGTTTGAGCTGAACAACGTATGGGAACTTGTCAAGCGTCGTGACCCCCGCTAGCACAACATAATAGGCACACAATGGATATATCGCAACAAGCAAGATGAACATGGTCAAGTTGTCATAAACAAAGCTCATCTCGTTGCCCAAGGATACACTCAAGTTGAAGGGATTGACTTTGATGAAATGTTTGCTCCTGTGGCTAGGCTTGAAGCTATTCGCATTCTGCTAGCCAATGCAAACCATCACAACATCCTTCTGTATCAAATGGATGTGAAGAGTGCTTTTCTCAATGGCAAGATTGAAGAAGAAGTGTATGTTGCACAACTACCTGGCTTTGAAGATCCAAAACATCCTGGTATGGTATACAAGCTCAACAAGGCACTGTATGGCCTCAAACAAGCCCCTCATGCTTGGTATGACACCCTCAAAGACTTCCTGAAGAGCAAAGGCTTGAAACCTGGTTCCCTGGATCCCACACTCTTCACGAAAACATATGATGGTGAACTGTTTGTCTGCCAAATCTATGTGGACGACATTATCTTCGGCTGCGCTGACAAAAGATATAGTGATGAGTTTGGTCACATGATGCAAGAGCAATATCAGATGTCAATGATGGGTGAGCTGAAGTTCTTCCTTGGTCTTCAAATTCGTCAGCAAAGCAACATCATCTTCATATCTCAAGAAAAATACCTCAAAGATTGCCTGAAGAAGTTTGGTATGCAAGACGGCAAAGGATACACAACGCCTATGCCAACTAAAAGTCATATGAGTCCCGACGCCAATGGTAAAGACTTCGATCAAAAGGTATACCACTCCATGATTGGTTCTTTACTTTATTTATGTGCATCTAGGCCAGATATTATGCTTAGTGTTTGCATGTCTGCTCGATTCCAAATGGCACCAAAGGAGTCGCATCACTTAGCTCTAAAGCGAATTCTTCAATATTTGGCTTACACCCCAACACTAGGATTATGGTATCCAAAGGGCTCAGAGTTTGATCTAGTTGGATTCTCAGATGCTGATTATGCTGGTGACAAAGTTGATCGCAAGTTTACATCAGGCACATGTCACTTTCTGGGACGATCACTTGTCTGTTGGTCTTCAAAGAAGCAGAACTGTGTATCACTCTCCACTACTGAATCTGAATGCATTGTTGCTGGATCTTGCTGCGCTCAGCTTCTCTGGATGAAGCAAACTCTCAAGGACTATGGTGTCCATCTGAAGCATGTGCCACTCTACTGCGACAATGAAAGCGCCATCAAGATTGCCAACAACCCAGTTCAGCACTCGAAGACAAAGCACATTGAAATTCGTCATCACTTTCTCAGAGATCATGTCATGAAGGAAGATATTGATATCATACACGTCAACACTGAAGAGCAGCTGGCAGATATCTTCACAAAGCCCTTGGATCAGAAAAGGTTTTGCAAGTTGCGGTGTGAGCTAAATATCTTAGAATCCTCAAATGTCCTGTAATCAGGCACACATCCTAACACTTATGCATATTGATGACTTAGATGTGCAACACACGAAGTAAAGTATATCTTCAATCAATGAAGACTTACACTCTGAGTGTGAATACATTAACATGAAATTTGACTTCGGAGCGCCACGATAATTGTGCGCCGTGTCTGGGTCTAATACTTCCTATACGGTGGGTAACGCCACCACCAAATCTTTGTTTGAAGTGTTTCTCTTGGCATTACATTTGCAAAGTCTTCGCATTTGGTTTATCTTCATATAGGACATATATAGACTTGTGTTCTGTCCTCTACAACATTCACTTATAGCTATGTCTTCTTAGTTGAATCTTTTGAACTAAGTGAATGTGATCGGACCCTAACCTCTCTATGCTTTCTCACCTCAAACTCTATCTATCCAAATCATATGCATTCTGTTGGAACCGTCGAATATCTTCTCTGCGTCCTTGTCAGCAGAAGATACAGAGACAAACTTTAAATCTATTTTTAATGCTCAATCCTTTATGCCTGAAACCTGGAGAAGCCGGAACGACCACCCCGACAGTCCAGGCATGCGTGGGATCGTGGGACAACTCCCAATGTGTTACATGTCCGCCACGTGTCCCTCAGATGTGAACAGCCAGGGGCACTTGCGTAATTGCGCTGTGCCGTCTTCCATCCTTATAAATGCCCGTCCCATCATGGTCAAAAACTCTTCTACCACCTCTCCACCTCGACCAACCCTAGCGCCTCCGCTAGCTCTCGACAACGCCGGCGACGAAGCGCTTCGTTGCCGTGACCTCATCGACGCCGTCTTCACGCCGGTCGCGGACATCGTCTTCTCCGCCGCCGCCGTAGGTGTCCTCCGTCGCCAAGTTAGGGCACGGAAGATCGAACTGCTCGGCATCCACTTCTTCTCCGTCTAGCAGTTCATCGTGTGGTAAATTAAAACTCTCTTTTTACCATCTTCTTGATCCAATAGATTCATCCTTTTTACCATAAGTAGTTTTTGTCTCCACATATTTGGATCTATCATGTGTGCATCTCATACTTGCCTAGGATATTCACTTATGCTTCATACATAGTTAGATTCCTCACTTATACATATTCTTGGATTCGTACAAATCTGGAACCAACTCTCTACATATAAGTGAATGTCTTCGCGCTATGAGGTCAATGTCTTCAAAACTGATTTATCTTCAAAATCTTCTGAGAATGCATATGACCTTTTCCCCTTCCCTCACATCTCTAATGTTGTCACAGGTACATGTCCGTGGGAGAATCCCTTGGTTCTCATAGTCTGCATTCATTTGCAGAATTCTTGCAGCGTCACATTCATTCTCCCGAAGCCAGTTCCTGTCTGACCAGCAGACGGAAGCCTTTGACTGCATTGAAGCCTTTCAGTTTGAATCCAATGGCCACTGAGAAATCTGTTAGGAAGGGTGGCAGACAGCACCATGGAAACACCTCCAAAGATTTGCCTCCTGACCTCATTGAAATGTACAAGACTGATCCAGAGGAGGACAACAATCAGAGGAAGACTCAAATCCAATGGATTCGAAGATATTGGGCAGTACAGTGGTTCAAGTACAGATTTGTGACCCAGGAGTATGCTGAGAAGAATGCTATCAAGCGACCATGGGGAAACATTATGTACAAAAATCTTCCACCCAGGACTCAGGCTGAAGCCATTGCTCAAGGCTTCTATCCTTGCATGGTCCGTGGACCATAACCAGCGGATGCTGACCCATCATCACTGCTATGGTGTCGCGAAGACAATCTATTCAAGCGCAATCTTCAGTATGCCAAGAACTCGGCCAAGGAAAACAAGAAGACTTGGGGATTAGACTTCAATCCTGGCCCCTCTGCGCCTCGTGCCGATGGCACACGCGAAGCTGAACCAAATCTGGTTGGGCCGTTCTACAACTTAGAAGGTCTCAGCAGTCATATAAGGGTTCAAGGGGCGGATGTGGATCAACCTGCAGACGATGTTGATTCTGATGAAGCGCCTGCATCTCCGAAGCCAAAGAAGAAGAAGAAATCCAAGGCTTCGAAGACCACTCCACCAACAGCTTCAAGAGTGAATCCTTTGGCTACTGCTCCACCTGCACCAAGTGTGCAATCTGAAGAGCATTCTCGTATCTCCCAGAGCAAGAAGCTACAGAAGAAGCCCATGCACACCCCCAGCCCAGCTCTGACTCCTGATGTTGTTCTGAAGAACGCGAATGAAGCTATTGATCTATCAAGTGATGAAGATCTAGCTGATGACGCTCTTGAGCAATTGATAAAGAGCAAGCAAGATGTAGAAATCTTCAATGATTTGCCCCTCTTTGACGTGGAAGTACTGATCAACTTCATTGATGAGTGGTTTGACACCCCCAATCTCAGATTTGATGATCTGCAACTTCCAGTTGGCCTGAGCGTCTCCTTCAATGGAGCCATTGCTTCTGAGCTAGCTCTTGCTCAGAGAATTGTTGAGCTGAAGAAAAAGATTGACTATGAAAAGGCTCAGTTCAAGAAGCACATGGCCAAGCTCAGCGTCGAAGATATCTAGAATTTCAAAGTGATGATGCATGAGCTCAAGGAAGCCTTTCACAAGAGGCGTGAAGAAGCTAAGGGTTCTCGTGAGCGCATCAAGGCCTTGGCTGCCCAGTGTGTTCAAGCTTACAATGAAGCTGAAAAGCGCAAGGCCCTTGGGCATCCTGGCATCGACCCCAGGATGGCTGCAAAGAAGAAGAAGAAGACAAATGTGGCCCAAGCTTAAGAATCAAGGTAGGAAGAACCTAACATTGTCTTCCCTGCCAGCATGACAGGCACGAAGCCTAAGGTCCCCACAGTTGCTTCAGAGCACAAAAAGACAAAGGTGGCTGAAGCTGAAGCGCGCAAGCGCAAAACCAAGAACACCACTGATGAAGCTCCAGCCACCAAGAAGCGCAAAATCAAGAAGGTCCGGCTGCTCCCACAGAGCACCTTGTCGTCGAGCCAATCTCTGTTGCTCGTCCTGCATCTGTACACCAAGAACGTCGCATGACTATTCATGAGCCTGCTTCCACAGAGGCTCTTGAAGACATTCAAGCTGTTGACCCCACCGCAGCTGAAGACATTGGTCCTCACGACAATGTTGAAGATGATGAAGTCCTTCCTCATATCGAGTACAATGTGGTATCATCGCCTGTTCTCACGAACAGCGAATGCATCAGCATTGGTCGTCCATTGACGCCAATTGCTTAGGATGACTCATGGGCAGATCACCCACAACAATCACCAGTTACTCCCCCAACTCAAGTCACCAGTTCGGTGCTTGAAGATGAAGACTTTAAGGCCCAACCAACTCCATCTCCACAAGTGTCGCCAGCATTCCGCAGGCTTCGCAAAGGACCAAGGCCTCAAGTCGATCCATCAATTGTTCCAGAAGGAGATGTGCACCAAACTGCTTCACAACAAGTGTTTCCTGAAGCCTCTCTGTCGGGGATATACCCCCCGCGGTATGAACCGGCCGGAATTATGACCCGGCCGGACTTCGCATTCTACTTAAGACGGTTTATATTTGGCAAGTTACTGATGACCCGGCAGGCGGATCATGGATGACAAGGCCCAAGGCCCAGAAGGCCGGTTCATATTAATTGTGGGCCGGTTTAATAATAAAGCGCAAGGAATATTCTCCATAAAGGAAGCAAGACTAGGACTCCTTGTAATAGATGAATCCTAGTCCTACTAGGACTAGTCATGTAACTGCCCCTTCAACATATATAAGGAGGGGCAGGGCTCCCCAAAGAGGGAGAGGCAACGACAGGTTTTAGACAAGTTAGACAAGAGACAAGTTTTAGAGGAGAGGTTTAGACAAATTTCTAGGGTTAGACACAAAGAGCCGGTTTACCGGCAACACTACAAGGATCTTAATGAGACCTAGCCTCAAACAGCACGTAGGGTTATTACCGGATGATGTTTCCCGGGGCCCGAAGCTGTCTAAATCCGTGTCTTGCATCGCGTCTCTTGATTCCGCTCAACCCCTCTCAAGCTACTACATAGATGCGCGACCTCACCACTAAGTCCGTAATCCGGACATCTGACGTGTTAATTCCACGACAGTTGGCGCCCACCGTGGGGCCTGCGCACGGTGGTGTTGAGTTCTTGAAGGGATCTCTCCAGGGATCTGGAAAGTTTGCAATTTTTTCGGATGAAGAAAGATTCAGCTCGGAGGGATCTGCATCAGTTTTAATGTTCATCGGTTTAAGAGTTACAATATGCGGGATTTAAGTCACGCAAAGACTATGGTCAAACCACCAGGAGCAAGCAACCGACCGTCGCCAAACACAAACTCCAGCCGCTTCGTCACGTCAAATCAGCAAGTCGCCGAGGCAGCTGCTAGTGCTTTTTCGACCACAGAGCTAAAATCGCCAAGTAGCGTTTGTGGTACGCCGAGCCACCTTTGCTTTGGCACGTACAGGGAGCTGTCAAAATCTTTTTGCCTCAAGTCCCAAGAAGTAGCGATTATTGATCCAACGATTGAAGGTACAACAGCAGCCGTGTACTAGAATAATATGGCCGCAGTTTCCAAAAGCTTAGAGTCACGTGGGAGGCCAAAGTAAACAGTGGTAATATGATGTTGTTAATTCTGGCGTGAGGACAAAATCAAGTCAAAACAGTGACCGAGTAGTACTACTACTATGTTTCCTGCCAACCCGTCCGAGTCGACTCCAAGTTGCTGCTCGCCTCTTTCCAGAGATGGCCCAGTTGTTGCCTTGTTTTTCACCCCTGCTCCGAGTCACCGCCGCGTGTGGTCTTACCTCTGCGGCTTGGCTGCCACTACCTGCGAGCCAGCGGCTACCCTCGCCAAAAGCTACTCGCGATCCAATCAAGAACAGATCAAAAGTGCTAAAACTAGGCGCATGAACTAGTACTATTTAAACTAGTACTATGCGTGTGAATCCCGGCCAGCTTGGCCAAGTTGCTGAGACCGAGTCTGAAGCAATCGCCAAGTTCAACATGAACCAAGTCGATTTAGTACTGGGTCAAGTCGTGCCTTGTCTGGCCGTGTAAAAAAAAGGAGAGACAGCTACGACCCGGTTTTGGTTGATACGGCTGCGAACTGGTCCATGGGTTTCCCCGAGCGGCCGACCTCTGCTGCAGTTTCCCCGCGCAGGCGTCGCTTCAACTCCAAGTTTACTCACCGAGGTTTGATATGAGACAAGAGGAGATTAAGACAAAAGGAGAATGTCACGTGGAGACATTGGGCATTTGATACGTTTTGATTCCGGTATTCGCGTTCATCGGACCAATAAAAATCAGGTGACATCCAACTAAGTTGGGTTTGTTAGCATATATTATTTTTTGTCAAGGAGCAGATTATCTTTGTTTTTGTCTGTGATATTATTTATGCAGGACGAAGTATACGACAAAGGTGATATCATAAATATGAGGCTCGTACCGGATTAAATGTCGCGGCCAGCTCTCGTGCATGCACCGGTTATCACTGCCGCGGCCGACTCATCAGTCCGCACCCGCGCGCGCCGGGCTTCAACACCACGACCGACTCCCTCGCCAATGGACGAGCGCACGCCGCCGTTTTTACGGTCCGGTCCACATTAACACGACGCTGTCCACGCCTACAATTAAAACACCCGCACGCGCCAGCATACAAATGTCGCTGCTGACTCATCTGCTGTTTGGGTGGATCAGGTGATATCTATCCCATTTATTTTTAATACATATTAATTCATCCGAGCAAAAATACCTCGCCCTGCTGTATTATATATGCAGAAAAATTATTTGTAAAATAATATTATACCACCGAGGTGGAGGCATGCCAAACATTGTTCGACACAAGTGGTCGTCGTTATTCCACGGATTCAAGCACCGGTTTACAACTACGGCCGGTTCACGCATCCGCACCGGTTGACAATGCGGAGGACAACTTGCTCATCTCCACCGGTTTACAACCTCACCGCCAGTTTAATTTATTGAGCCGCCTTTGGTACTGCGGTCGTTTACTATCCAACATGTGATCCGGTCTATTCAACAACCCGGTTCAAATTCAATCAGGTGATATCCATCTACAGTATTATTTCTCTTATTATATATCATTTTTCATTAAGAAAATAAGATGCTTTGATCAGTCTATCTGATTTTGCAGAATATACTTAAAAGGAGCAATAAAACTCTCTAAAAAACATGAGATCATATCCGGTTCGAGGAGTGGAGGCTTCACAATTTACCCACCGGTTCAGGAGGAACCCGGGAGACCCTCTGAAAAGTTGGATAAATCCACGTTCAGTGATTGGTTTACATTGACCCACCAGTTCAGGAGGAACCCTGGAGGCCCTCTGGGAGTTGGTATCATCCGCTCCCAGTGATCGGATTAGTTTCATAGTTCTTTCAACCCTCTGAAAAGTTGGACAAGTCCACGTTCAGTGATTGGTTTAGATTGACCCACCGGTTCAGGAGGAACCCTGGAGGCCCTCTGGGAGTGTCGGCCAATCCGCGTCCCAGTGATCGGAATAATTTTTCTTTCGACCCTCTGAAAAGTTGGATAGTACCACGTTCAGTGATTGGTTTAGATTGACCCACCGGTTCAGGAGGAACCCTGGAGGCCCCCTGGGAGTGTCGGCCAATCCGCGTCCCAGTGATCGGAATAATAGATACGATTCTTTCGGCCCTCTGAAAAGTTGGATAATTCCACGTTCAGTGATTGGCTAGGCCCCCTGGGAGTGTCGGCCAATCCGCGTCCCAGTGATCGGAATAATTTTTATACGGTTCTTTCGGCCCTCTAAAAAGTTGGATAATTCCACGTTCAGTGATTGGCTAGGCCCCATGGATGGTACCCGCATCCATTGATTGGCTGAACCTTGCTTTGAGCCTGGCAGCTCTTTGAAAAAGCCTCGACTACATGGTCTTATTTGCAAAAATTGCGTGTTTTTTGGTGTTTTTGTGTTCTATAACCTTTTAAACCGAGTGGAACAGCTACACAAGTTGACCACATATCTATCAAATTAAAAGTCTGGATCATGTATATCAGACCAAGTAAACCGGTGTTCATTATAACCCGGATCATCTATCAGGCAACAAGCCACAAATTTCTGAACAAAGTTTTTTAGAACAAAATGAACCGGTGTCTGTTATCAAAAGCCCGGAATTATTATTGGATCTATCAAAAGAATCCCACAGAAAATTGCAAGTTTCGCCGGATTAAAGAATATCAAGCATATTTTGATCGCAGGTATGAAGTATTTTATTTTCAAATATATATTGGCAGTACATGATCAGTTATAATGACCGGTGTTTATTAAACCGGCCTGGTTTTGACTATAAGTCACCAGTATGAAACAAAATAATGACCGGTGTTCATTAACCCGGCCCGATTGTGATCAAACATCATTGGAACCGGTCTTCAAACCGGATTATATTCTTCAATAGCCAACATGGCTGGATTTCTTATTATGGTTATCAATATTATGATTGAAGTATTCAAAGTCTCTTTAAAGCGCAATGGATATTATTTCATCAATGAAGGTGATTTATTCTACAAAGGAAAAGTCCCGAGTCGCCGCAGGCTTACAACCCGGCACTTGGGGGCTACATTATTTAGATTGAGATTACATCAAATACACAAGTCTCAAGTACACAAACAAGTTGTCTACTTGACACTTGGGGGCTAATGCAAAGTCATTTTTTTCTTACTTTATTGAAGACCCGACTCATCACATTATAATGAGCCGGCCCTTGGGGGCTACCAATCGCTCCTATCAACAATTCAAGGTACACAAGTATTCATCCATCATATTGAAAGGTCCACTGCTTAGTTGATAAAACACAAAGCTCCTAACCTTGTGGACGTGGATTCAAACCCCACGATGGAAGTTACGTTATATAATGTTCATTTCAATAATTATATCTACAAAGTCCCTGCTCATTATTGCATAATGACCCGGCACTTGAGGGCTATATGTTGCTATTCAAGTTTACATGATCATATTTTCAAAGTCCCTGCTCATTATTGCATAATGACCCGGCACTTGGGGGCTACATAATATGGAATATTCAGTTTCATAGTGATTGGGATGAATGATCCGGATTTCTTCAAGATTATACAAGGCTATGTTCAATGAAGTATATACAAAGTCCCTGCTCATTATTACATAATGACCCGGCACTTGGGGGCTATAGGTAATATGCATATAAAGGAGAAACATCTTCAAAATTTTAGTTCTGGCAAATCAGATTAATTGTGTGACCCGGCAATTTTGGCGATCATAAACCGGCGAGTTCTACATCTTCAAGCCGGCTGGATATCAGTTGACTATTTCAAAGACCAATATTTTTGTCAAGTCGGAACATTGGAAGACCAATTCAAATGGATTCTTTATTTACAATATTTCCTATGCAAGCAAGTTGAATATGAAGTCGGTCTGTTAACCCGGATTTTCTAGAAGAAGGAAAGACAAGGACTTAAAGATGGTCAGATGACGGATTACAAGAAATTCTTAACCCGGAGCACAACCTATCAGATTCGCTAGTGATTATTTTGGAGCATAAGTTTACCATGGACACATCCAAGCTAAACTTGGGGGCTAATGTCGGGGATATACCCCCCGCGGTATGAACCGGCCGGAATTATGACCCGGCCGGACTTCACATTCTACTTAAGACGGTTTATATTTGGCAAGTTACTGATGACCCGGCAGGCGGATCATGGATGACAAGGCCCAAGGCCCAGAAGGCCGGTTCATATTAATTGTGTGCCGGTTTAATAATAAAGCGCAAGGAATATTCTCCATAAAGGAAGAAAGACTAGGACTCCTTGTAATAGATGAATCCTAGTCCTACTAGGACTAGTCATGTAACTGCCCCTTCAACATATATAAGGAGGGGCAGGGCTCCCCAAAGAGGGAGAGGCAACGACAGGTTTTAGACAAGTTAGACAAGAGACAAGTTTTAGAGGAGAGGTTTAGACAAATTTCTAGGGTTAGACACAAAGAGCCGGTTTACCGGCAACACTACAAGGATCTTAATGAGACCTAGCCTCAAACAGCACGTAGGGTTATTACCGGATGATGTTTCCCGGGGCCCGAAGCTGTCTAAATCCGTGTCTTGCATCGCGTCTCTTGATTCCGCTCAACCCCTCTCAAGCTACTACATAGATGCGCGGCCTCACCACTAAGTCCGTAATCCGGACATCTGACGTGTTAATTCCACGACACTCTCCAACTGTGAACGTCCCTGAGTCTGAAGCCAAAGTGGCTGAAGACATTCCGGCTGCATCAGCCGATGAAGAACAACCAAGAGAAGAAGAAGCATGTGTTGCCACACCCCCTGTTCTTGAGGAGAACGTGTCCGACCCTCTAGCTCCTAAAGTGGAGGTTACAAATTCTGAGCCTGCCATCACCACCACTGAAGCCAATGACGTTGTCATGGCTGAAGCTAATGTGGCACCTCAAGTCAATGTGGTGCCTGAAGTGATGGCCTCTGAAGCCAGTGCTGCACCTGACGCCACTCAGCAGCCCGAAGCCAATGCCACTGCTCCTGTTTCGCCTCCAAGGCCACACACCATCGAGCAAGCATACGACAAAGATGACCAGCTCATCTCTGTCAAATGGCCTATTCTGGTTCCTTCGCTTGCTGCTGGTCCGCCTACTGCTGGTCCTCAATTTGATTACCACGTCGAGCACATGCCTCAGGTTCAGAAGCCCAAGCCAAGACTGCCAAGGTTCCCAGGTACTGCCACTTCACCAGGGTCCTTCAATGCTAATGGCTTCATAGCGCACAACACTTTCTTTGATAGCGCCAAGAACCCCTACTCCAAACCAAGGATTTCATCAGATTGGTTCTGGAGCCATCAACAGCGCAGTTATTATTCCCGAGTACTCTATGATCAACGGCGCATCTTCCCTCATATGCGTCTTAACACTGAAGCCATTACTGGGCTGCCCTGTCTTGAGGAAGCTCTTGATTGCTTCCGTGATGCTGGCCTGCTGAACTTTGTGACTGACAAAGAGCACTGGAATGAAGAGCTGCTTCTACAATTCTATGCAACCCTCCACGTTCAAGGTTACAGCAGGGATCCGAAGACATGGATCCTTGAGTGGATGACAGGCAATGTCCATCATGAAGCCAAAGCCTTTGACCTCATTGAGCTAACTGGCCTGCCCACTCCAGGAGAACTATATGAACCTAGCTGTCAACTACACAGCGAAGCCTTGGAGAGTATCTTTCAGAAGCCCAAGCCCAACATGAGCCAAATGCTAAGCATGATGAAGCCCTTGCCGCTCGATGCTGAATACCCAAAAGAGTTCTTTGTTGAAGACCTTGAGTATCTGCACAGTGCTGATCACCAAAGCTTCACTCAGCCCATTGAAGGAGTTCCAGCGGTCTCTCGCGTTTATCCTCTGGCTGGCCATACTCGCTTACCTCGCCATGCAGAGACTGAAGCTACTGAGAGCACCATTGACCAAAGGCCTCGAAAGCGATCTCGTGTTCTCAATGACCGAGAGCTTCTCATTGCCTTACATCAGAAACAGGATAAGCACCACTATTGGCTGAAGCGTCAGATGCAAAGCCTCTTGGTGGACGTCAATCGCATTCGCAACCTTGCCACTAAGAATGCCTTTGTTGCTCATGAAACCTGTCGGAGGTCATGGAAGAGTTTGACTTTGCTGAGTGCTGAAGAAGATCTTCAAGACGATGGCTTCACAGAAAGATTCAAGTTTGACCACACTCCCCCAAGGAATGTCGTTTTGCGTCGAACTCCGTCTCTTGTAGACTCTGCCTATTCCTCCTCCGCTGCAACGGTTGATGCCAGAGTGATAGATGATCAAGATGATGCTACCTCTCCACCTCCTCCTTCAGCGCGTGTCGACACTGCACCAACAACTTCTGCACCGCCAAACACCAACACCGACCCTGCATCTTCTCCTGCTCCAACTGGGAGTAGAGGCTCTATGTCTTCAAACCTTTTTGGTCCTTACTAACAAAAGGGGGAGAAGCATATGAGTTGACAGTCTTCAAGCGGGTCCATATGGGCGGGTCCTTTATATTTTGCCTAGTGTTTACAACTCTCGCTTTTGCTACATTTGGTTCTTTGAGTTGTAACACTTAAACTTGATGGTCGTCTGCTACGTTTTCTGGTACTCTATAATGCGATGATAAATTCCACAAGAGCTATGATATATTCCGCTTTTAGTCATTTTGCATACGTCCATTTCTCATTAAGCATATCATTATATTCGAAATATCAATTGTGCATGATGAATTGTCTTCATAAGTTGAAGAGGTTCTCCACAAGTACAACCTGCCATGTGCATTTGCATTCAAAAGCAAATCAATTATATGCACATCTTCAGGGGGAACCTTTTGCTACTTATGACGACAATACCTTTATCCTTTACAATTTCATATACTTTTATCCCCGTTGAAAACTTCAACCAGTTTGTCATCAATCACCAAAAAGGGGGAGATTGTAAGTGCATCTAGTGCCACCCCTAGTTGGTTTTGGAGTATTGACGACAAACCTGGTTGAGGGACTAATGTGTTTGTGAGAATTGCAGGATAACACAGGTAGTAGTCCCTCATTGATTCGGTTTACCTATCGGAGATGACCCCTAAAAATGTATGAAGACATTGTCGACAATGGTGGTATATGAAGATAATCATATTGAAGACTATGACAAGATAAGACATTGCAAGAAGACTATGGAAGCGCGAAGACTTAGATGTTTCGTTGTTTCCTTTTCTTCTTTGTTGAGTCATAGGAACCACCGTACTGTTAAGTGGGGTCCAAGTGAACAAATTCAGAGTGACTGAAGTGATGCTCAACCAAATCCTATGTCTTCGAGCGAAGACAATGAGAGCAAATCTTATGCAGAGCTGGATGAGTCAGCTTTACTTGTAGCCCAAGTAAAGTTGTCGCGTATGTTTAAAATCTGACCATTGGAACACGTGTCAGTTCCTTAATGACCCAGGGTCACTTCGGACAAATCAGGTCGGGTTACCCAGTGGCTATAAATAGCCCACCCCCTACACCATAAATTGGCGGCTACTCAGAGTTATTACACGACTTTTGTCGTTTGAGAGCAACCCACCTCTGAAGCATTTGAGAGAGAGATCCTTGCGAGGACAAAGCCCAAACACCAGAGCCAAAGAGTGTTAGGCATCACTAAAGTCTTTATGTCTGTGTGTCCTGAAGACTTGTTACACTTGAGGACTGTGTTTCCTCCAGCCGGTTAGGCGTCGTGTTCTGAGCATCCAAGAGTCATTGTGGATCGCCGGTGAACGAAGTCTGTGAAGGTTTGGAAGTCTACCTTGAAGACTTACCAGAGTGATTGGGCGAGGACTAGGTGTCCTTAGCTCAAGGGGAACAAGGTGAAGACGTGGTCTTCTAAGTTAACTCTCAGCCTCCCTAACCAGACGTACAGTTGTCACAGCAACTGGAACTGGTCCAACAAATCACTATCTTCTCCAAGCTACTGGTTCTATCCTTTCCTTCTCTTTACTTACTTTCTCTCTTTGTGAAGTCATTGCCTGCTTGCCATATCTGTTTGACTTCACTGTGTGACTACTTGTTCTGATTGGCTTCATTGAATCTTCCATCCTCATCCATACTGACTAACTGCTATTAGTCTTCATGCTTTCACTTCATTGAATACTTGACTATGGCTTGTCTAGTGTAGTCTACCTTCTGCTGCATATTAATAGGATCGGTTCTATCGTTTGTCTTCGAAACTTCCATGTTTTGAAGCTTTCCATGTTTTGATCCCCTATACTTGTGGGTTATCACACCTCATTGTGGTTGCCTAGCTCGTCGGTAGGCTCCTCCTCCTCGGCCTCTTACTAAGTGCGCTCGGTAGAGGAGAGGCAGCCAGAAGTAGTACAAAGCCCCTCCGCAGTAGTAGTAGTATTCAAGGCTATTTTGTTCAGTTCATCTGACTATAGATGTTGTGGAACTGTACAACATACTTAAAATTAGCTAGTATATATAGTTGAACTAGCTATTTTAGTACGTGGTTGGCAACAATTGGGGAAAAGTTTGGTCGGTTCAACTATCGAGTTGAACTGTTTGTATAAATTAAGAACGACTGCTTAATCTATGAATGAAATCTATGCTTAAGTAATGAATTTTAGTTGCAAAAATTAGATACTGCTAGTGTTTGTAGCTTCATACTTTGACAAATCGCAGTGTTACAAGGATTGACAAATCTTACCAAATTGTTTGTACGTGGTTGCACACGGGTCATCCAAAACAACCGTTTACGTTGAAGGGATGCATAAATCCTGCGCTGCTCTCACTTTGCATATGGGTGTTCTATCTAAAACATTTGCGATCAAGAGCTGCAGAAATCCTGCTCGACACATTTCCTCTAGGCTTCCTGGGGAAGTTGTCGGTTTGCATACGGGTGTTCTAACTAAAACGTTTGCAATGAGTGTGCCATATTTAAAAAAACGAGTTAAACTGCGGCTTGGGCGCCATTAATGGAGAGGATGCGAGCAAGGCAGGCGGCCATGGAAGTCAAAGGGCTCGCTTCCCAGTGAGCCTGCGTAGCGTACAGCTCGCACGCTTCCTGGTGAGCCTGCGCACTCGAGCACAACTTGCACGCCTCTCGGTCAGCCTGCGCACCGAACGGCGCTCGCACGCCTCCCGTTCAGTCAAGGTCAAGCAGTTGTCCGCACGGCACCTCCTACAGCCATTAAAACCAAGACACGTGGCATCACGTGAATGGTTAACATAATTTTGGATTTACTAGAATTTAAAAACCAGGCATCTCAATGTTTTGCCGGCAATCAACGGTGCCCTGGTGTTTGAAATTCATTCCCATTTATTGCATGGGACCTAAGCATGCGCCCAAGGACACATATTTGATTTTTCAACCAATTTATATGCACTGGAGCATGTGCATGTAGTTCAAATTTCAATTATGCACATAAATGCATTGAAAACTCAGTTAATGCATAAAAATGTCCAAACGAACCGTGAAAAATCACAAAAATTCACACAACACTCATGTTGTTCTATGTTGACACGAGAAAAAAAATTGAAAGCAATAAGAGGCAATGGATATCGTTTCGTCCCCAAAGGTGGGACGTTCCCTACCGAAAAGCATCTTCCTTGTTGTGAGAAGCTCCAGTTTGTGAGAAGCATATACCCTAACCTACCCCAAATGGGACAAAATTTGTACCACGACATGTTGATGCCGCTCCATGATAGCATGCCAGGTTTCATGAATTTCAGACGAGTTTTGGATTTACTAGAATTTAAAAACCAGACATCTCAATGTTTTGCCGACAATCAATGGTGCCCCGGTGTTTGAAATTCATTCCCATTTATTGCATGGGATCTAAGCATGCACCCAAGGACACATATTTGATTTTTCAACCAATTTATATGCACTGGAGCATATGCATGTAGTTCAAATTTGAATTATGCACATGAAATGCATTGAAAACTCGGTTAATGCATAAAAATGTACAAACGAACCCCGAAAAATCACAAAAATTCACACAACACTCATGTTGTTCTATGTTGACACGAGAAAAAAAAATTAAAAGCAATAAGAGGCAATGTATATCGTTTCGTCCCCAAAGGTGGGACGTTCCCTACCGAAAACCATCAGGCTTGTTGTGAGAAGCTCCGGTTTGTGAGAAGCTCCGGTTTGTGAGAAGCATATACCCAAACCTTCCCCAAATGGGACAAATTTGTACCACGACATGTTGATGCCGCTCCATGATAGCATGCCAAGTTTCATGAATTTCAGACGAGTTTTGGATCTACTAGAATTTAGAAACCAGGCATCTCAATGTTTTGCCGGTAATCAAAGGTGCCCCGGTGTTTGAAATTCATTCCCATTTCTTGCATTGGACTTAAGCATGCATCCAAGGACACAGATTTGATTTTTCAACCAATTTATATGCACTGGAGCATATGCATGTAGTTCAAATTTGAATTATGCACATAAAATGCATTGAAAACTCAGTTAATGCATAAAAATGTCCAAACGAACCCCGAAAAATCACAAAAGTTCACACAACACTCCTGTTGTTCTAGGTTGACATGAGAAAAAAAAAGCAATAAGATGCAATGGATATCGTTTCGTCCCCAAAGGTGGGACGTTCCCTAGCGAAAACCATCATGCTTGTTGTGAGAAGCATATACCCAAACCTGCGCCAAATGGGACAAAATTTGTACCACGACATGTTGATGCCGCTCCATGATAGCATGCCAAGTTTGATGAATTTCAGACGAGTTTTGGATCTACTAGAATTTAAAAACCAGGCATCTCAATGTTTTTCCTGTAATCAAGGGTGCCCCGGTGTTTTAAATTCATTCCCATTTCTTGCATGGGACTTAAGCATGCACCCAAGGACACATATTGATTTTTCAACCAATTTATATGCACTGGAGCATGTGCATGTAGTTCAAATTTGTATTATGCACATAAAATTAATTGAAAACTCAGTTGCTGCATAAAAATGTCCAAACGAACCCCGAAAAATCACAAAAATTCACACAACACTCCTGTTGTTCTATGTTGACACGAGAAAAAAAATTAAAATCAATAAGATGCAATGGATATCGGTTCGTCCCCAAAGGTGGGACGTTCCCTACCGAAAACCATCATGCTTGTTGTGAGAAGCTCCGGTTTGTGAGAAGAATATACCCAAACTTGCCCCAAATGGGACAAAATTTGTACCTCGACATGTTAATGCGGCTCCATGATAGCATGCCAAGTTTCATGCATTTCAAACGAATTTTGGATTTACTAGAATTTAAAAACCAGGCATCTCAATGTTTTGCCGGCAATCAACGGTGCCCCGGTGTTTGAAATTCATTCCCATTTCTTGCATGGGACCTAAGCATGCATCCAAGGACATAGATTTGATTTTTCAACCAATTTATATGCACTAGAGCATGTGCATGTAGTTCAAATTTGAATTGTTCACCTGAAATGGCTAGAAAACCAATTTAATGTACAAAATGTTCAAACGAACCATGAATAATTCCAATTCTTTTACGACACACATATAGTTGCATCACTACTAGGAAAAGGGCTATAGATGGGATGGACACTAATGGCGCACCAGACATGCGGTGCGCCATTAGTATATACTAATGACGCACCACGTGCTGGTGCGCCATTAGTGTGGAATACACAAATGGCGCACCGGGCTCATGGTGCGCCATTAGTATCAATTTTTTTCTTTTCCAAACATACTAATGGCGCATCCAGACAGAGTGCGCCATTACTAGTTGTAACTAGTAATGGCGCACCAGTCACAGAGTGCGCCACTACTATTGTTTTTTTATTATATTTTTTATTCTTTTTTTTTGCAAAACTACTAATGGCGCACCGTGCCACGGTGCACCATTACTAGTTTAAACTAGTAATGGCGCGCTGTCCCACAGTGCGCCATTAGTATGTTTTTTTTTGCAAAACTACTAATGGCGCACCACCAACAGGTGCGCCATTAGTAACCTGGGTTACTAATGGCGCATTTGGAGATGGTGCGCCATTAGTAACCTGGGCACCAACAACATATTTTGGACAGCCACTCCTACCCACTCACTTTCTCCCCACTTCATTCTCTCCACCTCCTCCTCCAAAGCTTGTCTCGGCTGCCTCCTCTTTGTCACCTCATTTCCACGATAGATTCCTTCAAATTAAGTGGTTAAGTTACCTTTTTTGATAGGTAAGTAAGGGGGGAAGCTATCTTTATGTTGTTCTCCCTCCAACAATGTGCACATGCACTTTTTATGGCCTAGCTAGATCTATGTATGTTCGTGGTGTTGCATATGTTTGTAGTGTTGCATATATGTTTGTGTTTGCAGGTGTACCGGTATTTGAAATGCGATATTTGCCAATATTTTGCCGGAATGTTGATTCATTTCCGTTTCGGCAAGAATTTTGGCATTATGCATTCTTTTTTGTCCTATTTTTAGGGAAAGTCATGCCAAATTTTTTCTTGGTTCTAAAATATCGTTTTGCTCTACCCCGTAGGCGACCATGGTCTGCACGATGACCGAAGGCATCGTGATGGTTTTTGAGCTCTGCGAAGGCCGAGATGCTTCAAAAGAATGAGACGGAGATAAGATGTCCGTGTCGAAGATGCAAGCTGAAGAGCCTTATTGCAGACCCGGATTCCGGGCAGGTGCGGGACCACCTGCTCTTGCGTTGTTTCATGGATGGCTATCGGTGGCAAGGTGATGAAGATGACTACGAAGTCGTCCATGGGGGTCGGGCAAGAAATGAGGAAGGGCAGCAAGACAACCACCGCGGCTCGGGCAGGCGAGAAGACGAAGAATCTCCAGGAGATGATCACGACGGTGATGCTGTACACAGTCATCATGTAGAAGATGCAGGACATGATGATGAGGAAGATGTCGGAGCAGATGACGGGCATGATCATGAAGATGATCATGCCGGCGGAGCAGACGACGCTGGACCATCGATGGGCTGGGTGCAGGACCCTCATATTCAAGAGCTGCTTCTCAAGCAGACAAATAACGCAAGAGCTGCCGCCCGAGAGAAAGCCAAGATGGATCAACTGGAGATAGACGCTGTTACTCCATTGTATGAAGGATGCAGGCCCGAGGATACCCGCCTGAAAGTAACGCTCATGGCTCTGGAGATGAAGGTAAAACACAAAATGACCGACGCATGCTTCGACGAGAACATGTTATTCTGGCACGAACGTCTTCCCAAGGGGAACAAGTGCCCGACCAGTTTCGAGGAGGCGAAGAAAATTGTGTGTCCTCTGGATTTACCGCACGTGAAATACCATGTGTGCATGAACAATTGCATCATTTATCGGGACAAGCACGCGGAGTCTACCATATGTCCGGTGTGCGGCATCACTCGATACAAGAAGAGGAAGAAAGCTCCTCGAAAAGTGGTGTGGTACTTTCCGATCACTCCTCGTCCGCAGCGGTATTTCGCGGACCCTAAGGTAGCAAAGCTCCTGCGTTGGCACGCGGATAGGGAGGAGAAGAAGCGAGAAGATGACGCAACTGATCCGGAGATAAATAAAAAAGAGAAGATGCTGAGTCACCCTAAGGATGCGAGCCAGTGGCAAGCGTTGAACTTCGAAGATGCAGAATTTGGGAACGATCCAAGGAACATCGTGCTGGGCGCGAGCACCGATGGAGTCAATCCGTTTGGCAGCCAGAGAAGCACACATAGCACCTGGCCTGTGTTTGTGTGGATGTACAACCTTCTCCCTGGTTGTGCATGAAGAGGAAGTACATTCACATGAATATGCTAATTGAAGGACCGAAACAACCAGGGAACAACATCAATCTGTATCTGAGGCTGCTGAAAAAGGAGCTAGACACGTTGTGGAAAACGCCAGCCAATACGTGGGATGCCGCAGAGAAAGAATACTTCCCTATGAGAGCCGCACTGCTCATGACGGTGCACGACTATCTCGGTTACGGATATGTCGCGGGGCAGGTGGTCCACGGATTTTCTGGATGCGTCAGGTGCATGGATGACACAACGTATCGCCAGCTAGATAGAGATCCCGGGTCTTCGAAAACCGTGTTCATGGGACATCGAAGGTGGCTTCGCGATGATGACCTGTGGAGCAAATGCAAGGATCTGTTCGATGGTGAAACCGAACCCCGAAGACGCCCGCGTACAAGGAGCGGCGAGGAAATAGACGAGCTGTTGAAAAATTGGAAAGATTGCCCACTGCCGGGAAAGAAGCAAAAGGCGCCAGAGCCGGGAAAGAAGCGAAAGGCGCCAGAGCCGCTGCTGAAGGTATGGAAAACGAGGTCTGTTTTCTGGGACTTGCCGTACTGGAAGATCCACCGTGTGCCTCATAGCCTTGATGTCATGTATATCACGAAGAGCGTGTGCGAGAGTCTGCTTGGTACCCTGCTCAACATGCCAGAGAGGACCAAAGATGGGCCGAAAGCAAGGGCAGACTTGAAATCAATGGGCATCAGGCAGGAGCTTCACGCTAATGATGATGATGATGATGATGATGATGATGATGATGATGATGATGATGATGATGATGAGGCAAAGCAGGACACGGAAAGTTGTCGCAAAGGCAAAAAGGCCAAGAAGACCGGAAATGACTACCCTCCCGCGTGCTTCACTCTAAGTCAGGAGGAGATCGAGCAGTTTTTCACCTGCCTCGTAGGAGTAAAACTTCCTTACGGTTACGCGGGGAAGATAAGCAGATACCTAGACCCAGCGAAGCAGAAGTTCAGCGGGATGAAGTCTCACGACTGTCACGTGTTGATGACGCAGATACTTCCAGTTTCAATCCGTGGGATCATGGACGCGCACGTCCGTGAAACGCTATTTGTCCTATGCAACTTTTTCAACGTCATCTCTTGGAAGTTGGTTGGCCTGAGGCAACTCAGAAGGCTATAGGAAGAGATCATGGTGATACTATGCGAGCTTGAGATATATTTCCCGCCCGCATTCTTCGACGTTATGGTGCATCTGCTGGTCCATATCGTGGACGATATCATCCAACTCGGGTCGACGTTCCTGCACAGCATGATGCCGTTCGAAAGGATGAATGGTGTCATCAAAGGATACATTCGCAACATGTCACGTCCAAAGGGAAGCATAGCCAGGGGCTTTCTGACCGAAGAGTGCATCTCTTACTGCACGAATTATCTAGGCATCGAGAACCCCGTTGGTCTGCCCGTCAACAGGCACCTCGGTAGGCTCGCTGGATGGGGTCACCGTGAGGGTCGCCGCGAAATGCATGTCAGGGGCTCGCTAGATGGGCTCACCGTGAGGTCCTTGACAATAACCAACTTTTTGATCAAACTTTTTCCTATTTAGAGAGAAACATGGCCCACAACAATGAGGCCGGGGGTTCGGGCGGCAAGGCATTCTGGGAGTTGTCCCAGGAGATGGAGGAACAACCTCACTTGTATGAGGACGCCGCGAAAGACACCCATCCTGACACCACTGATGGTGTCGCCAAGGATGACCCCACTGATGGTGCCGTCGGGGATGACACCACTGATGGTGCCGTCGAGGATGGCACCACTGATGATGGCGGCGCACGCACAGATGGCAGCCAACCGATGAGGCAACGGAAGGACCGGCGCCCGACCGTGCTCTGCACCGTCAAGGAGGAATTTATTGAAGTCGACTCCGACGGGAATCCAACGGCGCCCGAACGAATAGTCAAGGGGTACTCGCTTCAGCTCGGGTGCATTCTCCGGAGCACCGTCTCGATCAACACTGAGAACCTGAGGCATCCTGACGGAGGGAATTTGCGCAACCTCCTCTTCACGAAGCTGCACGAACGATACAAGTTCCCCGCTGAATTTGAAAACACAAGCTTCAAAGGGAATAAAGTGAACAATGCATCCCTCACAAGGATGAGCACGGCCCTGTCTACTTGGAAAAGCACGGTGAAGAGAATGATTGACAAAGGTTTTAGTTATGAGAAGATCAAGGAGAAAAATCCTTCGATCACCGAAGATGACTACAACGACTTCAAGATCAAGTGCGAGAGCACTGCAACCTCCGAATCAAGTCAGTGGGGGAAAGAAATGCGGGAGCTGAACTTAGGGGAACACACACTCGGTCCCGGTGGTTATAGAGTGGCGGAGCCTATATGGGACAAGGAGGAGGCGGAGCATGTCGAGCAAGGCCTACCGCCCCTCTTCAATAAATACGGTGACAAGCAGACCAGGAACTTTGTCAGGGCCAGGTACAAGAAGGACCCGAAAACAAAGGAGCTTACCACGGATCCGAAGACCAGGGCTCTTGAGCTTGTTATGGTAAGGAATACACCCCCGCGTAATTAGCTCCATATGGTTGCATTCTAATTAATGAAGCCAAATTTCTAAATGGTTCACATTCCTTCCGCAGGCGACTGAAAGCAGTAGCGCGGGGTCGACTAAGAGCAACCCTTGGGACACCACTCTAAATAGGGCGTTGAATGTAATGAAAAAAAGGATAAGCTCAGTAAGCCGTCGTCAGCTGGTCGTGTGGCCGGCAAAGGCTTGTCCACAAAATGGTCGTCATACTATAACGCTGGTGGGCGAAAGGAGAAAAAGACCAGCTCAGAAAGCCAGTCGCGCGAGGTTCAAGAACTCAAGGCACAAGTGGCGCGGATTCCGGAGATTGTCCAAGAGCAAGTGCAACAACAACTAGGATCGACGCTCACCGGCATTATGCCTACCTTGATTCAGGGGTTGACGACGTGGATTGCGGGCGGCCAACAGGGGCCGCCCCCGATTCCCACCTTCATGGTCAGTAACTCGCAGAACGCGATAGCGGGGCCATTGGTGTCTCCGGCGGAGGCGGCATTGGTGTCTCCGACGCCGGCACGAGAGCTTAATGCACCCGGGTGTACGCCGGCCGGCACCTCTACAGCAAGCGGCCCCTTCGTCAATTACACGCACGCCGTTGGCGGTGCCTCGACATTAGCCGAGCTCGACACCATCATCACGGTTACTAATTAAGCCTCTCTCGGCCTAGGACTTCATCTCCTTGCCTCTGACTGGGCATCCCTGATGCCCTACATGTTTTCGCAGGGCGCCGCCGACATTCCGTGCACTCTCCTACACTTCGTGAACAACGAGTTGGTCGATGTCGCCAAGCACAAAATTGTTCAACCGGGCAACCCCGTGTTCCACGGTACTCCGATGCCACCCACCTTGTATAGGGTTCAACTAGTTCGAGTGCTGCCAGGCTGCGACGAGTTGTTACCTCCGATTCGACCCGTCGGGGCCGACGAAGATGATGTGATGACCCTCAGCGCCTGCCTAAGCTGGCCCGTGCTTTGGCCGAAGAGCCAGATTCGTTTGGGGGCGGGGGACACCACCCCAAAGACAACACCGCCAGTCGTGCCGGCGCCAAGCCATGGCAAGACCGCCGCAACGGTGCCGGACATCCCTATGCCACTGCATCCGAACATGCATATGGCATAGGATCCGAACGACGACGACGACAACGACGACGATACATTTGCCAACGTCGATGAGTACTTTGCCGATCATGGGTACGATGGCGAATTCATGGGGCCTCCTTCTCAAGAACCCAAACCTACAAAAGACGTGTGCGATCTAGCTGGTACCACGGAGAAACCAAGTTGCAACAGGCGTCGTCTGCCATTCTGTTCTTAGGAGACGCCTCCAGCTGCCGACTTCACGGAGCCTTAGATAGGCGAGGTGTGAAATATTATCAGCCCCAACACACTCAAGAAGGCGGTCTGTGAGCAGTACTCGGTCCCATTACAGGAGAAGAAGAAGGCACGAAAAAGAAAGACTAACAAGGGTGCGAGCCAGCCGGCACCGAGTACGATCCGTGCTCAGGACGGGCCACCTTCACCTGAGGATATAATGAGGAGGTTGCATGTGGCGGGTAGGCCAATGCTAGCTACTAATATGCTCAATGCTGCAACCGGTGCTATGCGGAGTCTGCATGACAGTGTTCTTTCTTTGGAGAAGCGGCGTCTCAGAGAGAAGGATGTGGCATACCCGGTTTTCGCGGCCAAGGTGCCAGAGGGCAAGGGCTTTGTGGATAACTCCATCGGGGGTACGATCGTCCTGCGGTTTGATGACATCTACGCTATGTTGAACCTTCATCCGCTGCACTACACCTTCGTTTGACTATTTTCGCTGAGTATGGAGATGCGGATCATTAGAGACAAGACCCCGGACATCGTGATAGTCGACCCCTTCTACATGTGTGCCAAGATCTTGGGCAGCGCTGGGGACCGGCAAGTCGCGAGTTCTTACCTCGAAGGCGTCATTCTGGCAAACCGAGATAAGGATAACTTCCTCGTGCCTTACTTTCCCGAGTAAGTCGTCCCCTCAACCGCCCCGTAACATATGAATTCTTAGATTTCGATCGTTTTTCTTTTAACATTCCGTGTTTTGTCCAGTGACACACATTGCACACTCATCCTCCTAAGCCCGAAATATTCCATGGCCACGTATTTCGACTCGGACCGTCAGTCGAAGGTAGACTACACAAATGTCAAGAAAGTTCTTAATGATGTTCTCCCCGGCTACGCCAAATCTGGAGGCACCTTCACCAGGCCTCTTCGTAAGTACGGCAAGCACATGTTCACCCACAATACGACGTTCTGCTGCGTCAAGCAGCCGCCTGGCGGTCAGAAGGGTGCCTACTACGCCATCCATCACATGCGGGCGATCGTACGAGACCATCATCACCTTCTGCTATCGAGTAAACTCAAAGATTGGGCCGCGAGCATGTCGGCAATCCAGGACGCGGACATCAGAGAAGAATTGTTTCGCATCCAGTCGAAGTTTGCGGAAATCATCCATCAAGATGTCCTTCGTACCTCGGGGCAGTTCTACCTCAGAAATCAACCGTCCAACAGTGACATAGACACAATGCTACAAATGCGGGCTGACAACGCCCGCGATTTCATGACTCCCATGATAGACGGTGGCTTCATCCACGCTCCGATCCCTTGAGTCGAGTCGAAAGTAGTGATGCTGTGTCTAGTTCTGAAACATCGATTGGCTCATGTTGTAATTAAACTTTAATGAACTTGTAGTATGTATCTTTGGTTTCAACAGTCGTTCAACTTAGATGTAATCGATGCTATTAATGTCTTGCTTTTCTCTTCCGATCATTCTGTTGCATACTTATATATTGCTTATGTATTGTCTGTGAATTGGTACTAACGTTTCGTTTCGCTAGTGCATAGCGATGTCGTTGTATGTCGTGTACAAGGGTAAGGTTCCCGGAGTCTACGACGACTGGGAGGAGTGTCGGAGATAGGTTCACCGTTTCAGCGGTAACAGTTACAAAGGGTACAACACTAGGGCGGAGGCGGAATCTAGATACGCCCACTATCTAGCGGGAGAGGGGAGGGAGCGTTGGAGGAACCGGATGAAGACGAGTTTCATCGTGATGATACTCATCGTGATGACCGCAGCTCTCTTCTATGTGATGGTAGTTTAGATGATCGATATCGACTTGTAATGTGAAGACAAACTCGCTGCTCGCGGTCTCGAGACTTGTAATATAATGTTCTATCTTTGTTCGGTCTTTTGAATTCGGAGACTAATATGATGAATTGTACTCGGAGACTAATACGATGAATTGTATTCAGAGACTAATCTTCTATTGTATTCGATGAGTCTGTTGTTGCTGTGTGCTGCTGTCTATATTCTGTCCAATAATACATTTTGTAACCTGTGCAAAAAACAGAAAACTAAAAAATAAATAAATAACCTAATATTCATACTAATGGCGCATCACATCACAGTGCGCCATTAGTATGCCAAAGGATACTAATGGCGCATCATCCAACAGTGCGCCATTAGTATGCCAAAGTTACTAATGGCGCATCACGCAAGAGTGCGCCATTAGTATGCCAAAGCACCTGGGTATATATGGCCCCCTGGGAGGCATACTAATGGCGCACCGTTGTCTATACTAATGGCGCACCTGTGGTGCGCCATTAGTATACCAGATACTAATGGCGCACCACAGGTGCGCCATTGGTAAAAAATACTAATGGCGTGGCACTAGTGGCGCACCAGTAATGCGCCATTAATGGCCAAAATAGGTGCGCCATTAGTAGGCATTTTCCTAGTAGTGCATGTTCAGTCCAGATAAAAGGTCTCGCAATTCAAACACCGTCCAATGCCGATGTGACCCCATTATGTAATTCAAATCAAGATGAAAAATCAAGTAGCTCGCACACTATTTATTATCAACAACCTGTGAGATGTAGTACAAAATGAAAGAGCTGTATATCGACTCGAGGGGGGGGGGGTGAATAGGCAATTTTTATGAAATTCGTCAAAACATGGAAGTTTCGAAGACAAACGATAGAACCGATCCTATTTATATGCAGCGGAATGTAGACTACACCAGACAAGCCATAGTAAAGTATTCAATGAAGTGAAAGCATGAAGACTAATAGCAGCTAGGCAGTATGAATTAGGATGGAAGATTGTATGAAGCCAGTCAGAACAAGTAGTCACACAGTGAAGTCAAACAGATAAGGCAAGCAGGAAATGACTTCACAAAGACAGACAGTAAGTAAAGAGAATGAAGGGATATAACAAGTAGCTTGGGGAAGACAGTGATTTGTTAGGCCAGTTCCAGTTGCTGTGACAACTGTACGTCTGGTTAGGGAGGTTGAGATTTAACTTAGAAGACTGCATCTTCACCTTATTACCCTTGAGCTAAGGACACCCAGTCCTCACCCAATCACTCTGATAAGCCTTCAAGGTAGACTTCCAAACCTTCACAGACTTCGTTCACCGACGATCCACAATGACTCTTGGATGCTCAGAACGCGACGCTTAACCGGCTGGAGGATTCACAGTCCTCAAGTGTAACAAGTCTTTAGATCACGTGGACAGAAAGACTTCAGTGATTCCTAACACTCTGTGGCTCTAGGTGTTTGGGCTTTGTCCTCGCAAGGATCTCTCTCTCAAATGCTTCGGAGGTGGGTTGCTCTCAAACGACAAAAGCCGTGTACTAACTCTGAGCAGCCCCCAATTTATGGTGTAGGGGGTGGGCTATTTATAGCCACTAGGCAACCCGACCTGATTTGTCCGAAGTGACCCCGAGTCACTAAGGAACTGACACGTGTTCCAACGGTCAGATTTCAAACACACGCGGCAACTTTACTTGGGCTACAAGTAAAGCTCACTCATCCAGCTCTAGATAAGATTTGCTCTCATTGTCTTCGCTCGAAGACAAAGGATTTGGTTGAGCATCACTTCAGTCACTCTGACTTTGTTCACTTGGACCCCACTTAACAGTACGGTGGTTCCTACGACTCAACAAAGAAGAAAAGGAAACAACGAAACATCTAAGTCTTCGCGCTCCATAGTCTTCACACAATGTCTTCTCTCGTCATAGTCTTCAATATGAATATCTTCATATACCACCATTGTCGTCAATGTCTTCATACATTTTTAGGGGTCATCTCCGGTAGGTAAACCGAATCAATGAGGGACTACTACATGTGTTATCCTGCAATTCTCACAAACACATTAGTACCTCAACTAGGTTTGTCGTCAATACTCCAAAACCAAGTAGGGGTGGCACTAGATGCACTTACAATCTCCCCCTTTTTGGTGATTGATGACAAACTGGTTGAAGTTTTCAACGGGGATAAAAGTATGTGAAATTGTAGAGGATAAAGGTATTGTCGTCATAAGTAGTGTCGGAGATATTGACCATGGGTACCCTCGGCGCCTACCCTTGGTATTTTAAGACAAATGACAGCCGCTTGGTCCACTGCGGCCGTCTTCTCATCGAGCCGCCTCCTAGGGTAGTCTGCCCTAGGAGCCGGCTGCCAGCAGGCGGCAGGGACCTAACAGGCGGCTACATCAACACCACCAGCCAGCAGACGGCCCTGCTTTCCTTCCCCAGGAAGCATGCTGGGGGGGCCCCTGCGCACGGAGGCGTGGCTACAGGAGAACATGTCCTTAGAAGATCTATAAGGACGTGGCTATAGTGACCATGTACCTTGGGAATATCTCCTAAGCGGCGGATCAATGTAGCCACGCAACTCGTGACCAAGCATCGGTCAGAGGAGGCCACTATCCCAGTACCCGCAAACGGCGGGGCCAGCAGGCGGCTGGCCCCATCGGTCAGCGGGTAGCTCTTGAACAAACCGCCCCCTGGCAGATGGCGAGGGGAGACGGCCGCCTGGTAACAGACAGCAAACCTCAGCCTAGAAGTCCGAGCCTCATCAAGATGACAGGACTGGGCGAGGCGGCAGCGTACGGCGGGAGGCGATGGTACTGTAGCCATTTCCCTCTCGACGAGGCTGTCGTCAGCAAAAGCATCCCCATAGTGAAAGACAATCACGAGGGGACCGCGGGCGGTGGGCCCCAGGATACAGGCGGCAAAGCCGGTGCCAAAAGGCACTGATGGCCGGGGGCCACAGCGTCGAGTTTACCATTGTACCCCTGGGGGGTAGGCCTATATAAACCCCCCAGGGTCCTCCATGAGGAGGGGTTAGAAGATCGCAAGGTTAAACTCTAGAGAGAGAGAGAGGAGGTGAGCTAGCCTTGTTCATCCTCTTCCTTTGAACCACACAGCTCAAGGAGAAATCTTGTAGCTACTTTAGTGCAATCAGTCATGACGCGGAGCCCCCGCAGAGCAGGACTAGGGGTGTTATCTCCTCGGAGAGCCCCGAACCTGGGTAAGATCTGTAGGCGTCCTAAGTTTCGCTTTATCCCGCTTCCCGAGCCCGGCGACGTTCTTTTGACCCCATGCATGATAAGCCATCCGTTGGCATATGTCGTCCCAAAACCACGACATTTGGCGCCCACCGTGGGGCTAGGTGCACCATCGTCCGGAGACATGTTCTGGACGGGAACCTTGTTCCTTCCTGGCGAGAGTAGCCAGCCCGGCACGCCCGCTGGCGTGGAGACCGGGATGCTTCGCAGCGCTGAGGCTGCATGCGCCGTAAGCGGGCTCGCCGATCTACTCGGCGCCGCCCGCATCCACGACGAACCCTTTCCGGCGGCCGAGCCAGTGGTGCCGGAGAGCTTCCTCGTCGAGCTCCTCGACAAGCTCCACCTCGTCGACGAGCGTGCCTCTAACATGGAGTCAGTGGGCTCTTCTGACCCACCGGTAGACATGATCGTCGACCTCGACGCAGGGCCGGTCGACTCTTTCCCCGAGCACGTGGAGATCGTCAACGACCCTCTTCCCGTTCTTCCGATCTGCAGCACCATCAGCATCGTCACGGACCACGGCGAACCATCGTGCAGAATGGGCCCAGACCCGCTCGAGGCCGCTCTGCAGCACCTCGCCGCCCCTGTCGCGGCGTTAGAGGCGCTCCGCGTCTCGCTCCTCGACAGCGCCAACAAATTGGCTGCCTCCCAATGCCTCACTGAAGTTTACCGCTGCGAAATGGACCGTGCCATTTGTGGCCACCGACTGCTGGCGAGCCTAGCCGAGCCGGCGCTATCCGCGATCACGGCGGGCTGCTAGCAGACATGCTGGGGGCCCCGCGGCCTGTGTACCTCACTCCGTCGGAGAACCTAAGGGCCGCCCAGGCGGCAGTCGATGAGATGGGCCACTTAGAGGGAGACGAGCTCCGTTGCATGACCCAGCGTGCCCGCCAGCTCCTCGACGCTGCTGCTACGCAGCAGGAGGCCCGTCGCCGGGTATCAGAGGCGGGCGCGCACGCCGACAACCGCCCTTTTCGACGGGAGCAAGGAGCCACATCCCACTCTCCAATAGTCGGCGCCACCAACCGGCGAGACTCAGAGCCCGCTGCCAGCCGCAGCCGGCAGACTCGCGTCACCGGCGAGCGCGACGAAGACGGCCGCCCAAGGGCCGTAGAACGACGAGGGGAGCATCCGCCTCCTCCCTGGCGGGAGAGGCGCGTGCCTCCTCCGCCTGTTGACCACCCCTCTCTGGCAGGCCGCTTGGGCCGCCGCGAGGGGGTTGGGGAGAACGACGCCCACCACCACATAGACTGTCTGGCTCACTCCCAGGCGGTTGAAGAAGAAGATGACCTCGGTCCGGCCTGCTTCGGCCCTCGCATCCGCAACGAGCCTTTTCCCAAGGGCTTCGCGCTCCCCAGAGACACCCCCAAGTACAACGGATCAGTGAAACCAGAGGACTGGCTGGTGGATTACTCCACGCGTGTCAGCATAGCCACCGGCAACAGGCGTGTCGCGATGAAGTACGTGCCCCTCATGCTCCAGGGCACGGCTCGGACGTGGTTGAACAGCCTTAAGCCCAACAGCATCAACGGCTGGCTAGACTTCACCGACGCCTTCACTCGCAACTTCACCAGCACCTACAAGCGTCCTCCCAAGCCGCAACAGCTCTCCCTGTGTGTCCAAGGCACAGACGAGTCGGCCCGTGACTATCTGACACGCTGGGCAGAGCTGCGAAACTCTTGTGAAGGAGTGCACGAGGTACAAGCCATCGAGTATTTCACGGCCGGGTGCGGAGAAGGCACCTTACTCAAACAACGGCTCCTGTGCGACGAGCCGGCCACGTTGGATGAACTGCTGAGCATAGCAGACAAGTACGCCACCGCTGACTCCTCCATGAAGACCGAGCTGCAAGTGGATGCTTCTGGCAAGATGACCCCTCCAGCTTCTAAGACGTCGGCCGGAGAATCCAGCCGGCGCCAGCAGACCAACGACCAGAAACGCAAGGCCCACGCGCCGGCTGCCAATAGCCGTCTGGTGGTAGCGGTCGACGGACAGCGGCCAGAAGCTCAAGCAGGACCCAAGTGCCAGAAGGGCGGCAAACCGGTGTGGCAGTCGGCCTTCATCTTTCACCAAGCCTTGGACGCCCCCTGCAAGTTCCACAGCGGCGCGAAGCCTTCCAACCACACCACACGAAAGTGTCATTGGCTCACAAGAATTGCGAGGGGAGAATCTCTGCCTCCGCCGCCTGCTGGACAGCCGGCCCCGCCTCCTAATCCGCCTGCTGCCCGTCCTGGCGGCCAGGTCCAGGACGAATTCCCAGTAGAAAATGGAGCCTATGTTGTCTTCACTAACAAGACGGACGATAGGCACAACCGGCGCCAACAGCGCAGAGAAGTCAACACTGTTGCCGTCAAGAGCCCAAAATTCATGCACTAGTCTGAAAGGCCTGTCAGTTGGAGCTGAGAGGATCACCCGGCTGTCATGCCATCTCCAGGGGCCTATGCCTTGGTCCTGGACGCCACTCTCTCCACTGACAGGCGGGCCTGTCGTTTCTCCCGAGCGCTGGTAGACGGTGGCAGCAGCATCAACATCATGTACCGGGATACCATGGAGAAGTTGGGCATCAAAGAGAAGCAGCTTCAACCTACCAGGATCGTGTTCCATGGCATTGTGCCAGGCCTCTCTTGCTCACCAATTGGCAAGGCCAGGGTCGATGTCCTGTTTGGTGACAAGACGCACTTCCGAAGAGAGCCGGTCTGGTTTGAAGTGGTGAACCTGGAAAGTCCCTATCACGTGATCTTGGGCCGGCCAGCCCTTGCAAAGTTCATGGCAGTCCCCCATTATGCCTACCTCAAGATGAAGATGCCTGGTCCCAAGGGAATAATCACCATAGCCGGGGACTACGAGAAGTCCATTGCATGCGCAACGGCCAGCAGTCGCCTGGCAGAAACCCTTGTTGTGGCTGAGGAAAAGTGCCGTCTGGAGCGGCTGGTGGCAATGGCTGGCGAGCAGCCGACCAAACCAGCCGATCCCAGGGAGGCGGAGCCGCAAGGCTCGTTCCAGCCAACCAAGGATACAAAGAAGATTGCCTTGGACCCGTCTCACCCAGAGCGATTTGCTATCATAGGGTCAAGCCTAGACAGCAAATAGGAAAGCGAGCTCGTCGATTTCCTCCGTGAGAATCGGGACATCTTTGCATGGTCCCCCAAGGACATGCCTGGTGTCCCGACGGATTTCGCCGAGCACAAGTTAAATGTAAGAGAAGATGCAAAGCCTGTCAGACAGCCGCTGCGCCGCCTGTCAGAAGAGAAGAGAAGAGTCGTTGGGGAAGAAGTCGCCCGCCTGCTAGCAGCCGGCTTCATCATGGAAGTCTTTTATCCCGAGTGGCTAGCGAATCCAGTCCTAGTGCGGAAGAAGAACAACAAATGGCGCATGTGCATTGATTACACTAGCCTAAACAAAGCTTGCCCTAAAGACCCGTTTGCTCTGCCACGAATAGATCAAGTGATCGAATCCACAGCCGGATGCGAGCTGTTGTCTTTCCTTGATGCTTATTTGGGGTACCATCAAATCAAGCTTGATCCAGCTGACCGTCTGAAGACCGCCTTCCTCACGCCGTTTGGGGCCTTCTGCTACCTGACCATGACGTTCGGCTTGAGAAATGCCGGCGCCACCTTTCAGCATTGCATGCAGAAGTGTCTCCTCAAGCAGCTTGGCAGGAACGCCCACGTTTACGTGGACGATATTGTGGTGAAGACGAAGAAGAGAGGAACCCTTTTGGAGGATCTCCAGGAAACATTTGAGAACCTGCGCCGCTTTCGGAATAAGCTAAACCCGGAGAAATGCGTCTTTGGGGTACCGGTCGGCCAGCTCCTTGGCTTACTGGTATCTGAACGCGGCATTGAGTGCAACCCCGCAATGATCAAGGCCATTGATAGGATGGAACGACCAACCCGTGTGCGAGATGTCCAGAGATTCACGGGATGCCTGGCATCTCTCAGCCATTTCATCAGCCGGTTGGGAGAAAAGGCACTCCCCCTGTACCAACTGATGAAGAAGACCACGTGCTTCGAGTGGAGCGACCAGGCAGACGAAGCTTTCCAGTAGCTCAAGCGACTGCTGTCCACCCTGCCTGTCCTGGCGGCGCCAGCAGACAAGGAACCCATGTTCCTTTACATAGCCGCCACCAGCCGGGTGGTCAGCACTGTCATTGTGGTCGAGCGCCCAGAAGACGGCAGAGCCTTGCCCGTCCAGAAGCCCGTCTACTACTTGAGCGAAGTGCTATCAGCGTCCAAGCAGAACTACCCCCATTACCAGAAGATGTGCTACGGCGTGTACTTCACCGCCAAGAAACTCAAGCAGTACTTCCAAGAGCATTCTGTCACGATCGTCTGCACGGCCCCGCTTGCTGAAATTATGGGGAACCGAGATGCCTCAGGAAGAGTGGCCAAGTGGGCCACTGAGCTGGCCCCCTTCGCCATCTTCTACCAGACGCGCACCACCATCAAGTCGCAAGCATTGGCCGACTTCCTCGTCGATTGGGCCGAAACCCAGTATCCGCCGCCTGTGCCAGACTCAACCCATTGGCGGATGCACTTTGAAGGGTCAAGGATGCGCACCGGCCTGGGAGCCGGCATCGTCCTCACCTCCCCCAAAGGCGATAAGCTCAAGTATACCCTGCAGATCCACTTCGCCGCCTCCAACAACGTGGCCGAATATGAGGCACTTATCCATGGCATCCGCCGAGTGCTGTGCTACGGTGACTCATACTTGGTTGTCCAGCAGTCGTCTGGGGACTGGGACGCCAAGGACACAAACATGGCAAGCTATCGCTTCCTTGTCCAGCAGATCAGTGGACACATTGATTGCTGCGAGTTCCTCCATGTACCACGAGCTGACAACATGCAAGCGGACAATTTGGCACGAATCGGCTCCACCCGCCAAGCAATACCAGCCGGCGTATCTCTCCAATGCATGCGCAAACCGTCTATCAAGCCTTCACAAGAGTCGGAGTCAATCTTCATACCAGCTGACCCCGGGGCAGGCGCCCTCGCGGTTTCGGCTGCTGGCCCAGAGACTGCCCCAACAGGCGGCTATGACACTCGAACTCTAATAGACGGACCACCTACAGCCGCGCCAGCTCCTGGCCCGGGGACTGCTCCAGCAGACGGCCAGGAGGCGCCGGCTCCAGCAGACGGCTCGGGGACTTCGGATACACAGTAGGCGGCTCAGCCCAGCCCTCCACCTCCCAGCCCAACCACCCAGGTCTCTCTGGCCGAAGCAACTGGAGTCTCAGCGCCGTCTTGGGCACAGCCAATCCTCACATTCCTACTCAAAGGAGAGCTGCCAGCAGAAGAAACTTCGGCACGACAAGTTCAATGCCGAGCCTCAGCTTACACCATTGTCAACAAAGAGCTCGTCAGAAGGAGTGCGACGGGCGTCTTCCAGCGCTGTGTAGAAGCAACAAAAGGGCTGGCCATCCTGAAGGACATTCACCAAGGGGAATGCGGCCACCACGCGGCTTCAAGGTCTCTCGTAGCCAAAGCTTTCCGCCAGGGTTTCTTCTGGTCGACTGCTTTGGACGATGCCAAATATTTGGTAAGAAAGTGCAATGGCTGCCAATGCTTCAGCTCCAAGCAACACTTGCCGGCTTCTGAACTCAAGACTATTCCGATCACTTGGCCATTTGCCGTCTAGGGTCTGGATATGGTAGGACCTTTCAAGACTGCCAGAGGGGGCCTGACACACTTGCTCATGGCAATAGATAAATTCACCAACTGGATCGAAGCCAAGCCAATCAAGAAACTCAATGGCCCAACTGCTATGACATTCATTGCAGACATCACAGTCCGGTATGGTATACCGCACAGCATCATCACCGACAACGGCACAAATTTTGCCAAAGGCGAACTTGCCCGTTTCGGTGCAACTCAGGGCATCCGACTGGACCTAGCGTCCGTTGCCACCCACAGTCTAACGGCCAAGTCGAGCGCGCCAATGGCCTCATCCTATCAAGCATCAAGCCCCGGCTAGTCGAACCTTTGGAGCGGTTAGCCGACTACTGGATCGAAGAACTGTCGTCTGTCCTGTGGAGCCTCAGAACCACTCCGAACAAATCCACCGGCTTCACTCCTTTCTTCCTCGTCTGTGGGGCCGAGGCTGTCATCCCAACGGACATTGAGTTTGACTCACCTCGCGTCACCATGTATACGGAAGCTGAAGCCAAAGAAGCACGCGAAGATGGCGTGGACTTGCTGGAGGAGGCCCGGCTGGTAGCACTCAGCCGCTCCGCCATCTACCAGCAGGGTCTCCGCCGCTATCATAGACGGCGAGTGAAGCCACGCTCCTTCCGTGAGGGAGACCTTGTGCTCCGGCTGATCCAGCGAACAGCCGGCCAGCACAAGCTCTCGGCTCCTTGGGAAGGACCGTTCATCGTCAGCAAGGTACTGGGAAACGATGCCTACTACCTCATTGACGCCCAGAAGCCAAGAGCGCGCAAGAGAGACGACTCAGGCAAGGAGTCGGAGCGCCCATGGAACGCAAATCTTCTTCCTCACTTTTATAGCTGAAAGACAGTATGTGTCGCGCTATCTAAAGTTATTTTGAGAATCAGTGGGAACCCCGAGGAGTTCTCGGGGACTACCCAAACCTTTATCTATATTATAAAAATTATGCCTGTGAATGATTGTTGTTCACTCCTTTGTCCGGCACCGGAGCCTAGCACACGGCCCGGGGACTGGCCGCCTAGCCCTATGTCTAGGGAATTCTCCTTAAAAAGTCAGACAAGTAATGTGATGGCATCCAAGCCCTCTTCTGCATCAAGTCACAGACTCATAGAACGCGGCTGTCCGGCTGGCAGGAGCCAAAGGCAAGAAATGGTGCCCACATGAAAAATGGCAAAGGAAAAAAGACATAGGGCCAGCCGGCCCTTCACACTAACAGTCGGCTGCCAAGCAGCCGGCCAACCGATTCTAGGCTTGGCCAGACCGCCTTCCAGAAGGCGAGATACTTGCCCACCCCGAAAACAGCCAAGTCCCTGACCCAGCCACAGAACCACAGAGTGGATGTCTGGCTGGCAGGACGGCAGTTCAAGGAGTCGGCAAGAAGAAAACCGCCACAAGGAAAATAGGGCAAGGCTAATCCTAGGACTCAGCACAATTGCATAAAAACGATGCAGCATTAAAAAGAATATTTACATCAAAAAGGCATCAAAAGCCGCCTTGCAGTATTAACTTACTAATACACCCAGCGGGTGGAATTGTTCGGATTAACTCTACAAGTCTTACAGAGAAGCAGAACATACAAACGAAAAACTTAAGGTGCGACAGGCTGGGCAGGTGGCACGACGAAGCCGGCTTCCGGGGAGGCTGCCTGGTGGGTCTCGGTCTGGCCGTCTCCTGCAGCAGGCGGGGCCATCACTCCTGGCCCGCTTGTTGAGGATTGGTCAGGCTGGCGACTGGCCGCTGGGTCCGCCTCCTGGGAACTGGTTTCCTCGTCACTGCCTTCCTCCTCCTCATCACCTTCGCTGGAGGCAATCTCTTCGTCCGGCTCCTCCGACGCCACCAAGTCAGGCCGAAGTTGCCAGGTGGCACCACATGGCCCCTGTCATCCAACTCCGGGATGAAGATGGAGGTGTCAGCGTATTCAGCGAGGTCGGCGGCACGTTGGACGAGCTCCTTCTGCTCCGCAGCCAGCTCCGGCTGGGCCTCCGCGCGGAAGGTCTCCACTGTTCAAGGCTCAGGCCAGGATACCATCTCTTGGCGAACTCCAGGGCGGTTCGCGCGCCAGCCCTTGCTGCGGAGCCCTTCCAAGCCTCGAAGCGCTGGTCGGCCGCCTCCAGCCAGGCGGCCGTCCGGCTAGGGGTACGAAGCATTGGCACACCTGGCTAGAGGGTGGCTAAGACCTGGGCGCCAGCACGCTGCAGCCGGCGAAGAAGACGGCGGACCGGCAGAAGACACACCCGAATGGCAAGAAGCTCCTCGGCCGGGGTCCTGGGCGCGTTGGGTGCGATCGCCCGGCCCGCCTGGCGCCTCGCAGCACGCTCGGTCTCGATGGCCTGGGTGGCGGCCACAGAGTAGCCCGGGAAGAACTCTGCCAAGACTAGAAGAAGGATTAGAAGAAAAGAAAGACGGCTGCTACAAACGGCGAAAACAAAATAAAAGGGTAGACGTCTCACCGTCAACCATGTCTCCAATGGCTACATAGCCGTCTTGGAGAGCCGCCTCCTTCTCGGCCCAATTCGAGCGCTCAGTCTCGAATTCGGCCCGCGGAAGGGACTCAGCGTCAGACATCTTGCCAAGCTTGGCTTTGTGAGCCGCCGCCTGGTCCGCCAGCTCCTTGGCCAGGAGATCGCGGTCCTGAGCGGCGAGACCCCGCTCCCACTCCTTAGCGGCCAGCTCTGTCTGGGCCTCGCCCAGCTGGTTGCGGAGGTCGGCTGCGACCACTGGTAAGGGAGAAAGAAAAGAATGAAGGTCAGCAGCAAAAAATATAACCTTGGAATTCCAAGCCGCCAGCTCAGCAGCCGGTTCGGAACTCGGGGACTACACCAAGCGGGTGCACTGATCCGCCCCCGCAAGGAGAAGAGGAGACAGTCACCTCAGCTATTTGCCAAGGCAGCCTGCAGCTGCGCCAGCTCCTGGCGATGAGCGTTGTAGGAGGCCACGCGGAGGTTGTGGTACTCCTGCAACAAGAAGCAAGATCATATCAGGATGTACACTTTGGAGTTCCAATCCGCCTGCTCAGCAGCCGGCTCGGAACTCGGGGACTACACCCAGTGGGTGCGCCGACACGCCCCCACGGAAGAAATTGAAGGAATAAAAACAGAAGAAAACGAAGCGTGTGCTCATCGCGCGCCGGCCACGCGCGTGTGCTCGTCGCGCGCCGGCCACGCGCCGCGCCACCTCCTGCTTCCCGCCGCTGCCGACGCGCCTAGCAGCCCCTGGACGACGCCACGCACCCCTGGACCCTCTCACTTCCCCTCGGTTCCTTCCTCCCCCTCCTGGTGCTCTTCCCCGCGATCGCCCGAACGCCACCGTCGCCGCCGCTCGCCGTAGCCGTGGCTACCGTCCCCCTCTCGCCTCGCCGTAGTGTCCAGAAGCTCCACCCCGCTCCTCTCCTTCTCCTCGCCAAGCTGCCCGACGCCAGAAGCCCTGGAGCGCCGTCGACGACCTCGTCTTCAACCTGCGGCCGTGAAGATCGCCGGCGACCCTGCGCCCGCTCCGACGCATCCCCGAGCTCGCTGACGACGCCTTTGAGATCGCCGTGAGCTCCCCTTTCTTTCCCCCCTTCTTCCGTGCTCGCGCCTGCCCCCTAGCCCCGATTCCTCCTGTGGCCGAAAGCTTCTCGCCGCCGGCCATGGCGTAGCCGTGGCCGCAGCAGCACGGGCCCACAACGGAGCACGGCATCGTGCTCAGGAAGCTCCCCGGAGTCTAACGCACCCACTCCCTCGCCCTCACGTGCACCGTAGCCTCGTTTCCGTCGACGCCCGAACTCCGGCCACCGCTGGACTCGACGCCGGCGACGATTCCGGCCGCTCCAGCTGCTGCCACCTAGCGTGTTGGATGCGCAAGAGGCTGCGCATCCCGTAGCTGCCCTCCGCCGCTCGAATGGTCGACGGAGCCGAGTTTCCGACGCCCTCCGCCGCATTCGGCCTCGCCGGCGGCTAACCACCGGTGGGTTTTGACCCAAACCCACCGGGTTTGACCTCCCCTGAGCCTATGACATGTGGGGCCACCTTTGACTAATTTTTAGTTTAGGGTTTAATTAACTTTTAATTACTGACATTAATCTAATTAGACACTGACATGTGGGCCCTTGTCTAATTAGTTTAGTTTTAAACTTTAGTTATTTAACTGAGTCACTGACCAGTGGGACCCCACTGTCAGGTTTGACTCTGGACAGCCCCTTTGACCTGCTGACATCATGCCTGTGTCATGCTGACGCAGTAATCCAGTTCTGGTTTTAAAATAAATCTTAAATGATTTATTTATTTCAGAATTTGGCCTAAACTTCAAAAAATCATAGAAATTCAACCGTAGCTCAGAATGAAATAATTTATATATGAAAAATTATCAGAAAAATTCAATCTATCCATCTGTACCATTTTCATGCATGACAAATGAAGTTAAACCTACTGTTTATTTGAAAACACATATTTGGCATTTAGAATGCTTATTTTTAAAATTGCATTTGAACCCTTGGTTCAAATGGACTTCTTTCAAATTGAATGCTAGTTGCACTAGCCCAAACAACATCATAACTTCATGCTATATTCATGCATCATATTGTTGCATATGCTTGTGTTTGATTGTCGGCACCGTTCTTCTCGATAGGTCCAGCTCCGGAGACCGATCCAGAGTACCTGTCAGAGGAGCAGTGTTCTGCACGTTGTTTTACCAGGCAAGCAAACCCCCTTGTTCATTCCGATACAATCCCTCTCTTGCTCCTGCTCCCTGTTTTTGCATTAGGACAACAACGGTCTCAACTGCTACTTTATGCTGCGGTAGTTGAACCCATTCCTCTTCATGACCTGTCTTTCCACAGTAAATAGTTGAAACCCACTAGCATGTGTAGGAGTTGATTGAAGCCATGATGTGATCTTACCATGCCTTGCTTGCTATTGCTTAGAGTGTGTCAGGTCTGATTCATCGGGAATGAATTAGAGTGAAATGATATGTTCTGATGCTGAAGGTTAAGTGTGTGAACACGATTTGGTAAAGGTAGTGGTGAGAGGCCATGTAGGAGTACATGGTGGGTTGTCTCACTGGAACCGTCCCTAAGAACTGAGTTCTGTGTATGTTGTCCAATGATCAGCTACTACCACGCATTGGAATGCTTAAGTGCCCCTCTCGACTTATTAATCAACATGATCTCTGTCCAGGAGTTGCAACTAGTTTCTGGCGTTTGTAGGTAGTGTTATTTCTCTACCAGGTGGCACCCGGCAGGGTGGGCTTGGGACAGACTAGGCACACGTGGCCCGGTGTACCGAGTGGCACCCGGATGGTGGGCTCGGGAACCCTGTACACATTGTTTGGGTCCGTGATGGAAACCTCGGCCGGACTCCCTTGCGGATGGAACCCAAATAGGCGATAAACCTGGACGAGAGACTTGTGTGGTTAGTCAAGTCGTGGCCGACACCGTCGCCAGGCTTCCTCTTGAAGGATGCCGAGATACACGACGTGTACCTGGCGGTAAGTGGCGAGAGCGTGTGTGAAGAAGTACACCCCTGCAGGGTTATCATAATCTATTCGAATAGCCGGGTCCGCGGATATGGACTTCTTGGATGCTTACGTGGTACATAGACAACTTGAAGTGGATACTCTAATATACTCAAGACAAGTGTGAGTGCTATGGATGGCCTTCTCGTAGGGAGACGGGGATGAATCCATAGTGGTGTATTGTGTGGTGCTTAGTGGACTCGTGTGCGCCACCTCAAAAGAGTTACCAGCAATCGTAGAATAGGATAGCCACTAAATCAAAGCTGGCTTGCTGCAACTAAACCCCACTATGCCTTCTTGATACAAGTGCATGTATGATAGGATCTGATGTAAGTCTTGCTGAGTACCTTTGTACTCATGTTTGCTTAATTTATGTTTTGCAGATAGGATTGATGTCTCACTAGTAGTTCCGCTTGGACTTCGACAAGTAGCTTGATACCTCAGCTACGATCTTGGACGAGTGTTGTAAATAGTCAGGCTCTTCAGCCTTTTTCATTTGTAGATGTCTGTACTCAGACATGTAGTGCTTCCGCTTGTTGCTTGTATGCTCTGAATGTTGGGTCGTGAGACCCATGCTTGTAATACTTGGCTCCTCGGAGCCTAATGAATAAATACTTTGTTTATTAGAGTCTTGTTGTGATGCCATGTTGTATTTGCACATATTGAGCATATTGCGTGTATGATATTGAAATGCTTGGTATGTGTGGGATCCGACACCTAGTTGTTTACCCTTGGTAGCCTATCTTACAGGGAAATGTCTCCTAGTGTTTTCCACTGAGCCTTGGTAGCTTGCTACTGCTCCGGAACACTTAGGCTGACCGGCATGTGTCCTTCTTCGTTCCTGTGTCTGTCCCTTAGGGGAAATGTCACGCGTTGATCCTTTAAGTCCTTGTAGCTTGCTACGACTTGGGTTCATACGTTGATGACCGACACGTTCGTTGCTGGGTCATGGATGCCTGTCTCTGTAATTTAGTGCCACTTTTGGTTTATAACTGGTCATGTCGGCCCGGGTTCTCTGTCATATGGATGCTAGCGACACTATCATATACGTGAGCCAAAATGCGCAAACGGTCCCGGGCCAGGTAAGGTGGCACCCGTGGGGATACCGTGCGTGAGGCCGCAAAGTGATATGGTGTGTTACATGCTAGATCGGTGTGACTTAGGATCGGGGTCCCGACAGCATTGGTATCAGAGCCTGACTGCCTGTAGGATTACCAAGCCAAACTGGTCGAAGTTGAGTCTAGAAATTCCTTAGTTATATAAGGGAATTGATTGTGGAAGGGAACGTAAGGCTCTTTTTACTCCTTTTACCTCATGTCTTCTGATCTGAGTCATCTTACCTTTCCTACGGGGTTAAGGAACTAGGCTTTCTTTTCCGTCTATCAGGATCACGGGTTACTACTCCGTAGTTCCTTAGGATTGGTTGATCAGAGTCCTATTATTGTTCCAAGTTCTTCCGGTGAAGTTGTTTTAGTACTATCACAGGACCTTGATGTTGAGTTGTTGTACTACCCTTTTCTAGCAGGATGTCTCATTCTGAGCATTTTACTGCCGTTATGCTGCCGGAATTATCCTAGTAGTTCGAGAGATACTAATTTCTTGTTCTACCTTATGCTTCCTATAGTTGTTGATGTTTTCGTCTTCGGTTTCGCTTCTCAGGATGTCTTCAGTTAAGCGAAGCTCAGCTGCTCGTAGACGGAACCACGGAGATGGTAGGGATGAGGTGGATCCTCCCGACCAGCCTTCGTTGGCAGAGTTAATGTTAGAGATGGAGAGAAACAAGCGTGAGTCTAACCGCTTGTTGGCACGTATTGAGGAGAACACCGCACATCAGTGCAAGGAATCGGCAACCATCCATGACTTCATTCGTCTGAAACCACCCACCTTCCATCATCCCATTGAGCCACTCGACGCAGATGACTGGCTCCGTAGTATCACTCACAAGCTGCGTTCTGCGAACGTAGCTGAAGATGACAAGGTCATCTATGCCACTTATCACCTGGAAGGTCCTGCTAGTCCTTGGTGGCAGAACTATGAGGCCATGATTCCAGCTGGCCAGATTCCTACCTGGAGAGTTTTCACCGAGGCTTTTCGTGAGCATCATATTCCTCAAGCCCTTATCGATCGAAAGAGAGAAGAGTTCTGTAGTCTTACACAGGCTAAGATGGCTGTTGATGCTTATAGTCGAGAGTTTGAGAACCTCGCCCGCTATGCTACAGAAGAAGTGTCCACGGACGCCAAGAAGCAGGCTAGGTTCCGGAAGGGTCTCAACCCCAAACTGCGTCGTGATCTCCACTTGCATCATTGCAACACGTTCCAGGCTCTTGTGAACAAGGCCATCAATGCAGAGACAGCTCAACTCACTTACGAGGAGTCTCGTAAGCACACCCTTGATTTGGGATCTTCTTCCGGTTCTAGTTCTCAGAAGCGCCGTATTTGGGTTCCGAACTCTGTTCTTCCACCCACTTATCCTCCGAGGCCATCTTGTGTGGTACCTTATCCAGCTCAGTCTTATGCTCCACCCAAGCCTATTGGCAAACCGCTTGTCAATGCGGGTCCACGACCTACCTCAGGGACTTGCTTTACATGCGGAAAGCCAGGACACTATGCACGTGACTGTTCTCAGGCCAGTCTTGCTCCACCCCAGCCCGAGAAGTCCGTTCCTCGTAGTAAGACACCACGCAAAACTATCATTGCCAATCCAGCTCCCACTAAACATGGACGTGTGCATCACGTCTCAGCTAAAGACGCTCATGATGATCCAAATGTCGTTCTTGGTACACTCCTTGTCAATTGCCATCCGGCTTCGGTTCTGTTCTATACCGGAGCATCTCACTCCTTTATCTCTGAAGGCTATGCTCGTTTGCATGACATGTCATTTTGTGACATGCCAACTCCGCTCGAAATCCAAACCCCGGGGTCTAGATGGCAAACTACCAGAATAAGCCATGGTAATGGAATCCTTGTTGACAGACTTGTATTCCTTGCTTCACTCATAGCCCTCAAGTCTTCAGATATTAACATCATCTTGGGTATGGACTGGATGACAGCTCATCATGCCAAGATTGATTGTTACACTAGGTATGTTCAGCTTACACACCCATCTGGTAAGATAGTCACTGTCTCCACTAGAGTTGCAAAGCGTCAACTCTATTCTCTTAATGCCAGCCCCCTTCCAGACCTTGAAGATATCCCGGTAGTCCGAGATTTTCCGGATGTCTTTCCAGAAGAACTACCAGGTGTTCCACCTGATAGGGATGTAGAGTTCGTCATAGATCTTATCCCAGGAACTGTTCCAATTTCTAGGAGACCCTACAAAATGGCACCCCTAGAACTAGCTGAGCTTAAGAAACAACTTGATGAGTCCTTGCAAAAGGGTTTTATTCGTCCTGGTTCTTCTCCTTGGGCTTGTCCCGTCCTCTTCGTCAAGAAGAAGGATGGCACGGAACGGATGGTTGTAGATTATCGTCCTGTTAATTTGGTCACGATAAAGAACAAGTATCCGCTCCCCAGGATCAACGACCTGTATGATCAGCTCGCTGGATCCTCAGTCTTCTCCAAAATGGATTTGAGGTTAGGCTATCATCAAATCAAAATTAAAAACGGAGACATTCCTAAGACGGCTTTTGTCACTCGTTATGGCCAGTACGAGTACACCGTCATGTCTTTCGGTCTAACCAATGCTCCAGCCACTTTCTCCCGCTTGATGAACTCGATCTTCATGGAGTATCTGGATAAGTTCGTCGTGGTTTACCTCGATGATATTCTTATTTACTCGAAGAACGAGGAAGAGCATGCCGAACATCTTAGACTTGTTCTAGAAAAACTCAGAGAGCACCGCCTTTATGCCAAGTTCTCCAAGTGCGAATTTTGGTTGCCAGAAGTGACCTATCTCGGCCACGTAATCTCAGGGAAGGGCATTGCTGTCAATCCTGAGAGAGTTCAGGCCGTCCTTGATTGGACTCCGCCTGAAACAGTTAAACAAGTTAGGAGTTTCCTTGGTCTAGCTAGCTATTGTCGCCGCTTTGTTGAAAACTTCTCGAAAGTGGCCAAACCTCTCACGGAACTTCTTAAGAAAGATAAAAAGTTTGAGTGGTCCCCACAGTGTGAGCACAGTTTTCAGGAACTGAAAAGACGCCTGACCTCTGCTCCCATACTTGTGCCACCGGATTTCACTAAGGACTTTGTTATCTACTGTGATGCCTCACGACAGAGACTAGGTTGTATTCTTATGCAGGATCGTCGTGTGATTGCCTATGCATCTCGACAGTTGCATCCACATGAGGAGAATTATCCTACACAAGATCTAGAGCTTGCAGCTGTGGTCTATGCACTTAAGACCCGGCGGCATTACCTCCTTGGTAATCGTTGCGAGATCTACACCGATCACAAGAGTCTCAAGTATATCTTCACCCAACCAGATTTGAACCTTAGGCAAAGACGTTGGTTGGAGTTGATCTCAGATTACGACTTAGGAATTACCTACACCCCGGGCAAGGGAAATGTCATGGCTGATGCACTAAGTCGTAAGACCTATTGCAACAATCTCATGTTGCAGCAGGGCCAACCACTTCTCCACGAGGAACTATGTAAGCTTAACCTTCACATTGCTCCTCACGGATTCCTTTCTACCTTGGTGGCGAAACCTACTCTTGAGGATCAGATCATTTCTGACCAGAAGTTTGATAGGGGTGTTGTCCGCATCAAGAGAAACATTAAAAAGGGAGTTGGTGGATGTTTCTCTATGGATGATCGAGGTGTTGTTTTCTTCGAGAATCGCCTGGTGGTTCCCAAGAATCAACATCTGCGACAATTGATCCTAAAAGAGGCTCATGAATCTCCTCTCACGATTCATCCCGGTAGTACTATGATGTATCAGGACCTACGCCAGAGGTTCTGGTGGACTAGGATGAAGAGAGAAATTGCTGAGTTCATTGCTAAATGTGACGTTTGTCGTCGCGTTAAGGCAGAACATCAAAGACCTGCTGGCACCCTTCAGCCTCTAACTATTCCTGAGTGGAAATGGGATAAAGTTGGTATGGACTTCATCACCGGCTTTCCCAGGACCAAGAGAGGGAATAATGCTATCTTCGTAGTCATTGATCGTCTCTCCAAAGTGGCTCACTTCCTACCTGTTCGAGAGAGTATCACTGCTAGTCAGCTTGCTGACTTGTATATTTCTCGAATAGTGTCACTTCATGGTGTCCCACTAGAGATCAATTCAGACCGTGGTAGTCTTTTCACTTCTCATTTCTGGGAGAGTTTCCAGACTGCCATGGGCACCCATCTTTCTTTCAGTACCGCTTTCCACCCTCAGTCAAGTGGTCAAGTGGAACGGGTTAACCAAATTCTTGAAGACATGCTTAGAGCTTGCGTTATCTCTTTCGGTATGGATTGGGAGAAATGTCTTCCTTTCGCCGAGTTTGCTTATAACAATAGCTATCAATCTAGTCTCAAACAAGCTCCTTTTGAAATACTCTATGGACGAAGATGTCGAACACCTTTGAACTGGTCAGAAACCGGCGAAAGACAATTCTTCGGACCGGATATGATCCAGGAAGTAGAAGAGCAAGTTCGTATCATTCGTGAGAATTTGAAATCAGCCCAGTCTCGTCAAAAGAGCCAGTATGATCGTCATCATAAGGAAGTGGCTTACGAGATTGGTGACAAAGCTTATCTTCGGGTTACTCCTTTGAAGGGTACCCATCGTTTCGGTATCAAGGGCAAGTTGGCTCCTCGTTACATTGGTCCTTTTCGCATTCTTGCTAAACGAGGAGAGGTTGCCTACCAATTGGAACTACCCCCACATCTTTCTCGAGTTCATGATGTCTTCCACGTCTCTCAACTCAGGCGTTGCTTCTCGGATCCCATCCGCGGAGTGGACCACGAAACGCTTGATTTCCAAGATAACCTCACATATCGAGAGTATCCCGTTCGCATTCTGGATCAAGCAGAGCGTGTCACTCGACGTCATAACATCAAGTTTCTCAAAGTTCAGTGGTCCCATCATTCCGAGCGAGAAGCTACTTGGGAGCGAGAAGATCGTCTCCGACTAGAGTACCCCACTTTCTTTCCGCCTACTCCTGAATCTCGGGACAAGATTCTTTCGAGTGGAGGCGAGTTGTCACAACCCTAGTTCTGGTATGCACTAGGTTAGCTCTTGTGGTTTGCATCATGTTTAAATTTCAAATGAAATTGAAATGAGGACTTGTGAAACCCTCAGAAACCCTATTGAAAATGACCCAAATAAAAGTTGCTCCAAAAAGGTCCAAGAAAATGTTCATGTGGCCCTCTAAAAATATTGGTCAGAGATAAAAATCAAACCAATATTATTAGGAGCTCATAAGTATTCATTTTGGGCATTTGGAATTAATGCAATAGTTATTTGCATTGGATATATATATATAATATATTTTATATATGTCCAAAATTCTGGTTCTTTATTTTTAGGGGTTTGGGTTAATTCCTAGGTCCCTGCAAAATAAACTGTCAGAAGAAAATAAATGATTTAGTTTAGAAATTAAATCAAAACAAATGTCAGAAGAAAATAGAAAAGAAAAATAAAAAGGGCAGGCTTACCTGTGCTGGCCCAGCACAGCACGGCCTGGCCGGCCCAGCTGGCCAGCCCAGCCCGCTCCTCCCTGTCGTCTTCCTCCTCGACAGAAGGACGAGCGTGTGCTCGTCGCGCGCCGGCCACGCGCCGCGCCACCTCCTGCTTCCCGCCGCTGCCGACGCGCCTAGCAGCCCCTGGACGACGCCACGCACCCCTGGACCCTCTCACTTCCCCTCGGTTCCTTCCTCCCCCTCCTGGTGCTCTTCCCCGCGATCGCCCGAACGCCACCGTCGCCGCCGCTCGCCGTAGCCGTGGCTACCGTCCCCCTCTCGCCTCGCCGTAGTGTCCAGAAGCTCCGCCCCGCTCCTCTCCTTCTCCTCGCCAAGCTGCCCGACGCCAGAAGCCCTGGAGCGCCGTCGACGACCTCGTCTTCAACCTGCGGCCGTGAAGATCGCCGGCGACCCTGCGCCCGCTCCGACGCGTCCCCGAGCTCGCTGACGACGCCTTTGAGATCGCCGTGAGCTCCCCTTTCTTTCCCCCCTTCTTCCGTGCTCGCGCCTGCCCCCTAGCCCCGATTCCTCCTGTGGCCGAAAGCTTCTCGCCGCCGGCCATGGCGTAGCCGTGGCCGCAGCAGCACGGGCCCACAACGGAGCACGGCATCGTGCTCAGGAAGCTCCCCGGAGTCTAACGCACCCACTCCCTCGCCCTCACGTGCACCGTAGCCTCGTTTCCGTCGACGCCCGAACTCCGGCCACCGCTGGACTCGACGCCGGCGACGATTCCGGCCGCTCCAGCTGCTGCCACCTAGCGTGTTGGATGCGCAAGAGGCTGCGCATCCCGTAGCTGCCCTCCGCCGCTCGAATGGTCGACGGAGGCGAGTTTCCGACGCCCTCCGCCGCATTCGGCCTCGCCGGCGGCTAACCGCCGGTGGGTTTTGACCCAAACCCACCGGGTTTGACCTCCCCTGAGCCTATGACATGTGGAGCCACCTTTGACTAATTTTTAGTTTAGGGTTTAATTAACTTTTAATTACTGACATTAATCTAATTAGACACTGACATGTGGGCCCTTGTCTAATTAGTTTAGTTTTAAACTTTAGTTATTTAACTGAGTCACTGACCAGTGGGACCCCACTGTCAGGTTTGACTCTGGACAACCCCTTTGACCTGCTGACATCATGCCTGTGTCATGCTGACGCAGTAATCCAGTTCTGGTTTTAAAATAAATCTTAAATGATTTATTTATTTCAGAATTTGGCCTAAACTTCAAAAAATCATAGAAATTCAACCGTAGCTCAGAATGAAATAATTTATATATGAAAAATTATCAGAAAAATTCAATCTATCCATCTGTACCATTTTCATGCATGACAAATGAAGTTAAACCTACTGTTTATTTGAAAACACATATTTGGCATTTAGAATGCTTATTTTTAAAATTGCATTTGAACCCTTGGTTCAAATGGACTTCTTTCAAATTGAATGCTAGTTGCACTAGCCCAAACAACATCATAACTTCATGCTATATTCATGCATCATATTGTTGCATATGCTTGTGTTTGATTGTCGGCACCGTTCTTCTCGATAGGTCCAGCTCCGGAGACCGATCCAGAGTACCTGTCAGAGGAGCAGTGTTCTGCACGTTGTTTTACCAGGCAAGCAAACCCCCTTGTTCATTCCGATACAATCCCTCTCTCGCTCCTGCTCCCTGTTTTTGCATTAGGACAACAACGGTCTCAACTGCTACTTTATGCTGCGGTAGTTGAACCCATTCCTCTGCATGACCTGTCTTTCCACAGTAAATAGTTGAAACCCACTAGCATGTGTAGGAGTTGATTGAAGCCATGATGTGATCTTACCATGCCTTGCTTGCTATTGCTTAGAGTGTGTCAGGTCTGATTCATCGGGAATGAATTAGAGTGAAATGATATGTTCTGATGCTGAAGGTTAAGTGTGTGAACACGATTTGGTAAAGGTAGTGGTGAGAGGCCATGTAGGAGTACATGGTGGGTTGTCTCACTGGAACCGTCCCTAAGAACTGAGTTCTGTGTATGTTGTCCAATGATCAGCTACTACCACGCATTGGAATGCTTAAGTGCCCCTCTCGACTTATTAATCAACATGATCTCTGTCCAGGAGTTGCAACTAGTTTCTGGCGTTTGTAGGTAGTGTTATTTCTCTACCAGGTGGCACCCGGCAGGGTGGGCTTGGGACAGACTAGGCACACGTGGCCCGGTGTACCGAGTGGCACCCGGATGGTGGGCTCGGGAACCCTGTACACATCGTTTGGGTCCGTGATGGAAACCTCGGCCGGACTCCCTTGCGGATGGAACCCGAATAGGCGATAAACCTGGACGAGAGACTTGTGTGGTTAGTCAGGTCGTGGCCGACACCGTCGCCAGGCTTCCGCTTGAAGGATGCCGAGATACACGACGTGTACCTGGCGGTAAGTGGCGAGAGCGTGTGTGAAGAAGTAAACCCCTGCAGGGTTATCATAATCTATTCGAATAGCCGGGTCCGCGGATATGGACTTCTTGGATGCTTACGTGGTACATAGACAACTTGAAGTGGATACTCTAAAATACTCAAGACAAGTGTGAGTGCTATGGATGGCCTTCTCGTAGGGAGACGGGGATGAATCCATAGTGGTGTATTGTGTGGTGCTTAGTGGACTCGTGTGCGCCACCTCAAAAGAGTTACCAGCAATCGTAGAATAGGATAGCCACTAAGTCAAAGCTGGCTTGCTGCAACTAAACCCCACTATGCCTTCTTGATACAAGTGCATGTATGATAGGATCTAATGTAAGTCTTGCTGAGTACCCTTGTACTCATGTTTGCTTAATTTATGTTTTGCAGATAGGATTGATGTCTCACTAGTAGTTCCGCTTGGACTTCGACAACTAGCTTGATACCTCAGCTACGATCTTGGACGAGTGTTGTAAATAGTCAGGCTCTTCAGCCTTTTTCATTTGTAGATGTCTGTACTCAGACATGTAGTGCTTCCGCTTGTTGCTTGTATGCTCTGAATGTTGGGTCGTGAGACCCATGCTTGTAATACTTGGCTCCTCGGAGCCTAATGAATAAATACTTTGTTTATTAGAGTCTTGTTGTGATGCCATGTTGTATTTGCACATATTGAGCATATTGCGTGTATGATATTGAAATTCTTGGTATGTGTGGGATCCGACACCTAGTTGTTTACCCTTGGTAGCCTATCTTACAGGGAAATGTCTCCTAATGTTTTCCACTGAGCCTTGGTAGCTTGCTACTGCTCCGGAACACTTAGGCTGACCGGCATGTGTCCTTCTTCGTTCCTGTGTCTGTCCCTTAGGGGAAATGTCACGCGTTGATCCTTTAAGTCCTTGTAGCTTGCTACGACTTGGGTTCATACGTTGATGACCGACACGTTCGTTGCTGGGTCATGGATGCCTGTCTCTATAATTTAGTGCCACTTTTGGTTTATAACTGGTCATGTCGGCCCGGGTTCTCTGTCATATGGATGCTAGCGACACTATCATATACGTGAGCCAAAATGCGCAAACGGTCCCGGGCCAGGTAAGGTGGCACCCGTGGGGATACTGTGCGTGAGGCCGCAAAGTGATATGGTGTGTTACATGCTAGATCGGTGTGACTTAGGATCGGGGTCCCGACAGCTGCCGTAGCCTCCGCCGGCGCCGGCTGGCAGCGGGACCTGCCCTGCGCCGCCCAGCACCCCCTTCCTCGCATCGCTCGCCGGCAGCTTCGCCGCTGTCGCGGCTCCTGCTCGCTCGCGGGCTGCATCGGGCGCACAGCGCCCAGAGATCGTGCGCCCGAACCCCGCCTGCCCGCTACGCCCGCCCCGCTATGGCCCTCCTAGGCCTATGACGGATGGGGCCCAGCCCCCATAAATAAATAAATAAAAGGGTTAAAAAATGTGTTAAAATAAATTAATTAATAATCAATAAATTAATTAATGAGTTAATTAAGGTAATTGATCATGTTTAGCTAATCTAATTAAAACAAATTAATCTAATCAATTAGTTAGTCTAATTAACCTATTTAGTTAGTCCGAGACAATGACGTGCGGGCCCCGTTGGTCAGTTTGACTGGTCGACGGTCATAGTTGACCACTGGTGTCATCGTGACATCATACTGCTGTAATAAAGATTTTTGAATTAAAATATTTCAGAATATTGCTAAAACTTTAGAAAATCATATAAAATAATCTCTAACTCAGATGAAAATGTTTTATATATGAAAATCGCTAAGAACGATGAGATGAATCCGAATACACGGTCCGTTCATCCGCCACATGTCCCTATCATAGTGAACCTGCAACTTTCCCCCTCCGTTTCAACTGACCGAAAACACGAAACGCCGGTGATACTTTCCCGAGTGTTACCCCCCTTCGCCGGTACCGTGTACCACCGCGTTAGAGCACCCTAGCACTGCGTGTTAACTTGTCGTGCTTCTTTATTGCATCTGTATGCTTTGTATTTATTGTTTCTCCCCCCTCTTCTCTTCGGTAGACCCCGAGACCGAAGATGCCTCGGTGATCGACAACGGTGTTGACGACCCCCCCTTCTTGCCAGAGCAACCAGGCAAGCCAACCCCCTTTGGTCATTCCGATATCGCCCATTCACTTCTCTCTTATGATTGCATTAGAACTGCTACTGCTTTTCGTATGATCCTATTCTGATGCATAGCCCGTTGTTGATACTACTTTCATACCTTACATGTTTATACTAAACTGTTTAGTATAGGCGGTTTAGAGATCCCCAAGTGACCCCCCACTTTGTCCTATCTGCCCCGCTGGATTATCAGAAGGCCCGATCAATAGGATCGAAGACCAAGACCGGGCACCGCACATCACTTTCCCCTTAGTTGCTCGACTCTACTGGGTTACTATCGAGTGTCGAGGGTGAGACCTCATCAGTACTTCTGATGTTAACCTTGTAGGTTAGTTCATCGGTTGTGGTCATCGAGGGTGATTCCTCTTTCTCCACTCCCAATAACGACACTGTCGTGCAACTCCTCAAGAATGGACCTCGAGGGTGACTCCTCTTTCGTTCACCTTGACGATAAACATCAGGTGGAATTCCATCAAGGGTGATTTCCTCAGGTTTCCCTTTGGTGTTAGACACACAGTTACTATGGTTACTATGACTTTACACTGAACCTGGTTACTAAAGATGGGTCGGCCCTGAGGGGTACCCATGCGAGCTTAATTGCGAGTGATGTGTAGTCGGTTTGACCTGGAAGGTGCCCGCGATATAATTACGAGGCGTGGCCAGGCACTCGCCCTTGCCACAAGTCCTCGAGACGGGGCGATGGCGTCACATGTTCGTGAGTCTCTGCTCGTTACCGCGCGTTCCCAAGACACTAAACGGTTTGGATATTTGATCCGAGGGGCCTCTCGCCCGATAGCGCTAACCATCACGTGGGCATAGTATGGGCGTTTTGCGTTGTATGCATCAGCCGAAGCTTAACTGACATCATTGCGACTGAGCGGCGCGCGCCGGGTTGGACTGTGTAAGCACCTACCTTTTTAAGGAGGTTGCCCAGGTCTGCTAATCGGCCGCGTACGCAACATGCAGGAGTTCCCGGTGCGATTGGCCCATGACCCCTGGGGGCATAGGGTTTAGTTCTATGTGCATGACCTCTCTATTAAGCCTAGGTCGGGTTGCGGCGTATTGTTTGGCCGAGGGCGAGCATGACCTGATGGTGTGTCCGGGCGGAGTTAAGCAAGCTTGATGGTTAAGTTGGTGCACCGCTGCAGGGAAGAAAACATCTATCGATAGCCTGTTCTACGGTAACGGACACTTGGAGTTGTATCCTGATCGCTACAACTAGAACTTGATGCCGAGGCATTGTTTGGATATGTTGCTTCGGGAGTCGAGAAAGGATCCCGGTGCGTTGGAACAAAAACATAAATATGACTTATGCTATACTACTCTATTCCCCCCTGTTGATGCAAGACGGTGGTTTCTAGAAGATGCTAGTCTTCGATAGGGCTAGCTTCTTCCCCTCTTATTCTGGCATTCTGCAGCTTAGTCCATAGATACTACCCTTTTCATTGATACCGATGCATATGTAGTGTAGATCCTTGCTTGCGAGTACTTTGGATGAGTACTCGCGGTTGCTTTGCTCCCCCTTTTCCCCCTTCTTTCTTCTTGCTGGTTGATGCAACCAGATGGTGGAGTCCAGGAGCCAGATGCCACACTTGACGAGTGCTACTACCCCGACGGAGCCTACTACTACGTGGAGACAGCTGATGACCAGGAGTAGTTAGGAGGTGCCAGGCAGGAGACCTTGCCTTTTCGATCGTGTTGTTTTTGTGCTAGCCTTCTTAAGGCAAACTTGTTTAACTTATGTCTGTACTCAGATATTGTTGCTTCCGCTGACTCTTGTGTATTCGAGCTTATGTATTCGAGCCCTCGAGGCCCCTGGCTTGTAATATAAAGCTTGTATTATTCTATTTGTGTCTAGAGTTGTGTTGTGATATCTTCCAGTGAGTCCCTGATCTTGGTCGTACACATTTGCGTGCATGATTAGTGTACGGTCAAATCGGGGGCATCACAAGTTGGTATCAGAGCCGACTACCTGTAGGAACCCCCTTTCCAACTCCTTGGCCGAAATTGAGTCTAGTCTTCGAAAATTTGTTTTACTAACATGGCTGTGTGGCTTACGGGCCCACGTCGGCATTGGGTGGTATTAGGATCTTTTACTCCTCGTCTATACTCTAGGACTCTGTTCTCTCTTTTATTCGGGTTAAATAAATTTACTAACTAGATTAGGTTCTCATAATGACTTTCCCTGGAGAGCCCCTTCATTCCAGACGGTTGCCCGCTTCACCAGAAGACTTCGAAGATACTCTCAGATCTACTCCCGAGAACTTGTGTTCATTTCTTTTACAATCCATAATACCGTTGAATCCTTATGGGTAACTGCATACCCTCGCCGTTCATACTTCCATCCCTAGTTGTTCTTGTTATTACAAGATACCCGAAAGTATTCTTTGACTTTCGAGAATCCTTTTTCCTGCTGCTTTGCAACTCCTTTTCCGCATGAATACATGTATGAATAATTCATCACACTTACTAGGGGTTCGTTCATCCCCAGTTGTTCATGCATTTCACAGAGGTCTTTGAAACACTATTTAATCTTCCAAAATCCTCAGGAACCTATTGCTCTGGAAAGTTTTACCTGCTTGCATTATGGTTAATTCCATATGTATAGCAATATTAATTAAAATCCTTTGTGATTGACTTTATGATATTATTGATTCAATAGGTTGCAAATACTTGCAATCATCATTCAAACTAGAATTCGTTCTTCCAGCTCAGACATCATTCCGAATATGAGCTGGTTCTCGACCAATCTGTTTATCGTCGATTCTACCCCTAAGTCTATTCAACTTATGCATCCTTTAACAGAGCATTTGCTTCTGATCCTTTGGTTTGGAAATCGTAATTCCTTTGCATCCGAGCTTGAATTAGTCGGTTGTTTCTATAATCTGATCCCCTGTATTCTTTCTTCTTCTGGTTGACTACCGATGCTCACCTCAGATCCCTTGTAGACCACTGGATCCTTTGTTGGATTTTATCCGACAGTGGCCTTCATATTCAAATACCTTGTGAGTACTGCCATGATATATAATGCCTTGGGTAAAAATATATCATCTGCTTTCTCAACCATGCTCTGCTTTCGAGCTTGTATAATTTGCTCCTCAAGTTTGCGTAGTATGAGCATAAGATGCCCCGATGGGTTGAACTTATGCCTTCCTTAATCTGTGCGAACCCGAAAGTTTTCCAAGGTTCATACTCCTCTGGTAATTCACCAGGCAAGTCTTCGCAATCAATTCATTTTTAATAGAGCAGTGAATGAAAGCTTATACATTGAAGAAGTGGGAGTCAACCTTGAGCTTTCTGTTCATGCCCATGGACACGATGTAGATCTTATCCTTAAAGCTTCTCTTAAATAAATTATCCCCTTGATATAAGTGCATCTTATATCTGGGATCTGGCCTTTTCCAATCATGGTTCCGACCATGCTCTCCTTTAAATACATATCTCGGACAAGTTAAACCACTTGTCCTCTGCAGGTCAATGCACCTGTCCAACCTCTATTATAATCTACCTTCGAGTATTACCTCGTGGTATCTCGATAATTTCACAGAACCATATTACTTCTTATGAGCTCTTCTTCAAGTATTACTTCTCACCGGTTCCAATTTTCCCCGGGTTCTGAGTTGTTATACACTCAAGGACATCGATAAGAGAATCAAGTCCGCACTCCGATTCAGTAACTCTAAGTAATCTCCATTGCTTATGAGTTTATTAATTCTTCAAGTCGTATCTAGCATGATCAGCTATATCATTATCGTGCATCTTTTTAAACTGTGCTACCTGGTCCTTCTTCACGGAGCACAATTTTGGTAATGAGCTAAGCTTACGCCGATCTTCCTCGGCATATCATTCACCTTGAACAACTAGCTTGAATTCAAGTTTGTAATGTACTAGTGGTTTCAATAACCTTTCGTTCCATCATTCATTTAACTTGTTGTCATCGCCGATCGATTACATCCTAATGAAATCTCTCGACAAATGTGTTGTGATCATCATCAACAATGATTTGCCTTCTTCCAAGTTGTGAATCGAATTCATGATGGGAAATACCATCCTTTCCCCTCGATGATTTGTATATTCCGGCATTCCCTCCAACACAAACTTGTTCCTTGTTATCCGACTTATGATATGCTCTACCTTGGAGTACTACCATCTTTCATATCAAGAATGTCGTGAGAATTTCACCACATCTTAAGAATTCTTTATACAGGTGATACTTCTTGCCATATCCGCTCATTCCTTAGTCCCCGTGTTGTTTCTAACCGGAAACCCAATAATTGAAGTATGGCGTGCAAATCCAAAACTTCTAGCAAACCGAATGCTTTGAAGTGAATGGTCGATAGTTTCATTCCAACCCTTTTGGTTATTAAACCTCCATGCTGACATCGATCTTGCTACTGGTACGTATTCCAGGTGCATTTCGTTCAATACTTAATTGTGGATGTTCTCCACGAACACACTTCATTACCTATCCTGGTATATCCAAAGTCTGATCTTTACCCAATGACCATGTCGGTGCTATCTCAAAGCATGTATGTGGTACTCCGAAGATCCACAAGAGCATTGTAAGTGCAATGCTAAATGTTCTTGAGCAACTGTCCAGCATCGTTGTGTGGGTACATACCATAATTCTTCTTACCCCTTTTATCTATATGGACATGACTTTGATCTCCTGGCACGCATATCATGCCCTACTTAATCTTGGGAATGATATACTCCTTTTCATTGTGTTTAAACACATTTTCCTTTCCATGTGATTGTTTAACCTTTCTTTGGTCTACATATAATCTAAGCAGTAATACTTTTCTGCTTAAGTGAACACCTTAGTGTACAACTCTTTCAGTAAGACCATGTTACTAATGTTGATAACATCTCGATAACCACCGATGGACGAGAACTTTTCCTATTGGTCCGCCTCGTTTCAACGAGCAGGAAAATGGTTCTCTTCGTCCCTCGCCCTTGGTACCGATGTTATTGCCGGCATAACTGACATGCTATCCTCTGACATGGCTTGCTTACATGATCGTGCTAGACGTCATCGCCCTTCCTACTATTAACCCACATGGTGGGCCCATAACCCACAGTTCCACAGGATCGAAACCTGACTATCCTGTACACCCATGTTCCCAAGGTTATTCCTCACGCTTGACTTCGTATGTTGATCATGAGCCACCTTCCTAGAGATGTTCTATTCTGGTTTCAACCGCAATATTTATTCTGTTGGTCTGAATCCCTTTTTCACACTCTGTTCAGGTATCAGTCGTTTGTCCATTCGCTTGAAACTTCCTATTGTACCTTTGTACTTTGCTCTCGACATTTTATTAAGTTTCAACTCGAGAGATACTTCTGCCTCGTTCCCTGTTTTGTTCACCAGATAATTAACCCTATAAGGGTCAGTTCTCCCGAAGTTACCATTACTTCCCCACTTAAATCTCGGGACAAGATTTCTAATAGTGGAGGAGATTTGTAACGCCTGGATAATTAAGCTACAGTAATCCTTCGCTAATGATGCCACGTCACCACTGTTACTGTTGCTAATCCTCGCTTGATCCAAATCTTAGTTCGAACTCAAATTCGAACTAAAGCTTAAAATTCAAATTTCTCAAACATTGAAAAATAAAATGTTCAGAGTGTAGCAAATATTCCATAACTAATTATGGTGGTGACCCAACATCTTTTGTAAAGTATTGAACTTCCTTTTGAGAATATAACAGGGTTTAAACAATTAATTAAATGCCTATTGAATAATAATAATTGCAAACTATTTAATTAAATATTAAACTAAATGTTGCAGTGGTATAATTAGTAAAACCAAGTCATGTGTTGTCCCTATAATTTTTAAAGCTAATTGGTGTTAAAAAGGAATATAATAAAACTAAAGCTGTAAAAAGAAAGGGTTGAACAAAAGCAGAAAGCCCTCGCTCCACTATTCCCCTGGGACTCGGTCCACCCAGCCGGCCCATGTCGCCGTGGGGATAAGACCGAGCTCCCCCCCCCTCTCCTCGTCAGCTCCGTGGGATATTTCCCCCTTCTTCCTCTCCCACCTCACGCTGCTCTCGTCTCATCGCACAAGGCCGAGCCGCCATCGACATGTATCACCTCACCCACGAGCTCTCCTTCGTCCTCATGCCTGGAGACCGGCCCCCACAGCCCTGCCGTGTTCTGCTACATCCTCTACGCCAACGTAAACAAGACGGAGGCCACTCCATCGCCGGATCCTCGTCATCTTCCACCTCGGACACCGCCGCCCTCGCCATCGAAATCCGGCCACCTCGAGCCTCCCTTGAGCCCACGTTGCTCCTCTATAGGCTCCTGGTGAGCCTCCCGTTCCTTCCCTCTCTCTACGCACCTGCAGTCGCCCCGTAGACGTCGTCTCCTTCGTTGCCGAGCCAGCCGCCGTTGGCCTCGCCTTTGCAGCCTCCCTCTACCGGCTGCTGCCGCCGCCTCTAGCGCCGCTGCCGATGCCGCCTACTGCCACCGCCGACCCGCATTGGCCGCGGCCCTCCTCCGCCCTTGCCCACGTGGCTGCGCCGCCCCCACTCTCCCCTCCACTCGCCGGCCGGCCGCCCATGTCGCCGCGCTTGCCTCTGCTCCGACCGAGCCCAGCGCCCAGGCACGCCGCCCCATACTGCTCCTCCCTGCCCCGTGCTGCTCCCCGCCGCGGCCTCCCGCAACTGCAGGCCGTCTCCCAGTGTCGCGCCTGCCGCGCCTCCATCCGCCGCTACCGGCGCCCTCCCGCTCACCGGCCGCATCCCAAGGTCGCGTCGCCGCTGCCGCAGCCTCCGCCGGCGCCGCCCGGCAGCGGTGCCGGCCCTGCGCCGCCCAACACCCCCCTTCCTCGCATCGCTCGCCGGCAGCTTCGCCGCTGCCGCGGCTCCTGCTCGCTCGCGGGCTATATCGGGCGCACAGCGCCCAGAGATCGTGCGCCCGAACCCCGCCTGCCCGCTACGCCCGCCCCGCTATGGCCCTCCTAGGCCTATGACGGATGGGGCCCAGCCCCCATAAATAAATAAATAAAAGGGTTAAAAATGTGTTAAAACAAATTAATTAGTAATCAATCAATTAATTAATGAGTTAATTAAGGTAATTGATCATGTTTAGCTAATCTAATTAAAATGAATTAACCTAATCAATTAGTTAGTCTAATTAACCTATTTAGTTAGTCCAAGGCAATGACGTGCGGGCCCCGTTGGTCAGTTTGATTGGTCAACGGTCATAGTTGACCGCTGATGTCATCCTAATGTCATACTGCTGTAATAAATATGTTTGAATTAAAATATTTCAGAATATTGCTAAAACTTTAGAAAATCATATAAAATAATCTGTAACTCGGATGAAAATGTTTTATATATGAAAATCGCTCAGAACGACGAGATGAATCCGAATACGCGGTCCGTTCATCCGCCACATGTCCCTAGCATAGTGAACCTGTAAATTTCCCCCTCCGTTTCATCTGACCGAAAACACGAAACGACGGGGATACTTTCCCGAGTGTTACCCCCTTCGTCGGTACAGTGTACCACCGCGTTAGAGCACCCTAGCACTGCGTGTTAACTTGTCGTGCTTCTTTATTGCATCTGTATGCTTTGTATTTATTGTTTCTCCCCCCTCTTCCCTCCGGTAGACCCCGAGACTGAAGATGCCCCGGTGATCGACAACGGTGTTGACGACCCCCCTTCTTGCCAGAGCAACCCGACAAGCCAACCCCCTTTGATCATTCCGATATCACCCATTCTCTTCTCTCTTATGCTTGCATTAGAACTGCTACTGCTTTCCGTATGATCCTATTCTGATGCATAGCCTGTTGTTGATACTGCTTTCATACCTTACATGTTTATACCAAACTGCTTAGTATAGGCTAGTTAGAGATCCCCCAGTGACCCCCCACTTTGTCCTGTCTGCCCCGCTGGATTATCAGAAGGCCCGATCAACGGGATCGAAGACCAGGACCCGGCAACGCACATCACTTTCCCCTTAGTTGCTCGACACTACTGGGTTACTATCGAGTGCCGAGGGTGAGACCTCATCAGCACTTCTGATGTTAACCTTGTAGGTTAGTTCATCGGTTGTGGTCATCGAGGGTGATTCCTCTTTCTCCACTCCCGATAACGACATTGTCGTGCAACTCCTCAAGAGTGGACCTTGAGGGTGACTCCTCTTTCGTTCACCTTGACGATAAACATCAGGTGGAATTCCATCGAGGGTGATTTCCTCAGGTTTCCCTTTGGTGTTAGACACACAGTTACTATGGTTACTATGACTTTACACTGAACCTGGCTACTAAAGACGGGTCGGCCCTGAGGGGTACCCGCGCAAGCTTAATTGCGAGTGATGTGTAGTCGGGTTGACCTGGAAGGTACCCGTGATATAATTACGAGGCGTGGCCGGGCACTCGCCCTTGCCGCAAGTCCTCGAGACTGGGTGATGCGGTCTTATGTTCGTGAGTCTCTGCTCGTTACCGCGCGTTCCCAAGACACTAAACAGTTTGGATATTTGATCCGAGGGGCCTATGGCCCGATAGCGCTAACCATCACGTGGGCATAGTATGGGCGTTCTGCGTTGTATGCATCAGCCGAAGCTTAAATGACGTCGTTGCGACTGAGCAGCGCGCGTCGGGTTGGACTGCGTAAGCACCTACCTTTTTAAGGAGGTTGCCCAGGTCTGCTCACCGGCCGCGTACGCAACGTGCATGAGTTCCCAGGGCGATTGGCCCATGACCGCTAGGCACAGGGTTTAGTCCGGCGTGCATGACCTCTCTATTAAGCCTAGGTCGGGTTGAGGCGTATTGTTTGGCCGAGGGCGGGCATGACCTGATGGTGTGTCCGGCCGGAGTTAAGCAAGCGTGATGGGTAAGTTGGAGCACCCTTGCAGGGAAGAAAACATCTAACGATAGCCTGTCCTACGGTAACAGACAGTTGGAGTTGTATCCCGATCGCTACAACTAGAACTGGATGCTGAGGCATTGTTTGGATATGTTGCTTCGGGAGTCGAGAAAGGATCCCGGAGCGTTGGAACAACAACATAAATATGACTTATGCTATACTACTCTATTCCCCCCGTTGCTGCAAGACGGTGGTTTCTAGAAGATGCTAGTCTTCGATAGGGCTAGCTTCTTCCCCTCTTATTCCGGCATTCTACAGCTTAGTCCACATATACTACCCTTTTCATTGATACCAATGCATATGTAGTGTAGATCCTTGCTTGCGAGTACTTTGGATGAGTACTCACGGTTGCTTTGCTCCCCCTTTTCCCCCTTCTTTCTTCTTGATGGTTGATGCAACCAGATGGTGGAGTCCGGGAGCCAGGTGCCACACTTGACGACTGCTACTACCCCGACGGAGCCTACTACTACGTGGAGACAGCTGACGACCAGGAGTAGTTAGGAGGTCCCAGGCAGGAGGCCTTGCCTTTTCGATCGTGTTGTTTTTGTGCTAGCCTTCTTAAGGCAAACTTGCTTAACTTATGTCTGTACTCATATATTGTTGCTTCCGCTGACTCTTGTGTATTCGAACTTATGTATTCGAGCCCTCGAGGCCCCTGGCTTGTAATATAAAGCTTGTATTATTTTATTTGTGTCTAGAGTTGTGTTGTGATATCTTCCAGTGAGTCCCTAATCTTGGTCGTACACATTTGCGTGCATGATTAGTGTATGGTCAAATCGAGGGCGTCACAGTTTTGACCCATTGTTCGACCCTTTTTGCATATTGGGAAATGAGTTGTCCATGAATATCAATCAAATCAAGAAACTCAGAAAGATTTTTAGGATAAAGAAATTAGCGACAAAAAGCAACAAGATCTTTGTCTACACAATGAAGAAGACATCAGTTCACTACAAGATGGTACTAACTATTATACCTTGCCTTTTTTATTCATTTTCCCCATTTGCAATATAGAGAAGATATTTATGCACATCCTTGTTTTCAGGCCTTTCCAAAGCAGTTCACTGATGATTACCTCTCAAACCACCTCTATGGTCAGGAGGCAAGGAAGGTTTTCATACAACACCCATGGTTCAATATTGAAGTGTTCCTGAAGAGGATGAAGGATGGACGGTAAATCATCCATAGGCACTGGCCTAAAGTTACAAAGACCTTCAACACGGATGAAGGCTCAATATTCGCCTTCCGCTCCAGCAGTTTTCCAAATGAGATGCATCTGTCTATATACCGTCTATGATGCTAATTTTGAAAGGTTCTACATGTTGCATGTGGAACTTGCTGCTGGTGCAGTTGTGTAATGGGGTAGCTGAGTGCTAAAGCTATATCATGTTGTACTTTGATGTATTTCAATTATGAAATTCTGCTTCCTTAATATGGAAATGAAATATATTGTGTGCTTAATATGAAATGTCAATTATATTAATAAATGGATTATGAATAATCATATAATTAGCCTGCTAATGGCGAATTGGCCTGCTAATTGTGTTTTTCTATTGCAACCTGTTGTTGAAAAAATACCGTAGGCGATGACCTCAGGCAACGCACATAGTTTCTAGGAATAAACCGTGTTGGATCAATGAACAATCACACTGCGTTAGGCCACCTTGCGCAACCGTTTACCACATAAAAATTGTGTGTGATGGACAACCTTTGCCACACAGTTTCTTCTACGGACCGTGTGTGATACATTCAATAACGCAAACGATTTAACGGGAAAAATTGTGTGTTATGTACCTGTGAATGGAAACGTATTCCTTAGAGCGACTATGTGAGATGTGCATATGAACGGAAAGGTTTAGCGGGGACTGGCTGTGTCGGATGTACTTGCGACCGGAAACAATTTCGCCGTATAGTTGTATTTTTAGCTCTATTGTATGTATTTCCGTATTTGAGTGCTCGCTGGTCGCACACGACCTCATTTTGCCGAACGTGTGTGCCAGGAGGGCATATCCCCGACGGTTTCTAGGTCGTGTGGGAAGGACCCCCCTATTGCCCATACTCACTTGGCGACGGTTCCAAATGTCGTCATGGAAAGGGGTTTTAAACCGTTTGTTTAGGACCGACGCGCACTAGTGCACGGGACAATGCTCAAATAATGATGATCATCACACTTTCATTTACTTACAACTCAAGAATTACAACTCGATACTTAGAACAAAACTAGTAGAATGCCCGTGCGTTGCCACGGGCTCTTAATTTATTATTGCACCTATGAATACAATGCATATCAAATTTTGCATGTATAGATTTTATCTGATTGCGCATATAATGTATTATATATATATAGAGAAAAGATAGCCTGCAACAACTAAAAAATAATTGTAATCCATTTCACGTGCAACATAACTCGATGATATATAAATAGAGAACAATGATCCAAATAATTATATGTTACGAACTAAGATCTACTTGATGTGATTAAGATGTTACCTTACAACGTCAGGTATGTTATCTTAAACTTCATTTGCACGGTACTTTAGCAAATGTAATAAAAAACTATTTCTCAACTTATAACCATCCTGCACAAGCTATATATATTATATGTCAAACATAAAGCTTTGGACGGATAAAGCACATCAAATGACATCTTTCAATGAAACATAGCCAATCTTTTTGTACCACAAAATCAATCTTCTTTTTTGGCCAATTATTTTTGAAGTGTTTTCTCTTGACTTCTCTTTTCTATATGCACAAAAATCAAAGGATCCAAAGAAGAGAAGGATCTAGAGATGTTCATACCTAGAGGCAATAAGCAATTCGTTAGTCCACAACGACGACAAGTGCCAAGGCTCATGCATTTTAAGTCCATAATCCCAACCTACACCACAACCCAACAAACTTCGACATGTTCTGGATCCACTAAGAGCATCTACAATCGGACTTGGCAAATACGACCCCTCAAACGTCCGCCGAAGCGTCTGGACGTGTCCGCGCATAGTGACCGGTCACCCCTCAAAAAATGCATTCTACATTCGGATACCTCAAATCCATATTATTACATACTACACATCGATCTTTGACCGGAGCTTCGTCCGGTTCCGCTCCTGCCCGCGGGCTCCCCTAGTCAAAACAAAGATGTATAAGGGAAGGGGCAGATACATCTTGTAGAGCCATGATCTGCCACATGAGGCTAACCCACTACTTGTCGACAGAGCATGCGAGTCATCTTTTCCTCTCCTCATGAGATGTGCCATGTTCAAGTTCCAATTTTAGTGCACAGATTATGAGATTCATAAAAAAAGTCAGTGCACAGTTTGGAATAATTCAGTGAAAGTGAAGCCAAATTAGAGAATTGTACATGTTACATCATCATCATTAGTTGAATAATAGCATCTAAAAATTCAACCGTTCGAAAGTAACATGCGTATATGTCAGGACTATGCATGCAATATACTCACATGATGTGATAGATTTGCCACCAACGCCCATGAATAAGGCTCTCGGCCATCCAATCACTTGTGTTGTTAGTGACCCTTCTCGTCATCTTGTGTACCCCAAATATAATAGCATGTAATTGGACTGTTAGCAGACCTCGCTTATGGAAGCCATGGTAAAGTTGATGAACTACAACACTCATGTTGTGTCCGCTTCGAGTCAAAAGTGTGACTAATTAGTTTTCCAAAAGAATCAAATCAAGCCAAGTAATTTCACTTTGAATAGCCACATGAACAATACCCGAGTTTTCGTTTGGAAAGCTTTGCTAGGAATATTTATGCCCCACCCTTGATCACAAACCAATTTGTCTTCTGCTAGTCAATGGATCATTGCTCTAAAGGGCTCTCTGAAGAAACATTTTCATCATGAGTTGATCATCCTTGGATGTTGGAGCATTACGTGCTTTTTAGATAACAAGGTGTCTACTACACAACTTGTTCTTGTAGAATCATGTCGGGCCTCCAAGATGTAGAATCATGGCGACGTGGACAATCCTGGCAGCGGCCATATTGGGACGGGGATAGGGCTTGGTGAGCGAGAGAAAGTTGGATCGGGAGGGATCCTATTTTTCTTGAAGGGCTTTTTTCACGAGGGGCTATCGACTTGGGGGCGAGGGGCGACGGAACCGATCACGGGGGTGGGTCGTCGAAGGGAGGGCAGGACGCGGTCATTGGTAAGAAAAGTAACCTTACGTGCTTTTTAGATAATAGGACAATGCATGTACACTGCAACGGGAGCATAGATATTTGTACCCCCACCTGAGAGTATATATTTAGGCCTCATACACATCATGTCGAACATAAATATCTTTAGGATCCTCATGCACACCATACAATATTGTCAGGGTTTCACCGATAATCCCTTTGAAATATATTTTTCGCGTGCAGGAGCGCGCGCTCCCGGGAGCACCAACGAATTTGACGTTTTGGCACATGAGAGCGCGCGCTCCTGATTTTTAAAATGTGTATTAAACATATTTTGAAATGTAAAAAATTGCAAAAAAAAACTTGACGTGTACATCTCGATATTGTACATGCTCACAAAGTCGTTTCACAAAAAACCGACAACATTTGCGCCACATGTGAAAAAGACAAAATGCGGTGTTAAAACATGTTTTTCACAAGACATCCTTGTCTTTTTTACACAAGCTACAAAAAATGTCGGTTTTCTCCGAAACATGACGTGCACATATATAATGTCGAGATGTATGCGCCAATTTTTTGTTTGAAATTTTTTCACACTTTGAAATAATTTTTTCGCGTGCAGGAGCGCGCGCTCCCGGGAGCACAAACGAATTTCTGTGACAGATAGTACTTACTTCATAATATGCATTCGGCCTTGTCTTTCTTTTTCAACAAGTGATGTAGTCAATTGAGGTGCAGACCACAAAGCACGTAGTTCTACTGATAACTGGTCTGCTGAGACATATACTTTTTTCATGTTCTGTTATTATTGTTAGATAAAAAGGGAAAAATATGTTATACATTATGATTTGTACTTCCTCTGCATTATGCCAAGCAGAAAAACATTAATCTATCTATACAAAGCGACAGCAACTGTTAATTTCTTTTACTAATCTCCCAATCTCTCACACATAAACATATATAGCCTATAATTTCTGAAATCACCCTTGATATGACCTAGTAGCACACGTTTCCTTGGCACCAGTATATTTCTTGTTCGTATTCCTTGTCTACCTTGCATCCAAACAAAAATCATGGAAACCACATGGACAACAATTAACCAATCAGCCACGTGCAATTCATATTAGCACATAAGAGAATCGGTACACTCTCAGCTCACAGACTAATCCAATGAAAAACATCTCATAAGAGAATCGGTACACTGATTTTCACCTTGTGCAGACTAAGTTTTGTCAGTACTGCAGATCCTTGTAGTCATACTGGCTTCATGTGGTCAACTTGCCTTGAACCCACCCTTTGTACGCAGCAGCCGACGTACTTGTACTTGCAGTTGCATGGCTGGACTTGTACACAGGATTCTGAGTGGTACAGATTATGTTCTGCTGCTTAGAAAAAACTTTAGAATTAGAAACATACCAATTGTCTTTTTTTCTGGAGCCTGGCCTGATAAAGAGCTAGCCACTTTGTAGAAGAATAACTTCAGAGTCCCTACACCAGAAAGAACTTAAGAAAAAAAGAACAAAAGCACTCAAACAATTGTGAAACAATTTCCAGAGACAAAATCCACCACACCCCATTCTTGCAACTCGGTTGTTCAGAAATTCAGTCAAGATAGATTGAATAGATAGATAAAACGAAGCAATTAGGACTATATAATGCTAGCAACAACCTGGTTGTCCAGAAAGCGATTTGCCAAATTCGATTAGAATTTCATGTTGGGAAAAATGTAGGGATTTGCCATTATGGCAGGTCAAAGCAGAATAGAGCTAGTGGAAACTGAAAGTCTGAAATCTGAAATTATCTACCCACTGCACCTGACGGCTGGCTCTAGCATTTGAGTTCACATGTCCAAATAATGCAATGTGAGGTCGTGTTGGAGAGGAACACGAGATCACGGATCACCCACAAAAAAAACACGAGATCAGGGAGGACAAGCTCACTTGGCGGGGGGAGATGTGGGCGCGCTTGGTAGCACGACGACGGGGAGCTCGAGGAAGAGCACGACTGGATCCGCCGCCACCCACCATTGGAGCAAACCAGTTGTGGTCGTCGTCGTTCAGCCGCCTCGGTTTCTCTGTGTCCTCGTGGCGCAGCGGCCTCCGCCAGCGGCCTGGATCCTGCGTCAATAGCTTGGACCTTCGCGACCGTCTCCTGCACTGCCTCATCGTTGGCCACTTCTCCTCCTCACCTCACAGCAGCAGCACAAGGGCGTCCAGCAGTTCGAGAATATGAATCTGCGTAGGCTTGCATGCACTGATAAAGTCCAGTTAGCTTAAGATATCCCTAGTGATGCTGCTGCTGCGTACCTTGCAAGATTGATATGCGTACGTTTGCACGCACTGATTGCGCAAGCTAGAAGATGGGGCGAGGCAGGGTGGAGGCGTCCTATTGTGGACTGCGTCGGCGGGAGACGGCACGATCCGGCAGAAGACGGCGGTGCTTACGGAGGCCTCCTGGAAGATAAGGTGAGGCGGACGTGACCTGTTGGATGGCGGCGGCGACCGCGACGCGACCCAGGTGCCGGTGGCGATGTGCACAAGCACGATGCGGCGGTTACCATCCAGTGCAGGGACGTAGATGGGCTTTTAACGCAGGATGGGCGGTGCATGATTGTCGTTGATTGATTGGCTATTTGGCCGGTTTTAAAAGTTTTACCATAAACCCATGGCGGAAAATCCGGGACGTGAAAAACCAAGGGGAAGTGTGACGAAGGCTGGCACGACGTAGTCAGGAAAGGGAACCTTAGATAGTATAAGAGAGAATATTTTTTTGTTATGCTTTACACATTATTTTTCTTAAAATCGGTTATTTTATTTCTTATTAATTAATGCGATTGAGCGATTTAAGGTAATATTAATTAATTTATAATTAATTTATAATTGATTTGTAGAGATTGATTGTGATTGATTCTTTCACATAAATACATTACAAAATAAATTGTGACAGCATGGAAAGTTCTGATCCATTCAGATTTTTTTCGTTTTGTGAGAGGGTGACGTGAAACTAAACCGGTGGGGTGGGGGAGGGGACAAAAAAACCAACGAAAAAGTGGTGGGACGAAAATTAGGAAACTTTGGGAAAATTGGGTGTCTAGTTAGGAAACTTTGGGAAAATTAGGAAAGTTTTTATTGCGTTATGAATGAATTGATTGTGTCTGGTTACCTTAAGTTAATTGATTGCGTTTGGAAATAATTGATTGTCATGCATTATCTCGTTTGGAAAAAATTGATTGTCAATGCATTAGGAAAATTAGGATTTGGAATTGATGGTCATAAAACTAAAATTTATTAATTGGTAACGTGTTATCAGTTCCTGCCCATTTATAACGTGTCTAGTTAGGAAACTTTGGGAAAATCAGGAAAGTTTTATTGCGTTTGGAAAGAATTGATTGTGTCTGGTTACCTTAAGTTAATTGATTGCGTTTGGAAAGAATTGATTGTCATGCATTATTGCGTTTGGAAAGAATTGATTGTCATGCATGCGGTGAGTGAGGTGGGGTTGGGGTGGGTTAATTGTAGCGAAAAAAACCGGTTGAAAAAAAACCAGACGAGGTGGGACGAAAAAACACCAAACGAGGTGGGACGAAAAAAACGTGGAACAAAGACTACCAACTGCTCCATTAGGAGTAGAGATATGACTCTATATGAATGCCTCCGGCGGTGTACCGGGATGTGCAATGAATCAAGAGTGACATGTATGAAAAAATTATGAAGGGTGGCTTTGCCGCAAATACGATGTCAACTACATGATCATGCAAGGCAATATGACACTGATGAAGCGTGTCACAATAAACGGAACGGTGGAAAGTTGCATGGAAATATATCTCGGAATGGCTATGGAAATGCCATAATAGGTAGGTATGGTGGATGTTTTGAGGAAGGTAAATGGTGGGTTTATGGTACCGGCGAAAGTTGCGCGGTACTAGAGAGGCTAGCAACGGTGGAAGGGTGAGAGTGCGTATAATCCATGGACTCAACATTAGTCATAAAGAACTCACATACTTATTGTAAAAATCTACAAGTCATCAAAACCAAGCACTACACGCATGCTCCTAGGGGAAGGGTTGGTAGGAGTTAACCATCGCGCGATCCCGACCTCCACACGTAAGGAATACAACCAAAGAAACACCTCATGCTTCAAATTTGTTACACAACGTTTACCATACATGCATTCTACGGGACATGCAAACCTCAACACAAGTATTTCTCAAATTCACATTTACTCTACTAGCATGACTCTAATATCACCATCCTCGTATCTCAAAACAATCATCAAGCATCAAACTGCTCATAGTATTCAACACACTTTATATGAAAGTTTTTATTGTGTCCCTCTTGGATGCTCATCATATTAGGACTAAATTCATAACCTAAGCAAATTACCATGTTGTTCTAAAAGACTCTCAAAATAATATAAGTGAAGCACTGAGAGTTGATCAATTTCTTCAAAAATAAAACTACCATCGTGCTCTAAAAAGATATAAGTGAAGCACTAGAGCAAACTACAAACTACTCCAAAAGATATAAGTGAAGATCAATGAGTAGTCAAATAATTATGTAACTATGTGAAGATTCTCTGACATTTAAGAATTTCAGATCTTGGGATATTATTCAAACATCAATCAAAACAAAATAAAATAAATTGACGGTCCAAGCAAAATGCATATCATGTGGTGAATAAAAATATAGCTCCAAGTAAAGTTACCGATGAACGAATACGAAAGAGGGGATGCCTTCCGGGGCATCCCCAAGCTTAGGCTATTTGTTGTCCTTTAATTTTACCTCCGGGTGCCTTGGGAATACCCAAGTTTAGGCTCTTGCCACTCCTTATTCCATAGTCCATCGAATCTTTACCCAAAACATGAAAACTTCACAACACAAAACTCAACACAAAACTCGTAAGCTCTGTTAGTATAAGAAAATAAAACCACCACTTAAGCACTGTTGTGAACTCATTCTAAATTCATATTGGTGTTATATCTACTATATTCCAACTTCTCAATGGTTCATACCCTCCAATACTACTCATAGATTCATCAAAATAAGCAAACAACACAATGGAAACAGAATCTGTCAAAAACAGAACAGTCTGTAGAAATAAGTAACTTTCGAATACTTCTGTAACTAAAAAAATTCTTAAATAAATTGGTGGACATGAGGAATTTGTATATTAATCTTATGCAAAAGTAATCAACTCAAAAGCACTCTTCTATAAAAAAAATGGCATCTACTCTCGTGAGCGCAAAGTTTCTGTTTTTTACAACAAGATCACATTAACTTTCACCCAAGGCTTCCCAAAGGTTCTACTTGGCACTTTATTTAAACAAAAGCTATAAAACATTATTACTACATATGTTAATCATGTGGAAATACAAAAAGAGTAAGGGTAAATATTGGGTTGTCTCCCAACAAGCGCTTTTCTTTAATGCCTTTTCAGCTAGGCATAATGATTTCAATGATGCTCACATAAAAGATAAGAATTGAAACATAAAGAGAGCATCATGAAGAATATGACTAACACATTTAAGTCTAACCCACGTCCTATGCATAAGGATTTCATGAGCAAACAATTTATGGAAGCAAGAATCAACTAGCATAGGAAGGAAAAACGAGCATAACTTCAAGATTTTAAGCACATAGAGAGGAAACTTGATATTATTGCAACTCCTACAAGCATATATTCCTCCATCATAATAATTTTCAGTAGCATCATGAATGAATTCAACAATATAACCATCACATAAAGCATTATTTTCATGATCCCCAAGCATATAAATTTTATTACTCTCCACATAAGCGAATTTCTTCTCATGAATAGTAGTGGGAGCAAACTCAACAAAATAATTATCATGTGAGGCATAATCCAATTGAAAACTAAAATCATGATGAGAAGTTTCATGGTTATCATTATTCTTAATAGCATACAAGTCATCACAATAATCATCATAGATAGCAACTTTATTCTCATAATCAATTGGAACCTTGTAATGCCCCGGATGTAATACTATCCCTTTTGGGCAATATAGTATATCTCTGGCTTCATCAATTCCATTCCGGGTTCTTCGTCTTTTGGGTTTCCGTAGTTTTGTTGTGTGCGTGTGTGGCATTCATTCATATCATGTAGTCATGTGCATCGCATTGCATTTGTGTTGTTGTTTGCATCCGGTCCCACGCGTTCCTTCCCGTTGTCCGTTTCGTGTTCAGAAGCTCTCTCACGTGTCCGTGGCATCCCCGAGGCCTACTTTGGTGTTTGGCCGTGTAACGTTTCCGGTTTGGCGTGAGACTCATCATGTGTTGTTCTTTTGGTGTGTGTAACCCGCCTGTCAAATCTCGTCGTGTTTGGAGTTCGTTTGCTACCCCAACAGTTATTCTTGTGGGCTGAAAGTACCCCCTCTTTGAGGCCCAAGACACCCCTCCAACAGCCCACCAAACCAACCCAAACCCCTCCCTTCATCTAGGCCATCCAATTCTTATCGCGTGGCCAAAAACCACACCTCATTTGGACAACCATAGCTCCTTGTGCCTATATATTTGTCCATCTTCCCCAATTTTTGCCCTAAATAAAAAAACCCTAGCCCATCATCCCCTTCCTCCAGCCTTCTTCCTCCACTCCGGCCGGAGCTCGCTGGTGCCCCGCCGGAGGAGCTCGCCGCCGCCACGCTCCGGCCAACTGCACCGCCTCCACCACCGCGCCACCTCTCCGCCACCCGCCGCCGGCCCTGCAGGGCACCGCCGCCGGCCCGCTCTTCCCGCGCCAGCCGGGCACCGCCGCCATCCCGGTCGGGCGCCGTCGCCCCCTTCTCCCTCGAGGGCCGCCGCCGCTCGGGCGCCAGAGAGCCGCGCTGTCGCCTGGATTGAAGGGAGCTGGAGGCTCCCCGATCCAATCGCTGCGCCCCGCCTGGGCCAGTTCTTCGCGGGCCGAGCCAAACCATAGGCCAGCCGGGCCTCCACCGCTCCACCCACCGGGCGCCAGGCCGGCCCAAGCCCAGCCGCCGGCCGCCAAGCTCGATCGGGAGATCCCCGAGCGATCTCCTCGATCCGATCGACCTCCCCGCCTGCACCCCTATCGGGTCGACGCCCCGAGCCCGTTAACGCCCGATCCGATCTGGTTCCTCCTAGCGGGCCCGATCCGCTTCTCCGACGCACCTGCTCCGCCAGGAGCCCGACCTGATCCGCGCCGTCAGATCCGTTGACCCGCGTTTGACCCCTGAGGTGGTTATTTTCACTAAGTCCTGGAGTTTTACCTGTCTGATGCATTTTTGTTTCGTGGATAACTTTTTGTGTGATGGTCCGATTTGAGTGAATGATATGTCAAAATGTTCGTGGAGACATGTACTACTTTTGGTTCCTATGTGCCATGCATGTTTGAGGTCATCTAGATGCTTAAATATCTGTTGGAAGAGGGCAACTCGTTATAAACTGCTGTTAGTTGTTGTTTTCATGCCATCTTGGCAATGTGATAACTTGGTGCATGTTTATCCAAATGATGCAAATGATATGTCCACGTGTTCGTCATGAAATGCTCTACATGTTGATTGCTTTAGCTTGCATGATAGATATCTTCTAGCCATGTTTATCTCCTTTGCAAAGTGCTATGTGGCTGTAATGTCGTTAAACTTGTTATGAGATGTCAATTTGAGGAGCTCATTGCCATCGTTGTATTTGTCCCCTTGATGCATGTTTCGGATTCACCAACATGTGTACTTTGTCGTGGTGCTTACCACTTGTCTTGTTTAGTTTTGAGGTGACTTAAACTTGCTCTCAAAGATGCCATGATGAAACTGCTGTTTTAACACTTAGTGAAATTTCTCTAAGTCTGGAATCTGTAATTTCCAGATGCCATGTTTGCTTGTTGTTCTAGACCAATCCATGATAGTTTTGGGGTGACTCTTGATGATTCCTTGTTGTATATATTGTTGGCTATCCATTCATGCTCTCACATGCTTATTTGAGTGGCTGTAGCATATTTAAATCTTTCTCCCAAGTTGCAACAAATTACTGTTGTCAGGTTTTTGTTGTCAAGTTCAATATGTCATAGCTTGTTGCTATTGATCCATGGCTCCTTTGGGGATGCTCCAATGGACTTATTTGTTGTAGGATATGTCTAGTTTATGTCCATCATCGTTTCCATGATGTTTGAGTGATGTAGCCTATTTATTTGTTGCTCCGAAGTTGCTATGTTGCTGTTATTTTGAGCTTGTGCATGTTTATTGTTTCGGGTGTAACTTTTAGCCCGTAGCTCCGTTTTGAGCAAGTCATATATGAAACTTGTGTGATTTTTCATGTAGATTCATAATATCCTATTGTTATCATGTTTTTAAGTAATTTGCTTTAATGCATATTTTCCATGCTCCTTGTGCGATTACACTGTGCTTCCTTTGTAGACTTCATGTGCTTCCATAGTGCATTTGTTTTGCTTCCTTAGTGCATCAGCCATGCATCCAGCATTTTCGTGTGCGCATTGCATCTTGTTGATTTCGTGTCTTGTGTGTTTGTGTTGCGTAGAGCCGGAAGCTGAGACCGAGTACGAGTACGAGCACGAGGTTACTACCGAGCTTGAGAACGAGGACCCCTCTTTCGATCCCATCGACAACTCTTCAGGCAAGATGGCCGAACCCGGTAACATTACTATCTTTGCCTATTGCTAGAGTATCGCTCTATAGTTTTTCCTCGATGCCCATGTTTTCCTGTCAGCCTCCTATTGTAACCATGAACCTGTTTAACCACCCTACCTATGCAAACCATTGATTGGCTATACGTAGGCTTCGCTCAGCCCCTCTTATAGCATTGTTAGTTGCACGTGAAGTTTGAAGATTCTTGCTTCTTGTTGAAGCTTGTTGGGATATCACACTATATTAATTATTAAATGAAATCATCTATATATTGGTAATGGGTGGAAGGCTAAGCCTTTTGCTTGGTGTTTTGTTCCACTCATGCCGTTAGGAACCGTATAAACCGGTGTTATGTTCCTTGATTATGCGTTCCTCACACGGTTGGGGTTATGGGACCCCCTCGATAAATCGCTAAGTGCTAAGTCTTTTCCAGCAAGTCCCAACATTGGTACTATTTGCCTAATAACTAAAAAAACTTGCGTAGGGAGTAATTAACCCTCTTTCTTAATCAACAACCCTGGGCCAGTGCTCCACGTGAGTGTTGGTCCGAAATGAGCAGACTGCGGGGCCACCTCAAGGAAACTCGAGGTCTGGTAAAAGCCCGTAGGATGACTTATCCGGTCGTGGCCTGAGACGAGATACGCGCGGCTACTATCAGGGTGTCGGCACGCCGGGAGGATTTGCTGGATTAGCCATACCTTAGTCGGAGTATCTTGAGCACGGGATTCCGAGAATACTCGGGCCTTCCCACCTTGGAGTTGCGACTCCGCGGATCGTGGGCTTGTCATGGGCCAAGTTGGAACACCCCTGCAGGGTTATGAACTTTCGAAAGCCGTGCCCGTGGTTATGTGGTAGATGGGAGCTTGTTAATATCCGGTTGTAGAAAACTTGACACCATGTTCCAATACACTACCAGCGTGAGTACCGTGACTGTCATTTTCCGGAAGGGATTCGGGAGATGAACATGGTGGGGTTATGTTTGACTTGTTTTAGTTAGGATCATTTCGTGATCATCTCTCGACCGAGGCACCTTCTCTTCTCGCTCTCTTTTACGTAAGCTAGGCTAGTGCTGCTGCAGACTCTTGTTCTTTCTTCAGCCTTGTTCCACACCCAAGGCTTAAATAGTCGTGTTACCCGAGAACGGGATTGCTGAGTCCTCTGTGGCTCACAGTTACTTCAACACACCAGATGCAGGTACGATGGTGAGCTACACAGGCGATGGCACTGAGCTAGACTGGGAGTATGACAAGGAGCATAGCCGTTACTATGTGAACTATCCGGCTGATCAGTAGAGCTTCTACTAGGATTCGATCTAGACCTGTGGTTTTAAGTTATGTTTGGTATCTTGTCATTTGGATCTTTACCCTTAGATGGGCTGTGATGTTTATCTGAATGATGTTTGAACATGTAATGAATTTGTGTGACGTGGCGAGTGTAAGCCAACTATCTTTTTAGTTTTCCATCCCTATTTTTACATGAGATGTGCAAAGGTACCAAACTTGCGATCATTCCAGAATGGGCTTATATCTTTAAGTCGTGCCTCGACACGTAGGAGATATAGTCCCATCCTGGGCATTACAAGTTAGTATTCAGAGCCTTCTCCGACCTAGAAGCCCCCACTGATTGATCGAATCGTTGACGGTCGAGTCTAGGCACACACTAAAAATGTTTTGAGTCCTATATTTATATCGGAGAGTAGGATTTCTTTGCTTCTCATCCCCTTTCACTATGGTGAGGACTCCTGATGACTACTCTTGGCTCTTCTACTTTCTAAAATTGCACCAATTTTTTTTTAGGAATCTCGCGAGTATTGTGGGATTGTTTCGATGTCCTTGTGACGAGAATATTGTTCTCGATGCCTCCTGACATTAGGGGTTGTGGAAGTGTCCCGGGGAGTTGAGCTTTGGGGTATTGTCGTCATAAGCATATCGCGACAGTACTAGAATACTTAAGACGGCCGACATCGAAAATCTCTCCTATACGGTTAGTGGCAAGATAACCCCGACATCACCCAGTACTGGGGAGGTAGTTCGGGAGTATTGCCATAGCTTTGTATAGTGGATGCTTTTCGAAGGTCCGAGGTAGACGGTTTCCGAGAACAACTGGTTATGTGTTGAAGGATGGATACAGCTGGATGTAGGATTAGAGTTGATTGCGCGGTGCTTCCCCTGTATCCCCAACACCTGATTGCATAACTGGAAACTTTCGGAAATTCATAGGTGGGTCCTTCCAGTAGATCGTAGGAATTCTTCCAACGAATGCAGGTTAATGAGTTCGGGGTTCTACATTGAGTGAAGTGGTTTTATGGCCGATGTTCCGATCGGAAGTTGCATCTTAAAGGGTCCTTGGCTATGCTGATCCGGGGATTGTGAAACCCTTTCGTAACGCGTTCATAAGCTTTCAGCACAAAGATGTCGAACGAAGCTCCTATCTTGTGTTTGTTCCATCTGTACCTTGTGTTTTTTTCTTATTTACCTTTTGTCCCCTATGTGGCTTCTCGTGAAGATTGTTGTTATCATTAAGCTGAGAATTTCATTCGTTCCTCTTGTTCGAATGATTCTTGTGAAGACTATGTTGCATTTCTATCCGTTGTTTCAGCTATACCTTCTTTCAATCAAATTGCTGATTCGTGGTCATCTCTTTCAGGATGGCTCCGAAACGGGTTCCCAACGCTAACCCAGAGGGTGAAGAGGTTCCAGATCGTCCTCCTTCCCCTCCTCCTCCGTCTGAGGCTTGGAGAGCGATTATGCAAACTACAAATCAGAACACCCAGATGTTGATGCAGATGATGCAGCAGATGCAAGCGAATCAAGCAAATTAGGGTGCTCCAGGGAACCAAGGCAATTTCTTCAACCAGCAGCACCATGCTACTCTCAACCAGTTCTTGGCCAATCAACCAAAGGCTTTCAGTTACTGTGTCGACCCTCTCGATGCTGAAGATTGGATAACCGATATCAAGAAGCATTTTGAGTGCAGCAACGTAAGGCCTGAGGACTATGTGAAATTTGCAGCCTTCTAACTCAAGGACCAAGCAGCTGACTGGTGGCAGCAGTACAAAGACTCCAGAGAAGGGCGTGTGATCTCTTGGGATGATTTTTGCAAGGACTTTCGCTCTCACCACATTCCAACAAGTGTCATCGAGGGTATGCATGAGCAATTCCGCAACCTGAAGCAGGGCTCTATGACTGTCTACCAGTATAATGTCAAGTTCCAAAACCTCGCCTGCTATGCCAAGAAAGACATACCAGATGCCAAGAGCAAGATCTATCAGTTCCATGGAGGTCTCAAGGATGAACTTCAACTTGCTCTCACCTTATTCGAGCCCGATGAGTTCGACAAATTCTATAACATGGCGCTCAAGCAAGAGGCAGCCCAGCTCAAGATGGAGGCTTCTAAAAAGAGGATTCGAGATGCCGTTCACTCCTCCTCATCTTCTCAAGTCGTCACGAAGCAACAGAAATTTTGGCTTCCTCCTCCTCCAGTGATCCGAGCTCCCTACAACAACAACAGCAACAAGAACTCTGGTGGACGTGGTTTCTCCCACCCACCCAACCCGAGCAACCAGTCGAAGAATCAGTTTCAGTCTCAAGGTTCCAAGTCAAGTGGTTCTCATTTCCGTCCTCTCTCAGAAGTGGTCTGCAACAAGTGCACTTAGAAAGGTCACTATGCTAACAAGTGCCCCAACCCAAGGCGCCTTCCGCCACCTCCACCTGTCAGTACAGCTATTGTCAAGCATAATCCCAAGCAAGCAAGGGTGAATCTGATGAATGCAGCGCAAGCGGAGAATTCTTCTGATGTGATTTTGGGTAACCTCTCAGTTAACTCTATCCCTGCAAAAGTATTGTTTGATTCTGGTGCTTCTCTCAGCTTCATATCAAGGCCATTCTTTACCAAGCATAATTTCACTTCGGCATTTCTTGATAAGAAGTTGCAAATTATTTCTCCGGGCAAATGCATGACTTCAAACTTGAAGGCTCCGAATATATCTATTCGCATGGGTGATTATCGCTTTCTGGCTAATCCGGTGGTTCTCGGCAATTCCGACATTGACCTCATCCTCGGGATGGACTGGCTTTCTCAGCATGATGCTCAAATTGATTGTGCAAACAAGGAAGTCAAGATTACTCATCCTGATGAAGATGTGATTATCTTCGCCTCCAGGGATAACACAATCAGGCTTTTCTCTCTCAATGACAAGGGCGAGATGAATGCCATATCTCAAATTCCGGTGGTTAACGAATACGAAGACGTCTTTTCTCAAGAACTTCCAGGCATGCCTCCACACCTTCAAGTGGAATTCGTCATTGAACTCGAGCCGGGTACTGAGCCAGCATGCTGGCGTCCGTACAAGCTCTCTCCTAAAGAGTTGAAGGAGTTGAAGAAGCAGCTTGATGAACAGGAGCGTATGGGTCTCATCAGGCCTAGTACGTCTCCTTGGGGCTGTGGTGTCTTATTTCTCAAGAAGAAAGATGGCACGGAGCGTCTCTGCGTTGATTACCGGCCATTGAACAAGAAGACAATAAAGAACAAGTATCCACTCCCCAACATCAACGAACTGTTCGAGCATCTCAAAGGAGCTAAAGTGTTCTCTAAGCTCGATCTCCGAATGGGCTATCACCAGATTCGCATTCGAGAAGAAGATATCCCCAAGACTGCTTTCAGAACGAGCGACGGCTCATATGAGTATACAGTCATGTCCTTTGGTCTCGCCAATGCTCCACCTACCTTCTCGAGAATGATGCACTACATTTTCAACCCCTACACCGGAGAGTTTGTGCTTGTGTATCTGGATGACATTTTGGTATTTTCCAAGAATGAAGAAGATCACGAAAAGCACCTACGTCTGGTTCTCGACAGACTCCGTGAACATAAGTTCTATGCCAAGTTCTCCAAGTGCGAATTTTGGCTCGATAAGGTCTTGTATCTGGGCCATATCATCTCCGCTGACGGTATTGCGGTAAACCCCGAGAAAGTTGAAGCAATAGTCAACTGGGAAGCTCCTCAGAACGTCAAGCAACTCCGAAGCTTTCTTGGTCTTGCCAGCTATTGCAGAAGGTTCGTTGAGAACTTCTCCAAGATTGCCAAGCCTCTTTCCAACTTGCTGCAGAAGAATGTCAAGTACTACTAGTCTCCAGATTGTCAAGTGGCATTCAAAACTCTCAAAGAAAAGCTCGTCTCTGCTCCAGTTCTCACTCCTCCAGATGAGTCCAAGCCCTACAAAGTATTCTGTGATGCTTCTCTTCAAGGACTTGTTGGTGTGCTTATGCAGGACAAGAGAATTGTGGCATACACTTCTCGTCAGCTGAAGACAAGTGAGAAGAACTACCCCACACATGATCTTGAACTAGCAGCTGTGGTACATGCTTTGATTACGTGGAGACACCTTCTATTGGGCAGAAAAGTCGACATCTTCACCGATCACAAGAGCTTGAAGTACATCTTCACACAGCTGAATCTGAACCTCCGCCAGACTCGTTGGGTCGAAATGATCCAAGAGTATGATCCCAGCATCGAATACACACCTGGCAAGGCGAATGTGATTGCAGATGCTTTGAGCAGAAAGGCATATTGCAACAGCCTTCTTATCAAGCCGTTCCAGCCTGAGCTTTGTGAAGCATTCAGGAAACTCAACCTCCAAGTTGTTCCGCAAGGTTTTCTTGCAAATCTTCAAGTTGCTCCTACCTTGGAAGATCAGGTCCATGACGCCCAACTCAGTGATGCTATGGTGCAGAAAGTGAAACATGGTATTGCAAAGGGTACTCCTAAATACAAGTGCTATCGCGTTGATGAGAGAGATACCTTGTTCTTTGAGGACAGACTCGTGCTTCCCAAAGGTGATCTCAGGAAGCTCATAATGGAAGAAGCACATGATTCCCTCCTTTCCATTCATCCTGGCAGTTCCAAGTTGTACCAAGACCTCAAGCAATCTTACTGGTGGACACGCATGAAAAGGGAGATTGCCCAATTCGTGAATGAATGTGATGTCTGCAGAAGAGTGAAGGCAGAGCATCAACGTCCAGCCGGTCTTCTCCAACCTCTTCCTATTCCCGAGTGGAAATTCGACCACATTGAAATGGATTTCGTCACTGGCTTTCCTAAGTCCAAGAGAGGGAATGATTCTATCTTCGTGGTGATTGACAAGCTTATCAAAGTCGCTCACTTCCTTCCAGTCAAAGAATCCATCAATGCAGCTCAATTGGCAGAGTTGTACACTTCCAGAATTGTGTCCTTACATGGCATCCCTCAAGTTATCTCCTCAGACCGTGGAAGTTTGTTCACTTCTAAGTTTTGGGACTCCTTTCAGTCTGCCATGGGCACTAAATCAGATTCAGCACTGCTTTTCACCCTCAGACTAGTGGTCAAGTCGAGCGAGTGAATCAGATTCTAGAAGACATGCTCAGAGCCTGTGTCATATCTTTTGGCATGAAATGGGAAGATTTCCTTCCATTTGCCGAGTTCTCTTACAACAACAGCTTCCAAGCAAGTGCAGGCAAAGCTCCGTTTGAAATCCTCTATGGCAGAAAGTGTCGTACCCCTCTCAACTGGTCCGAGACTGGTGAATGTCAACTTCTTGGCAATGACTTGATCTCAGAAGCCGAAGAAATGTGCAAGGTCATACGTGAGAATCTCAAGGCCGCTCAGTCGCGTCAGAAGAGCTACTATGACGGCAAGCATTGTGATTTGGCCTTCAACATTGGTGATCATGTCTATCTCTGTGTTTCTCCTATGAAAGGCACCCAAAGATTCGGTATCAAAGGAAAGCTTGCTCCTAGATACGTCGGGCCTTTCAAGATCCTTGGCAAAAGAGGCGATCTAGCCTATCAACTTGAGCTCCCTTCCAACTTCGCCAATGTTCATGATGTGTTTCATGTGTCTCAACTCCGCAAGTGCTTCAAGACTCCTGAGCGCATGATTCCGTTTGAAGAGATTGATCTTCAACAAGATTTGTCTTACCGAGAGCATCCCGTTGCTATTCTCGAAGAAACCGAGCGCAAGACCCGTAACAACTCCATCAAATTCTTGAAAGTCAAGTGGTCACACCATACCGACCGAGAAGCTACGTGGGAACGAGAAGATCATCTTCGTTTCGAGTACCCTTCCTTTTTCCAGTCCTAGATCTCGGGACGAGATCTTTTTGTAGTAGAGGAGAGTTGTAATGCCTCGGATGTAATACTTTCCCTTTTGGGCAATATAATATATCTCTGGCTTCATCAATTCCATTCCGGGTTCTTCGTCTTTCGGGTTTCCGTTGTTTTGTTGTGTGCGTGTGTGGCATTCATTCATATCATGTAGTCATGTGCATCGCATTGCATTTGTGTTGTTGTTTGCATCCGGTCCCATGCGTTCCTTCCCATTGTCCGTTTCGTGTTCCGGAGCTCTCTCACGTGTCCGTGGCATCCCCGAGGCCTACTTTGGTTTTTGGCCGTGTAACATTTCCGGTTTGGCGTGAGACTCGTCGTGTGTTGTTGTTTTGGTGTGTGTAACCCGCTTGTCAAATCTCGTCGCGTTTGGAGTTCGTTTGCTACCCCAATAGTTATTCTCGTGGGCTGAAAGTACCCCCTCTTTGAGGCCCAAGACACCCCTCCAACAGCCCACCAAACCAACCCAAACCCCTCCCTTCATCTAGGCCATCCAATTCTGATCGCGTGGCCGAAAACCACACCTCATTTGGACAACCCTAGCTCCTTGTGCCTATATATTTGTCCATCTTCCCCAATTTTTGCCCTAAATAAAAAAAAACCTAGCCCATCATCCCCTTCCTCTAGCCTTCTTCCTCCACTCCGGCCGGAGATCGCCGGAGCCCCGCCGGAGGAGCTCGACGCCGCCACGCTCCGGCCAACTGCACCGCCTCCACCACCGCGCCACCTCACCGCCACCCGCCGCCGGCCCCGCAGGGCGCCGCCGCCAGCCCGCTCTTCCCGCGCCGGCCGGGCACCGCCGCCGCCTCGGCCAGGCGCCGTCGCCCCCTTCTCCCTCGAGGGCCACCGCCGCTCGGGCGCCAGAGAGCCGCGCCGCCGCCAGGATCGAGGGGAGCAGGAGGCTCCCCGATCCAATCGCTGCGCCCCGCCTGGGCCAGTTCTTCGCGGGCCGAGCCAAACCCTAGGCCAGCCGGGCCTCCACCGCTCCACCCGCCGGGCGCGAGGCCGGCCCAGGCCCAGCCGCCGGCCGCCAGGCTCGATCGGGAGATCGCCAAGTGATCTCCCCGATCCGATCGACCTCCCCGCCTGCAGCCCTATCGGGCCCACGTCTCGAGCCCGTTAACGCCCGATCCGATCCGGTTCCTCCTAGCGGGCCCGATCCGCTTCTCCGACGCACCCGCTCCGCCAGGAGCCCGACCCGATCCGCGCCGTCAGATCCGTTGACCCGCGTTTGACCCCTGAGGTGGTTATTTTCACTAAGTCCTGGAGTTTTTACCTGTCTGATGCATTTTTGTTTCGTGGATAACTTTTTGTGTGATGGTCCGATTTGAGTGAATGATATGTCAAAATGTTCGTGGAGACATGTACTACTTTTGGTTCCTTTGTGCCATGCATGTTTGAGGTCATCTAGATGCTTAAATATCTGTTGGAAGGGGGCAACTCGTTATAAACTGCTGTTAGTTGTTGTTTTCATGACATCTTGGCAATGTGATAACTTGGTGCATGTTTATCCAAATGATGCAAATGATATGTCCACGTGTTCGTCATGAAATGCTCTACATCTTGATTGCTTTAGCTTGCATGATAGATATCTTCTTGCCATGTTTATCTCCTTTGCAAAGTGCTATGTGGCTGTAATGTCGTTAAACTTGTTATGAGGATGTCAATTTGAGGAGCTCATTGCTATCGTTGTGTTTGTCCCCTTGATGCATGCTTAGATGTTTCGGATTCACCATCATGTGTACTTTGCCGTGGTGCTTACCACTTGTCTTGTTTAGTTTTGAGGTGACTTAAACTTGCTCTCAAAGATGCCATGATGAAACTACTGTTTTAACACTTAGTGAAATTTCACCAAGTCTGGAATCTGTAATTTCCAGATGCCATGTTTGCTTGTTGTTCTAGACCAATCCATGATAGTTTTGGGGTGACTCTTGATGATTCCTTGTTGTATATATTGTTGGCTATCCATTCATGCTCTCACATGCTTATTTGAGTGGCTATAGCATATTTAAATCTTGCTCCCAAGTTGCAACAAATAACTGCTGTCAGGTTTTTGTTGTCAAGTTCAATATGTCATAGCTTCTTGCTATTGATCCATGGCTCCTTTGGGGATGCTCCAATGGACTTATTTGCTGTAGGATATGTCTAGTTTATGTCCATACTCTTTTCCATGATGTTTGAGTGTTGTAGCCTATTTATTTGTTGCTCCGAAGTTGCTATGTGGCTGTTATTTTCAGCTTGTGCATGTTTATTGTTTCGGGTGTAACTTTTAGCCCGTAGCTCCGTTTTGAGCAAGTCCTATATGAAACTTGTGTGATTTTTCATGTAGATTCATAATATCCTATTGTTATCTTGTTTTGAAGTAATTTGCTTGAATGCATATTTTCCATGCTCCTTGTGCGATTACACTGTGCTTCCTTTGTAGACTTCCTGTGCTTCTATAGTGCATTTGTTTTGCTTCCTTAGTGCATCAGCCATGCATCCAGCATTTTCGTGTGCGCATTGCATCTTGTTGATTTCGTGTCTTGTGTGTTTGTGTTGCGTAGAGCCGGAAGCTGAGACCGAGTACGAGTACGAGCACGAGGTTACTACCGAGCTTGAGAACGCGGACCCCTCTTTCGATCCCATCGATAACTCTTCAGGCAAGATGACCGAACCCCGATAACATTACTATCTTTGCCTATTGCTAGAGTATCGCTCTATAGTTTTTCCTCGATGCCCATGTTTTCCTGTCAGCCTCCTATTGTAACCATGAACCTGTTTAACCACCGTACCTATGCAAACCATTGATTGGCTATACGTAGGCTTCGCTCAGCCCCTCTTATAGCATTCTTAGTTGCAGGTGAAGTTTGAAGATCCTTGCTTCTTGTTGAAGCTTGTTGGGATATCACTCTATATTAATTATTAAACGAAATCATCTATATATTGGTAATGGGTGGAAGGCTAAGCCTTTTGCTTGGTGTTTTGTTCCACTCATGCCGTTAGGAACCGTATAAACCGGTGTTATTTTCCTTGATTATGCGTTCCTCACACGGTTGGGGTTATGGGACCCCCTCGATAAACCGCTAAGTGCTAAGTCTTTTCCAGCAAGTCCCAACATTGGTACTATTTGCCTAATAACAAAAAAAAACTTGCATAGGGAGTAATTAACCCTCTTTCTTAATCAACAACCCCGGGCCAGTGCTCCACATGAGTGTTGGTCCGAAATGAGCAGACTGCGAGGCCACCTCAAGGAAACTCGAGGTCTGGTAAAAACCCGTAGGATGACTTATCCGGTCGTGGCCTGAGACGAGATACGCGCGGCTACTATTAGGGTGTCGGCACGCCGGGAGGATTTGCTGGATTAGCCTTACCTTAGTCGGAGTATCTTGAGCACGGGATTCCGAGAATACTCAGGCCTTCCCACCTTGGAGTTGCGACTCCGCGGATCGTGGGCTTGTCATGGGCCAAGTTGGAACACCCCTGCAGGGTTATTAACTTTCAAAAGCCGTGCCCGCGGTTATGTGGCAGATGCGAGCTTGTTAATATCCGGTTGTAGAAAACTTGACACCATTTTCCAATACACTACCAGCGTGAGTACCGTGACTGTCATTTTCCAAAAGGGATTCGGGAGATGAACACGGTGGGGTTATGTTTGGCTTGTTTTAGTTAGGATCACTTCGTGATCATCTCTCGACCGAGGCACCTTCTCTTCTCGCTCTCTTTTACGTAAGCTAGGCTAGTGCTGCTGCAGACTCTTGTTCTTTCTTCAGCCTTGTTCCACACCCAAGGCTTAAATAGTCGTGTTACCCGGGAACGGGATTGCTGAGTCCTCTATGGCTCACAGTTACTTCAACACACCAGATGCAGGTACGATGGTGAGCTACACAGGCGATGGCACTGAGCTAGACTGGGAGTACGACAAGGAGCGTAGCCGTTACTATGTGAACTATCCGGCTGATCAGTAGAGCTTCTACTAGGATTCGATCTAGACCTGTGGTTTTAAGTTATGTTTGGTATCTTGTCATTTGGATCTTTACCCTTAGATGGGCTGTGATGTTTATCTGAATGATGTTTGAACATGTAATGAATTTGTGTGACGTGGCGAGTGTAAGCCAACTATCTTTTCAATTTTCCATCCCTATTTTTACATGAGATGTGCAAAGGTACCAAACTTGCGATCAATCCAGAATGGGCTTATATCTTTAAGTCGTGCCTCGACACGTAGGAGATATAGTCCCATCCTGGGCATTACAAACCTCTTCCGAAATAGTGGATTCATCACTAAATAAAGTCATGACCTCTTCAAATCCACTTTCATCAATATAATCATCATAAATAGGAGGCATGCTTTCATCGTAATAAATGTTCTCATCAAAACTTGGGGGGACTAAAAATATCATCTTCATCAAACATTGCATCCCCAAGCTTGTAGTTTTGCATATCATTAGCATCACGGATATTCAAGGAATTTATACTAACAACATTGCAATCATGCTAATCATTCAAAGATTTAGCGCCAAACATTTTAATGCATTCTTATTCTAGTACTTGGGCACAATTTTCCTTTCCATAATTTTCATGAAAGATATTAAAAAGATGAAGCATATGAGGCAACCTCAATTCCATTTTTTGTAGTTCTCTTTCATAAACTAAACTAGTGATAAAACAAGAAACTAACAGATTCGATTGCAAGATCTAAAGATATACCTTCAAGCACTCACCTCCCCGGCAACGGTGCCAAAAAAACTTGATTTCTATTACGCAACCTTCTTCTTGTAGACGTTGTTGGGCCTCCAAGTGCAGAGGTTTGTAGGACATTAGAAACTTTCCCTCAAGTGGATGACCTAAGGTTTATCAGTCCGTGGGAGGGGTAGTATGAAGATGGTCTCTCTCAAACAACCCTGCAACCAAATAGCAAAGAGTCTCTTGTGTCCCCAACACAGCCAATACAATGGTAAATTGTATAGGTGCACTAGTTCGGCGAACAGATGGTGATACAAGTGCAATATGGATGGTAGATATAGGTTTTTGTAATCTGTAAACATAAAAACAGCAAGGTAACTAATGATAATAGTGACCACAAATGGTATTGCAATGCTTCGAAACAAGGCCTAGGGTTCATACTTTCACTAATGCAAGTTCTCTCAACAATAATAACATAACTGGATCATATAACTATCCCTCAACATGCAACAAAGAGTCACTCCAAAGTCACTAATAGCGGAGAACAAATGAAGAGATTATTGTAGGGTACGAAACCAACTCAAAGTTATTCTTTTTGATCGATCTATTCAAGAGTCCGTAGTAAAATAACACGAAGCTATTCTTTCCGTTTGATCTATCCTAGAGTTTGTACTAGAATAACACCTTAAGACACACATCAACCAAAACCCTAATGTCACCTAGATAATCCATTGTCACCTCAAGTATCCGTGGGCATGATTATACGATATGCATCACACAATCTCAGATTCATCTATTCAACCAACACAAAGAACTTCAAAGAGTGCCCCAAAGTTTCTATCGAAGAGTCAAGACGAAAACGTGTGTCAACCCCTATACTTAGATTCCCAAGATCACAGAACCCGCAAGTTGATCACCAAAACATACATCAATTGAATCAATAGAATACCCCATTGTCACCATGGGTATCCCACGCAAGACATACATCAAGTGTTCTCAAATCCTTAAAGACTCAATCCGATAAGATAACTTCAAAGGGAAAACTCAACCCATTACAAGAAGGTAGAGGGGGAGAAACATCATAAGATCCAACTATAGTAGCAAAGCTCGCGATACATCAAGATCGTGCCATATCAAGAACATGAGAGAGAGAGAGATCAAACACATAGCTACGGGTACATACCCTCAGCCCCGAGGGTAAACTACTCCCTCCTCATCATGGAGAGCGTCGGGATGATGAAGATGGCCACCGGTGAGGGATCCCCCTCCGGCAAGGTGCCGGAACAGGGTCCCGATTGGTTTTTAGTGGCTACAGAGGCTTGCGGCGGCGAAACTCCCGATTTAGGTTTCTGGGTTTCTTTATTTATAGGAATTTTTGGCATCGGTCTCACATCAGGGGGGGTCTTCGAGTCGTCCATGAGGCAGGGGGGCACCCCCAGGGGGTAGGGCTCGCCCTTCACCCTTGTGGACGGCTCGGGACTCTTCTGGCCCAACTCTTTTACTCCGGGGGCTTCTTTTGGTCCATAAAAAATCATCAAAATTTGGCACGTCAATTGGACTCCGTTTGGTATTCCTTTTATGTAAAACTCAAAAACAAGGAAAAAACAGAAATTGGCACTGGGCTCTAGGTTAATAGGTTAGTCCCAAAAATCATATAAAATAGCATATAAATGCATATTAAACATCCAAGATGGATAATATAATAGCATGGAACAATAAAAAATTATAGATACGTTGGAGACGTATCCAGCAGGCAAAAAATAGGAACTGGCACTGGGCACTGGATCAATATGTTAGTCCCAAAAATAGTATAAAAAGTTGCCAAAAGTATGTAAAAGTTATATAATATTGGCATGGAACAATCAAAAATTATAGATACGATGGAGACGTATCAGCATCCCCAAGCTTAATTCCTGCTCGTCCTCGAGTAGGTAAATGAAAAAAAGATAATTTTTTATGTGGAATGCTACCGATCGTGTAATCTAATCATGGCATGAATATTAAGACACGAGTGATTCAAAGCAATAGTCTATCATTTGACATAAAAGAATTTAATACTCGGGCATCCAAACAAACAATCAAGTCTTTCAAAATATCAATGCTAAATAATGTTATCCCTACAAAATCATATAGTCTTTTATGCTCCCTTTTCTTAACACAAGGTACCCCTCATGCCCATCGCGGTGTCATCCAAGCAATTGTTTCATACTTTACTTTTTCGAACCTTTTCAACTCTTCATGCAATACATGAGCGTGACCCATGGACGTAGCACTATGGGTGGAATAGAAGGTGGTGATAGACAAAACTAGGGATAAAGTCTCACATCAACTAGGCAAATCAATGGACTATGGAGATGTCCATCAATCGATATCAATGTGGGTGAGTAGGGATTGACATGTAACGGATGCACTAGAGCTATAAGTGTATGAAATCTCAAAAGAAAACTGGTGGGTGTGCATCAACTTGCTTGCTCATGAAGACCTAGGGCATTTGAGGAAGCCCGTCATTAGAATAAACAAGCCAAGTACTATATTGAAAAATTCCCACTAGTATATGAAAGTGACAATATAGGAGACTCTCTATATGAAGAACATGGTGCTACTCTAAAGCACAAGTGTGGTAAAAGGATAGTAACATTGCCCCTTCTCTCTTTTTCTCTCATTTTTTTTCTCTTTTTTTACGGGCTTCTTTGGCCCCCTTTTTTATTTAGGCTTCTTTGGCATTTTTTTCTCACATGGGGCAATGCTCTAATAATGATGATCATCACACTTTTATTTACTTACAACTCGATATTACAAATCGATACTAGAACAAAAATATGACTCTATATGATTGCCTCTGATGGTGTACCAGGATGTGCAATGATCTAGCGTAGCAATGACATCAAAAAACGGACAAGCCATGAAAACATCATGCTAGCTATGTTACGATCATGCAAGGCAATATGACAATGATGGTGCGTGTCATAATAAACGGAACGGTGGAGTTACATGGCAATATATCTCGGAATGGCTATGGAAATGCCATAATAGGTAGGTATGGTGGCTGGTTTGAGGAAGGGTAAAAGGTGGTTTGATGCACCGGTGAAAATTGCGCGGTACTAGAGTGGCTAGCAAGGTGGAAGGGTGAGAGTGAGTATAATCCATGGACTCAACATTAGTCATAAAGAACTAACATACTTATTGCAAAAATCTATTAGCCCTCAAAGCAAAAATACTATGACGCCTGCTCCTAGGGGGGGGGGGGTTGGTAGGAGTTAACCATCGCGCGCCCCCGACCTTCACGCAAAGATACAATGCGCGCCAATTTGGTTACATAGTTAGGAGACCATACTTGCATGCTTCAAGAATCACAAACCTTCACACCAATATTTTTACTAAACCACAATCATTCACTAGTACCTCCCACATATTATTATCTCTACATCGCAAAACTATTGCCAGGAATCAAACATATCATATTCAGCGATCTACAAGTTTATATACGATTTTATGACTAACCTTGTGAATGACCAATTCCTGTCAACTCTCTAAATAGATATAAGTGAAGCTAGAGAGTTTAATTCTTTCTACAAAATATATTTCCACGCTCTAACAAATAAAAGTGAAGCAAAAGAGCATTCTACAAATGGCGGTTTTCTATGTGAGGAGAAACAGGCAATCCAAACTTCAAATGATATAAGTGAAGCTCATGAAGCATTCTATAAAGCCATACTCAAAAGATATAAGTGAAGTGAAAAGAGCATTCTATAAATCAACCAAGTACTATCTCATACTAGCATGGTGCATTTATAAACGAAAAATAAAAAGCACACGACGCTCTAAGAATTTACGCATATCATGTGAACGAAACGAATCCGAAAACATACCGATACTTGTTGAAGAAAGATGGGATGCCTTCTGGGGCATCCCCAAGCTTAGACGCTTGTGTCTCCTTGAATATTTACTGGGGTGCCTTGGGCATCCCCAAGCTTGAGCTCTTGCCTCTCCTCCTTCTCCTCACATGGAGACCTCCTCGATCTTCAAACACTTCATCTACACAAAACTTAACCGAACTTTTAGTGGCGGGGTTAGTGCATATGATCAATGAAATCCCATCATGAACTGCTCTAACATTATTTTATAATTATAAACGAACATTAACCACTGTATTCTATCACAATTCTATGGCCCCAAGTCAAGGAGGCTTCAACAAGAACTCAAACATATGCAAATAATGAAGCTATAACATCAATCTATGAAAACAGGACAGTCTGTACAGATTTGAACACCCACCATACTAATGTAACTCTAAAAATTCTGGAAAAATCAGGAAAAATAAACATTTTGTATAGAAAGACTTTTCAAAAAGTTTCAGGAGCTTTTGACGTTCCAGTAAAAAATGTAAAATCGCGCACTAGAGCCAAAGTTTGTGTTTTTGCATCGCACGAACCAACAAGCAATTTAATCATCCTAAAGGAAACTCTTGGCACATTATTTTTATAATATAATGGAATTGTACAAGGGGATAATTATTTTTATGGGAAACTTCCATGAAAAATTCTACATTGTTTCCATAAGCATGAAGACAAGTGTTCAAGGTCGACCCTTATTTCCGCAATGCATCACCTTTCAATCACTTCTCCTTTTGTTTTAGGTTCCCCTCTATATTTTTTTTGTTTTTAAACTTTATAAAAGCACACAACAGAAATAAATTAATCTCTAAAACTTCCGGGTTGTCTCCCTGGCAGCACTTTCTTTAAAGCCATTAAGCTAGGCATATAGTGCTCAAGTAATGGATCCACCCAGATCCCAAGGTATATCAAAGCCAATTTTAATTAACAATGATTTGTGATTTAGTAGTGAGCACAAAGTAACATATATCATGTAACAACGAAGTCTAACTATCTTCCTATGCATCAGCATGTCATAAAATAACAATTCATGCACACATAGTAATGGCCAATGCATAGTATAAACAGTTTCGTGCAATGTTATCATATTGGAAACATAGAGAGGCGGAGATGTAGTTCCTCTCTCATAATAATTGCAAGTAGGAGCAGCAAGCACATGCATATTATATCTATCAAAATCATCATGTGTAGTAGTGAGACGCAACACATCAATATAATCCTTAATAAGGGCAAACTTCTCCGATATAGTGTGGTCGGGAGAATTCAAAAAGATAATAGGACTATCATGCGTGGGTGCAATAGCAACAATTTCATTCTTAACATAAGGAACTATCACAAGTTCATCTCCATACGCATAATTCATATTGGCATCAGGGCCACATGCATAGCAAGCATTAATTTCATCAAAAAGGGATATTTCAAACGAATCAAAGCGATCATAGCATTTATCAAAGAAATCATCCTTCGGTAAGCACGAAGGGAAATTAAGAAATGTATGAGTTGAAGAGTTACTCTCATTAGAAGGTGGGCACGGGTAGCTAATCCTCTCTTCCTCCTTTTGTTCTTTTCTCTCCTCCTCCTCTTTTTCATCTAATGAGCTAACAGTGTCATCAATTCATCTTCCATAGTTTCCTGCAAAATATTAGTCTCTTCTTGGACAACGGAGACCTTCTCAATAAACGCATCAATATAGGCATTGTATTTATAATTCAAATAGCAATATTTCAATATAGCAAGATTTTCAGATCTATAAACAGCATCATCATAATTTTCATACTCTTCAAACAAACATTTAATTTCACAAGCACCCTTAAAAGCAACAAATTCTTCTATTTGTTCAACATCATAGTAATCATATATACCATTAGCATAAGAAGCTAAGGTTTCATCATCATTAAATGTGCATGAAAAAGGAAGGTGTGAAGCCTTCATCCTAGAGCAACAAGTATAATCATATCTCAAGCATAGTTCCCGATCATACCAATGCAACATATAAATTTGATCCCATAATAGTTTCCCTCTTTGTGTCAAGCGATAATCCCTAAAGTATTCACGTTGATCCAACGTGTCTCCCATTATATAGTTGGATGGGGTTTTCTCAGGATTATCAAAGTAGTACATAATATTTTTCACATAATGAGCATCGAGGGTTTTAGGATGTTCCCCATCTCCATGAGTAGCAAGTACACCTAACTTTTTTGGTATTTCGTGTTCCATATCCATAACTAAAGATAGAGAACAACTTAGAACGGCAAATAAAATCTACTTAGTGATAAAGCAAACAAGCACACACGAGAATATTCACCCCACGCTATAGCTCCCCGGCAATGGCGCGAGAAAAATGTATGATAGAGAGTCTCTTGTTTTTTCACTTTCATATACTAGTGAGAATTTTCATTATAGAACTTGGCTTGTATATTCCAACAATGGGATTCCTCAAAATGCCCTAGGTCTTCGTGAGCAAGCAAGTTGGATGCACACCCACTTAGTTTATTTTGTTGAGCTTTCATACATTTATAGCTCTAGTGCATCTGTTGCATGGCAATCCCTACTCACTCACATTGATATCTATTGATGGGCATCTCCATAGCCCATTAATACGCCCAGTTGATGTGAGACCATCTTCCTCCTTTTGTCTTCTCTACAACCACCACTCCGATCCACCTATAGTGCTATATCCATGACTCACGCTCATGTGTTGCATGAAAGTTGAAAAGGTTTGAGAATACTTAAGTATGAAACAATTGCTTGGCTGAAACCGGGGTTGTGCATGATTTGAATATTCTTTCTGCCCCCGTTCCCAGCTCTGGGTTGGAATGACGTGCCACCCCCTCTGCCGGAACCTGTTCAGAATGATGTGGCGGACGATAATTGGGGCAACTAGGAGGAGCCTGTAGCTTAACCTGCTGTTCAGGATCAGGAATCCATGGTTATTGATCTGTCGGCGTAGCAAAGCTCTGATGAACAGATGCAGGGTCATCCGGCTCCAGTAATTATTCTTGATGAACCTAAAGATCAAGAACATTTGGAGGATGATCATGATTTGATGAATGCGAATAATTGGGCGATTATGGTTTACCAGCCCCCTCTAATTGTGGCTTCGGAGGTGGACTTATCAGCTTTGGTTGTTCCGTTTGGGCCACCGCTACCCCCTGACATGCTATGGAGGCGCTCCTTCGAAAATCTTCTGAATGCACCTGCAACTTTTGATGTGCCCAAGCCTTTTCTTCTTCGGCCAATTTCTCTTGTGATCCTCTCAGAGAGAAACTGGGACCTCACCTTTCAGCAAAATGCTCCTTTGCTCACCTAGAAGGAGTCGGAGCCTGCTAGGCCTGTTGCCCATGCGCTTTTTGTCGATGATGCTGAACAGGATGTGCTTTGCGACCCTGCTCCTGCTGCTACCAATGCATATGTAAGGAGGCGCCGCAAGACTTTGGCGCCTACTCCAATTGTTGAAACCTCAGTCTGCAGGTGCACCAGAAGTTCGGCCCAACGGGATGGGTTTAAGCCCACTTTCCATGAGCTCGCTTTCCAGCCCAAGAAGAAGAAGCCCAAGGCCAAGTCTCTCTCGGCTGAGATCTCCGAGGAGCCTGCCAATGTTGATATACCACCCACCCCCATCAGTCGCCTTCAGGCAATTGGGAAGGAGCTGGAGATTGATGCCACGCTGCTCACTGTGGATGCGCTTATAGAGGATCCTGCTGAAGCACAAAACCCCACTCCCAATGTGTAGGAGGCCATCAGTTTATTGGGTTTTGTGAGCCCCAAAATTTGCTAGCTGCGTCTGGCTCTTATGCCCTACTCCGATGTTATGTAATAATGATAATTCAGACTTATTTGTGCTACTTTGTAATATGGCATTATATGCCATATGGTTTGTGAACTTGTTTAAAACTTTCCTCTATGAATGCTTCAAATAGAAGCTGGAATGTCTTTTGCTGGAATGTTAGAGGTCTGAATTCTGAAAGTAGGCAAAGAGCTGTTAGACAAAAAATTGATGAAAGTCACTGTGCAATTGCTTGCCTTCAAGAAACTAAGTGCACCTCCTTTGATGCCAGAACTGTAAAGAATTTCTACCCTAAACGGTTTGATAGTTTTGCATTCTCACCTTCCATGGGTGCATCTGGTGGTATTATTGTTGTTTGGAACTCTTCTATCTTTACTGGGACTCTGTTGGAGGTCCAGCAATTTGCTGTGGTAATTGAATTTACTTCAAGATACAATAATGAGAAATGGACTTTGGTGGCTGTATATGGGCCTTGCCAGGGGGAAGCCAGGGACAATTTTGTAAGTTGGCTTTATCATTTAGATATTCTTGTGGAGAAATATTGGTTGCTTCTTGGGGATTTTAACTTTATGAGATCCTTAGACAATAGAAATCAACCTGGTGGAGATCTAAATGATATGTTCATCTTTAATGAGATAATTGGGCACTTGGGACTCCTGGAATTGCCTATCAAAGGTAGATCATATACCTGGTCAAACATGCAGGACATTCCTCTTCTGGAGCAACTGGACTGGTTCTTTACTTCTGCTGATTGGATTTCAGTCTATCCAATGACTGAGGTGCTCCCTCTAGCCAAAACTGCATCTGACCATGTGCCTTGTATGGTTTCCATCAAAACCTCTATTCCAAAATCTAACCTTTTTAGGTTTGAGAATTATTGGCTTAAGTTGGATGGTTTCATGGAGTGTGTTAACTCATCTTGGCAAAAACACTCTTGGAAGGGCCATATCACTGCCAGGATAGCTGACAAATTCAAATCTTTGAGAATGTGCCTTAAGAGGTGGCAGCAAAACATTTCAAAGATAAGAACCCTGATATATAAGAGCAATAATGTTATCCTACTCCTGGATGAGCTTGAGGAATTAAGGCCTCTTTACAGACATGAGTCCAACTTCAGGAAACTAGTCAAGATTCATGTGGACAAGCTTCTGCACCTCCAGTTCCTTTATTGGAAGAAAAGATGTACTATTAGATACATCAAAGTAGGGGGAGAGAACACCAAATTCTTCCATGTTATGGATACAGAGAGGCACAGAAGGAATTCTATTGCCAGTCTCAAATTACCTGATGGGACTGTGGTGACTGACCACTCACAAATGGCAGGGATTATATGGAATTGTTTCAAGAACAGAATGGGCTCTTCTAGGGGCATTGTTATGGGTTTTGACCTCTCCTCTCTCATCACTCCAGTGGAGGGATTGGAGGTTCTAACCAGGCCTTTCGAGAAGGATGAAATGGATAGTGTGGTTCATCATATGCCAGTAGACAAAGCTCCAGGTCCTGATGGTTTTAATGGTTTATTTTTTAAGAAATGTTGGCATATAATATCCTCAGATTTCTATGAGCTAGCCCAGACATTCTATGATGGTTCTGCTAATCTGGAAAATATCAATGACTCTTATATTGTCCTAGTTCCCAAAAAACATTCTCTTGAAGAAGTAGGGGATTATAGGCCCATCTCTTTAACTGGAATGGGGTTAAAATTTCTCTCCAAAATGGTAGCTAATAGGCTGCAAGATGTGATTATTCAGTGTGTACACAAGAACCAGTATGGTTTCATCAAAAGTAGAATAATCCAAGATTGCATTGGCTGGACTTTTGAGTACTTGCACCAGTGCCACCAATCCAAGAGGCCAATTGTAGTTATTAAGCTAGATTTTGAGAAGGCTTTTGATTCTTTGGAGCATGAAGCTATAATTCAAATTATGAGATACAAGGGCTTCAATGAGAAGTGGATTCTCTGGATGAAACAACTCCTATCCTCTGGCACCTCATATGTTCTACTAAATGGTGTTCCTGGGAGGAAATTCATCTATAAAAAGGGTGTTAGGCAGGGGGATCCTGTCTCCCCCCTTCTTTTTGTTCTAGCTGCTGACCTTCTACAAACAGTACTTAATGACATGTATAGAAGGGGAGTCCTCCATCTACCTATTCCTTGCCATGATCAGGACTTCCCTGTGGTCCAGTATGCTGATGACACACTGATAATTCTGCCAGCTGATAGAGACCAACTTGTTGCTCTGAAAGACTTGTTGAAGGTTTTCTCTTTGTCCACAGGGCATGATGTGAACTATCATAAATCTTATATTATCACAATTAATGTGGACTCTGCTTTGATGGTGGATTTGGCTGCTGACTTTGGGTGTCAGATTGGTAAGATGCCCTTCACCTACCTTGGGCTGCATGTGGGAACAACAAGGCCAAAAATGGTTGACTTTATGCCTCTAGTGTATTGTATGGAAAGGAGAATGTCTGCTAACTCCTCTTTCTTAAATCAAGGTGAAAGACTCCAGTTTCTGAATTCTGCTATGTCTTCTATGCCAATCTTTTTCCTTTGCAGCCTGGCTGTCCCAGCTGGCATTTTGAAACAATTGGAAGGAATCCAGAGGCAATGTCTCTGGAGAAAGAATAGAGCTGAGACTGCTCCCACCCTTGGTGCCTGGGACCTTATTTGTAGACCAAAAAATAAGGGTGGCCTTGGCATTCTCAGTCTTGGTGTTCAAAATGTGGCCCTGCTTCTTAAGCATGCTAATAACTTTCTTAACAAGAAGGATATTCCCTGGGTATCTCTCATATGGGATTCCTATTACAATGGCAGGGTACCTCAGGGAACTTCTGTTTGTGGCGCATTCTGGTGGAAAGACATCTGCAAAGTCATGGGCAGCTTCAGAGGTTGCTCCTGGGTGCAGATCAATGAGGGTGATACTGCTCTCATGTGGGTAGACAATTGGAAGCTTTATCAAGAGGTCTCTTCTCTTCAATTCAGATTTCCCAGGCTATTTTCCTATGCTAAGGATCCTTGGGGCACTATTAAGGACTTTTTTGACATACAAGATGTGCATCAGCATTTCCTTCTTCCTCTCTCTGCTCTACTTTCACTGAACTGCTTACTCTTCAATCCCTAATGGAAGGTCATAATTTAGCACCTGGAGTTAAAGATGTCTGGTTCTGGAAAGGCACCTCAAAGGGGTACACACCTAAACTGTTCTACTCTCATAGCTTTGCTTCAGAGTCCTTTAACCCCTTGACCTCTTGGATCTGGAAATCTTCTTGCACAATGATGATCAAACTGTTTGCTTGGATGCTCATTATGGACAGACTGAATACCAAGGATATGGTGGACAGAAGGAACTAGCATATGGATGATGGGGTCAATTGTGTTCTGTGCCCCCTGAGAACTAGGGAAACAAGAGATCATTTGTTCTTCAATTGCAACTTCAGCATCAGAGTGTGGAACTACCTACAAATCTCCTGGTCTTCTGGTAGATCCATGGCAGACTTGGCTCTCCATGCTGAAAGGAGTTTTGGAAAACCCTTCTTCTATGAAGTGGTCTTCATTGCCTGCTGGAACATATGGACTATCAGAAATGTTAAAGCTTTCAGGCATGAAAGAGCAAGATTCAATAAACGGAGATGTGCTTTTGTTCATGACATCGGTCTTATGCAATACAGAGTGAAAGTTGCATATAAGGATGAGCTTCTAAGATGGGTGTCTTTTCTGCCCCCTTGAAGCCTTGTATCTTTCCTTTTTCTTTTTTTTTCTTTTATCACGTTCCTAGTTTAGGTTGATTACCCCTTGTAATCCCTTTTGTTGTATTTGCCTGCTCTGTCCTTTAGTAAAAGTTTGATTTGCTGTGGGGGGCTCCCCTACAGTTTCCAGTCAAAAAAAAAGATGGAGCATAGCCAAACTATATGATTTTGTAGGGATAAACTTTCTTTGGCCATGTTATTTTGAGAAGACATAATTGCTTTGTTAGTATGCTTGAGGTATTATTATTTTTATGTCAATATTAAACTTTTGTCTTGAATCTTTCGGATCTGAACATTCATGCCACAATAAAGAAATTGCATTGATAAATATGTTAGGTAGCATTCCACATCAAAAATTCTATTTTTATCGTTTACCTACTCGACAACGAGCAGGAATTAAGCTTGGGGATGATTGATACGTCTCCAACGTATCTATAATTTTTTACTGTTCCATGCTATTATATTATCTGTTTTGGATGTTTAATGGGCTTTAATATGCTATTTTATATTATTTTTGGGACTAACCTATTAACCAAAGACCCAGTGCCAATTCCTGTTGTTTTTCCTATTTCAGTGTTTTGCAGAAAAGGAATACCAAACGGAGTCCAAACGGAACGAAACCTTTGGGAGGATCTTTCTTGGACCGAAAGCAAACCAGGAGACTTGGAGCTGAAGTCTGGAATGCCACGAGGCGGCCACGAGGTAGGATGGCGCGCACAGGGGGGTAGGCACACCCCCACCCTCGTGGGCCCCTCATAGCTCCACCGACGTACTTCCGCCTATGAATATCCTTATGCCCTAGAAACATCAGAGGGAGCCACGAAACCACTTTTCCACCGCCGCAACCTTTTGTACCCGTGAGATCCCATCTTGGGGCCTTTTCCGGTGCTCCGCCGAAGGGGGAATCGATCACGGAGGGCTTCTACATCAACACCATAGCCTCTCCGATGATGTGTGAGTAATTTACCGTAGACCTTCGGGTTCATAGTTATTAGCTAGATGGCTTCTTCTCTCTCTTTGAGTCTCATTACAAAGATCTCCTCGGTGTTCTTGGAGATCTATTCAATGTAATATTCTTTTGCGGTGTGTTTGCCGAGATCCGATGAATTGTGGATTTAAGATCAAGTTTATCTATGAATAATATTTGGTTCTTCTCTGAATTCTTATATGCATGATTTGATATCTTTGCAAGTCTCTTCGAATTATTGGTTTAATTTGGCCTACTAGATTGATCTTTCTTGCAATGGGAGAAGTGCTTAGCTTTGGGTTCAATCTTGCGGTGTCCTTTCCCAGTGACAGCAGGGGCAGCAAGGCACATATTGTCTTGTTGACATCGAGGATAAAAGGATGGGGGTTATATCATATTGCTTGAGCTTATCCCTCTGCATCATGTCATCTTGCTTAATGTGTTACTCTGTTCTTAGGAACTTAATACTCTAGATGCATGCTAGATAGCGGTCGATGTGTGGAGTAATAGTAGTAGATGCAGAATCGTTTCGGTCTACTTGACACAGACGTGATGCTTATATTCATGATCATTTCCTAGATATTCTCATAACTATGTGCTTTTCTATCAATTGCTCGATAGTAATTTGTTCACCCACCGTAATTTATGCTATCTTGAGAGAAGCCACTATTGAAACCTATGGCCCTCGGGTCTATTTTCTATCATATAAGTTTCCGATCTACAAGTCTAGTTTCCTCTTTATTTTATCTTGTAATCTTTACTTTCCAATCTATACAACAAAAATACCATAAATTTTTATCTTATTATCTTTATCAAATCTCACTTTTGCGAGTGGCCGTGAAGGGATTGACAACCCCTTTATCGCGTTGGTTGCAAGGTTCTTGATTGTTTGTGCAGGTACTAGGTGACTTGAGCGTTATCTCCTACTCGATTGATACCTTGGTTCTCAAAACTAAGGTAAATACTTAAGCTACTTTGCTACATCACCCTTTCCTCTTCAATGGAAAACTAACGCATGCTCAAGAGGTAGCAGCGCGCGGCAGGAGGGGAGGTGTGGGACAAGGCGCGGTCGGGCGCGGGTCATGGTGAGAGAGAGGGCGCCGGTGGGTGATAACCCACAAGTATAGGGGACCGCAACAGTTTTCGATAAGTAAGAGTGTCAAACCCAATGAGGAGCTAAAGGTAGAACAAATATTCCCTCAAGTTCTATCGACCACCGATACAACTCTACGCACGCTTGACGTTCGCTTTACCTAGAACAAGTATGAAACTAAAATTACTTTGTAGGTGTAACGAGATAGGTTTGCAAGAATATAAAGAGCACATAAATAAAAACTAGGGGCTGTTTAGATAAAGAAGCAATAAAGTTAGTATAGCGAGTGTGGAAAAGTGGTGGTAGGAGTTGCGAAATTGTCCCTAAGCAATTGACTATGTTACTAGACCGATAGAAAGTTTTATGTGGGAGAGGCCACTGCTAGACTGTCATCCTTGACTTGAAATTCTATGCACTTATGATTGGAACAATTAGCAAGCTTCCGCAACTACTAACGTTCATTAAGGTAAAACCCAACCATAGCATTAAGATATATTGGTCCCCCTTCAATCCCGTATGCATCAATTTCTATGCTAGGTTGAAGCTTTTGTCACTCTTGCCCTCCAATACATAGTCCTATCAACATACAACTAACCCTACGGTGTCATCCACGCACGCGCTCATATGATGGGAACCAAAGGACAGCAACATAACCACAAGCAAATTAAACCAATCATAGCAATTCACCTATTACCGATAGGACAACAAAAATCTACTCAGACATCATAGGATGGCAACACATCATTGGATAATAATATGAAGCATAAAGCACCATGTTCAACTAGAGGGTACAGTGGGTTGCAGGAGAGTGGACCGCTGTAGATAGATGGGGGAAGGTGATGAAGATGTTGGTGAAGATGGCGGAGGTGTTAGTGTAGATCGCCGTCACACGATGATGGCCCCGGTGGCACTCCGACGCCACCGGAAGCGAGGGGGAGAGAGCCCCCCTCCTTATTCCTCTTATTTGGCCTTCTCCCTAGGTGGGAGAAGGGTTCTCCCTCTGGTCCTTGGTCTCCATGGCATGGGAGGGGCGAGAGCCCCTCCGAGATTGGATATGTCTCTCTGTTTCTGCGTTCCCAGATTCTGGCCTTTCACCGTTTCTTATATCCCCGGAGATCCGTAACTCCGATTGGGCTGAATTTTGGACACGATCTCTATCCAGATATTATCTATTCTTCAGTGAAAGAAGGGCATCAACCGCCTTACAGGGTGGCCACGAGGGCCCAGGGCGCGCCTGACCCCTAGGGCGCACCCCTGCCTCGTGCCCCCTCGGGCATCGTCTTGCGTTGATTCTTCTTCCCAAAATTCATAAATATTCCAAAAAAATATCCGTCCATTTTTATCCCGTTTGGACTCCGATTGATATGGATATTCTGCAAAACAAAAAACATGCAACTAACAGGAACTGGCACTAGGCACTGGATCAATCTGTCAGTCCCAAAAATAGTATAAAAAGTTGCCAAAAGTATATGAAAGTTGTATAATATTGGCATGGAACAATCAAAAATTATAGATAAGACAAAGATGTATCAGCATCCCCAAGCTTAATTCCTACTCGTCCTCGAGTAGGTAAATGATAAAAAATATAATTTTTGATGTGGAATGCTACCTAGCATAATCTTGATCATGTAATCTAATCATGGCATGAATATTAAAACACGAGTGATTCAAAGCAATAGTCTATCATTTGACATAAAAGAATTTAATACTCAGGCATCCTAAAAAAACATTCAAGTCTTTCAAAATATCAATGCTAAAGAACGTTATCCCTACAAAATCATATAGTCTTTTATGCTCCATTTTCTTAACACAAGGTACCCCTCATGCCCATCCCGATGTCAGCCAAGCAATTATTTTCATACTTTAGTTTTTTGAACCTTTTCAACTCTTCACGCAATACATGAGCATGAGCCATGGACATAACACTATGGGTGGAATAGAAGGTGGTAGTAGATAAAAGTAGGGAGAAAATCTCACATCGACTAGGCAAATCAATTGACTATGGAGATGTCCATCAATTGATATCAATGTGAGTGAGTAGGGATTGCCATGTAACGGATGCAGTAGATCTATAAGTGTATGAAATCTCAAAGGAAAACTAGTGGGTGTGCATCAACTTGCTTGCTCATGAAGACCTAGGGCAATTTGAGGAAGCCCATCGTTGGAATATACAAGCCAAGTTCTATAATGAAAATTCCCACTAGCATATGGAAGTGACAACATAGGAGACTCCCTATCATGAATAACATGGTGCTATGATGAAGCACAAGTGTGGAAATAAGATGGTAACATTGTCCCTTCTCTCTTTTTCTCTCATTTTATTTTATTTTATTTTATTATTTTGGGCTCTTTGGCCTCACTTTTTTGGTGGGCTTCTTTGGCCTCTCTTTTTTATGTGGGCTTCATTGGCCTCTTTTATTTTTTTATAACCCCACTTGGGACAATGTTCTAATAATGATGACCATTACACTTTTATTTACTTACAACTCGATACTAGAACAAAAATATGACTCTATATGAATGCCTCCGGTGGTGTAACGGGATGTACAATGATCTAGCATAGGAAGAATGACATCAAAAAACGGCTAAGCCATGGAAACATCATGCTAGATATCTTACGATCATGCAAGGCAATATGACAATAATGGTGTGTGTCATAATAAATGGAACGGTGGAGTTACATGGAAATATATCTCGGAATGGCTATGGAAATGCAATAATAGGTAGGTATGGTGGCTGTTTTGAGGAAGGGTATAAGGTGGTTTGTTGCACCGGCGAAAATGGCGCGGTACTAGAGTGGCTAGCAAGGTGGAAGGGTGAGAGTGCGTATAATCCATGGACTCATCATTAGTTGTAAAGAACTCACATACTTATTGCGAAAAATCTATTAGCCCTCAAAGCAAAATACTACGACGCATGCTCCTAGGGGGGAGGTTGGTAGGAGTTAACCATCACGCGCCCCCGACCTTCACGCAAACATAAACAATCAAAATACAATGTGCGCCAATTTGGTTATAGTTAGGAGACCATGAGTGCATGCTTCGGGAATCACAAACCATAACACCAATATTTTTACTAAACAACAATCATTCACTAGTACCTCCCACATATTAGCATCTCTATATCGCAAAACTATTCCACGGAATCAAACATATCATATTCAGCGATCTACAAGTTTATGTAGGATTTTATGACTAACCATGTGAATGACCAATTCCTGTCAAGTCTCTAGATAGATATAAGTGGAGCAAGAGAGTTTTAATTCTTTCGACAAAAGATATGCCCACGCTCTAACAAATATAAGTGAAGAAAAAGAGCATTCTACAAATGGCGGTTTTCTATGTGAGGAGAAACAGGCAATCCAAACTTCAAATGATATAAGTGAAGCACATGAAGCATTCTATAAAGCCATACTCAAAAGATATAAGTGAAGTGCAAAGAGCATTTTATAAATCAGCCAAGGACTAGCTCATACTAGCATGGTGGATTTATTAAAAGAAAAATAAAAGGCACACGACGCTCCAAGATTCTACGCATATCATGTGAACGAAATGAATCCGAAGACATACTGATACTTGTTGAAGAAAGATGGGATGCCTTCCGGGGCATCCCCAAGCTTAGATGCTTGAGTCTCCTTGAATATTTACTTGGGGTGCCTTGGTCATCCCCAAGATTGAGCTCTTGCCTCTCCTCCTTCTTCTCACATCGAGACCTCCTCGATCTTCGAACACTTCATCCACACAAAACTTAACCGAACATTTAGTGGCAGGGTTAGTGCATACGGTCAATAAAATCCCATCATGTACTGCTCTAACATTATTGCATAATTATAAACAAACATTACCCACTGTATGCTATCACAATTCTATGGCCCCAAGTCAAGGAGGCTTCAACAAGAATTCAAACATATGCAAATAATGAAGTTATAACAGCAATCTGTGAAAATAGGACAGTCTGTAGTAATATGAACATTAACCATACTTTTGTAACTCTTAAAATTATGGAAAATACGAAAAATCAACAATTTGTATAGCAAAACTTTGCAAAAAGTTTCAGATCCTTTAGAGGTCCCAGTAAAAAAATGTAAAATCGCGCACTACAGCCAAAGTTTCTGTTTTTGCACCGCACAAACCAACAAGAAGTTTAATCATCCTAAAGGAAACTCTTGGCACATTATTTTTATAATACAATGGAATTGTACAAGGGGATAATTATTATTTTTGAAAATTTTCTGTAATCAAGGTTCACAAACTTTCCATGGGCATGAACAAAGTTCAAGGCTAGCTCCCACTTTAATAATGCTCGTCTTTCTCACTTTCGCTTTTCTTTTTAAAAAAGTTTTAGGTTCCCTTCTTTATTTTATTCTGTTTTTAAACTTTATAAAATCACATGACAGAAATAAATGACTCTCAAAAACTTTCGGGATGTCTCCCTGGCAGCGCTTTCTTTAAAGCCATTAAGCTAGGCATATAGTGCTCAAGTAATGGATCCACCCGGATCCCAAGGTATATCAAAGCCAATTTTAATTAACAATGATTTGTGATTTAGTAGTGAGAACAAAGTCACATATATCATGCAACAATGAAGTCTAACTCTTTTCCTATGCATCGACATGTCATAAAAGAACAATTCATGCACACATAGTAAAGGCCAATGCATAGTATAAACAGTTTCTTGAAATTTAATCATATTGGAAACATAGAGAGGCGGAGGTGTAGTTCCTCTCTCATAATAATTGCAAGTAGGAGAAGCAAGCACATGCATATTATATCTATCAAAATCATTATGTGTAGTAGTAGAACGCAACCCATCAATATAATCCTTTATAAGGGCAAACTTATCCGATATAGTGTAGTCGGGAGAATTGAAAAAGATAATAGGACTATCATGTGTGGGTGCAATAGCAACAATTTCATTCATAACATAAGGAACTATAGCAAGTTCGTCTCCATAAGCATAATTCATATTGGCACCTTGGCCACAAGCATAGCAAGCATCAAGTTCATCAAAAAGGGATATTTCAAATGAATCAAAGGGATCATAGCAATTATCACAGCAATCATCCTTCGGTAAGCATGAAGGGAAATTAAACAATGTATGAGTTGAAGAGTTACTCTCATTAGAAGGTGGGCACGGGTAGCTAATCCGCTCTTCCTCCTTTTGTTCTTCGCTCTCCTCCTCATCCTTTCATCTAATGAGCTCACAGTGTCTTCAATTCCTTCTTCCATAGTTTCCTGCAAAATATTAGTCTCTTCTTGGATAGCGGAGACCTTCTCAATAAACGCATGAATATTAGGGTTATATTCATAATTCAAATAGCAATATTTCAATATAGCAAGATTTTCAGGCCTATAAACATCATCATCAAAAGCATCATACTTTTAAATAGAGATTCAATTTCATAAGAACCCTTAAAAGCAACGAATTCTTCTATTTGTTCCACATCATAATAATCATATATACCAATAGCATAAGAAGCTAAGATTTCATTATCATTAAATTCGCATGAAAAGGGAAGGTGTGGAGCCTTCATCCTAGAGCAACAAGTATAATCATATATCAAGCATAGTTGTCGAGCATACCAATGCAACATATAAATTTGATCCGATAATAGTTTACCTTTTTGTGTCAAGCGATAATCCCTAAAGTATTCATGTTGATCCAACGTTACTCCCATTATATAGTTGAATGGGGTTTTCTCGGGATTATCAAAGTAGTATATTATATTTTTCACATATTGAGCATTGAGGGTTTTAGGAGGTTCCCCATCTCCATCAGTAGCAAGTACACCTAATTTTTTGGGTATTTCGTGTTTCATATCCATAACTAAAGATAGAGAACAACTTAGAACAGAATATAAAATCTACTTAGTAATAAAGCAAACTAGCACACACGAGAATATTCATCCCATGCTATTTCTCTCCGGCAACGGCGCCAGAAAAAGGTCTTGATAACCCACAAGTATATGGGATCACAACAGTTTTCGATAAGTAAGAGTGTCGAATCCAACGAGGAGCTAAAGGTAGAACAAATATTCCCTCAAGTTCTATCGACCACCGATACAACTCTATGCACGCTTGACGTTCGCTTTACGTAGAACAAGTATGAAACTAGAAGTACTTTGTAGGTGTAACATGATAGGTTTGCAAGAATATAAAGAGCACGTAAATAAAAACTAGGGGCTGTTTAGAAAAGGAAGCAATAAAGTTAGTATAGCGAGTGTGCAAAAGTGGTAGTAGGAGTTGCGAAATTGTCCCTAAGCATTTGACTACGTTACTAGACCGATAGCAAGTTTTATGTTGGAGAGGCCACTGCTAGCATGTCATCCCTGACTTGGAATTTGATGCACTTATGATTGGAACTATAGCAAGCATCCGCAACTACTAACATTCATTAAGGTAAAACCCAACCATAGGATTAAGATATATTGGTCCCCCTTCAATCCCGTATGCATCAGTTTATATGCTAGGTTGAAGCTTTTGTCACTCTTGCCCTCCAATACATAGTCCTATCAACATACAACTAACCCTATGGTGTGATCCATGCGTGCGCTCATATGGTGGGCACCAAAGGACAGCAACTTAACCACATGCAAACTAAACCAATCATATCAATTCACCAATTACCGATAGAACAACAAAAATCTACTCAGACATCATAGGATGGCAACACATCATTGGATAATAATATGAAGCATGAAGCACCATGTTCAAGTAGAGGGTACAACGGGTTGCGGGAGAGTGGACCGCTGTAGATAGATGGGGGAAGGTGATGAAGATGTTGGTGAAGATGGCTGAGGTGTTGGTGTAGATCGCCGTCACACGATGATGGCCCCGGTGGCACTCCGACGCCACCGGAAGCGAGGGGAGAGAGCCCCCCTCCTTCTTCCTCTTATTTGGCCTTATCCCTAGGTGGGAGGAGGGTTCTCCCTCTCGTCCTTGGTCTCCATGGCATGGGAGGGGCAAGAGCCCCTACGAGATTGGATATGTCTCTCTGTCTCTCTTTGTTTCTGCGTTCCTGGATTCTGGCCTTTCACCTTTCATATATTCCCGGAGATCCGTAACTCCGATTGGGCTGAATTTTGGACACGATCTCTATCCAGATATTATCTTTCTTGCAGCAAAATAAGGGCATCAACCGCCTTACGGGGTGGCCATGAGGGCCCAGGGCGCGCCCCCTGCCTCGTGGCCCCCTCGGGCATCGTCTCGCGTTGATTCTTCTTCCCAAAATTCATAAATATTCCAAAAATATCTCCGTCCATTTTTATCCCGTTTGGACTCCGTTTGATATGGATGTTCTGCGAAACAAAAAACATGTAGCAAACAGGAACTGGCACTAGGCACTGGATCAATATGTTAGTCCTTAAAAATAGTATAAAAAGTTGCCAAAAGTATATGAAAGTTGAATAATATTGGCATGGAACAATCAAAAATTATAGATACGACAGAGACGTATCAGTGGGCGAGCGGGTGCTGGCGAGCTAGGGGAGCAGGACGGGACGGCAGAATCAGGCATGGTGCGCGGCGATGAGGTTCATCTGCGGTGGCTCGGGCGCCTAGAGGACATTAGTAAGGGAGGGGAGGAGCGCAACCGGCGCGGCGGCTCACAGTGGGGGTAAAGGAGCAGCTCGGGGAGGCCGGGAAGGTTGCCATGGCGCGGATCGACGGCGACGCAGAGGCGGAGCTCGACAAAGGGGATCAGCAAGGGTGGCGTTGATGTGGCATCCCGGCTTGTGCTGGTTGGCGAAGAAGAAGCGGAGGAGCGTCCCGGAGCTCCTGGTCAGGGTGGAGTGTTGAGGGGAGGTCTGATACGTCTCCAACGTATCTATAACTTTTTATTGTTCCATGATGTTATATTATCATTCTTGGATGTTCTACAATCATTTTATATTTAAGGGCGTAAAACAATAGCGCTTGTTGGGAGGCAACCCAACTTGTACCTTTTTCTTTTTTGATTTGCTTGCTGTTTTCAATAAAATACCCTTTAATACATCTGTTTAGATGTTCTTATGTGGTTTGAATAAAGGTTTGTTGGGTGTTAGTAGATTTGATCTTGCTGAAAAACAGAAACTTTTGTGTTCACGAGAAAAAATCATTTTTTAACACATGAGTGTTTTTTGGTTGATTCTTTTTGTAGAAGATTAATATATAAACTGCCCATGTGGCCCTATTTTTATAAGATTTTTAGAGTTAGAAGTATTCGAAACTTCCAGATTAGTACAGACTGTTCTGTTTTTGACAGATTCTGTTTTTATTGTGTTATGTGCTTGTTTTTATGATTCTATGGTTTTCTTTGATGGGTTTTTGCCATAGAAAAGTTGGAATACAATAGATATAATACAAATAGAAAATATTAATTGGTTTGGTACATCACGTATAGTAGTGATTTGTTTTCTTATACTAACGGATCTCACGAAAGTTTTGTTGAGTTTTGTGTGATTGAAGTTTTCAAGTTTTGGGTTATCTTACAATGGATGAAGGAATAAGGAGTAAGAAGAACCTAAGCTTGGGGATGCCCCGACATCCCAAGCCCTTATCTAAAAGAGAAGCAAGCAACTAAGCTTGGGGATGCCCCCGAGTGGCATCCCCTCTTTCTTCTAACGACCATCGGTATTTTACTCAAAACTATATTTTTATTCGTCACATGATATGTGTTTTCCTTGGAGCGTCTTGTATGATATGAGTCTTTGCTTGTTTTGTTTTGCTTTTTAAGTTATCAATCCTTGCTGTACATACCTATCAAAGAGAGCCAAAATTATGCCATGACTTGTTAGAATAGCTCTCTATGCTTCACTTAAATTTTTATGAGCTATGGTTTTGCTCTAGTGCTTCACTTATATCTTTTTATGAGTTATGGATTTGCTCTAGTATTAATCCATTATATTGAAGGGTCCACTGCTCAGTTGGTAAAGCACAAAACTCTTAACCTTGTGGACGTGGGTTCAAACCCCACAATGGAAGTTACATTATATAATGTTATTTTCAATGATTATATTTTCAAAGTCCCTTCTCATTATTGCATAATGACCCGACACTTGGGGGCTACATGTTTCTATTCAAGTTTACATGATCATATTTTCAAAAGTCCCTGCTCATTATTAAATAATGACCCGGCACTTGGGGACTACATAATATGGAATATTCAGTTTCATAGTGATTGGGATGAACAATCCGGATTTCTTCAAGATTATACAATGCTATTTTCAATGAAGTATATACAAAGTCCCTGCTCATTATTACATAATGACCCGGCACTTGGGGGCTACATATGTGGAATATTCAGTTTTGACTAGTGACTGAGATGAACAATCTGGATTTCTTTAATATTGCAATGATTATATTCAAACAAGTCTTAAGATATCACTATGTTCTCCTCTTAAGACTTGGGGGCTACAGGTAATATGCATATAAAGGAGGAACATCTTCAAATTCTGAGTTTTGGGTAAATCCGGAAGATCAATCATAACCCGGCGTTGGCAATAATCATAACCCGACATTTATAAACAGTCATGACCCGGAATTATCAATTTATATAACCCGACAATGGTGGTAGTCATAAACCGGCAAGTTCTACATCTTCAAGCTGGCTAGATATCAATTGAATATTTAAAGACCAATATTTTATCAAGTCAGAGCATTGAAGGCCGAGTCAAATGGATTCTTTATTTGCAATATTTTTTCTACAAGCAAGTTGATTATGAAGTTGGTCAGTTGACCCGGATTTTCTAGAAGAAGGAAAGGACAAGGACTTAAGGATGGTCAGAGGCCAGTTTACAAGAAATTCTTAACCCAGAGCACAACCTGTCAGATTCGCTCTTGTGTTTATTTTGCAGCATAAGTTTACCATGGATAAATCCAAGCTAAACTTGGGGGCTAATGTCGGGGATATACCCCGCGGTATGAACCGGCCAGAATTATGACCCGGCCGGACTTGGTGGTTTACTTGAGACGGTTTACACTTGGCAATTTACTGGTAACCCGGCTGGCGGATCACGGATGACAAGGCCCAAGGCCCGGAAGGCCGGTTTGCGTTATGGTGGGCCGGTTTATGAAGAAAGTATAAGGAATATTCTCTTACAAAGGAAGCAAGACTAGGACTCCTTGTAATAAAGCAATCCTAATCCTACTAGGACTCTACATGTAACCCGCCCCTTCAACATATATAAGGAGGGGCAGGGCTCCCCAAAGAGGGACAGGTTTTAGACAAGTTTAGACAAGTTCTCACAAGTTTCTAGGGCTAGACACAAAGAGCCGGTTTACCGGCAACACCATGAGGATCATAATGAGATCTAGCCTCAAACAGCACGTAGGGCTATTACCGGATGATGTTTCCCGGGGCCCGAAGCTATCTAAAACCCTGCCTTGCGTTGCGTCTCTCGATTCCACTCAACCCCTCTCAAGCTACTACATAGATGTGCGGCCTCACGACTAAGTCCTTACCCTAGGACATCTGCCGTGACAATTCCACGACACTAGGGCTGTTTGTGACACTTATAGGAATAGCCCAATAGATCAATCAGAAAGAATAACTTTGAGGTGGTTTCAAACCCTACAATAATCTCTTCGTTTGTTCTCCGCTATTAGTGACTTTGGTGTGATTCTTTGTTGCATGTTGAGGGATTGTTATATGATCTAATTATGTTATCATTGTTGAGAGAACTTGCACTAGTGAAAGTATGAACCCTAGGCCTTGTTTCGAAGCATTGCAATATCGTTTTCGCTCACTTTTGTTACTTGCTACCTTGTTGTTTTTATATTTTCAGATTACAAAAACCTATATCTACCATGCATATTACACTTGTATCACCATATCTTTGTCGAAGCAGTGCACCTATGCAATCTACCATTGTATTGGGTGTGTTGGAGACACAAGAGACTCTTAGTTATTTGGTCACAGGGTTGTTTGAGAGAGACCATCTTCATCCTACGCCTCCCACGGATTGATAAACCTTAGGTCATCCACTAGAGGGAAAATTCTACTGTCCTATAAAACTCTGCGCTTGGAGGCCCAACACGAGTCTACAAGAAGAAGGTTGTGTAGTAGACCTAAAGCTCTTTTCTGGCGTCGTTGTTGGGGAGGTGAGTGCTTGAAGGTATATCTTTAGATATTGCAATCGAATCTTTTAGTTTCTTGTTTTATCACTAGTTTATTCTATAAAATAAAACTACAAAAAAAAGGAATTTAGGTTGCCTCATATGCTTCATCTTTATAATGTCTTTCGTGAAAATGATGGAAAAGAAAATTATGCCAAAGTGCTAGAAGAAGAATGCAATAAAATGTTTGGCACTAATTTTTTGAGTAATGAGCATGATTGCAATGTTGTTAGTATGAATTCTTTGAATTTCCATGATGTTAATGATATGCAAAGCCACAAGCTTGGGGATGGTATGTTTGAATATGATATTTTTAGTCCCCCAAGTTTTGATGATCAAATTTATTATGATGAAAGCATGCCTCCTATTTATGATGATTATTGTGATGACACCTATGTTATAAAGATTACTAATAACCATGAAACTTTTCATCATGATTTTAATCAAATATCTCATGATAGTTATTTTGTTGAGTTTGCTCCCACTACTATTCATGAGAATAAATTTGCTTATGTGAAGAGTAGTAAAACTTCTATGCTTATGCATCATGAAAAGAGTGCTTTATGTGATAGCTATATTGTTGAATTAATTCATGATGCTACTGAAAATTATTATGAGAGAGGAACATATGCTTGTAGGTATTGCAATAATATCAAGTTTCCTCTCTATGCGGTGAAAATCTTGAAGTTGTGCTTGTTTTGCCTTCCTGTGCTAGTTGATTCTTGCTCCCATAAATTATTTTCTCACAAAATCCCTATGCATGGGAAGTGGACTAGACTTAAATGTGCTTGCCATGCGATTCATGATGCTCTTTTTGCGTTTCAAATCTTTACTTCTATGTGAGCATCATTGAAATCATCATGCCTAGCTAAAAAGGCGTTAAAGAAAAGCGCTTGTTGGGAGACAACCCAATACTTTTACCTACTATTTTGTGTCTTCACATGATTAAGCTACTGTAGTAATCATGTTTTATAGCTTTTGTTTCAATAAAGTGCCAAGTGAAGCCTTTGGGATAGTGTGGATGATCGTTGACTTGATTCTCTGCAAAAACAGAAAGTTTTGCGTCCAGTGTAGAAAATTCAATAAATCACTGGAACGTGATAATTAGCTGAAGGTTTTACACATGGTTGATATACAAATTGCCTACATTATCCCAATTTTTTAGATTTTTTAGAGATCCAGAAGTATGCGAAGTTTTTAGATTACTACAAACTGTTCTGTTTTAAACAGATTCTGTTTTTCATGTGTTGTTTGTTTATTTTGATGAATCCATGAGTAGTATCGGATGGTATGAACCATGGAGAAGTTGGAATACAGTAGATATAACACCAATATGAATTTAGAATGAGTTCACAACAGTACCTAAGTGGTGATTTGCTTTCTTATACTAACGGAGCTCATAAGATTTTCTATTGAGTTTTGTGTTGTGAAGTTTTCAAGTTTTGGGTAAAGATTTGATGGACTATGGAATAAGGAGTGGCAAGAGCCTAAGCTTCGGGATTCCCAAGGCACCCAAAGGTATTATTCAAGGACAAGAAAGAGCCTAAGCTTGGGGATGCCCCGGGAAGGCATCCCCTCTTTCGTCTTCGTTTATCGGTAAATTAACTTGAGGCTATATTTTCATTCACCACATGATATGTGTTTTGCTTGGAACGTCATTTTATTTTGTTTAGATTTGCTTGCTATTATTTATAATAAGTTTTAATATCTTCTGTTTCAATAAAAAGAGAAGTTTAGCCTTTACCATGCTTATTTTGCAAGTATATATGTTGCTGTTTGAAAATAGAAAGTTTTCTATCATTTTTTGAATTCTTATGGATAGTAAGAAAGTGATAAAATCTTGAAATTTTTATAAATTTAGAATGAATAAGTTCTCTTTAATGTGGTAATTTTTCAAAAAATTTAGAGCTAGGGAAGTATGAGAACAATTCCACTCTTTACATATTGCTGTTGTGTTTGCATTGTTTACATGTTTAATGATTATATTTGAGGATAAGAGTATTAAATATGCACAGGAAATTAGTATGCAATGTAAAATTTTAATTTTAGTGATTTGCTACATTAGAGAATGTTAAGGTTTTGAGTTGATTTATACTAACTTATCTCACGAGTTCTTGTTGAATTTTGTGTGGATGAAGTTTTTGAGATTTAGGGAAACCGTGACATGAGAGGAATTAAGGAGACACAAAATCTCAAGCTTGGGGATGCCCAAGGCATCCCAATATAATATTTCAAGAAGTCTCATGCATCTAATCTTGGAGATGCCCCGGTAGGCATCCCACCTTTCTTCATCAATAATTTTTGACTATAAACAGTAGGGCAAAACCCCACTGCAATTTTTATAAATTAAAAGGTCAAAGTACAGAGAAAGTCTGAAAAGGCTTGAGGTAAGCCTAAAGAGCAAGTAAAGAGACTAAAAACTAAGAAAATATGAAAGGAAAGAAAGAAAGAAAGAAGACTTTACAAGAGGCTTTGAAGCCAAACAGAAAATTGCCTATCATGCTTCTTCTTCATTCTAAACTTGAGAAGCTTTAACCCTTCCAAAAATGAACTTCCAACTTTGGAATGAAGGTGGAATGTTTTCAAAGACCTTATTATTTCTGGTTATCCAGATGGCCCATGCTCCAAGAATGATGATTTCCATGTAAAAAGGGTATCTCAGTTTGTCTTTAAGGTCTTGAAACGCTTCTAACATAGACTAGTTTGGTGTTCTTGTTGGACAAATGAAATCCCAGCATTGTTGAACAAATTTACAGCCCCAAAAGAGGTGATGTAAAGTTTCTTCTTGTTGGCATCCACCAACAGCATAGTTATAATCCTCTAGCACAAAATTCTTTCTTCTAAGTAAATGCCTTGTGTTGACTCTATCATGTAGAAGTTGCCAGAAGAACACTTTATGTTTTGGCTGACAAGAACTCTGCCAGATCCAATTGAAGTGTGGAGGTGTCTGCTTGTATCCAACTAGTACTTTATATGCTTTGATGGAGGAATAGTGTTCAGACCCCCAAATGTAGCTCCATGTGTCAAATGTGTCTAAGTACTCAGATTGCCTCATGGAAATGCAAATGTCTTCCATCTGTAAGAATTCCTCATATGCTTCAGTTGTCAAAGGGAGAAAGAAGAGGTCCTGCAAGTACTCAGTCTGCAATACTTGTTGAACATTTAGTTGAGGGTTTCTGACAAAAGAGAATAGGTGAGGGAATTGGTGTTTAAGTATTACTTGGCTCCATAGGTCATCCCAGAAAAATGCACTGACTCCATTCCCCACATTACATCTAGCAATAGCTTTGTATTTATCAATGAGAGCTAAGTTGGACTTCCACCAGAATGATCCTATCAAGCTGCCCCCTGGTAATCTCCCATCACTATAGTATGATTCCCAGATAAGGTTGACCCATGGAATATCATGTCTGCTGAAGAATTTGTGAAGGTTCTTCATGAGCAAGGTTTTGTTGTGTGTGTAGATATCTAGCACTCCTAGTCCCCCTTGATCTTTGGGTCTGCACACTGTGTGCCATGCAACCAGAGCAGGTCTTTTGTCCTCCATATCAGGTCCTCTCCAAAGGCAGTGTCTCAAATATTTGATGATCTGCTTTTTAATTGTAACAGGTATGTCCAAACAGCACATGAAAAATACTGATAATGAGGTCATCAGTGATTTGACTAGTAAAAGTTTACCAGCTTGTGTCATGAAGGTAGAGATACCAGCCAATCTTTTGGTGATCCTGTTAACTAGGGGGAGGCATTGCTCGACTGTTGGTTTGTAGATCCCCAATGGCATGCCAAGGTAAGTAAATGGGAGATGTCCTCTAGCACATTGCAAGGTGTTTGTGTATATTTCAACCCTGTCTTCAGCAATGTTCAAAGGAACCATGATTGACTTTCCATAATTCACTTTGAGCCCAGTTCCAGTGGCAAAAGTATTCAGTAGTGCCTTCAAACAGATCAATTGTCTAGCATCAGCTTGCATAACCACCAGAGTGTCATCTGCATATTGCACAATTGGGAATTGTGGGCATGATCTGGCTTAAAGTGGAGCAGTGATCATGTTTAACCTCATGGCTTTGTTAAGAATGGATTGTAACAGATCAGCTGCTAGCACAAAAACCAAAGGAGAGTAAGGATCTTCTTGTCTTACTCCTCTTTTTATGTAAATTCTTTTTCCAGGTACACCATTCAGCAGTACAGAAGAGGATGCAGTTGTGAACAAAGTTCGCATCCATGAAATCCATTTCTCTCCAAAACCTTTAGCTTCGAATATATCAATAATTGCAGCATGCTCTATTGTATCAAAAGCCTTCTCAAAATCCAATTTAATTACTAGGGTTTCCTCTCTAGATTTTTGACATTGATGAATGCATTCATATGCCCATCCTAGGCAGTCCTGGATCACTCTGTCTTTGAGGAAGCCATATTGATTAATATGCACCATTTGTAGGATAACTTGTTGTAGTCTATTTGCCAGCAATTTTGTAATGATTTTCAGAACACCATTTAACAGGGAAATAGGCCTGAAGTCATTGGGTGAAAGTGGTACCTCTATTTTTGGCACCAGAGTAATGTAAGAGGAATTAATGCTCTCAAGATTAACATTCTCAGCATGAAATGCCATTATAAGCTCAAAGACATCAGTCTTAATAATATCCCAACAGCTTTTGATAAACTCATTATTGAATCCATCTGGTCCTGGTGATTTATCTGCAGGTAGATTTTTAACCACATCTTCAATTTCTTCTTGGGAGAAAGGTTTTTCCAGATCAATGTAGAGCTGGGGATCCATTGTGTTTTCATAGAGGTCATTTAGGTCAAAGTGCATTGAGTGCCCATTAGATTGTCCCAATCTAATTTTAAAAGCTTCCCATAGTATTGCAGCCTTGCCGTCATGATCTGTTACTTCCACTTGGTATTTGTTCAATAGCATAGCAATCTTATTGTGTCTGTGGTTAATAGAGGCAGTAGTGTGAAAGAATTTTGTGTTCTCATCACCAAACTTTACTCCTTTAATCTTACCTCTCTGTTTCCAGCAAATCTTCTGGTCATTGAGCATAGTTAGTAAATATTCCTTGAGCATTGTTCTGCAATTATTTTCAAACACTGATAGGTCTCTGTATTCTTCAATCATATCCCAAAGAAAGATACAGTCACTTAGGTCTGAAATTTGCTTCTTATGACAGGCAAGGTTTTTAGACCAAAGTTTAAGAGCTCTTCTAACATTTTTGATTTTAGCATTGATCTTCTTTGCACAATCTGTATGACCTACTGGGATATTCCAAGCTGCCTCAACCACCTGTTTAAAGGAGCTGTGATTAAGCCAATAGTTCTCAAATCTGAGCACCTTTGATTTTGGAATATTTGTGCCTATTTTAATCATACAAGGAAGATGGTCAGAAATTGGTTTGGCCATGGGTAGGGCCAAAGTATCTGGGTAGCTAGTCATCCAAGCAGCAGAGGTGAAGAACCAATCTAGTTTTTCCAGAAGTGGGTTGTCCTGCATGTTGCTCCAGCTGAACTGTCTGCCCTTGAGAGGGAGTTCAATTAAGGCAAGTTCACTAATAGCCTCATTAAACATAAGCATCTCATTAACATCTCCTCTAGATCTGTTTCTGTCTTTAGGTGTTCTGATGAAGTTAAAGTCTCCCATGATAATCCAATCTACTTCATTAGGCATTTGTATATTACCAAACCAATCAATGAACTCAAATTTGTCTTCATGATTGCAGGGACCATAAATGTTTGTGAGTATCCAACTTTTAGAAGATGATCTATATGTGAACTGAATGGATAAGGAGAACTTGTTTTGAAACACTAGTTCTCCAGTAAATAAAGATCCATTCCAAGCAGTGAGAATACCCCCTGAAGCCCCAATTGATGGTAGGAATTCAAATTTATTGAATCTTTGAGGGCACACTTTATGAATATATGCTAAATCAAAGATTTCTCTCTTAGTTTCCTGCAAGCACATAATCCCAGTAGCACTTTCCTCTATTTTTTGTCTAATAGCCAGCCATTTATCTGAAGAATTCATACCTCTCACATTCCAATTTAAGATATTCCAAGTTCTGTTGCTATTCATTAGAAACCAAATGAATTGTTCTTTGATCAACATGGCCCATCCCCTGGTGATTATCCCAAGCCTGAATGTTAATGGGATTCACATAAAGGGCAATATATCTTGATCCAGAGAGTGCATGCCACCATTTGACAGAGTCATATGACCAAGAATACCCTATCAACCAGTAATGAGATTCAAAGGTTTCCTCAGAATGAGATATAGCAGTAGTGTCTCCCACAGTAAAAAAGCATAACTGGCATTTCAGCGGGGTACAGGTAATAGGTAAAAGGTGCCATTCAGGGCAATCATCCAGTGTGCAGTAGTTGCAAATGTTACAGTTTACTCCATACATATGAATACTTTTAACCAAAAGAGGACAATAGATCATGCTGCTATCTAATACATGTTGATATTGTAGCCTCATCATCACACATGTTTTGAATTGACTGTATCCCTAGAGGCCTTGGACACCTCGGCCACTTCTTCTTGTCCCTTCTTCTTGGGTTTCTTAGACAGCTTCTCTTGTAGCTCTTCCTCAGCAACCTTACAGAAAGATTTAGTCAGGTTTTTAACCACTGAGTTCTGAATAATTTGGGGTATAGCATTACATGGCAGACAAGATTTGGCATCACATGATTTTCTTCTAAAGCCCTTATTATCTTTTTTAATCCTATCACTCCTTCTTACCTCAGTTTCCACCATAGATTCTTTCTCTCTCCTTTTTCTTGAGATAGCTTCTCCAAGTGGTAGAACTTTGTTTGGAGACACTTGCTGGAGAGGACTACTTGCCCTAGTGGAAGAATGTGCAGCAGGGCTAATGCCTTCATTCTCCTTACCCAGTCCTAGATTGAAATCTTTGTAGGTTGGTGCCTGAGTAGTGGTACACTTATCAGGAATATGAAAAGGCATTGTTTTTTCTTGCTCACAATTAGCAGTGAACAGCTTCCAGATATCAGATTTGAGCAAATGCATTGTCCAGCCAAACTTATCAGGAGTCAACAGCAAATGGATTATGAAGTTAAACCAACTTACTGGAATTTCAATTTTGAAAGTGTGTTTTGCTCCTTGGGTTGCTGGTGCAAAATGCTGTATCCAAAGATCTAGTCCTTCTTCAGAAATTAAGTGAGAGTCATCAATAATTTGCATAGCATGATCTTGTGCCAAAGAATGAAATTCAAGTATTGAAGGAGAGCCTGGTAGTGAAAAAGACCCATAGTTACCTTTAGGGCTTGCTTGTGAGGAAGATCCAATGTGAGGAATGGGGACACCCGCTTTGCCCTTGGGATCTAAAGGAATAGCTTGATGTGCAGGGTTGAGAGCTTCAGCATCAGTACTGCTAGCTGGTATATGAGCTGTCTGCAAATTTTGTTCTTCAGCATCCACAGTTAGATTTAGTTGAGCAGGTTCCATGGCTATATTGGGAGGCTGATCCTCATTTGGTTGCGTCACCTGTAATTCCTCCTCCTCTCCCACAGCATTGTAAGCTAAAGCAATGTTAAGCAGTCCTTGACCCATTGGAGGAGCTAAAGCAGCTTGGTTGACCTCCTCACTGGCTGAATGGGTTAGTGATAGCAGACCATCAGAGAGGGAAACAGTGGTAGTATTGCTGCTGTTGGGTGCTCCATCTTCAGGCAGAACTGGAATTGCCACCTGAAGCTGCTCTGGAGGACCAGGAGCAGGTGGTTGGAAGGCCCAGTGGTCCATCTAATGCTCTTAGGGATGTATTCAAGCTCTGTGACTCTCGCCTTAACCAAGATCTTACCCTTCAGGGCATCCTCTCTCTCCCAACTAATGATCTTGCCCCATTTGGAAATCGCAGAAGCAATATCTTCAGTGTTGCAGAAATCGAAAGGGACACCCACAAACAGCAGCCAACAGACTCTATTGAATTGAACCCTGCGCCAGTTTCTACCTTGATCATGCTTGGTAAACGAGATAAAGACATCACCAAACGCATGCGGACCCTGCTGAACGAGCCTATCCCTATCTCTGACATGCGCAAACTTGACATATGCCTCCCCCAAAGGGCAAGGCTGGATTTCTCTGAAACCAATTTGCTCTACTCCTTGAAGAAACTCTTCTAGCACTTCACGAACGTTAGGGAAGAATACCTCATTCGGATGCGGATGGATGTTGGCAATCGCCCACTCTTCGTGGCAACGTGGGCGGTGGGGAACAAGTGCTCGAGAAACCCCATTGCGACCTTCAATCACCTGTATCTGGAAGCCATGTGGGACAAAAGGCTGGGGGTCTATAGGGATGTTGGCCATCGATAACTCAAGCAACGAAGCAAGTACCACCCTGTCCGACAACAATGGCAGCGACGGCGAGCTTGCCAAGGTAGGAGCAGAGGTGGTGGCAGAGAAGGAAGGTGAAGTGGAATGCGAGGGGGCAAGCGACGGTCTCGGCTAAAAGTTTGTGAAAAAATCATTGACCAGTTCCTTAAATGAAGGCACCTGCCGAATTTGTGCCTCCGGCCCATGCCAATGGAACCAGGACTGCACTTCTCCTGCAGCCCAGGCCTCAGCTGGTGGGCTCGGGAAAGAGTCGAAGCGAATAAAAGGCCAAAGCCCAGGCAGGTTAGGTGTAGTACAAAAGCGGGCTAGATGACCGTTGTTTCCGCATGCATGGCATACAACGTGATTACGTGCAAACGTACATTGCACGACCTAGCGCTCCATCATAGGCTTGTCTTGACTATGGTTATGGTGCAATGAATTGTTGTTATTGCCTTGATTAGCGCCCTCTTGAATGGGCCCCGATGATCTTTCGAAAACAGGTCGGCCATCCCTGACCACCGCGGAGTAACTCCGGTGATCACCGGAGCGATGAGCTATGGCCTTGCCGGCCCTGCCCACTAAGGTCCATTCCTTGTCAAGCTCATCATAGTATAGAGCTTCTTCCCTTTGCCAATTCGGACCACCAAAGTTCCAAAGGTTAAAGACTAACTCAAAATCTTTCTCAACAATTTTACCTGCATTATATATCTCAAAACCCACTGCTTTTGACGCAACCGAGAACTTGTAGGATCTGTCCTTCAAGAAACGAACATGAAAACCTTGGGCATAGCCCCCAAACATGGCAAGAAGAGAGACACTAACCGTGTGCACATTGAGCCTGAAAGAAGCACGGCTAAATGAAACCACCATGGTGAATTCCCTTTGACAAAAACCCGGAGAGAACACCATCGGGTGACCAAACTTGGCCTTCATATCCGCTTGAAACTCTTCCCCCGGTCAAAGTTGAGGGCAAAAGGTACCATGGTGGAGTGGGAGGAGGCCACCAGCGCCGGAGTGGCCACTGGCAGAGGTTTTGTGGCCACCGGGGCCGGAGTGGCCACCGGCGCAAGGTGGAGGAGCTAGGTGGAGGAGCTAGGTGGTTATTGGTTAGTATCGGTTTAGCATAAGTTTTTGCTTCTTCACATGATATGTGCTATCCTTGCAATGTCATTTTCTTTTATTTTGATTGATGTTTGAATAAAGTATTTAGGATCTAAAATTCTTAAATGAGAGATTGTTTTCTCATAGCTAATCAATTATTTAACTACTCATTGATCTGCACTTATATCTTTTTGGAGTGGTTTGTCGTTTACTCTAGTGCTTCACTTATATATTTTTAGAGCACGATGGTGGTTTTATTTAATAGAAATTGTTGAACTATCTTGCTTGAGTTATATTGTTTTGAGAGTCTTAAAGAACATCATGGTAATTTGCTTGGGTTATGAATCTAGTTCTAATATGATAGGCATCCAGAGGAGATATAATAAAAACTTTCATATATAGAGCATTGGATACTATGTGAAGTTTGACTCCTTATAATTGTTTTGAGATGTTAAGATGGTAATATTAGAGTCATGCTAGTGGTAGTTTGTGAGGTTAAAGAAATAATTGTGTTAAAGTTTCTGATTCCCGTAGCATGCACGTATGGTCTCCTAACTATGTAACCAAATTGGAGCACTTTGTATTTTGAGTGTTTGTCTTTGCGCGAAGGTCGAGAGCGCGCGATGGTTAACTCCTACCAACCTCCCCCCTAGGGGCATGCATCGTAGTACTTTTCTTCGAGAGCTAATATTTTTTTCGCAATAAGTATGTGAGTTCTTTATGACTAGTGTTGAGTCCATGGATTATACGCACTCTCTCCCTTCCGCCTTGCTAGCCACTCTAGTGCCGCGCAACCTTCGCCGATGCATAAACCCCCCTTATATCTTCCTAAAAACAGACACCATACCTACATATTATGGCATTTCCATAGCCATTCCGAGATATATTGCCATGTAACTCCACCGTCCTGTTTATCATGACACGCATCATCATTGTCATATTGCTTTACATGATCATGTAGTTGACATAGTATTTGTGGCAAAGCCACCATTCATATTCTTCATACATGTCACTCTTGGTCATTGCACATCCCGGCACACCGCCAGAGGCATTCATATAGAGTCATATCCTTGTTCTAGTATTGAGTTGTAATATCGAGTTGTAAGTAAATAAAACTGTGATGATCATCATTATTAGAACATTATCCCATGTGAGGTTATCAATGAAGGGGCCAAATGATTCTCCAAAAAAGAAAAAAAAAAGGAAAAAGGGTCTCCAAAAAAAAAGAGGAGATTACAAAAAAAAGAGAATAAGAGAGAAGGGACAATGTTACTATCCTTTTCCACACATGTGCTTCAAAGTAGCACCATGTTCCTCATGATAGAGAGTCTCCTATGTTGTAACTTTCATATATCACTAGTGGGAATTTTCCATTATAGAACTTGGCTTGTATATTCCAACGACGGGCTACCTCAAATGCCCTAGGTCTTCATGAGCAAGCAAGTTGATGCATACCCACTAGTTGTCTTTTTGAGCTTTCATACACTTATAGCTCTAGTTCATCTGTTACATGGCAATCCCTACTCACTCACATTGATATCGATTGATGGACATCTCCATAGTCCATTGATTTGCCTAGTTGATGTGTGTCGGTGTACTAAAGTAGGGGTACCTTAGTATCCCGACTTGTGCATGGGCAGTAGCAGCGTCCCGTGGTCGGGCTCGCCACGCGCCCACCAAGGCCCGCTCTGGATCCTTTAGAGCCATTCAAGAACAAAGTATTCAAGTTAAAGAAACAAGGCCCCGGCAAGAGGAGCTTGCCGGGAAGGCCGTACCAGGCTCAAGATCATAGCCTTAGCACAAGACCCTGGCAAGAGGAGCTTGCCAGGAAGGACAGAGCATGGCATTTCAGAAGACTCGCCATGGCGCATCGCGCGCCCCGGCAAGGCTCGGAGAGCGACAAGCTTCCGGGCGCGGCAAGATAGCGACCGCGGCAAGGCGCTTGCTGCGGCAAGCTTTCACTGTGTGCCTGCGCTCCAGCTCATCTGGCCACGCGTCGCCCTGGGGCCCTTCCAGGGGTACGTGGCGGATGGCTGTGCAGCCTGGGGTACACGGTGGCAAGCCACGATGACGAGGCTACCATCATGGCGAACGGAGACGCCCTAACGGACACTTTTTGCACTGTTTGGGGGCGACGGCGACGGGCATTCAATGCCCTTGTCCCCTGCCGTCGGGGTTAGGTATAGACCACTATACATACACTGTTACAACTATCACCATTTTTACGTTTTTACCCTCACCTACGTTGCCACCTGTCGGTGACACCTTTGACCTATAAAAGGAGGCCCATGCACAACGTAGAGGGGGTTCCGAACTGTCGATCACTCCCACGCTCGGTGTAGCTAGCTTCAAGCACTGTAGATCTTCTCGCTCCCGAGCCAAGAACTCAATAACAAACCAAGGCAGGAGTAGGGTTTTACGCATCCGTGCGGCCCGAACCTGGGTAAACTGCTCGCGTGTGCGCCTCGATCCGCTCTTCATGCTCCCTCCGCTCCCTTGTCGTACCGAAAAGGGGCTCCGGTCCCATAGGTGTTCGTGGGCGATCAGTTGCCCCGACATCTTTGGCGCGCCAGGTAGGGTGTGCGAACCTGATCCGGCGTTCACGCGGGCGCAATCTTCAGCAACTTCATCAACTTCGTAAACTTCATCGACATGCCGCCGAAGAAGAAAGCTTCGGAGGTAGGAGGCCCGTCTGCGTCGATCCCGCCGCCACCAGAACCAACGGTTGGTGGGGTAGATGTTGGCGGAAGGACAGACGCCAGCAAGGAAACTCACGGCGCCGCCAAGTCCAAGGACAAGACGGGCGACCGAGCCCACTCCAAGACCTCGGTGTCCGTACACGCACCGCGCCCCTCTCAGGAGGTGCCGGAACGGCAGCGGCGTGGTACGCAGGGTACCATCCGCTTGCTGGGCCAAGGCCAAGTTAGCGGGACGCGGGACGCTCAAGGCCAACGCGCTGGCACTAGCAAGGCGCGGTCGCCGGGGCAAGAACCTGCTCCTTCTAACGCGGTTAGAAGTCCGAGCATATCTCGCTCCTCGCACCATTCGCCACCGCTTCCCTCCACTCCAGCAGAAGCTCTAGCCAGAGCTCAGCTGCTCCTCGACTTCCCTCCAGCGGCAGACAAGGCCGAAGACTGGAGGGCTACCATCCAAAGCCTCATCGCCTTCGCCAACAACGACACGCCGCAGCAGCCGGCAACATCACGGCCGCGGCAAGTCAGCCAGGCGCAGGCTGATGGAGACAAGACCGCCGGGGGTGCAACTACCGTGCACTCCCCGCCGCGGAAGCAGAAATCGACGACTCGTCGGATCAACATCGACGACGATTCCATGGCGTCGTCGGATCCACGAGCTCGCCGCGATCAACGCCAAGTCCTCGACGACAGGCGACAAGAAGACGCTCGGACTCGTATCGAGCGTCGAAGAGAAGCGCGACGACAGTCCGACCAGCGCGCTGGGACCGCTGTCGACATGCACGTGCCCGGTGAACCGGGCGACTTGCCGTACGCGGCAGGTTGCCCTGCGTTCACCCGTGAGCTGCGGCAAGTCCAGTGGCCCAACATAAAGAACTTCAAGCCCGACGTACCCGAGAAGTACAACGGCAAGACCCATCCCTCGGAGTTCCTCAGCATCTACACCATTGCAGTGCAGGCTGCCGGGGGACGCGACGAGAGGATACTAGCAAACTACTTCCCGCTCGTGCTTAAGCCAAATGTCAGATCTTGGCTTATGCACTTGCCGGAAAACTCCATCTCTTCATGGGCCGACCTGTGCCATCAGTTTGTCGGCGCCTTCACGGGCGGCCACAAGCCCCATGGCCAGGAAAGCGATCTCCACATACTTGCCCAGAAGGAGGGAGAGTCCCTACGGAAATACATTCAGAGATTCAGCCGCGTCCAGCACAACATCCCGGACGTCCACCCTGCCGCGGTTATTAGCGTGTTCCATCAGAACATGCGTAACCGTCGGATGAGGGAGGAAATGGCGATGTGCAAGATACGAGATGTCCGTGAGCTTTATGCCCTGGCAGACAAGTGCGCGCGCGCTGAAGAGGGGAGGAGACTCCCCGGAGAGGATGTTGGAGCAGGAGGAACGGACAGCGAGGATGCCGCCCCGGCAAGGAAAAACCGGCGGCGGAACAATAAGAATAAGAAGAACAAGGAAGTACTGGCTGTCGAGCAGTCCGGCAAGGAGGCAGGCGCCAAGAAAGCTCAGGCTGGTGGCTCCGGCAAGGAAGCTGCCACAGTGGCCGCCGCCGACAAGCAAGACGGCTCCGACAAGCAGTACTGCAAGATCCACCGCACCAAGGGCCACGATCTCCAGAACTGCAAAAGGGTCGAATACCTCGTTGAGCAGCAGAAGGCTGAGTACGAGCGACGCGACAAGGAGAAGGCCCAGGGAGGTGGAGGAGAGTCCGGCAAGAAGTGGCCATTCAATGGCCGAGGAGGACGCCGCGGCAAGGCCAAGCAGCGGCAAGGAGATAGACCTCCCCACGGCCGCGACAAGGACGAAGACGAAGACGACGACGAGGACATGGACGACGGAGACAACAGCGAGCAGGAGTTCCAGAAGGCCACAGAAGTTCTGTGCGTCGATGGAGGGGCCTCTCTGCATACTTCCCACCTCCAACTCAAGCAATGGGTGCGGGAAGTCAATGCAGCAGAGCCACCCGTCGAGTCGCGCAAACTCCTGAAGTGGTCCAGCACGCCCATCATCTTCGACATTGAGGACCACCCTGACCGCACAACCACGGTCGGGTGCTTGCCGATGTTGGTTTCGCCAACCATCCGCAACCTCAAGGTCACCAAGATGCTGGTTGACGGCGGGGCCGGCCTAAACTTGATCTCCTCCGCTGTGATCCGGAAGCTGCAGATCCCCGACAGCGAGCTCGAGGAGACCGGCACGATCCAAGGGATCAACTCGGGAAGGAGCAAGCCGAAGGGGAAGATCGCATTGCCAGTAACCTTTGGCGGAGAGCTAAACTTCAGGACTGAGAGGATCACATTCGACGTTGCCGATATCCCATTGCCATACAATGGGATACTTGGCCGTCCAGCGCTCGCCAAGTTCATGGCAGCCTCTCACTACGCCTACAACATGCTCAAGATGCCAGGGCCGATAAGCGTCATCTCTGTCCCTGGCGACAAAAAGGACGCGCTTATCTGCGCCGACAAGATCTACCGGGACGCAGCAGCCGCCACAGACAGCAAAACACTTGCCGCTGAAGCTCCCGGGGGGGAGGACAAGACCAAGTCCGGCAAGAGCTCTGGGGCCCACTCCGGCAAACACACCTCTTCGGAGTGCTGTGCTGCCGTCGAGGACGCACCATCGAGCTCCACCGGCAAGTGCAAGAAGGGAATGGCAGCTCCACCTGCAACCAAGAAGGTGTCCGCCAAGGAGGACGGCACTGGTGGTACTTTCACCATCAGTGCCACGCTCGATCCTAAATAGGAAAGCGCGCTCGTTGCTTTCCTGCGGGCGAATGTCGATGTGTTTGCATGGCAACCGTCTGACATCCCCGACGTTCCCAGGAAAGTAATTGAGCATAAGCTTGCCGTTTGTCCTCATGCGCGGCCCGTCAAGTAGAAGGTCAGGAAGCAAGCGGTGGAGCGCCAAGAGTTTATTGCTGAAGAAATCAAGAAGTTGGAAGCGGCAGGCCTTGTTAGAGGTGTTCTTCATCCCACGTGGCTGGCCAACCCTGTTGTCGTGCGCAAAGCTAATGGGAAGTGGAGGCTTTGTATAGACTTCACTGATGTGAATAAAGCTTGTCCCAAAGATCCATTTCCCTTGCCGCGCATTGACCAGATCGTTGACTCCACGGCTGGATGTGAGTTGCTTTCATTCCTTGATGCATACTCCGGATACCACCAGATATTCATGGCTGAAGAGGATGAAGAGAAGACCGCATTCATTACTCCATGTGGCACTTACTGCTTCATACGCATGCCCTTTGGATTGAAGAATGCGGGTTCAACATTTGCAAGGGTGGTCCACACTGCTTTTGAGCCACATATACACAGGAATGTAGAAGCTTACATGGATGATATAGTGGTCAAGAGCAAGGACAAGGATACCCTGATTCAAGATCTAGATGAAACCTTTGCGAACCTGCGCAAGATACAACTCAAGCTCAACCCCGAGAAGTGCGTGTTCGGAGTCCCCTCCGACAAGCTTCTCGGTTTCTTTGTGTCCCAGAGGGGGATTGAAGCTAATCCCGACAAGATCAAAGCCATCGAGCAGATCGAAGCTCCGAAGCGCGTCAAGGATGTACGGAGGCTTGCTGGTTGTGTGGCTGCCCTCAGCAGGTTCATTTCTAAGTCTGCGGAACGCGCCCTGCCATTTTTCAAAATCCTGAAAAAGGCAGGTCCAATGAAATGGACTCTGGAAGCGGAGGGAGCGCTGCAAGACTTGGAAGGGTACCTATCCTCCACTCCAATACTTGTCGCACCTAAGCCGCAAGAGAAGTTGCTGCTATACTTAGCAGCAACCAATCAAGTGGTTAGTGCTGCGTTAGTAGCGGAAAGGGAGGCAGATGAGGAGCCCACAGCCCCGGCAAGCACGTCCAGCGACAAGCAGAGGGCTTCCCCGACAAGCTCTGGCCCCGACAAGGGAGAATCCGCGCAGATGCAAGAAGAAGTGCGAAAGAAGATGGTACAGCGCCCAGTTTATTTTGTCAGTTCCCTCTTGCAGGGGGCTAGATCAAGATACTCTGGGGTGCAGAAGCTGCTTTTCGGCCTCCTCATGGCCTCGAGAAAGCTGCGCCACTACTTCCAAGCACATGAGATAACAGTGGTCACTCGCTTTCCGCTGAAAAGGATATTGCAAAATCCAGAGGCAACAGGTAGGATTGTCGAGTGGGCACTAGAGCTGTCAAGCTTTGGTCTCAAGTTTGAAAGTACTTCAACTATCCAGAGCAGAGCCTTGGCAGAATTCATAGCAGAATGGACACCAAGACCAGACGAAGAGATTGCAGAGACAAGCATCCCCGTCAAGGAAGCAAGCAAAGAATGGGTAATGTACTTTGATGGTGCCTTCTCGCTACAAGGCGCCGGTGCTGGTGTGTTACTTGTCGCACCCACCGGGGAACACCTCAAGTACGTTGTCCAAATGCACTTTCCCAAGGAGCAAGCAACAAACAATACTGCAGAGTACGAAGGTTTGCTTGCCGGCCTCAGAATTGCAGCAGAACTTGGGATCAAGAAGCTGATTGTGCGGGGAGATTCGCAGTTGGTTGTCCGTCAGGTGAACAAGAGCTACCAGAGCCCACTGATGGAAGCTTACGTCGACGAAGTGAGGAAACTTGAAGAACACTTTGAAGGCTTACAGATGGAGCACGTTCCAAGAGCTCAAAATGATATCGCAGACGGCCTGTCAAAGTGCGCTGCACTGAAGCTACCTGTGGAACCAGGGATCTTCGTGCTCAAGCTAACTCAACCGTCCGTTACACCATCAGTTGGGCAAAGCAAGAAGAGAAAGTTAGTCTCCGATGACTACTTGCCGGCGGATCTTCCTGAAGTCGCCGCCAAGGTCCCCAAGATCAACGACCAAGTTGCTGAGGAACGGTCTGCTCCTGTGGACCCCAGGGTTCGTACAGTTGAAGCAGGCGTTCCCGACAAGTCTTGCCCCGGCAGGCTTGCCGGGGAGCGTCCAGCTCCGGCAGAGCAGCAAGTTCTTGACGTAGAAGCTGACGTTCCCGCAGCAGCACTGATGCCTTTAGTCCTTGTTGTTGAGCCTCAAGCTCCAACCTGGGCACAGCAAATTGTCCGTTTTCTTCAAACTGGAGAACTTCCCGAAGAGCCAGAAGAGATAGAGAGAATAACCAGGCAGTCACATATGTACCAGTTCGTCGGCAATGAACTGTACAGAAGAAGACTCAATGGTGTCAGATTGAAGTGCATTTCCCGGGAAGATGGACAAAAGCTATTGGCAGAGATACATGGAGGCATATGTGGCCACCACATTGGCGCAAGAGCACTTGCCGGGAAGGCGTTCCGGCAAGGTTTCTTTTGGCCAGAAGCCCTCCAAGATGCAACTGCACAAGTAACCAAGTGTGAAGCGTGCCAGTTCCATGCCAAGCAAATACATCAGCCAGCTCAAGCTCTCTAGACGATCCCTTTGTCCTGGCCCTTTTCGGTCTGGGCGCTCGACATCCTCGGCCCCTTTCCCCGCGCAGTCGGGGGCTTTGAGTACTTGTACATCGCTATCGACAAGTTCACAAAGTGGCCGGAAGTGGAACCAGTGAGAAAGGTGACCGCACAGTCAGCAGTCAAGTTCTTTAGGTCAATTGTTTGCCGTTTCGGAATCCCTAACAGGATCATCACTGACAACGGCACACAGTTCACAAGCCGCACCTTCATGCAGTACGTCCAAGACCTTGGCGCCAAGGTCTGCTTCGCTTCTGTTGCTCACCCAAGGAGCAACGGTCAAGCGGAGAGGGCAAACGCTGAAGTGCTGCGCGGGCTCAAGACAAGAACTTTCGACAGGCTGCGCAAATGTGGAAGAAACTGGATTGAGGAGTTGCCGGCGGCTCTTTGGTCAATCAGGACGACACCAAATCGAGCCACCGGACAGACACCCTTTGCTCTTGTCTATGGAGCAGAGGCAGTTCTCCCCACGGAACTCGTATACGGGTCTCCTCAAGTGCTCGCTTACGATGAGCTCGAGCAAGAACAGCTGAGGCAAGATGATGCACTGCTCCTCGAGGAGAACCGTCTTCAGGCTGCTGTACAAGCTGCTCGATACCAGCAAGCTTTGCGCCGCTACCATAGCCGCAAAGTCAAGGCCAGAAGTCTTGAGGAAGGCGACCTTGTTCTTCGGCGTGTTCAGTCCACCAAGAATTCCAACAAGTTGACGCCGAAGTGGGAAGGCCCTTATCGGGTGAGACAAGTCACAAGGCCCGGCGCTGTCCGCCTTGAGACCGAAGAAGGCTTACCGGTGAGCAACTCCTGGAACATTGAGCATCTTCGCAAGTTTCACCCATAAGGCGCGGTTGCCGTGATCCGTTCCGGCAACCACCATTTGTACAAGTCTTGCCGCTGTTGCATGTAAACCTTTGTACAAAGCCGGGCGCAGATCCCGTGCATTAGTAAAACTTTTGTGCCTTGCACAACTTGTCATTTCATGCCTTTGCATTTTTCTTGCATGTGTTATCTGACAGTTTGTGCAGCACACACCCCCGGTAAGCAATAACGAGCCGCAAAGCTCCATGCCTATGTTTTCTCCGTTTTTCTTTCTTTTCTCAAGTAGAAGAAGAATTCCTCCCGCATAAGTTTGCCGGGGGGAAGGAGACAGTGGTGTGGACCAAGTGCCGTTCAAGAAAGCCTCGCCTTGCCGGGAAGCAAACAACACAAAAGCTAAGTTGCCAAAGTTTGAGCATTCAAATTTTTAAATTTTAAAGTTATCTTCCTTGAACGACCGCACTTTGTATGGAAAACCTGTGCGCGGAGGAACCTACCCGTGGCTAGCCGCGCCCTTACTTTGTTTTGAGCACACTCAACGGCTTAAGTGAGCTGCGACAAATGTCGCGCCCTTACTTCGTTTTCGAGTTCGCTCAACAACCTAAGTGCGCTGCGGCTAGCTGCGGCAAGGTTTCTTGCCGGTAGAGGCGTTGCCAGCAGGCTGCTGAAGTTCCGCACTCAGTGCTCGCGGCAAGGGTCCCTTTGCCGGCAAGTTTCCTAAAAGCGTAGGGTAAAAGCATACAAAGTAAAGAGGTTGAGTAAAGGAAGTAACACTGCATTAACTACCCAAAATAAAGGTATATTACAAGCGACTTGTCGCGGCACTAATAGATTCTTGTCCATGACATGGTTTGCAGCGACAAGGGAAGCGGAAAGAAAACAACCTAGTCTACGCGGTCGCCGTCAACTCTCCTGATCTTGCCCACCTTGGCCACGATGTGGGCGACACGAGCCTTCAGCGCTTCCTAGTCAGCGTCGGGCGGCAAGGTCCGGAGGACGTTGTCAAGATCGATCCCGGGGTTGCGGTAGACTATCTTCGTCAGCACTCGCTCCACAGTACCCGTGCAAAGCCTGCGCGCCTCCTTTGCCAGCTGCGTGGGGATCCTTTCCCGGAGCTGCTCAAGTGTCGGCGCCACTCCCCTGAAGAATAAGCTCAGCTTGGCGCTGTGAGGGAGGTTTGCGTCGGGGGAGTACCCGAGGTGCTCTGTCCCTAGCGCCGCCATCTCCTTGTCGATGTCAGCGGCGGCGGCGACGAGCCCCTCGGTCCACTGCTCCACCGTCTGCCTGAAGTTATTCTGCGTGAGGGCGGCGCTGTCCAACAGTGCCCTCTCTGCCCGGAGATCTTCCTTCAGCTTCGTCTCCCTGTTCCTGGCGCCGTCAAGTGATTCAGTGAGGGTGGACAGCTTCAGTTCCAAGTCCGCGATGGAATCCTTGGCGTCGTTGAGCTCCTTGCCCTTGTCGGAGAGACGGACCTGCAGCTCCGAGTGGCTGTGGGCGTCTTTCTCCCTCTCCAACTTGAGCGCGGCGATCTTCTCCTCGCTCGTCTTCAAGTTGAGCTCCAACTGTGCCACCCTCGCCTCCAAGTCCCTCTTGGCGGTCTCTGCAGCTGCAGCGGCGTCCCTTGCTTCCTGCAGAGCCCCGCCGAGGGACTGCTCGCGCACGGTAAGGTCGTCCTCATGACTATCGAGGTCGACCTTCCGCTGCCTCAGCTCTCCTTCCCGCCGAGACATATCTTCGGCGGCAAGCCTTTGCTGCTCCTCCGCCTCGGCCTTTTCGAGGACGAACGCCTGGTGCGCCTCGGCAAGCTCCTCCCGCTCCTCCGCCAAAGACCGGAGGGCCGCCTGGTTGGCGGCACGGAGCTCCTCGGCGCGCTTCTCCAGATCGATGCCAGCCTTGGCTGCCAGGGCCTCCCGGGACTCCAGCTTGGCCTGCCTGGCGCGATACAGAGCTAGGAGCTTCCGCAGGAGCTGCTCCTCTTCGGGCTCGCTGCTGCTGCCGGGCGTGTTGACAAGCCTCAGCCCGGCGGAGGCCAAGACTTCCCCATCGAAGACCTCTCCCTCCGCGGGCGCCCTCGACGTAGAAGCCCACGGAACTTGGATGAAGACCCCTTTGGCGGCCTCCAGATAAACGCCCGGCTCGGTCGCGGCAGCAGAAGGGTCGGCGGCCGACGCAGCGTCCGGCGCTGCTGCGGCCTCAGGGCCGTCAGTGCGGTCGCCGGTCCCCTCCTCAGCTGCCGCATCAGTGGCCGCGGCGGTCTCATCGACGGTGGCCTCTGTCTCCATCAGCTCCGGGGCGGTCGAGTCTGAAGACAAGAAAAGAAGAAGAAAGAAAGAAGAAGTGTCAAGCAAATATCCAAAAAGGAAAATTCAAGAGAAGAAAAGCACAAGGGTTACCTGCACGAGCCTCGTCTTCGACGGGGTTCCTCGCCGGGGGGTCCTCCCTCGGCGGCGTGGTGGTAGCCTCCGCCGGCGGGGGGCCGCTGGCGCCTTCCCGTGGCGGGGTGCTCGCCCTTGGCGGAGTACTCGCCCTTGGCGGGGTACTCGCCGGGGAGCTCCTCCTTGGCGGGGAGGCTGAGACGAGCGGCTCTTCGGGAGCAGTCTCTTGACGCTCCTGAGGCTGCGGCTCTGCTCCTGCAGAAATCAGCAAACAAACAAGACATTAGCAAGGAAAAGAAGCCCACGCGCGCCCGACAAGTGAAGAAGTAAAAAGAAGACTCACGTTGGGGGCTACGCTGGGGGCTGCTCTGCGGAGCAGCAGGCTGGTTCAGCCAGCTTGTCGCTGGCGCGTCCCCTGCCGCTGCGACAGGCTCGTCCTCGAGATCGACCACCGGAATCTTGACCCTTTTCGCCGCTCTCTGGGCCAAGGTCCTGGAAGATAAATAAGATCAAAGTCAGGCAAAGAAAAATCAAGACAAGAGCAACAAAAATATAAAAAAATAAGAGTTACAAGTGCTTACTCTTCCTCCTCCTCGTCGGAACTGAGGACGGAGAAGTCGAAGTCCGCCTCGCGCGTCCCGGCGCGAGGAGCTGGAGGAGTAGGCTCCCTCGAGCGCTTGGCGGGCTCCGGAGCCGTGGTCTGAGAAGACCCCGCTCCGGTCGTCGCCGAAGCCCGAGGGGCGGAAGGAACGCCTGAACCAGTTCGGGAAGATCCTCCTCCGCCTGCCGCTGAGGCGCGAGGCGCCCCCTTGACGACCTTGCTCGTCGTGGTGGCGCGCGTCGAGCGACGCTGCGGCTGCTGCTGGACCGCCGGCTGCCTCGCCGTGTCAGTGGCCTTGCGGAGGCGTTTCTTTGGCTGGGGCGGAGGACTTGGTGGTGGCGGAGAACTCCCCGAGGATGAAGAGGAGTCGTCGAGGCCCAGAGACCCGCCTGAGTCTTCTGAAGGGTCGCCCGATTCGGCGTCCTCCTCGGCGGGCTCACTTGACTCTGTGCCCTGCCCAGCAGCCTCGCTCGTCCCGGCAGGCTGCCCGGCAGGCTTCAGCAGTTTGAGGATCTCTTCCTCCTCGGCCCGACTCACCGCATCCGCTGCATCCGCCTCGTCCAAGGAGTACCCAAACTCGCCCGCGGCCTCAGCTACGGTTGCCTCCTCCATCCTGGTGGCGATGTACGCCAAATCCCGGTCGGTGGTGTCGCGGGTGAGACCCTTCTTCTCATCGAGATTGATCGGCAGCTCAACCAAGTTGTCGAAGAAGGTTTGTGCAGTTTCATCTGAAGGCGCCAGCCAAGTGGGGTCAACCCCGTGGGAGTCGCACAGCGGCATCGCCGCGCGGATAGCACTAAGTGACGAGTTGTTACATAGTGGAACTACCCCCCGCGATGGGGCAAACCACTCCGGGTGCTTGGCGTCGTGCTTGAACAGCTCACGGAGCATCCCCTTTAGCTCCAGGACAGTGAAGTTGTAGTTCAGGCCGGGGCGCAGCCTCATACAGTCTGCCGCGTTGCCGAAATCCCAAGCAGCCCTCTTCCTCTCCTGCAAGTGGGCAATGCGGCGGCGAAGGAAATCTGCCCCGACCTCACCTACAGTAAGGTTGGCTTGCCGGAGGCGAAGAATCCTAGTGAGAGCTATCTTCAGCTTCTCGTCCTCCGGGGCCAGATCACTCCAATCCTTGCCGTGCACTATTGCAGCTCGGCGCGGGGAAGTAAACTGCTGGGGTTCATCCTCCAGGATCCAGCACCAGTCAGCCCTCCACTCCTCCCACTTGCCGCGGAGCTCTCCAATCAAGTACGCCTCTTTCTTATCGAGCCTAAAGATCCAAGAGATCCCACCGGACAGGGGAGATCCAGACTCTACCCGAGGTGTGAAAAAATGGCGGAAGAGGGCTACGTTGGGGGTGACTCCGACAAAGTTTTCACACAGATGTGCGAAAATGGCCATGGTTAAGACTGCGTTCGGGGTGAAATCTAGGAGATGGAATCCATATGTGTTCATAACATCGCAGAAGAACTCGGAGTATGGAAGGCAGAGTCCGCAATGGAAGAACAGGGCAAAGTAAGGATAACCTCCCGGGAACATGTCGCAGGCTTCGGCGGGGAGAACCCTAGTGCGCGGGTGAGCTTTCGTTTCCCTCGACCAGAAGAGGTAGTACTTGTCCTTCAGCTCCCTCGCGCCAAGCCTCGGCGGGAAGACCACCATCCTCTTCCGCATTGCTGCTAGCTTTGCCGCCCGGTCGGTCTTCGCGGTTTTCGCCTTGTCGCTCTTCGGGGCCATGGCGGGGACAGCGAGGGAGGCCGGCGGCGCTGGGGAGGCTGGCGGCGGCGGAAGAAGGGTGGATCTCAGCTCTCTTTCGACCTTTGGGGAGGAGGAGAGCGGCGGGGGTTTCTGGAGGTTGAAGACGCAATGAAGCAATGGGGGGAAACTGCCCCTGTTTCCTCTGCTTTTAAGGGGGAGTGGGGGACGTTCCGCATTTTCCCATTAAAGAAACAGGCCACGATCTCTCCCACGATGCCGCAATCGACGCGTGCCGTTAGGGAGGGACGCGGCGGATACGGAGGGGGATACGGCGCGCCGTGGGCCGCGGGTGCCCGTGCACTGTTTTGGGCCTGGCACAACAGCGCTCGGCACCGTGTGTGGCCCAGGCCCGGGGGCTCCTGTCGGTGTACTAAAGTAGTGATACCTTAGTATCCCGACTTGTGCACGGGCAGTAGCAGCGTCCCGTGGTCGGGCTCGCCACGCGCCCGCCAAGGCCCGCTCTGGATCCTTTAGAGCCATTCAAGAACAAAGTATTCAAGTTAGAGAAACAAGGCCCCGGCAAGAGGAGCTTGCCGGGAAGGCCGTACCAGGCTCAAGACCATACCCTTACCACAAGACCCTCGCAAGAGGAGCTTGCCAGGAAGGACAGAGCATGGCATTTCAGAAGACTCGTCGTGGCGCATCGCGCGCCCCGGCAAGGCCCGGAGAGCGACAAGCTTCCGGGCGCAGCAAGATAGCGACCGCGGCAAGGCGATTGCCGCGGCAAGCTTTCACTGTGTGCCTGCACTCCAGCTCATCTGGCCACGCGTCGCCCTGGGGCCCTTCCAGGGGTACGTGGCGGATGGCTGTGCAGCCCGGGGTACACGGTGGCAAGCCATGATGACGAGGCTACCATCGTGGCGAACGGAGACGCCCTAACGGACACTTTTTGCACTGTTTGGGGGCGACGGCGATGGGCATTCAATGCCCTTGTCCCCTGCCGTCAGGGTTAGGTATAGACCACTGTACAAACACTGTACATACACTGTTACAACTATCACCATTTTTACGTTTTTACCCTCACCTACGTTGCCACCTGTCGGTGACCCCTTTGACCTATAAAAGGAGGCTGAAAGTGCAACTAATCCCCGGGTGGTTTTGGTAATTAATAACAACATATATATCATTGAACTAATATTTACTTGAGAATCATTTCAGAGAAGTTCGATGATATGGGTATGGAAATGTCTGAAGAAGTGGACCCCTCAAAATGCTAAGACAAGCATTGGCAAAAGCTCAAGACTCTATTTTTGGTTTAGTGATCAAAGATCACATTGAGTCCATAGGAAAAGCCAATACTATTAAAAGGGGATGAGGTTGTGTTAATGATCTGGTTGCTCAAGTGCTTAGTGATCTAGCTCCCTCAACTATCAACACTCTTCACTACTTAACACACTCATAAGTAATCTCGGACAAACCGATTCTGCAAACTCAGTCCCACCGAGATGAACCACCTCAGTTATTCTTCCAAACCCTAATTTCTCGGTCCATCCGATTTTGAGTTTCGGTCTCACCGAAAATGGACTGCCAACCTTCTGTAACCAATTGACATCACTTCGGAATATCCGAGTTGTTATTTTCGGTCCCACCGAGATGGCAAGCTCCAACCTTTGACTCACTTCGGACACACCGAGATGGTATTTTCGGTCCCACCGAAAATCCCAACATTCACTATATTTGAACTTTCGGTCTGACCGAGTTTTCACTTCGGTCTCACCGAGATTGGTCAAATGTGTGTGTAACGGTTGGATTTTGTGTGGAGGCTATATATACCCCTCCACCCCCTCTTCATTCGTGGAGAGAGCCATCAGAAAGTCTACCACTCCTACCATACACTTTCTGAGAAGTGAACCACCTACCCTTGTGTTGAGATCAAGCCATTCCATTCCTACCATATGAAACTTGATTTCTAGCCTTCCCAAGTTGCTTTCCACTCAAACCTTTCTTCCACCACAGCCATATCAGTGAGGAGAGTTGAGTGTTGGGGAGATTATCATTTGAAGCACAAGAGCAAGGAGTTCATCATCATCAACACCATCTATTACCTTTTGGAGGGTGGTGCCTCCTAGATTGGTTAGGTGTCGCTTGGGAGCCTCCGTCTTTGAGATGTGGAGTTGAACCAAGAAGTTTGTAAGGGCAAGGAGATCGCCTACTTCGTGAAGATCTGCCCCGAGTAAGGCTAGTCCTCCGTGGGCGTAGGCCATGATGGAATAGACAAGGTTGCTTCTTCGTGGACCCTTCGTGGGTGGAGCCCTCCGTGGACTCGCGCAGCCGTTACCCTCCGTGGGTTGAAGTCTCCATCAACGTGGATGTACGATAGCACCACCTATCGGAACCACGACAAAAATCTTCGTGTCTCCAAACTGCGTTTGATCTTCTCCACCTCTCTTTTACATGTGCAATTTACTTTCCGCTGCTATTACTCTAGAATTGCATGTGTAGGGTGATACTTGAATTGATCTTAATTGCAAAACTGCCAAAAACATTGCATGATCAAAAGGCAAATTTTTATAAAGTCAAGTAGTCTAATCACCCCCCCCCTCTAGACCTACTTTCGATCCTACAAGTGGTATCAGAGCTTTGGTCTCCATTGTTTTGGTTTCCATTGCATTGGACTCCATAAGCTTGGTTTCACAACCTAGGAGAGTATGGCGTCTAGTGAGGGTAATTATCGTAGAGGTCCTTACTTTGATGGTACAAATTTTGCTAGTTGGAAGCATAAAATGAAAATGCATATTCTTGGTCATAACCCAGCCGCATGGGGCATTATTTGTGTTGGTATGCAAGGTGATTTCTTCGAAGAAGGAAAAGTTCCGGATCGCGAAGCTACACCGGAAGAGTTGCGGATGTTGCAAAACAATGCTCAAGCCTGTGACATTCTCTTCAATGCTTTGTGTCCCGAGGAGTTCAACAAAATCAGCCGTCTTGAGAATGCTAAGGAGATTTGGGATACTTTGGTTGAAATGCACGAAGGTACTGAATCTGTGAAGGAATCAAAGCTAGATATTCTTCAAGGACAACTTGACAAGTTCAAGATGAAGGATGGTGAAGGAGTCGCTGAAATGTACTCTAGGCTTGCTCTCATCACAAATGAGATTGCCGGCTTAGGAAGCGAAGAAATGACCGACCGATTCATCATTAAGAAGATTCTCAGAGCTTTGGATGGAAAGTATGACACCGTGTGCACTTTGATCCAAATGATGCCAAACTACAAGACCCTCAAGCCAACTGAAGTCACTGGAAGAATTGTTGCTCATGAGATGACACTTAAGGATAAGAAAGAGCTTCACAACAAGTCAAGTGGTGCTTACAAAGCTACAAGTGATGCTCCTACTACCTCAAGTGACAAGCTAATTTCCAATGAAGAGATAAGCCTAATGGTCAAGAACTTCAACAAGTTCTACAAGAATAGAGGCAAAGAAAGAAGCTCAAAGTCTAGATCATATGATGAAAAGAGATCTTCTAGCCGTGATCGAAATTGCTACAATTGTGGAAGACCCGGACACTTCTCAAATGAGTGTACGGCTCCCCACAAGAGAAGAGAAGAATCTCCAAGAAGAAGAGCAAGAGATGAGTCACCTCGGAGAGAGAGAAGGAGTAGAGATGATCGTTATGAACGAAGACCCTCTCGGAGAAGCAAGGATTCGGAGAGGAAAGACAAGTCATCAAGGAGCTACACAAGAAGAAGACATCAAGCTCATGTAGGTGAATGGGTCTCCGGCTCCGACTCCGACAATCAATCCGATGGAAGCTATCACTCCGACTCCGACTACAGTCAAGATGAAGGTGTTGCCGGACTTGCACTCGTATCCTCCAACTCCAACTCCTACGACTTATTTGACTCACCAAATGAGGGAATTGGAAGATGCTTCATGGCTAAAGGCCCCAAGGTAACACATCCTGAATTCATTGACTTTGATAGTGATGAGGATGACTTGCTTGGTGAAGATGAGCTCTTGCATGATAAATCTAGTGAGCTTAGTAATGATGAAAATGCTAGTAGTCTTTATAGTCGAGAAGAGTCGAATAACAATGCTATGAAGGAGATTGAGCGTCTAACTAAAGAACTAAACACTCTTAAGTTAGCTCATGAAACAACTCAAGAAGATCATAGAGAGCTCCTAAGATCTCATGAGAAGCTACGGTTCGAGAAGCTCACTCTAGAGCAAGAACATGAGTTTCTAAAAGCGATCAATGACGATCTTCGAAAGAAGAGTTCTTCATATCTTGCCAAACGACTTCTCTTGTCTAATTTCTTGCCACCTATTAAGACTAAGCATGACAAGCACAAGAAAAATTCTTCCTCTAGTAGTAACAATAATAATGTTAAATCCAATATTGTTGCTTCTAGTAGTTCTCTTGATTCCACTAACAATGTTTCAAGCCAAGTTACACTTGAGCAAGAAAATAGCTTATTGAAGGAAATCATAGAGAAAGGTGTCTACAAGAGTCTTGCCGGAAGCAAAAACTTTGAGGAGATTGTTCGCAAACAAGGAAGACACCGGAAGAATCAAGGGATTGGTTTTGAGCGAAAGTTCAACGCCGAAGGTGTTGAGTGGGAAGAAGGTCAATACCCTACTCCACAGTTTGTTTCACAAAAGGAGAAGTATGATCCTACTTCTTCCAATGTGGAACAAGCTCAAGATGACCTTCCACCACAAGACCACAAGCTAAAGGCCAAGGACAAGCTTCAAGAGGAGATTGATGCATTCATTGAAGCACCTCAAGCCATGGTCAAGTGGGTTCCCAAGGACACATCAAGTTCTACTTCATCAAGCTCAACTACAACACCAAGGATTCCCATCAAGATGATGTGGATCCCAAAGAAGAAGAACTAGAAGGTTCTTGAGGGTGACTCCGCCAACAAACTTCACTCATATTCATTTTGGCAAGAACTTGTGCAATCAACTTCCACATCATGCACTAGTTCATGGAGTCACAAACCCTCTTGTTGGTAAGTCAAGGGACAAGGTAATCATTGCTTTCATGGACATCATCTTTTATGTACTTCACTCTATGTCTATGGATATTTTTGTTTGTTCCTTGTGGGACTAACCCATGTAGGTATTGAAAGTGCCCTAATCCAAAGGATTGCTCCCAACTCTTGATGATCTGCATCAACATTGAGCATCCACATCTTCAACATCTACATGAAGTCTTCTACGACAACCCAAGGTTAGTTTGACCCTTTAAAAGGGGTTTTCACATCTAGGGGGAGCTTTGCTCTAAAAATTGAGCTAAAACATCTCCAAATGATGTGAACACATAAATGCTTTATGTAAAAGTGCTAACCCCACTTGTGCTTAAACGATGAGTATGACCTATGATCAAATGTTCTCATTTGGCTCCTAAGTCAATATACTCATATATAGATGACCTAGTCATCAACAAATTGTGTGCTAGTAGCTAGAGTGTTGGTTGTGCATGTTTGACACATATTTCAGTTGCTATCTTATTGTGTGAGCTTGTTGAATGCATGATTTTATCCATTCAAGGACGTCCATTTGTGGTTTTGATTGTTTTGATTTTTTTTGGCCAAATGGATGGACAAGAATGCTTAAGCACCTTTCCCTAGCTATCTATGCTTTCTTGTCTCAAATTCTATTCATGCTCATATCACAACTTTGAACAAGTCTTTTTCGGACAGTCCGAGTGAGGAGCACTCGGAGCCACCGATTCGTCTAAGGCTGACTTCCAAAACCTTCTAAGTCCATTTCGGTCTGACCGGCTACTCAATCTCGGTCCAACCGAAACGCTTAGACTGATCTAGGTTTCATCTCGGTGAAACCAAGTTCAAAATCTCGGTCTGACCGATATGCGTAACTGCACAGCAGTTATATATCTCGGTGACACCGAGTTTTTCAACTCGGTCCCACCGACAGCATGGGGTTATATATACCTGAGGGCTGCGCGCGATTTAATTCTTCAAACCGTTCGCCCCCAAAACCCCTGCTGCCGTCGCCCTGGTCTACGGATCGTCGCCGTCGTCGCCTGTGCGCCCTCGCCGCAGGTCTCCGCCGCCATCAACGGTAATCATCTCCATCGTTGCCGCTGTAGAGGGATTCCACCAAGTTAGGGTGTATCCCGATCCCTTTCGTGCTCCCCATCCGATTCTTGCACGATAGGCTTGCCATGATTCAATCCACGTTTGAGATATTCCCTATACATTAGTTCAGATCCTCTAGTTTCGAGCAAAATTCTTAGGTTTAGGTTTCCACGGAATGCATCTCGGTGAAGCCGATTTTGAAACTCGGAATGACCGATTTGGCCTCTGGCCATTGCACTGCATCATTCGGTTTAACCGAGTTGTGCCAATCGGAATGACCGAAACGTAGTTTCAGTGAAACCCTAAGTTATCGGTAGGACCGAAACCCATTTCGGTCTGACCGAAAGTGGTGTGTAGGTTTCTGTTGAACACTTCGGTTTCACCGAAACTTGAAATCGGTTTGACCGAAATACATTCTGTGAAAACTCAAAACTAAGTTTTGAACTCAATTTTTTTGCAAAAACCTCTGCAGTTGTGATAACTCTTCTACTCTGCCTATACCTTAACTTTTCACAGGTTTTCAGCCATGTCAGATGTCAGTGACAGCCAGAACAGGTCTGAGTCACCTTTTGCTGAGATTCCAGAGGCAGATACAAGTCCTGCTAGCAGCTCCAGTGATGATGGTGAGAGGAGCACCCCTAGTGGTTTGCCTCCTGCAGCCACCAGAACCAGGAAGAAGAGAACTTCTGATGATGAGGACTCTGACTTTGTTGCTGAGGAAGTTACCTCCAAGCCAAAGAGGAATGTGGTTGCCAAAGAGCACCAAGGGCAGCAGACAAGGAAAGGCACAAGCAAAGTAAAGCAGTCAGCAGTTGCAAAGAAGCTCAACTTGGAAGAGCCAGCTCCAAGCAAGGTGAAGAAGACTTCCAAGAGGAAGAGGGTAGTATATGCTGAACCTCAAGTTGATGCTGCAGAAGAAGAAGAAGAAGATGCACCCCAGCCTCCTCCTCAGAAAGCTAAGTTCATGGGTGATGCTATTCGGGCTCAAGCCTCCTCTAAGCCCAAGAAGCCTGCTCAAGCCAAGGCAGCTCCAGCCAAGCCCAAGAGAACAACCAGAAGCATTCCAGCTTCTGAGAAGAACAAAGGTGAGATGCCACCGTCTGAATCAGATGAAGAGCATGTGTTGCTTAAGCTCCGTCCCAAGTTGCCACTCCACAATGATGCTCATCCTCAAGCTGAGGACATAAAGGCAAGGAAGGACAAAGGTCTCAGGCTATGGAGACAGTCTGATCCATATGCTGTAAGGAGAAGGACTGCTGTGGACCCCAGATTCCACACCAGAGAGCAGCAGGATTTCTATGAGACCGTGCTGATGGATAAGAAGCCCATTGTTGCTGACACCAGGTATGTTGACTGGAAGTATATTGACAGTGAAGAGCACCGGGACTTCTTTCCCCATGTGCATGAGAGCTTTACTGCATGTGGAGTTGCTGATTTTGTGGGTCAAGAGCTGACAGCTTGGAATGACGAGATGATCATGCAGTTCTACGCCACAGCCCACTTTTATCCTGATGGCAAGATCACCTGGATGACTGAAGGTCAAAGGTTTTCTTCGACTGTTGAAGAATGGGCAGAACTTCTGAACGCTCCAGTGCAGAGAGAGGACGACATTGATGTCTATGGGATTCCTAAGAAGAGTCATGATTCCATGAAGAACATGTACAAGGAGATCCCGGCTGCTCATTTGGAAGGATGGAAGCTTGGCTCAGTGTACTATCTCCAGGCAGGTCTGACCACCACTAACACTATTCTGAGGCATACATTGATGCCTAAGTCTGGAGACCACCGCATGATTCGAGGCTATTCTATCAACATGCTGCACATTCTCGATGAGAAGGCACCTTTCAAGGTGATGGACTTGATGGTAGAGACCATTAAGAGGACTGCAGCTGACCAGAAGAGGTCGTGTGGGTTTGCTCCGCAGATACAGATGCTCATCAACGCCAAGTTTGGCACGGGCAAATTCATGTTGGATAGGAAGCACTTGCCACTGCAGCCAGAGCATGAGGACAACGTAGTTGTGATGGATGAAGAGGATCCTACCTCAGTTGAAGGACAGGCCAAAATCGAAGCTGCAAAGAAGGCTAAAGCTGACAAAGAGGCAGCAGCAGCAGCAGCTAAGCCAAAGAGCTTTGGAGAACAAATTCTTAAAGCTACCCAGAGGATTGAACAACGCCTGGCCAGCATTGAGCAATCTCAGGAGAGCCTAGAGAGGATTGTTGAGGACAAGATCCACGCTCTGGACGTGAAGCTGACTGAGATTCAGGTGTCTGTCAACAAGCTTGAAGCAGACATGGAGGAGACAAGGCAGGAGAGAGCAGAGCTTATGCAGGATGATCTAGTCCAGGACTCTCATCGCCAGACTGCTCAGGTTCCCAGAGGATCTAGATCTGCAGCTATCCCAGTGACTGACTCCAGGGCTACCACTTCAGCACCAGCTACAGCTCCAGCAGTTGCTCCAGCTTCAGCATCCACTCCTCCAGCGCAGACATCAACAGAAGTCTTCGCCGATGCAGCTATCTCTACACCGACATCTACCCAAACGGGAGCCGCCAGCAGAGCCCGCAGTGACGCTTAGCTCTATACCTTTTCGAACTTTTTGGTAACTTGTTGCCAAAGGGGGAGAAATTGTTATAGATCATAGGGCTTCGAGAGAGAGAGTGCTCTTTCGTCTTTCGTTCTTTTGCCGGTTTCTTTGAGATACATTGGTTTCTTTTGGTCTTTCGAAACTTTCAGTGTGCTTGCTACTACGTTTAATGCTACCTTAATGAGTGCCTAGTCATACTATGCTTTAATGTGTGCTTAATGCTTATCATATGCTATTCCTTATTGTATGGCTATTTACTCTTGTCTTGGTGATTGAGTGCATGTTATTCATTCTTATCATTTTGTGCGCTCCACCAAGATGTATGTGACATGGAAGAGTGACCCATAATCCTAATCGACTGTGCATTTGCATTCAAACGCAAATTTTAAATAATGCACAAATTTAGGGGGAGCTCTTGTTTATCACATACTTCTCAAAGCGACGATATTACTCATTGATTATATCTTTTGTCGAAGCTTTGATCTATATGTTGTCATCAATTACCAAAAAGGGGGAGATTGAAAGTGCAACTAATCCCCGGGTGGTTTTGGTAATTAATAACAACATATATATCATTGAACTAATATTTACTTGAGAATCATTTCAGAGAAGTTCGATGATATGGGTATGGAAATGTCTGAAGAAGTGGACCCCTCAAAATGCTAAGACAAGCATTGGCAAAAGCTCAAGACTCTATTTTTGGTTTAGTGATCAAAGATCACATTGAGTCCATAGGAAAAGCCAATACTATTAAAAGGGGATGAGGTTGTGTTAATGATCTGGTTGCTCAAGTGCTTAGTGATCTAGCTCCCTCAACTATCAGCACTCTTCACTACTTAACACACTCATAAGTAATCTCGGACAAACCGATTCTGCAAACTCAGTCCCACCGAGATGAACCACCTCAGTTATTATTCCAAACCCTAATTTCTCGGTCCATCCGATTTTGAGTTTCGGTCTCACCGAAAATGGACTGCCAACCTTCTGTAACCAATTGACATCACTTCGGAATATCCGAGTTGTTATTTTCGGTCCCACCGAGATGGCAAGCTCCAACCTTTGACTCACTTCGGACACACCGAGATGGTATTTTCGGTCCCACCGAAAATCCCAACGTTCACTATATTTGAACTTTCGGTCTGACCGAGTTTTCACTTCGGTCTCACCGAGATTGGTCAAATGTGTGTGTAACGGTTGGATTTTGTGTGGAGGCTATATATACCCCTCCACCCCCTCTTCATTCGTGGAGAGAGCCATCAGAAAGTCTACCACTCCTACCATACACTTTCTGAGAAGTGAACCACCTACCCTTGTGTTGAGATCAAGCCATTCCATTCCTACCATATGAAACTTGATTTCTAGCCTTCCCAAGTTGCTTTCCACTCAAACCTTTCTTCCACCACAGCCATATCAGTGAGGAGAATTGAGTGTTGGGGAGATTATCATTTGAAGCACAAGAGCAAGGAGTTCATCATCATCAACACCATCTATTACCTTTTGGAGGGTGGTGCCTCCTAGATTGGTTAGGTGTCGCTTGGGAGCCTCCGTCTTTGAGATGTGGAGTTGAACCAAGAAGTTTGTAAGGGCAAGGAGATCGCCTACTTCGTGAAGATCTACCCCGAGTAAGGCTAGTCCTCCGTGGGCGTAGGCCATGATGGAATAGACAAGGTTGCTTCTTCGTGGACCCTTCGTGGGTGGAGCCCTCCGTGGACTCGCGCAGCCGTTACCCTCCGTGGGTTGAAGTCTCCATCAACGTGGATGTACGATAGCACCACCTATCGGAACCACGACAAAAATCTTCGTGTCTCCAAACTGCATTTGATCTTCTCCACCTCTCTTTTACATGTGCAATTTACTTTCCGCTGCTATTACTCTAGAATTGCATGTGTAGGGTGATACTTGAATTGATCTTAATTGCAAAACTGCCAAAAACATTGCATGATCAAAAGGCAAATTTTTATAAAGTCAAGTAGTCTAATCACCCCCCCTCTAGACCTACTTTCGATCCTACAGAGGCCCATGCACAACGTAGAGGGGGTTCCGAACTCTCGATCACTCCCACGCTCGGTGTAGCTAGCTTCAAGCACTGTAGATCTTCTCACTCCCGAGCCAAGAACTCAATAACAAACCAAGGCAGGAGTAGGGTTTTACGCATCCGTACGGCCCAAACCTGGGTAAACTGCTCGCGTGTGCGCCTCGATCCGCTCTTCGTGCTCCCTCCGCTCCCTTGTCGTACCGAAAAGGGGCTCCGGTCCCATAGGTGTTCGTGGGCGATCAGTTTCCCCGACAATGTGAGACTTTCTCCCTCCTTTTGTCTATTACCACCTTCTATTCCACCCATAGTGCTATATCCATGGCTCACGCTCATGTATTGCATGAAGAGTTGAAAAGGTTTAAGAATGATAAAGTATGAAAATAATTGCTTGATTGACACCGGGAAGGCATGATTTATACTTTGTGTTAAGAAGAGGGCATAAAAGACTATATGATTTTGTAGGGATAACCTTCTTTGGCCATGTTATTTTTGATGCTTTGTAGATTACTTTCGAGTATGCTTGAAGTATTATTGTTTTGATATTGATAAACTTTTGTTTTGAGTCTTATGGATCTGAACATTCATGACACAATAAAGAATATTACATTGATAAATATGTTGGGTAGCATTCCACATCAAAAATTTCTGTTTTTATCATTTACCTACTCGAGGATGAGCAGGAATTAAGCTTGGGGATGCTTGATACATCTCCAACGTATCTATAATTTTTTATTGTTCCATGCTATTATATTATCGTTCTCGGATGTTTTATATGCATTTATATGCTATTTTATATGATTTTTGGGACTAACCTATTAACCCAGAGCCCAGTGTCAGTTTCTGTTTTTTCCTTGTTTTTGAGTTTCGCAGAAAAGTAATAACAAACGGAGTCCAAACGGAACAAAAATTTACGATGATTTTTTATGGACCAAAAGAAGCCCAGGGCATGCCCCCTACCTTGTGGCCACCTCGTGGGTCCCCCTGACTTGTCCCCGACGCCAAAAAATCCTCTAAATACTAGAAACCCCGAAAATAAACCTAGATCGGGAGTTTCGCCGCCGCAAGCCTGTGTAGCCACGAAAAACCAATCGAGAGCCTGTTCCGGCACCCTGCCAGAGGGGGAAACCATCACCGGTGGCCATCTTCATCATCTCGGCGGTCTCCATGACGAGGAGGGAGTAGTTCACCCTCGGGGCTGAGGGTATGTACTAGTAGCTATATGTTTGATCTCTCTCTCTCTCTCGTGTTCTTGATTTGGCACGATCTTGATGTACCGCGAGCTTTGCTATTTAGTTGGATCTTAGGATGTTTCTCCCCCTCTACTTCTTGTAATGGATTGAGTTTTCCCTTTGAAGTTATCTTATCAGGTCGAGTCTTTAAGGATTTGAGAACACTTGATGTATGTCTTGCATGTGCTTATCTGTGGTGATAATGGGATATTCACGTGATCTGCTTGATGTATGTTCTGGTGATCAACTTGCGGGTTCAATGACCTTCTGAACTTATGCATAGGGGTTGGCACACGTTTTCGTCTTGACTCATCGGTAGAAATTTGGGGCACTCTTTGAAGTTCTTTGTGTTGGTTTGAATAGATGAATTTGAGATTGTGTGATGCATATCATATAATCAAACGCGCGGATACTTGTGGTGACAATAGAGTATCTAGGTGACATTAGGGTTTTGGTTGATGTGTGTCTTAAGGTGTTATTTTAGTATGGACTCTAGGGTTGTTTGTGACACTTATAGGAATAGCCCAATAGATCGATCAGAAAGAATAACTTTGAGGTGGTTTCATACCCTACAATAATCTCTTCATTTGTTCTCCGCTATTAGTGACTTTGCAGCGACTCTTTGTTGCATGTTGAGGGATTGTTATATGATCTAATTATGTTATAATTGTTGAGAGAACTTGCACTAGTGAAAGTATGAACCCTAGGCCTTGTTTCGAAGCATTGCAATACCGTTTTCGCTCACTTTTGTTACTTGCTACCTTGCTGTTTTTATATTTTCAGATTACAAAAAACTATATCTACCATCCATATTACGCTTGTATCACCATCTCTTCGCCAAACTAGTGCACCTATACAATCTACCATTGTATTGGGTGTGTTGGGGACACAAGAGACTCTTAGTTATTTGGTTGCATGGTTATTTGAAAGAGACCATCTTCATCATATGCCTCCCATGGATTGATAAACCTTAGGTCATATACTTGAGGGAAAATTGCTACTGTCCTACAAAACTTTGTGCTTGGAGGCCCAACACGAGTCTACAAGAAGTAGGTTGTGTAGTAGACATCACCCCGAGGGGGCCACAACCCACCAGGGCGCGCCTGGGGTCCCAACCATGCCCAGGTGGGTTGTGCCCACCTCGGTGGACTCCCGCACCGCCTCTTCGCTCTATAAATACCCCAATATTACAGAAACCCTAGGGAAGTCGATAAAAATTTGTTCCAGCCGCCGCAAGTTCCAGAACCACGAGATCCAATCTAGAGCCATGTTCCGGCACTCCGTCGGAGGGGAACACAATCACGGAGGGGTTCATCATCCTCATTGGTGCCTCTCCGATGATGCATGAGTAGTTTACCACAAACCTACGGTTCCGTAGGCAGTAGCTAGATGGCTTCTTCTCTCTTTGTATCTCAATACAACGGTCTCTCGGAGATCTATTTGATGTAATGACCTTTTGCGGTGTGTTTGTTGGGATCTGATGAATTGTGAGTTTATGATAAGATTTTCCATGATTTAATATCCAATCGTGATTAGTATAGCCTCGTATTTCTTCTTTGATATTTGGGTTTTGTTTGGCCAACTTGATCTATTTATCTTGCAATGTGAAGGGGTGCTTTGTAATGGGTTCGATCTTGCGGTGTCCTTTCCCAGTGATAGAAGGGGCAACAAGGCACACATGTATCATTGCTATTAAGGATAAAAAGATGGGATCTATTCCTACATGAATAGATCTTGTCTACATCATGTCATCGTTCCTATTGCATTACTCCGTTTTCCATGAATTTAATACTCTAGATGCATGCTGGATAGCGGTCGATGTGTGGAGTAATAGTAGTAGATGCAGGCATGAGTCGGTCTACTAATCTTGGACGTGATGCCATATACATGATCATTGTCTTGGATATCGTCATAATTATTTGCTTTTCTATCAATTGCCCAACAATAATTTGTCTACCCACCGCATGCTATTTTCTCGAGAGAAGCCACTAGTGAAATCTACGGCCCCTAGGTCTATTTTTCTATCATATACTTTCAGATCCATATTGCTATTTGCCTTTTCTTTTATTTGCTTATTTTATTTTTAGATCTATATTATCAAAAACCCAAAAATACCATGTTGTGTTTTATTTACTTTTATTTGCATCTATCAATATACTACAAATTTATCCTATCTATCCATCACTTTTTGGCATCGCTACCCGAAAGGGATTGACAACCCCTTTAACGCATCGGGTTGCAAGTGGTTGTTATTTGTGTGCAGGTACCGTTTACATAGTATTGCGTGGTTCTCCTACTAGTTCGATAACCTTGGTCTCATTACTAAGGGAAATACCTTACCATTGATGTGCTTCATCCTCCCTTATTCCTTGGGGAAACACCGACACATCTAAGCGACATCAGTGTCTAGATTGGATCTCGTGGTTCTGGAACTTGCGGCGGCTGATTTTTTTCATCGATTCCCCTAGGTTTTCTGGAATATTTGGTGATTTTTAGGGCGAAGAGGCGGTGCGGGGGTCACTAAGGGAGCACAACCCCCCAGGGCACGCCCTGGTGGGTTTTGCCCACCTCGGGCCTCCCCGCTGGTACTTCTTTGGTCCATCGTGTGTCTTCTGGTCCAGAAATATTCTCCAAAAAGTTTTGCTATGTTTGGACTCCGTTTGGTATTGATTTTCTGCGAAGTAAAAAGCAAGCAAAAAAACATCAACTGGCACTTGGCACTATGTCAATAGGTTAGTCCAAAAAAAGATATAAAGTTGCTATAAAATGATTGTAAAACATCCAAGAATGATAATATAACAACATGGAACAATAAAAAATTATAGATACGTTGGAGACGTATCAGCATCCCCAAGCTTAATTCCTGATCGTCCTCGAGTAGGTAATGATGAAAACAGAAGTTTTGATGTGGAATGCTGCCTAACATGTTCATCACATATTCTTTTCTTTTGTGTCATGGACATTTGGACTTTTATATGGTTCAACGTAATAGTCTAGTTTTGACATGAAGATTTCAATACTCAAGCATATCAACAAGCAACCATGTCTTTCAAAATATCAACACTAAAGCAAGGTATCCCTATCCCATCATGCTTAGTCATTGATCCATTCAGGAAACACACTCACATATTAGCTACATCCAATGCTCAAGTATGATCATAGTGCCTCGTAGTTGGTCCTTTATAAGAGAAGATGGAGACTCAAATAAAAATAAAAATTGCATAAATTAAATAGAAATGCCCTTCATAGAGGGAAGTAGAGATTTGTAGAGGTGCCAGAGCTCAAAGCTTAAATTGAGAGATATTTTTTTTAGAGGCATACTTTTCCTGTCAACGAAAACGACTAAGGGTTCCCAATCCTTTCCATGCTAGATACATCATAGGCGGTTCCTAAAGAGAAAATAAAGTTTATTCCTTTTTCCACCATTATTTCACAATCCATGGCTAGCCGTATCCGCGGGTGCCTTCCATACCAACACTTTCCAAGGAACTTATTATTTGACAACATAAAGTAAATTTCTTTTTATTTCGGGACTGGACATCCCTATTACCGCCATATTCTCATGCAATGACAAGTGAATAAACACTCATCTTGACAATAACACATCAAGCATGGAAAAATATCGGCCACCCTCGCAGCTTCATGAACGGTATGGGCACACAAAAGAGAAGTGTATTTTGAAATTAGAGATGGCACATACAAATTTGCTTAGTATGGCATGGAAATACCGCACATAGGTAGGTATGGTGGACTCATATGGCAAAACTGGTGTAAGGGCATATTTCTCCCTAAGTAGTTTTGGTGACTGATGACAATGCATTTGCGGACTAATCGTGTGCACTAAGCTTTTTCAGATATATCTCACCTAGGCACAAGACGATTTAGTTCCCCTCGGAACCTATGGAAGACGGTGTTTCCTTTTGTTTCTTTTTCGGTGGAATTGAGTCATGGGGAAGCCGTACTATTAAGAGGGGGTCCGCTTCGAAAAGGTTTGGGTGGAATCAACATGTACACGTCTACTCATTTGCACCACCTTTCCTTTGTTTCTCTGGAGCTCCGGCTGTTTTCCTCGACGGTACAAAAACAGTGGCATCCTACTACTACAACTGCCTGACATGCGGTAGTAGCGCTCAGAGTGAGCGGTACTACCGCACGGTCACACGGTAGTACCGCCTCAGGACCGCGGTAGTACCGCACACCACCTTTCCTTTGTTTCTCTGGAGCTCCGGCTGTTTTCCTCGTCGGTACAAAAATAGTGGCATCCTACTACTACAACTACCTGGCATGCAGTAGTACTGCTCAGAGTGAGCGGTAGTACCGCACGGTCACACGGTAGTACCGCCTCAGGACGGCGGTAGTACTGCACAGAGCAGTACCGTACCCTGAGCACGGTAGTACCATTGGGCTGGCCCAGCGTTGTAACTAGTACGGTAGTAGGCGCGGAAGTAATTTTTTACTTCCGCGTCCTACGTGGTAGTACCGCTTAGAGCAAGCGGTAGTACCGTGTCGTGTTTTTGCTACGACCGTATTTCTGCGGATGTATTTTATTTAGTCCGCACTTCTCCTCAGCCTGTCTAGCCCTACCTTACGGTAGTACCGCATGGACGTGCGGTAGTACTGCTCAGGCAGTACTACCGCCCGTTGCTTCAACGCAATAGGGCTAGTACGGGCATGTACTGCACCAGCGGTAGTGCCGCATCCAGAGCGGTAGTACCGCTGGGCTGAGCGGTAGTACCGCAACTTATGTGCGGTAGTACCGTGCTCTGCGGGCAGAAATGTGGGATAACGGTTGGATTTGTTCTCCCACTATATATAGGGAGTCTTCTTCTCCAAGAAGACTTACCTCTTCCTCCCCAAAGCTCCATTGTTGCTCAAAGCTCCATTTCCGCCCGATCTCTCTCCTTAGCCAATCAAACTTGTTGATTTCCTCGGGATTGCTTGAGAAGGCATCGATCTACACTTCCACCAAGAGATATTTGATCCCCCCCACTAATCCCTTGCGGATCTTGTTACTCTTGGGTGTTTGAGCACCCTAGACGGTTGAGGTCACCTCAGAGCCATATTCCATTGTGGTGAAGCTTCGTGGTGTCGTTGGGAGCCTCCAATTCGGTTGTAGAGATAGCGCCAACCTTGTTTGTAAAGGTTCGGTTGCCGCCTTCAAGGGCACCACTAGTGGAATCACGGCACCTTGCATTGTGTGAGGGCGTGAGGAGAATACGGTGGCCCTAGTGGATTCTTGGGGAGCATTGTGCCTCCATACCGCTCCAACGGAGACGTACTTCCTCTCAAAGTGAAGGAACTTCGGTAACACATCCTCGTCTTCACCGGCTCCACTTGTGGTTATTTCTTCCCTTTACTTGTGCAAGCTTTCCTTGTTTATCTTAGATAGCTTGCTTGTGAGGTTGTTATCTTTGCTTCCTATAAGTTGTCATCATAGTAGCATATCTAGACAACTTACTTTGTTGCTTAATTTAAATTGGTAAAGAAAAGCTAAAAATTGTTAGTTGCCTATTCACCCCCCTCTAGTCAACCATATCGATCCTTTCAATTCGTATCAGAGCCTCGTCTCTTTTTAAGGACTTTACCGTCCAAAGAGTATGGGTGACAACGTAGTCGATACGGAGGAACATTCCGGTGGAACTCCTTCCTTGCCTACGTCCGATGGGGGAGCTTCGGTCTCTCGTGAGGAGTTCAATGTGGCAATGACCACATTGTAAGAATCACTAGCGACCGAGGTCAAAGGCATGTCTAAGGAATTGCTTGAGGGGCTTAAATTATCCACCAAACCGTTGGAAGTGGTTCGTCCCGCTACCATCGTGTCGGAGGCTACTCTCGACAAGGGAAAAGCTAGTAGTGAGCAAGCCCCGATTACTAAGAATGGGAGTGGGATCTTTGCCCACTCCGCTCCTCCTACCCACTATGGAGGACCCGTTCCTACACCGCATTTAAATTCCATTGGGCCTCCTCCTAAGTGTATGAAAAAATCTGATTTTTCTACTAGGATGTTTCGCTTTAAACGTCATTTAAATCATTGTTCTACTAATATTTGGAGAATCATTGAGCAAGGTTTTTACCCACGTGATCCCGACAACTTAACTCCGAGAGAAGCTGCGGATCATCAATTCAACGAGTCCGTTCTTTGCATACTTCAAGATGATATCCCTCCCGAAGATATTGCACATCTTCGACCTTTCACCGTGGCCAAGGAAGCTTGGGAGCATGTTGGCTCCATGTACAAGGGGAGCGCAAGCATTCAACGCTCTAAGTTGTGCAAGATGAAGCCGATGAGTTTGCTATGATCGAAGATGAAGATCCACGAGAACTTTATCGCAGATTAACCACGCTTGCGGTTTCACTTCGAGATCATGGGAGCAAGGACACGGATGACAATTGGATCAAGCGCAAGTTTCTCAAGGCCATGATGCCTTACCACAAGGCCATGTCCTCCGTCATTCGCCAAAGACCGGACTTCCACACTTTGTCTTCAAATGAAGTGTTGGATGAGTTCGTTACCATGAGGATCTTGGACAAGACCGCCGACAATGCGGTTTTAAGAGCTCAACGATCAAAGAAGCCTAACCTTGCCTTGAAGGCCAAGGTTTGGTGGAAGAAGAGGAGGAGGAGGATGACGATGAGTGTTGCCCCGAGGACACCAAATATGCCTATCATGAGCACATGGCTCTTGCTTCATGGCAATTTTGGGGCAACAAGAATAACTCAAGGCCCAACTTCAACAAGAACAACTCAAGTGGCAACAAGGGCAAGCAACGAGTGAGGACATGCTTCAACTGTGGGAATGTAAGCCACTTTGTTGTAGATTGCCCATATGAGAAAAGAGAAGAGTTTGGAGGCAAGCTTATCCGGAAGGACAAGGCCAAGTCTTATCCCAACAAGAACAACTTCAATAAGAAGACCCCTCCTAAAGGGTTGGTGGCCCAAGAAGAAAATGTTGAGGATGATGATAATGATGAAGATGATGAGATGGTCACCATGGCCACAATTGCTATTGCTACTAGTCCACGCTCATCTCTCTTCGACTCACCAAGTGAGCACATCATCGCCAAGTGTCTCATGGCTAAGGCCACCAACAAGGTAACTCCAAACATCAACACTACCATCATCTCTAATCCTTCATTGACGGATTGTATTGATGAGAGTGAGGGAGCAAGGGAGGAAGAGAATTAATTTGAGTTATTTATGAGCAAACTCAAGGGCAAACCCAAGAAGCATTTTGTTGCTCTCTTGGAACAACTCGGTGAGGCCAATGACATGATCGAGGCTCACGAGGAGACCACTGCTAAAATGGAAGGACATAGTTGAGAATATTCCGATGATATATCGGATCTCTCTAATGCTCTAGAGGAAGAGCGTGATCTTCGTTTGGCTCTTGAGGAGTCACACAACGATGATCATGATAAATTAAAGAAAGATCTCGATCATGCTTTAGTTGTCTCTCGTATGATTAATTCCGAGAAGGCAAAACTTGGGGTTGACCATGCTAGACTCAAGGAGGAGTTTGTTACACTTGACAATGCTCACAAGGCCTTGAAAGGTATACATGCTTCTCTCAAGGAGTCTCATGATTAACTCCAAGTTTCGCTAACCAAGGAGAAAGCTATCTTTCCTCGCATGATGTTGATTGATAATGCAAAAGCTACGAGCATGTGCATCTTGTTGAAGAGAATGCCAAGTTGAAGAAGCAACTTGAGAAAGTCCTTGTGACATGTATACAAGGTGAGAAGAACCTCAACGATCTTTTGAGTAATCAAAAGGAGGTTGTGGCAAAGGAAGGAATTGGGTTTGCTCCCAAGCCCAAGAAGAAGAAGAAAAACAAGACCAAGCAACCTCCCCCTCTCCAACAAACCTTTGTGAAAGAGGGAGAGGGTGCGTCTAAGAAGAAGAACAATGTGAAGGGTGGTGGAGTCAAGAAAAACCCCACCATACCATCAAACATGGCCAGCGACTTTAATCCTTCTTATGTTTTATGTCGTGCTAGTGATGGTCATGTCTTTGCTAAATTTGTTGGTTCTTCTTATGAGTACATTGAATGGTCTATTTGGGTTCCTAAGACCCTTGTTACTAACCTCAAAGGACCCATTACCAAATGGGTACCTAAATCCAAGCATTGATCTCTTGTAGGAGTTTGCTTCCGGTGGGGGATCATGGTTGCTCGATAGTGGAGCCACAAATCATATGACTGGAAGCAAAGTCTTTGTGGTGGACGTGCATCTAGGTTCATCCATGGCCACCAACGTCGAATGGGGTGAAGCTTCATCTTCTAAGGTATTGGGGCTTGGCAAGGTTGTTGTTTCTCATGATCTCACGATCGAGAAAGTCGTGCTTGTTGAGTCCCTTGCATATAACTTACTTTCTGTTCGCCAACTTGCACTCATGGGCTTTGCTACATTCTTTGATATTGATACCGTGGCCCTCTTGTGGAGCAAGACTCTTAAAGTAGCCTATGTTGGACATGTCGAGAACGGTCTCTATGTGGTTAACTTCTCGGAGCAACCCACTAAGACCGCGACATGCCTAATGGCTAAAGTTGATGTGGGATGGCTTTGGCATCACCGGTTAGCCCATGTCCATATGAGATCTTTGCAAAGTCTTCTCAAGGGGGACCATGTCCGTGGACTAACAAATGTTAGCTTTGCCAAAGATCATGCTTGAAGTGCTTGTATTGAAGGAAAGCTACATGAGACGGCTCACCCTCCCATGACTATCATCTACTCAAAAAGACCATTAGAGCTCCTTCACATGGATCTCTTTGGGCCTCCATCCTTTGATAGTCTTGGGGGCAGAAAATATTGCTTGGTGATTGTGGATGATTATTCAAGATACACTTGGGTATACTTCTTCAAGAAGAAGAGTGAGACCCAACAAACCGTCATCAACTTTGCAAATGAAGCTCGACAACAACATGAAGCAAAGATTTTGATGATCCGAAGTGACAGCGGCACCGAGTTCAAGAACTACACCTTGGATGAGTTTCTTAGTGATGAGGGGATCAAACATCAATATGCCGCACCTTATACCCCTCAACAAAATGGTGTAGCGGAGAGAAAGAACCGGACATTGATGGACGCGGCAAGGACCATGATGGCAGAATTCAAGTCCCATACAACTTTTGGGCCGAAGCCATCAACACCGCGTGTCATGCATCCAATCGGCTCTATCTCCACAAAGGCTTGAACAAGACTCCATATGAGATTCTTACCGGTAACAAGCCCAATCTCAAGTACTTCCGGGTGTTCGGGTGTAAGTGTTTCATCCTCAAAAAGGGTGCTCGTTTGTCTAAATTTGAGTCTAGAGCTCATGAGGGCATATTTGTTGGTTATGCTACAAACTCTCATGCTTAACGTGTCCTCAACAAGTCCAATGGACTCATTGAGGAGATGTGCAACGTAGAGTTTGATGAGAATAACGGCTCCCAAGTGGAGCAAAGTGGTACTTATGATGTAGGTGATGAAAATCCTCCTCAAGCCATAAGAAGAATGGGTGTTGGATATATCCTACCCATTGAGGAACCTCTTGTGGCCGAAGGAGAAGGACAATGTTCCACACCAGTGGAACCATCATCAACCCAAGACCCACACGCTTCCGAAGAACAAAGTGAAGGCCCTCATCCGGACGAACAAGGACAAGTGCAAGATCAGTCACAAGATGGTGGTGAGCCACCAAATGATGCACAAGTCCAAGTTCTCTCCTCTGAGCAAGATCAAGATCAAGAGGAGGCTCAAGATCAAGATCAAGCTCTTGATGACGCTCAAGATGATCAACTCAGTGCTCCTCAATTATCACTTGAAGAGCAATTGGAGCATCGTGCTGCAATAATTGCCTCCAGGCTTGCTTCTAGAGAACATCACATGGAGAATATTCTTGGAAGCATCACTAAGGGGGTAAGCACTCGTAGACAATTAGCAAACTATTGTGCTCATCAAGCTTTTGTCTCGTGTGTTGAACCTCAAAAGGTCTATGAGGTGCTCGAAGACCCTGATTGGCTTAATGCCATGCATGAAGAACTCCACAACTTCGAGCGCAACAAAGTGTGGTGTCTGGTGTTGAGGCCAAAGGAGAACCATAATGTCATTGGAACCAAGTGGATCTTTAAGAACAAGCAGGACGCTCATGGCATTGTCATTCGCAACAAGGCGCGTCTGGTGGCTCAAGGCTACTCCCAAGTCAAGGGTATCGACTATGGTGAAACCTTTGCCCCCATTGCTTGCCTTGAATCTATCCGTTTGTTGCTTGCCTATGCTTCTCATCATAATTTTAAGTTGCAACAAATGGATGTGAAAAGTGCATTTCTTAATGGTCCTATTAATGAGTTGGTTTATGTCAAACAACCCCCGGGGTTTGAGGATCCTAAGTTTCCCAATCACGTGTATCAACTCGATAAGGCACTCTATGGCCTTAAACAAGACCCACGTGCATGGTATGAGCATCTTACCGAGTTGTTACAAGATCGTGGGTTTGAAATTGGGAAAATCGACCCCACTCTTTTTACTAAGAAGGTCAAAGGGGAGTTGTTTGTCTGCCAACTATATGTTGATGATATTATCTTTGGTTCACCTAACAAAGCTTTCAATGATGAGTTCGCCACACTCATGACCACACATTTTGAGATGTCCATGATGGGAGAGTTGAAGTATTTCCTTGGGTTTGAGATTAAGCAAAGAAGAGAAGGAATCTTTATCAAACAAGCCAAGTACACTCAAGACATGCTCAAGAGGTTTAATCTAAGTCATGTCAAGCCGGCTACTACTCCAATGCCAACCAAGTGCCAACTTGATATTAATCCCAATGGTAAAGCGGTGGATCAAAAGGTATATCGTTGTATGATTGGTTCCTTGCTTTACCTTTGTTCATCTAGACCGGATACTATGTTGAGTGTGGGAATTTGTGCACGTTTTCAAGCCTCACCTAAGGAAAGTCACTTTGTGGCAGTCAAGCGGATCTTTCGATATTTGGCTCATACCCCGAACTTTGGCTTATGGTACCCAAGAGGAGCAAACTTCAGCCTTGTAGGTTTCTCTGATTCGGACTGGACGGGAGACAAAGTGGATAGGAAGTCCACTTCCGGAGGGTGCCAATTCCTTGGTTGCTCTATGGTAAGTTGGTCTTCCAAAAAGCAAAGTTGTGTGTCTCTCTCGTCCATCGAAGCGGAGTATGTGGCAGCTGGTAGTTGTTGTGCTCAACTTATATGGATGAGGCAAACTTTAAAGGATTACGGTGTCACTTGTGACAAAGTGCCTCTTTGGTGTGACAATGAAAGTGCCATCAAGATTTCTCTCAACCCGGTGCAACAGTTCAAGACGAAGCATATAGAGATTCGGTATCACTTCATCTGGGATCATATTTGGCAAGGAGAAATCGAGATTCACTATGTCAACACTCATGATAACCTTGCATATATCTTCACGAAGCCTTTGGATGAAGCAAGATTTCACGAGTTAAGGCATGAGCTAAATATCATAGATTTGAGCAATGTGGCTTGAAACCTTGCACACACCTCCCACTCAATATAGTTATCTTGCCTAGATGTAGGCATGGACATAGGGGGAGTATTGTTCTCTCAATGAACTCTTCCTTCCCACATTATGCATAAATGGATCTAGTCTTTGTCATTTGCCATGTTAAATGGTCTAAAGTGCTTCAAGACGAGTGTTGGTCATGGGCCCAAGGATAGTTCTTTGCGGTGCCATACCAAATAACTCAAACATAGGTGGCTTCGGCCACCGACCTCCTTCTTGGAGGAGTGTCTTGTGTGTTGTATCGGTTGTTTGTTGTCTCTCTTTCCGTGTGCCTTGCTTTGCTTAAGCCTCTTGTCGAAACTTGCATTTTCTTGGGGGAGCGGTACTACCGTGAGTAGTCACGGTACTACCGCAAGAGAGAATACGGTACTGCCGCAACCAGCACGGCAGTAATTTTTTACTGCCGCTGGTCGAGCGGTACTACCGCTCCGAGTGCGGTACTTCCGCCCGGGCGGTACTACCTCGATGACAGTGGTACTACCGCACTTATTCGAACGGCTGGGGGTTATAAGCGGGAAGGGGGAGTTCTAACTTCCCCATACCCATTCATCTCGTCTCCCCCATGTCGTCTCTCTCTCTCCCTCAAGAACACCGCCGGAGGACCTCGCCGGATCTCCTCCCCCGGCCACTCTCCTCGCATTCCGACCTGTGGGATCGATCCCCACCTCGACCTCTTGCCATGGATGAATGTTTCTCCGCAAATCCCCTCTTCTTTTTGCCCGGTTGTTGTTTCTAGGTTTTGGGGAGATGCTTGTTGTTCTTGTGTCCTTCTTGTCCTTATCCATGGAAGTTTAGGGTGTAGGAGAGTTGTAATGCAATAGAAATGCTAGTAAGTATGCTTCTACTAAGTTGCTATGATCAGCCGTAGTACCGTTCGCCGTTCTACACGTTCTTGTCTAGATCCGTTTTCAGATCTGGCTGACCACGGTACTACCGCCTTGCCGCGTAACGGTACTACCGCCTTAAGGAGTGGTACTACCGTGATGAACGCGGACGTAATTTTTTAGTACCGCGTTCTGTGCGGTACTACCGCAACTCTTCAATGCGGTACTACCGCCCCCTAAGCGGCACTAAAAATTTACTTCCGCTTTCGTCACGCAGTACTACCGCTTGATTCATATCTACTTCGTAGCACATACATATTATCCTTTCTACTTGTTTCATGTGCTTTTTGTGTCTTTTGCATTGATTCTCTTTGTGTTTCCGTCGTGTTATTGTGTTTGTGTCTTAGGTGGTGGCTCCGGTTCCAATGTTCGACGCACCAATCCCAGCCGTGACACCGGGTCCAAGCGTCTGCGCATCCAAAGTTATATGCATGAGGGCTCCAATGCCCCCCAACGCAGATTCAAGACCGCCGCCAACAAGAACAAGGACCAACTATGACCATGGAGGAGATACCAACTCATGAGTTCATCGCAAGGAGGAAGATGAACCCTTATGCAGATCCCCGGGCTCAGTTCCATGGAGATGAACTATTTTGGACCAAGCAGCAATATCGTATCTACACAGAGGTACTCAAGAGCAAGCACAACCTGTATGTGGATGCACATTGGATTGACATGGCCCACATGCAGAGGGATGATCACCGGGCCTACTTTACCGAGGCTCTAGATCTTGTGGAGCAGTTTGGGATTGAGCACATCATGACATTTCAGATGGATTTTGACCCAGAGATCGTGGCACAGTTCTATGCTTCAGTGCACTTCCATACCAAGTAAGAACGCACCATGACTTGGATGTCAAATGGTCACAGGATGACTGCTACATGGAAGGACTTTATGGATCTGCTTCAGGTTGCTGACGAGGGGCTTCACACCCCTCTTGGTGCTCGGCCTCATGCCAACGAAGAATCTGCCAACAAAGACCGTCTGCTGCCTTTTTCTATGGAGAAGACACTTGCTAGTGGCAAGAACACATGGGTGATGAACCCCTTCCTGGATATCATGCATAGGATCTTCCGCAACACCTTGTTTCCTCGAGTTGGGGACAAGGACAAGGTACATGCATACCTCGTTGACATGTTGCTGATGTGTGAGGAGGCCCGCAATGCTCAGACTCAGCCACTTGATATCTCCCATATCATGTGGTGTGAGCTTCGCTTTGCGATCTTCTCTCGCAAAGTGCCCATCTACGGTCCATTTCTATTTCTACTAATCTCCAAGACTTGGGAGAAGCTTTACTCTGATGAGGAGTTTGAGGCCCCGCAGTGGATTCGTCATGAGCCTATTCGTCTTCGCATCAAGAGCCGTTGGGCTAACACCACTACCCGTGCAGAGGCTGCCGTGGCTCAGATGGATGCAGATGAGGAGCCAGTGGAGGAGAAGCCGGCTGAGGATAGTTCTGGAGGATTTGCTCCCCCCTCGTCTGAGCCCTCATGGGCTAAGAAGCTGAAGAGGAAGATGAAGACCCTATTTGTATGCAGGCAAAGGGACAATACAAGGCTCATGTGACTCACAAGCAATCTCGCCAGCGTGACACGAAGATCATGAGGATCTTTGGTGAGCATGCGTCTAGTGGGTCAGAGGAGATCATCACTCCAGAGGCGGAGTGGATTGCCAGGCAGGGCTACACATGGTCCGAGTCTGAGGAGGAGCAGCAGGCGTCTGACGGAGAGCATGACGACTGAGTTCTTCCGCCGGGGCTACCACCTGTCTTAGGTGTCCTCTTTCCCTTTGTGGTATCTCGATGCCAAAGGGGGAGAGAGTGTTAGGATTTGCGTCTTGTGCCGTGTTTATTTTCTTTTTGTTGGTCGAACTTTGTCTGTTTGATTGTGTTTGTGTCGTGTGTGTGAGACCTTCATATGGTGTGAGACATATGCTCCCTTCTCGTTAACTTGTTATTATGTCTCTGCTATCTGTTAGATTGTGAGCAGTTGCTTTACTTACCCTTTATATGTACTCACCCTATCCTCCTTACTTCTGTGCGTAGAATCTTAGTATTTGTATGCAAGGAGGATATTGTTTGTAGAATATAGGGGGAGCATTGATCCTAGTATGTGTGTTGTGCAGTCCAAAGCACCTTCTCTTGTATGCACACATCTAGGGGGAGCTTACCTATATTCTATTACTTTGCTAGGGTTGCTTACTTTCTTATATATCCTTGTGCAAATCCTGTATTGTCATCAATCCACCAAAAAGGGGGAAATTGTAAGGGCATATTTCTCCCTAAGTAGTTTTTGTGATTGATGACAATGCATTTGCGGACTAATCGTGTGCACTAAGCTTTTTCAGATATATCTCACCTAGGCACAAGACGATTTAGTGCCCCTCGGAACCTATGGAAGACGGTGTTTCCTTTGTTTTCTTTTTCGGTGGAATTGAGTCATAGGGAAGCCGTACTATTAAGAGGGGGTCCGCTTCGGAAAGGTTTGGGTGGAATCAACACGTACACGTCTACTCATTTGCACCACCTTTCCTTTGTTTCTCTGGAGCTCCGGCTGTTTTCCTCATCGGTACAAAAACAATGGCATCCTACTACTACAACTTCCTGGCATGCGGTAGTACCGCTCAGAGTGAGCGGTAGTACCGCACGGTCACACGGTAGTCCCGCCTCAAGACCACGGTAGAACCGCACACCACCTTTCCTTTGTTTCTCTGGAGCTCCGGCTGTTTTTCTCGTCGGTACAAAAATAGTGGCATTCTACTACTACAACTGCCTGGCATGCGGTAGTACCGCTCAGAGTGAGCGGTAGTACCACACGGTCACACGGTAGTACCGCCTCAGGACCGCGGTAGTACCGCACAGAGCGGTAGTACCGTACCTTGAGCACGGTAGTACCGTGTGGCTGGCCCAGCGTCGTAACTAGTACGGTAGTAGGCGCGGAAGTAATTTTTTACTTCCGCGTCCTACGCGGTAGTACCGCTTAGAGCAAGCGGTAGTACCGTGTCGTGTTTTTGCTATGACTGTATTTCTGCGGATGTATTTTATTTAGTCCGCACTTCTCCTCAACCTGTCTAGCCCTGCCTTACGGTAGTACCGCATGGACGTGCGGTAGTACCGCTCAGGCAGTACTATCGCCCGTTGCTTCAACGCAACAGGGCTAGTACGGGCATGTACTGCACCAGCGGTAGTACCGCATCCAGAGCGGTAATACCGCTGGGCCGAGCGGTAGTACCGCAACTTATGTGCGGTAGTACCGTGCTCTGCGGGCAAAAATGTGGGATAACGGTTGGATTTGTTCTCCCACTATATATAGGGAGTCTTCTTCTCCAAGAAGACTTACCTCTTCCTCCCCAAAGCTCCATTGTTGCTCAAAGCTCCATTTCTGCCCGATCTCTCTCCCTAGCCAATCAAACTTGTTGATTTCCTCGGGATTGCCTGAGAAGGCATCGATCAACACTTCCACCAAGAGATATTTGATCCCCCCCCCACTAATCCCTTGCGGATCTTGTTACTCTTGGGTGTTTGAGCACCCTAGACGGTTGAGGTCACCTCAGAGCCATATTCCATTGTGGTGAAGCTTTGTGGTGTCGTTGGGAGCCTCAAATTCGGTTTTAGAGATAGCCCCAACCTTGTTTGTAAAGGTTCGGTTGCCGCCTTCAAGGGCACCACTAGTGGAATCACGACACCTTGCATTGTGTGAGGGCGTGAGGAGAATACGGTGGCCCTAGTGGCTTCTTGGGGAGCATTGTGCCTCCATACCGCTCCAATGGAGACGTACTTCCTCTCAAAGGGAAGGAACTTCGGTAACACATCCTCGTCTTCACCGGCTCCACTTGTGGTTATTTCTTCCCTTTACTTGTGCAAGCTTTCCTTGTTTATCTTAGATAGCTTGCTTGTGAGGTTGTTATCTTTGCTTCCTATAAGTTGTCATCATAGTAGCATATCTAGACAACTTACTTTGTTGCTTAATTTAAATTGGTAAAGAAAAGCTAAAAATTGTTAGTTGCCTATTCACCCCCCCCCTCTAGTCAACCATATAGATCCTTTCAACTGGGTTTAAAGAGTTTTGATGCACAAGTACTATTTCTACTTAGTACAAATGGAGGCTAGCAAAACGATTGGGAAGCAACCAACCAAGAAACGAAATTTCACAGAAGCGAGTATTAAGCATAACTAACACCGAATAATGCACCATAAGTAGAATGTAATTTCATTGCATGACTATTGACTTTCGTGCTTACATAGGGAATCATAGACCTTAACACCAATATTCATATTAAAGCATAATGACTCATCAACATGACTCACATATCATTATCATCATATCTCAAATCAATTACAAAAAATCAAGTTTATTTTGTCCAATGATCTTCATGAAAGTTTTTATTATATCCCTCTTGAATATCTATCACTTTGGTACTGGTTTCATATGTTGCTTTTGATAAGCTCAAAATAATTTAAGTGAAGAACATGAGCATAAAATTTCCTTCTCTCAAAATAATATAAGCGAAGCATGAGAGAATTTCTTTAAAAAAAATCTAACTCTCAAATAGATCTAAGTGAAGCATGAGAGCATTTCTTCCAAAATATTAAAGCAGACCGTGCTCAGAAAGATATAAGTGAAGCACTAGAGCAATTCCATAGCTCTCGAAAAATTTAAGTGAAGCATAAAGAGAAATTCTAAAAAATCATAGCATAATTTTGGCTCTCTCAAATAGGTGTGTCCAGCAAGGATAATTGTGACAAATTAAAAAGGAAAAACAAGCAAAGACTCATATAATACAAGACGCTCCAAGCAAAACTCATGATATGCGACGGATAAAAATATAGCTCCAAGTAAAATATTAATGGTCGTTAGAAGAAAGAGCTTAGTTGCTTGTTTATCCTTGAATATTATCTTGGGGTGCCATGGGAATCCCCAAGCTTAGGCTCTTGCTACTCCTTATTCCTTCATCCATCATGATCTCACCCAAAACTTGAAAACTTCAATCACACAAAACACAACAAAACGTCGTGAGATCCGTTAGTATAATAAAGCTAATCCTTACTTTAAGTAATGAAGAAAACCCATTCATATTTTTATTGTATTACATCTAATGTATTGTAAATCTTCCATGCCTTCAACCCTTCAATAAAAACCAATGATTCATCAAAAGAAGCACATAACACAACAGAAACAGAATCTGTCCAAAACAGAGTAGTCTGTAAAGATGCGAATTTTAGTCATACCTCTGTAACACTAAAAATTCTGAACCATTAGGACAATGTGGGAAACTTGTATATTGATAACTTGTCAAAAATTCAAGAGTTTATCTCGCTCCAGTCGCCATCAAAATTTTTGGCACTGGACGCAAAAGTTTCTGTTTTTCAACGCAATCAAATCAACTATCAATCAAATCATCCCAAATGCTTTTCTTGGCACAAACACTAATTTAAAACATAAAAAACACAATCATAACAGAAGCATAATTGTGCAAACATACAAGACAGAAAGAAAAAGTCAAAAATAGATTTTATTCATTGGGTTGCCTTCCAACAAGCACTTTCTAAAGCCTTTTAGCTAGGCATTGCTTATTTTAATGACACTCACATGGAAGACAAGAATTGAAGCACAAAGAGAGCATCATAAAACACATGACAAACACATCTAAGTCTAAAAAACTTCCCATGCATAGGGATTTTACGAGCAAACAAATTATCAAGGCAAGCAAAAAACTAGCATATGCAAGGAAGAAGAATAAAACTTTGAAAATTCAAGCATCAAGAGAGGTTAATAGAATCACCCCAATCATGATCATTGAAATAAGTAGAGGACACATCAAATTAGCATCCCCAAGCTTGGGGTTTTGCATATTATTATCACAATTGACATTAATAGAATTTATTATAACACCATTGCAATCATGTTTTATTCAAGGAGCTATCGTAAATCACTTCATAAATTCCTTCTTCTAACACCTCATCACAATTTTCAGATTCACGAATTTCAAGCAAAACTTCATAAAGATAATATAGTGCACTCAACTCACTAGCAATTGGTTCATAATAATTGTATATCTTAAACAGATTAGCAAGTGGATGAGGATCCATAAACGTTTTCCTTCTGATTTTCAATAAACACACAATAATACCAAACAACCAAGCAAAGCAACCAAGTAAGACATAAGGGCAAACGAAAAAGGCTAATGGGAAGAAGGCAAATACAACGGATTTTTGTGAAGTGGGGGAGATGAAAATGAGAGGCAAATGGAAAATAATGTAAATTGCAAGAGATAAGATTTGTCATTAGGAACCCAGTAGATGTTGATAATGTCTCCCCGGCAACGACGCTAGAAATTCCTTTTGATGTCGCTTGAACTACGTCGGTATTTCCCTAAAGAGGAAGGGATGATGCAGCACAACTACGGTAGGTATTTCCCTCAGTGATGAGACCAAGGTTAGCGAACCAGTAGGAGAACCAAGCAACACTATGTAAATGGTACCTGCACACAAAGAACAAATACTTGCAACCCGACGCGTAAGAGGGGTTGTCAATCCCTCTCGGGTAAAAGATTGGTAAATAGATAGATTGATAGATGCAAATAGAATAACGACAAATAAAATTAAGCGAGGTATTTTTGGGTTTTTGATAATATAGATCATAAAATAAAAGCAAATAAAAATAGATCTCAAAGGGAAATAATAGATCGGAAAGCAAATATGATAAAGAATAGACCCGGGGCCCGTAGGTTTCACTAGTGGCTTCTCTCAAGAAATAGCACACAGTGGGTAAACAAATTACTATTTGGAAACTGATAGAAAATCAAATAGTTATGATGATATCCAGGCAATGATCATTATATAGGCATCACGTCCAAGATTAGTAGACCGACTCCTACATGCATCAACTACTATTACTCCACACATCGACCGCTATCTAGCATGCATCTAGTGTATTAAGTTAATGGAGAAATGGAGTGATGCAATAAGAATGGTGACATGATGTAGACGAGATCTATTCATGTAGGAATAGCCCCCATCTTGTTATCCTTAATAGCAATGATACATGCGTGTCTTGCTGCCCCTTCTGTCACTAGGAAAGAACACCGAAAGATCGAACCCATCCCAAAGCACCTCTTGCCATGGCAAGAAAAATCGATCTAGTTGGCCTAACTAAACCAAAGGTTGGAAGAAGAAATACGAGGCTATAAGTAATCATGCTTATAAGAGATCAAAGAAGACTCAAATAAATTTAATGGGTATAGATCTAATCATAAACTTAAAATTCATCGGATCCCAATAAACACACCCCAAAAGAGTTACATCAAATAGATCTCCAAGAGACCATTGTATTGAAAATCAAAAGGAGAGAAGAAGCCATCTAGCTATTGCCTACATACCCGTAGGTCTATGGTGAACTACTCACACATCATCCGAGAGGCACCGCCGACTAGCCTATGTCAATATGAGATCTTTGCAAAGTCTTCTCAAAGGGGACCACGTTCGTGGACTAAAAAATGTGAGTTCTGCCAAAGACCGTGCTTGCAGTGCATGCATCAAAGGAAAGCTTCATGCGATGGCGCACCGACCCACGACTATTATCTACTCAAAGCAGCCCTTGGAGCTCCTTCACAAGGATCTCTTTGTACCTCCATCCTTTGATAGTCTTGGGGGAAGAAAATATTGCTTGGTGATTATGGATGATTACTCAATATATACTTGGGTATATTTCTTCAAGAGGAAGAGTGAGACTCAACAAACTGTCATCGACTTTGCTAACGAAGCTCAATGCCAACATGAAGCAAAGATTTTGATGATTAGAAGTGACAACATCACCAAGTTCCAGAACTACACCTTGGACGAGTTTCTAGGTAATGAGGGGATCAAGCACCAATATGCCGCACCTTATACCCCTCAACAAAATGGTGTCGAGGAAAGGAAGAACCAGACATTGATGGATGCGGCAAGGACCATGATGGAGGAATTCAAGTCTCCATGTAACTTTTGGGCCGAAGCCACCAACACAGCATGTCATGCATCCACTCAGCTCTACCTCCGCAAAGGATTGAACAACACTCCCTATGAGATACTTATTGGTAACAAGCCCAACCTCAAGTACTATCGGGTGTTCAGGTGTAAGTGTTTCATTCTCAAGAAAGGTGTTTGTTTGTCTAAATTTTAACCTAGAGCTCAAGAGGGCATATTTATTGGTTATGCTACAAACTCTCATGCTTACCGTGTCCGCAACAAGTCCACCGGACTCATTGAGGAGACGTGTAACGTGGAGTTTGATGAAAATAATGGCTCCCAAGTGGAGCAAAGTGGTCTTTGTGATCTAGGTGATGAATTCCTCCTCAAGACGTAAGAAGAATGGGGATTGGTGAAACACTCCCCATTGGGGAACCCCTTGTGGCCGAAAGAGAAGGGCAATGCTCTACTCAAGTGGAGCCATCACTGACGCTAGACCCACACGCTTCCAAAGAACAAAGTGAAGGCCCTCAACCTAATGAACAAGATAAAGGACAAGATCAACCTCATGAAGATGGTGATGCACCAACTGATGTCCAAGATCAAGTTCATGACCCCGAGCAAGCTCATGACGGTGCTCAAGATGATCAAGATGATTCTTCTCAAATGCCTATTGAGTAACTTTTGGAGCGTCGTGCCGCTAAGGTGGCTTCCAGGCTCGAGTGTCAAGAACATGTCATGGAGAACGTGCTTGGAAGCTTGAGAAAGGGGGTAACTACTCGTAATCAATTGTCAAACTTTTGTGAGCATCACACGTTTGTTCTGTGTGTTGAACCCCAAAAGGTACATAAGGTGCTCAATATTGTTGATTGGATTAAAGCCATGCATGATGAAATCAACAAGTTCGAGAACAAACAAGTTTGGGGATTAGTACCAAGGCCAACAAAGATCATAATGTCATTGGAACCAAGTGGATGTTCAAGAACAAGCAAGATGCAAACGGTGTGGTTAGTCGGAACAAGGCAAGATTGGTGGCACAAGGCTACTCCCAAGTCGAGGGTATCGACGACGATGAAACCTTTGCCCCTGTTGCCCATCTTGAATATATTCACATGTTGCTTGCATATGCATCTCATCATGATTTTAAATTTCAACAAATGGATGTGAAGAGTGAAAGGATCGATATGGTTGACTAGAGGGGGGTGAATAGGCAACTAACAATTTTTAGCTTTTCTTGACCAAATTAAACTTAGCATCAAAATAGGTTGTCTAGATATGCAACTAGGTGAGCAACCTATATGATGTAACAACAACAAGCACACAAGCAAGCAAGGGAGACAACACAATAAAAGTTTGCACAGGTAAAGGTAAGAGATAACCAAGAGTGGAGCCGGTGGGGACGAAGGATGTGTTACCGGAGTTCCTTCCCTTTGAGAGGAAGTACGTCTCCGTTTGAGTGGTGTGGAGGAACAACCAGTGGCAGACCTAGCCCACTAGGCCAGGGTGGGCCTGTAGTGTATTGTACATGTACACTTATTTTTTTATATTTTTTTAGCTTTTCTACTATGGTATAAATGTTGTTTTCAAATCTCAGGGTGGGCTCTACATCCGCCACTGGGCACAACGCTCCCCAAGAAACCACTAGGGCCATCGTATTCTCCTCACGCCCTCACACAATGCGAGATGCCGTGATTGCACTATTGGTGCCCTTGAAGGCGGCGACCGAACCTTTACAAACAAGGTTGGGGCTATCTCCACAACTTAATTGGAGGCTCCCAATGACACCACGAAGCTTCACCATAATGGAATATGGCTCCAAGGTGACCTCAACCGTCTAGGGTGCTCAAACACCCAAGAGTAAAAAGATTCGCAAGGGATTAGTGGGGGCATCAAATTTCTCTTGGTGGAAGTGTAGATCAAGGCCTTCTCAACCAATCCCTAGAAAATCAAAAAGTTTGAATGGCTAGGGAGAGAGATCGGGAGAAAATGGAGGTTCGAGCAACAATGGAGCTTGGGGAGGGAAGAAGTAGTCTTCTTGGGGAAGAAGACCGCCTTTATATAGTGAGGGAAAAGATCCGATCGTTAGCCCCTCTCTTAGCCCGCACGACGCGGTACTACCGCAAACATCCACGGTACTACCGTAGAGGGTTGTGGTACTACCATCGCGGGTTGCGGTACTACCGCTTGCGTGGCAGTGGCCAGATGAGGGCCTGTTGCACAGGGCAACGAGCGGTAGAACCGCCGGAGCGGTACTACCGCGCGCCCCTACGGTACTATCGTAAGGCAGGCATCAAATGGAACAGAAAACGCACGGAAGTAATAAATGACTTCTCTAACAACTTCTATAGAGGTTGGAGCTGAGCAAAAGTCTAGCACAGTAGTACCGAACAGGAGTCGCGGTACTACCGCATGAGGGCGGATAAAAAATTACATCCGCGCCTACTTCTGCCTGCGTCGGCGTCATGGCTGGAGGCAGCGATACTACCGCTCACAGGGAGTGGTACTACCGCTGTCCCGTGCGTTACTACCGCTCCCTTGAGCAGTACTACCACATACCACTGAGGCTTTATCACTTGGCTGCTTTCAAATTGCAGAGACATGGGTAAACATATGGTGCTCCATCGAAGGTAAGGAAATGTGGTGCAAAGGAACATATGCGTACGTGTTGATTCCACCCTAACTTTTCCGACGTGGACCCCCTCTTAATAGTACCGCTTTCCTACGACTCAAATCCCCGAAAAGAAAAGTGGAGAACAGCCATCTTCGATAGACTCCAAGGGGCGCCGAATCGTCTTGTGCCTAGAAATGAGATATCTGAAATGCTCAATGCACACGATTAGTCCGCAAATGCATTGGCATCAATCACCAAAACAACTTAGGAAGAAATATGCCCTTACAATCTCCCCCTTTTTGGTGGATTGATGACAAACATGATTTGCACATAGAAATATATAATGAGCATAAGCAAACACAAAATCTATAAAATATAGGCAGGCTCCCCCTAGATGTGTGCATTCTATAGATATGCTTTGGACTGCAAAACACACATACTAGGATCAACAGTCCCCCTATATTTTATAGACAAGGCAATCCTTGTAATAAGATAAGTGATACTAAGCATGGAAGCAAGGTTTAGCTTGTGAGCATTAAGATAAGGGCACAAGACAAAATAAACTCACAAGCTACAAATTATACTTGCCAATAAAAGGATATGAGTGATGGCATATGTCTCACACCATATGATAGAATAAGTCTCCTGGTCTAACACACAAATAACACAGACCAAAGCAACGACGAAGGTTCAATGAAAGCAAAGAGACAAATCAAAATACTCGCAAATCCTACACTCTCTCCCCCTTTGGCATCAAGACACCAAAAAGGCAGAGAGGACACCTAAGACACAGGTGGTAGCTCCCACGGCAGTGATCACCCAAGAAACTCCTCCTAGGAAGTAGCAGGAATGGACTCCTCATTTGACTCAGCCCACTAATATCCCTTCTTCTCCATCCAGGCAGCCTCGGGTGTGATGGTCTTCTCACACCCACTCGAGACTTGCTCACCAAGCTTCCCCAAAATCCGCTTGTCGCACTGGCGACTCTCCTTCTCAGCAACATGAGTCGGGTACTGCCCCTTGGCCTGCATGCAGAACAGAGTCTTCATCCCGTCTTTGAGCTTCGTAGCCCAAGATGGCTCAGCGGAGGGAGGTCCATACTCCTCATGAATGTCCTCCTCCTCCTCCTCAAACTCATATTCATCAATATCCATGCGGGAAGCATCTGCCTCAGCCCGGGTAGTGGTGTTAGCCCACTTTTTCTTCTATCGCAGCTTAATGGGCTCATGGTGAATCCAGTTGGGAGCACGAAACTCCTCACCCACAAAGAGATTCTCACAAGTCTTTTGAATCAAGAGGTGCAAACAGGGTCCATAGATGGGAATCCTTACGATGGAATACAATAGTCTGAACCTCACACCACATGATGTGAGAGACATCAAGTGGTCCAAGTTGTTGATGACGCGCATCCTCACAAATAAGCATCATGTCCACAAGATAGGAATGCACCTTGTCCTTGCCGCCCATGCGAGGAAAAATAGAGTTGCGGAATATCCGGTGCATGATGTCAAGAAATGGGTTCAGCGCATAAGATTTCTTGCCATTGGGTAAAATCTTCTCAACAAGGTATGGTTGAAGCTTGTTCTTGGAAGCAGACTCTGGGTTGGCATGCGGGGGGATACAAATGGGATCATCTCGCCCCTCATCATGAATGTGCAACAGATCCATGAACTCCGTCCACTCAGCAGTCATCTTCTTCCCATTCGTCATCCAAGTCATGCTCCGCTTCTCATCCGAGTGGAAGTGGACAGAAGCAAAAAACTGAGCCACAATCTCCGGGTGATGGTCAAAGTGGAATGAGATGATCCCCTCAATATCAAACTACTCCAGCAAATCCAGAGGCTCACCAAAATATGTCTGGTTCTTCCTCAGATGCCCCATGTCAATCCATTGAAAGGGTACATTGATGTTCTGCTTGGCCTTGATCACATCTAGGAAGATGAGGTTTTGTTCCTTGGTCCAAAACAAGTCATTTCCCCTTATGTGTTCCCTAGGCTTGATGTAGGGGTTGAGCTTCCTACGAATCTGAAACTCTGCTTGAGGCATTTCGTCCAAGCTGACAACTGGCTCCTTGAACTTGGTGGTTGTGCTCTTGAAGTTGCATTGCGGGGTATTGGACCCCTCAGGAGCTTCTTGGTTGTGAAGACTCTTTGAGCCCATATCACGGACGGGATTTGTGCGCCTAGCATTGGAACCGGAGCCACCACCTATGACACACAATGCAAACACACGAGAAGAGCAAGAAGGATTATTGCAAAGACCTAGACCTATAAACAAAACAAATATAAGTGAGATTTGATGTGACAAAACAACATAATTTTAATACAAGCAGTTGTACTATAACTAGGTGCGGAAGTAAAATTTTACATCCGCTCTGATCATGATAGTACCGCTCCAGGTAAAAGGTAAGCAAGTGGTAAACAAGGACCAAACATTGAACCAAAACATCTCATGTAAGAGGGAGGTGGCCGGAGCCACCTATGTTTGAGTCAATTGGTATGGCACCGCAAATAATTATCCCTAGGCCCATGACCAAAACTCTTCTTTGAAGCACAAGTGCCATCATAAATGGCGAATGTGAAAGAGTTGATCAATTTATGCATAATGGGGGAGGGAGAGTTCATTGAGAAAACAACACTCCCCTATGTCCATGCCTACACCTAAACAAGACAACATGATGAGTATGGTGGGGTGTGCAAAGGTTCAAACCACATTGCTCAAATCGATGATATTTACCTCATGCCTTAACTCGCGAAATCTTGCTTCATCCAAAGGCTTCGTGAAAATATCTGCAAGGTTATCATGAGTGTTGATATAGTTAAGATCAATCTTCCCTCGCCTAATGTGATCCTGGATGAAGTGATACCGAATCTCGTTATGCTTCGTCTTGAAGTGTTGCACCGGGTTGAGAGAGATCTTGATGGCACTTTCATTGTCACACCAAAGAGGCACTTTGTCACAAATGACACCGAATCTTTTAAAGTTTGCCTCATCCATAGAAGTTGAGCACAACAACTACCGACGGCCACATACTTGGCTTCGGTGGAGGAGAGAGACACACAACTTTGCTTCTTAGAAGACCAACTCACCAAAGAGCAACCAAGAAATTGGCACCCTCGAGAAGTTTACTTCCTATCCACTTTGTCTCCTGCCCAATCCGAATCCGAGAATCCCACGAGATTGAAGTTTGCTCCTCTAGGGTACCATAAGCCAAAGTTTGGGGTATGATCCAAATATCAAAAGATTCGCTTGACCGCCACATAGTGGCTTTCCTTAGGTGAGGCTTGAAACCATGCACAAATTCCCACACTCAACATGATATCTGGTCTAGATGCTCAAAGGTAAAGCAAGGAGCCAATCATAGAACGATATACCTTTTGATCCACCACTTTACCATTGGGATCAATGTCAAGTTGGCATTTAGTGGGCATTGTTGTAGAAGCCGGCTTGACATCACTAAGATTGAATCTATTGAGCATGTCTTGAGTGTATTTGGCTTGGTTGATGAAGATTCTTTCTCTTCTTTGTTTGACTTCAAACCCGAGAAAGAACTTCAACTCTCCTATCATGGACATCTCAAAATCCGCGGTCATGAGTGCGGCAACCTCATCATTGAAAGCTTTGTTAGGAGAACCAAAGATAATATCATCAACATATAGTTGGCATACAAACAACTCCCCTTCGACCTTCTTAGTAAAAAGAGTGGGGTCGATTTTCCAAATTTCAAACCCACAATCTTGCAACAACTCGGTAAGGTGCTCATACCACGCACGTGGGGCTTGTTTAAGTCCATAAAGCGCCTTGTCGAGTTGGTACACATGATTGGGGAACTTGGGATCCTCAAACCCCGGGGGTTGTTTGACATACACCAACTCATTAAGAGGACCATTAAGAAAAGCACTCTTTACATCCATTTGTTGCAACTTGAAGTTATGATGAGAAGCATAGGCAAGCAACAAACAAATAGATTCAATGCGAGCAACGGGAGCAAAGGTTTCACCATAGTTGATACCCTCGACTTGGGAGTATCCTCGTGCCACCAAGCGAGCCTTTTTGCGAACGACAATCCCGTGAGCATCTTGCTTGTTCTTGAAGATCCATTTGGTTCCAATGACATTATAGTTCTCCTTTGGCCTTGGTACCAATCTCCACACCTTGTTGCGCTCGAAGTTGTTGAGTTCTTCATGCATGGCATTAACCCAATCCGGATCCTCGAGCGCCTCATAGACCTTTTGGGTCTCAACACAAGAAACAAACGCATGATGTTCACAATAGTTTGCTAATTGTCTACAAGTGCTTACCCCCTTTCTTAAGCTTCCAAGCACATTCTTCATGAGATTATATTTGGCAGCGAGCTTGGAAGCAACCTTGGCAGCATGACGCTCCAATTGCTCCTCAAGAGAGAGTTGAGGAGCGGTAGCTTGATCATCATGAGCGTCGTCTAGAGCTTTTACTTGATCTTGAGCTTGCTCTTGATCTTGAACTTTCTCGGTAGCAAGAACTTGACCTTGTGCATTAATTGGTGGATCACCACTATCTTGAGGTTGATCTTGCACTTGGTCTTGATCATTTGGTTGAGGGCCTTCACTTTGTTCTTCGGAAGCGTGTGGGTCTTGGGTTGGGATGGTTCCACTTGAGTGGAGCATTGTCTTTCTCCTTCGGCTACAAGGGGTTCCTAAATGGGTAGGATATGGCCAACACACATTCTTCTTATGGCTTGGGGAGGAATTCATCACCTACATCATAAGTACCACTTTGCTCCACTTGGGAGCCGTTATTCTCATCAAACTCCATGTTACACGTCTGCTCAATGAGTCATGTGGACTTGTTGAGGACACGGTAAGCATGAGAGTTTGTAGCATAACCAACATATATGCACTCATGAGCTCTAGCCTCAAATTTAGACAAACGAACACCTTTCTTGAGAATGAAACACTTATAACCGCACACCCGGAAGTACTTGAGGTTGGGCTTGTTGCCGGTAAGTATCTCATATGGAGTCTGTCGGATTCAGGGCTCCACAGACCCTTGATAGATTCAAACTATGGGGTGTGTGCCAAGAACTCAACTTCCCTTGTCTTCCTACTCTTAGATCTCATGGCCTAGCTCGATGAACAGGAAGGAAAATGGACAAGGAAGTTTACCCAGGATCGGGCCACCTTGCGGTGTAAAACCCTACTCCTGCTTTGTGGTGGATTGCCTCGAGGAGGGCTGAGGATGAACTAGTACAGTGGAGGAACCACCTAAGGAGGTGTGTTCTTGCTTGTGTGTGGGTGAGGGTGGTCTAAATGATCTGTCCCCAGTATGGTGGTGGCTAGGCTATATTTATAGTGGCCTTGGTCCTCTTCCCCCAAAACGAAGGCGGGAAGGGATCCCACAACGGCCAAATTCGAAGGGGGACAACTAGTACATCTTATCCTGACAAAAGGTGGTCTTTGTCTGCAAAGCATCTGGTCGTGATGCCATGGTGGGCTCGATGATGAGCTTCGTCTCGTCGTCCTGGCAATCTTTATCTTGTTGCATGGAAATGGAGACCTTTGGCTGATTCCACGGGACTCCGCGCCTGCGCTTGCCTCTTTAGCACCAAAGAGGAAACCTGTAGTACTGCGCCTGTTGGCGCCCGCCTAGCCTTGGTCGTCATGGCTTTCGTCATATGAACCTCACGAGGTGGGGGCTTGCATAGTAATCTTCGCTCCTCGAGAGCTAGTCTGGAGGGGCTGCTCCCTCCGGAGGCCTTGGCATCGCCTGCCTCGCGAGACTCGGCCCTTTGCGAGGGTCTTGTGTGTCGATCCTAAAGATGGGCCATACCAGGCTGGTGATGGAGCCACGCCATGGGCCGCAGGCAGGCCAGTCTGGGTACCCTGGTTCCCAGAATGCCGACAGTAGCCCCTGGTTCCAAGCCGCGCTCGGACTTGGCTTCGAGGTGAAGCCAAAGGGCAAGGGTGAAGCGCAGCGGGCCCCAACCGCCTGTGGCCCGGTCGATGTGTGGCGCTAGATGAGAGGTGGGCGCCTCCACTTCCCCACGCAGCCTCAGCAGCCGCTAGACTTGACGCCAATCCTCCTTCGATGCCATGGCCCCTAGGTCGAAGAAGAGGGAAAAAACATGTGCTCCCGCCAAATCCCGGCCGGGCTTGAAGCCCGCGCTCTATCGGTCGATGGTCGTCAACCGGGAGGGGTTGGACAAGGTCCGGTCGGCCCTCGCCGCCGACTCCAACAAGTGGAAGGCGATGACAATCTGGCCTGCCTCCCGGTCCATGACGGACATGGAGGCCACCGAGATCTGTTGGAAATATGCCCTAGAGGCAATAATAAAAGTATTATTATTATATTTCCTTGTTCATGATAATTGTCTGTTATTCATGCTTAAATTGTATTGTACGGAAACAGCGATACATGTGTGAATATATAGACCACAATGAGTCCCTGGTAAGCCTCTAGTTACTAGCTCGTTGATCAACAGATGGTCACGGTTTCCTGATCATGGACATGGGATGTCAGTGATAACGGGATCACATCATTAGGAGAATGATGTGATGGACAAGACCCAATCCTGAGCATAGCACGAGATCTTATAGTTCGTAATGCATAAGCTTTTCGGTGTCAAGTATTTATTCCTTAGACCATGAGGTTGTACAACTCCCGGATGCCGTAGGAATACTTTGGGTGTGCCAAACGTCACAACGTAACTGGGTGGCTATAAAGGTACGCATCGGGTATCTCCGAAAGTGTCTGTTGAGTTGGTACGAACCGAGACTTGGATATTGTCACTCCGTATGACGGAGAGGTACCTCTGGGCCCACTCGGTAAGACGTCATCGTAATGAGCTCAGAGTGACTAAGGAGTTGGTCACGGGATGATGGATTACGGAAAGAGTATAGAGACTTGCCATGACGAGATTGAACAAGGTATCGGGAATACCGACGATCGAATCTCGGGCAAGTACCGTACCGATGGACAAAGGGAATGACATACGGGATTGAGTGAATCCTTGACACAGTGGTTCGTCCGATGAAGATCATCGAGGAACACGTGGGAACCAACATGGGTATCCAGATCCCGTTGTTGGTTATTGACCGGAGAGTGGTCTCGGTCATGTCTACGTGTCTCCCGAACCCGTAGGGTCTACACACTTAAGGTTCGGTAACGCTAGGGTCATAGAGATACATGAACGTGGAAACCCGAAAGTTGTTCGGAGTCCCGGATGAGATCCCGGACGTTGCGAGTTCTGAAATTGTCCGGAGGTAAAGAATGATATATAGGAAGTCGAGTTTCGGCCATCGGGTGAACTTTGGGGGTCACCGGGAGTGTCCCGGGACCACTGGAGGGGTCCCGGGGGTCCACCGGGTGGGGCCACCCATCCCGGTGGGGCCCCTAGGCCTCAAGGGGAAGGGGGCCAGCCCCTGGTGGGCTGGCGCACCCTACTGGGCCCTCCCTCATGCGCCTAGGGTTGGAACCCTAGGGGATGGAGGCGCCCCCTATGCCTTGGGGGGCAAGTCTCCCCCCCAGGCCGCCGCCCCCCTGCAGATCCCATCTGCAGGGCTTGGAGCACCCCCCTGGCCAACTATATATATGTGGGGGGGAGAGGGCAGCCGCACCCAAGTCTCTGGCGCCTCTCCCCTTCCCGTCACACCTTCCTCCTCCTCCGCAGGGCGCCGGCGAAGCCCTGCAGGAATTCCCGTTGCATCCACCACCACACCGTCGTGCTGCTGGATCTCCGACGACCTCTCCTCCCCCTTGCTGGATCAAGAAGGAGGTGACGTTGCTGTACCGGACGTGTGTTGAACGCGGAGGTGCTGTCCGTTCGGCGCTAGATCATCGGTGACGAAGAACGAGAAGAGTACGACTACTTCATCCACGCTTCTTCGAAAGCTTCCGCTCGCGATCTACAAAACGGTATGTAGATGCACTCTAATATTCTCGTTGCTAGATGTCTCCTTAGATGGATCTTGGTGAAAGCGTAGAAATTTTTTGAATTCTGCTACGTTCCCCAACAAGATCCCCATCTATCTTCATGCTCTCATGGCTGGCTTGGTCCCTTCTTTCTCTAATTTCTTCAATGCCACCCTCTCGCATTACCAGATCCGGGCGCTGCATATGGACCCCGTATCCATCATCCTCCTTGCCACATTCACCTTCCTTTGCAAGGCCATGGTGGGCATTGCCCCGTCCGTCGCCTTGTTCAGCCATTTCTTCTCGCTCCACTTGGTCAACGATCGATAGTGCTCGGGGTGCGCGACTCTCCAGGTTGTGGCGGTGACAGCAGGTGCAGGCATCAACTTTGTGCTTCATCTAGATGTGAAGGGGTTCCGTAAGTAGTGGGTGTTCGTGGATGCCGCTGTGTACAGCCCCCTGCTCCAGCTCCCGCGAGCGCCGGCGAAACCCAGCTCCGGCTGGGGGCACACAATGCTTGTCGATCATCGGCTTGCCCATGCTTGGACCAGGCTGGTCAACTTGAAGAAGGTCGGGATGACAGCGCCAATGGTGGTGAGAGAGTTCGTCAGGAGGTGCATCGCCTCGCTCCAGCGCCATTCTCGCCCAATGTAGGCCTTCACTGGCCCCAGGGACCACATGAGGCTTTGTAACATCCCAAATTTTCAATTTGGAATGTTATACATAGATCATACTGCATTGCATGTTTATTTGCATTTTTGTTTCTGGCGATCCTCGAAATTCTAAGCAACTCAAGGACCTACGGAGAGAGTTGGGAATTCTACCGCTTTCGTATTTGAGTTCACTCAAATACCGGTACGAGGACAGTGTTGGTTTTAATTATTTTTCTCTCCTAAAAATATTTCTAAATACAATATGTGAGCGGAGATAATATGACTTCTCCAAAATAACAGAAATATTGGAGGAAAAATGTTAAAATCACTTTTGGTTTTTTTTCTGGATTTATTTGCGATTTTATTTGCATAGGAAATATGCGCGTTTTTCAAAATTGCATTTAGGTCCGGGAAAAATGTTCACTTTGTCCTAAATATTATTAGAGGACAGTGAAAATTTATTTCGGGATTTTTGGAGTCCGTTTAGTATTTCTGTCGTTAGTTTTGCTACGTCACGACTCTTTTGAAAAAAAAACGAACCTACTCCGGGCTGTAAGTGGCCAGAACTCTGGCCTTTATAAGCCGCGCCCCCGGCCCGCTAGCACCCCAGCCCGTCAGCCGCCGCCCCACGCCGTCGTTCGCCGCCGCACCACCGGAGACACCGCTGCCGCTGGAATCCGTCGAGGTAGCCGCCGCCGACCCGCTGCCCGGTTTTCTAGAAAAGCCGATCGTTTTTTTAGAAAACCCTAGAGCCGTTTTTTTATTAGATCGGTTTTTCTCCGGTTTAGTTATTTAGCGGACGTTCGTCCGTACGTTCACTTTAACGAACGCTGTTCGTCCGTTAGCCGCAGACAGTGAACGTTCGTTCGTTAGCCTGTTCGTCAGTTTTCTTTTTCGGGGTATTTATCCGCGATTATTCCGATCGCGATTTCTGCCCTGATCTTGTTTTTCGTTTTTCTTTTCGCTCGAGAGTCGGAATCAGGTGATTCAAAATCCCAGATCTTCGTCTCGACGCCTTTTTTCCGTTTAACCAACTTGAACAAAGTTTTAGCTACTGTAAAATTTGACTTTAGATCAATTAGTAACCGGAGCTCGTTTCTTTCGCAGTTTGAGTTTTGTTGCTTCTTTCGATTTGATTCTTTTTGCAAACCGGAGTTCTTAAGTTGAACTTTCTAGTTAGATCTTATCTTTTGGAGTTTTGTTTGTGCATCATTGCTTGTTTGCTTATGTATGCTATTGTTTGCTTGCGATAGAATACCCGGACTGTGAAGCGTGCTACTACGAGTCTCTAGGTTTTGCGAATCGTCAGCAAGGCAAGTAACACTTTGATCATACCCTTTTATTACCCAGTTTTTATGCATTAGATCAAACCCTCACACATTGCATGAGTAGGATCTCTTAAATTGTGGGACTGGGAAGTAGTTTGAGGTAGAACCTATTACCTGCATTATTTTCAAACCCTTGGGAGTTACTTCTACGTTTGCTTAGGTTGCTATGCTATGCTCGTAGACGTGGTTTGGGTTTGAGTGAAATCCATGACAGATGTGAGTTGTTAATTAAGGATTCAACTTAAGGTGGCTACTTGAATACACATCTGGGTGGATTGGTTCCAGGGCACCTGGGGAATCCAGTGTTGTCCTAGGAAATCCCGGGGTTCCGTGTGATTTTTCCTATGGAATGCCACCCAGGCTCAAAGGGATCATAAAACTATTCATGCTAGAAACTTCCGTGTGCAGCCACATGCCAATATGGGCTCTGGCATAGTTGAGTAAGTTGTGGGAAACCTTTCCATGATGGGCTAGCAGATGTAGAGGGATTGTAGGTGTACCGGCCTATCTATTTGGTTAAGGGGACCTCTTCAGAAAGACTGTGTCTCGGTCATCCGTTTCTCAAACACCATGCAGTGCGAGAAACCAAACGGAGGCGATCGAGTCTTGTAGGAAAAGTGCACAAACCTCTACAGAGTGTACAAACTGATCATGATTAGCCGTGTCCCCGGTTATGGACATCTTGAGTATCTGGTACTTGAATTATTGGTTGATCTCATCACTTTATAATTTAATTTGTTGGGTTAATGATAACTTTAATTTGGGATTGAGTTGGAGGTACCTTCTCAATGATGTTTCAACTACCATGATAGTTAAAAATAAAATTTATTTCTTTATTGTAGGAAAAAAATGGCTTTACGCAAAAACTTTAACCTTAGAGCCTCCACCAGCCAAATATGCATATAGTATAGCCTTTATTCTGTTACTTGCATCTTCTGTGTTATCTTGCCAGCATATTCCATGTGCTGACCCATTTTCGGGCTGCAACATATTACGTTGCAGACTTTTCAGACAAGGAATAAGACGTGCTAGGTCGTTTGTCATGCACTCAGCTATGCCGTTGGAGTTGATGGACTCACTTATCTTCCAAGCCTTCCGCTGTTATTTTGTTAGATGGCCTTAAGCCATAGATTTTTGTAATAAGTTCTCATTGGAGACATTCGATGTAAATAGTGTGTGATTGCCACTCTGTTATAAATCCTTCAAGTACTGTGTGTGTCAGCATTACCGATCCAGGGATGACACTGAAACACAGAGACTTCGGTCCATATGGATCGTGGTCGCTACAAGATGGTATCAGAGCACACGCTGATTGTAGGACACGACCACTAAGACAGACCCTAGATCACTCTTCTCTACTCATTTATGACTTCTCTCCATTTTCTATTTCTTTAGGATGGTGGACCCAAGGAACAAGTTCACTCAACCGGATGAAGACACACCATTTGGCGACACTTGAAGGAAGTCACTAGGTACCTGAACATAGGAATACCAAGCTTTACCGGAACCTACACCGCCACCTTACCAGAAGAGGAGCGATGGAGCATTCAAGTTCAAATTCCCCGGAGAACCTTCGCACTATCCACCGAGCCAATAGAGTTTTATTTTGATGCGCCAACCTGGAGCCTAGGCAAGAGCATGGCCGCCCACATCACGATGGGAAGGATCAGAGAAGTCTACAAGCAGGAGCTGAAGGACACCATCTACCAGATTTGTGGACGCCGAGATGAGCGTTGGGATATGATCAGCACCCGGAAGGATAGGTCCATTGCAGCGTTCATCCAGGAGTTGAACCAGCACATTCGACGACAGGAGCACCAGATGTGCGCTAGGATGATAGAATTGAAGAAGGCACTAAACAGGAATTTGGAGCTAGAAGAAGAACTTAAGTCTACTCGTGACGGATACGAGGAGGAGATGTTGATACTAGTAGAGAAGAATGATGACTTAACTAGGAAGCTAGGAGTATTCATGGGAGATCCCGCACCAGGAGGTGAAGAAGAGGAAGAAGAACCCAAGGAGATTTGTCCTGAAGATTACATTATCATCGACGACACGGATTCAGAACCCGATGATAGTAAAGACGAAGACTGTGAAGATGAAGCTGGAGCAGACATCATGGTATCTTCCGCCGATCAATATTTTTAGATGACCACCCTGTGACTAGTAGTTACCCCCCACACAGTAGTATTTAGAGCACTCTTTGTAACGGTAGTTAGATTTTTAAGACCTTGTTTGAAATTGATTGGTATGATATGAATGTGTTTGTCTCATGTGCATATGGGTAGTGATTTTCCCTTAGACCTCAATTCTATTCTAATCTCTTCCCTCTACACCCATCAGATGCCTCCAAGACGTGAGCCCGGATTTGAGTTTCCCCCTGAGCTCACCCAGTTGATCCAGCAGCAGAACAGCCTGATGCAACTACTTGTCCAGAACACTCAGAACAACCAAAACAACAACAACAACAACAACAACAACAACAACAACAACAACCCTCCACCACCACCACCCGTGGACAACCTGACACGTTTCTTAAGGTTGCAACCACCAGTGTTTGCTAGGAGCATCGAACCAATAGTGGCTGATGACTGGCTAAGCAAGATTGGAAGGGATTTGACCACCGCCAATTGCTCTGACGCTGAGAAGGTGCGATTTGCCGCACACCAGTTGTCTGGACCAGCCATAGCATGGTGGGAGAATTACACAGCCACCTTCCCCATAGCCAATGTCACTTGGGAGCAGTTTCAGCAAGCTTTCTGTACTGCCCATGTCTCAACTGGAGCTATGAGCATGAAGAAGTGGGAGTTTCGCAACTTCCACCAAGGAAAATGTACTGTAGCTCAGTACGTGGATGAGTTTAGTACCCTATCTCGTTATGCCCCAGATGATGTGGCCACATATGCCGCTAAGCAGGAGAGATTTATGGAAGGGCTGAATGATGAGATGAGCGTACAGTTGATGGTGGCAACTTTCAACAACTGCCAGGAGTTGGTAGATAAAGCTCTTATGATTGAAGGGGAGCAGAAGCAGATTGAAAGCCGCAAGAGGAAGTATGGACAAGGAAGGAATAGTTCTGGAGTCACAAGGATTATCCGGATGTGTTTCCAGAGGAGTTACCTGGCATGCCACCGGATAGGGATATTGAGTTTTTGATTGAGTTGTTGCTTGGCACTGGACCAATATCTAAGAGACCGTATCAGATGCCAGCGAATGATCTGGAGGAGATCAAGAAGCAGATTAAGGAGTTATTGGAGAAAGGATTTATTCGCCGAAGTTCATCACCTTGGGGAGCCCCGGTGCTTTTGGTAGAGAAGAAGGATGGATCATTAAGAATGGTCGTTGATTATCGTGCGCTGAATGAAGTGACTATTAAGAATAAGTACCCGCTGCCGATGATCAATGATTTGTTCGACCAACTCCAGGGAGCGAAAGTATTCTCCAAGATAGATCTATGATCTGGATACCACCAATTGAAGATCCGAGAGAAGGATATACCTAAGACAGCCTTCACCACACGGTACGGGCTATATGAGTATACGGTTATGTCATTTGGATTGACTAACGCGCCAGCCTATTTCATGAGTATGGTGAACAAGGTGTTCATAGAGTTCTTGGATAAGTTCGTCGTGGTATTCATTGACGATATTCTGGTATACTCGAAAGACGAAGAAGAACATGCAGAGCATTTGCGTTTGGTATTAGAGAAGCTCAGAGAACATCAGTTGTATGCCAAGTTTAGCAAATGCGAGTTTGGTTGAAGGAAGTCGGATTCCTAGGGCATGTTATATCGGGAGAAGGTATAACAGTGGACCCCGTCAAAGTGCAGGCAGTCACTGAGTGGTTGGCACCCACTTCAGTTGGAGAGATCCGCAGTTTTCTTGGACTCGCGGGATACTACCGGAGGTTCATAGAAAATTTCTCCAAGATTGCAAAGCCAATGATGACATTGTTGAAGAAGGAGACGAAGTTCGATTGGACTGAAGAGTATGAAGAAAGTTTCCAAGAGTTGAAGAAACGGTTGACGACAGCCCCAGTGCTGATATTGCCAGATATATGCAAGGATTTCCAAGTGTACTGCGACGCTTCACGCTTAGGACTTGGAGGAGTACTTATGCAGGATGGAAGAGTTGTTTCCTATGCATCCCGTCAACTGCGACCGCACGAGTTGAATTACGCGACGCACGATCTGGAGTTAGCAGCCGTAGTGCACGCAATGAAAACCTGGAGACATTTCCTTATTGGAAATCGTTGTGATGTGTACACGGATCACAAGAGTTTGAAGTACATTTTCACTCAGAAGGAGTTGAACCTCAGACAAAGGAGATGGTTGGAGCTTATAAAGGATTATGATATGAAGTTGCACTATCACCCAGGAAAGGCCAATGTCGTAGCAGACGCTTTGAGCCGGAAGAGTTATGCAAATACCCTAGTAAAAGGGGGATTGCCACAGGAGCTAGCAGAACATCTCAGGGAGCTTCGTTTGGAGATAGTTCCTAGAGGTTTCGTTGCAACGTTGGAGGTTCAGTCGACATTACTGGGAAAGATACGTGAAGCCCAGAAGGATGACAAGGAAATTGCAGAGATAAGAAAAAGGATTTAGTGAGGACGAACACGACACCTTGTGGTTTGAGGATCGAATCTATGTGCCCAACGACCCGGAGATCGGGAAGTTGATACTGCAAGAAGCACATGATTCGCCATACTCGATACACCCCGGAAACACCAAGATGTATTTGGATTTGAAGGAATGTTTTTGGTGGACGGGAATGAAGAAGGATATTACCGAGTATGTAGCCGTATGTGATGTATGCCAGAGAGTAAAGGCAGAGCATCATAAGCCAGCAGGATTGCTGCCGCCTATGCCGATACCCGAATAGAAGTGGGAAAAGCTTGGCATGGATTTTATCACCGTATTGCCCAGGACCAAAGCAGGATATGACTCAATCTGGGTAGTGGTGGATCGATTGATGAAGGTAGCCCATTTTATCCCCGTGAAAACCACATACACCAGTGCGAAGTTGTCCAAGATATACATGACCAGGATAGTATGTATGCACGGAGTTCCGATGACCATTGTATCAGATAGAGGAACACAATTCACCTCAAAGTTCTTACATCAGCTACACCAAACTTTGGGAACAAGGCTGGAATACAGCACCACTTTTCATCCGCAGACCGATGGACAGACCGAGAGAGTCAACCAGATCCTGGAGGACATGTTGAGAGCATGTGCGTTAGATTATGGATCTAGTTGGGATGATAATTTGCCCTACGCGGAGTTCTCGTACAACAACAGTTACCAGGCTAGTTTGAAGATGGCATCGTTCGAGGCATTGTATGGAAGGAGATGCCGAACACCGTTAATGTGGGATGAAGTTGGAGACTGACAGTTGTTTGGACCAGACTTGATCAAAGAGTCTGAGGAGAAGGTGAAGTTGATTCGAGATTGATTGAAGGTAGCTCAGTCCAGGCAGAAGAGTAATGCAGACTCGAAGCGCAAGGAGATAGCCTATGAGATCGGAGATAGAGAGTACCTGAGAGTATCGCCTCTACGAGGAGTTCAACGTTTCGGAGTTAAGGGAAAGCTAGCCCCGAGATTTGTGGGACCTTACCGTGTTTTGGAACGCATGGGAGAGGTTGCCTATAAGTTGGAATTGCCCGAAGGACTGTCAGGAGTGCACGACGTGTTTCACGTTTCGCAGCTTAAGAAGTGCCATGCGGAGATGGTCGATATCCCGCTTAGAGACACAGTACCCCTAGAAGCAATTCAGTTGGACAGTGATCTGACCTACGAAGAGAAGCCTATTAAGATTCTCGAATTCTCGAGCAGAGTCACCCGCAGTAAGGTTATTAAGTTTTGGAAAGTTCAGTGGAGTCACCACACCGAGGAAGAAGCCACCTGAGACGAGAAGATGATCTACGCAAGGACCACCCACACCTGTTCTCTAGCCAAGTCGAATCTCGAGGGCGAGATTCATTCTAAGGGGGGTAGGTTTGTAACATCCCAAATTTTCAATTTGGAATTTTATACATAGATCATACTGCATTGCATGTTTATTTGCATTTTTGTTTGTGGCGATCCTCGAAATTCTAAGCAACTCAAGGACCTACGGAGAGAGTTGGGAATTCTATCGTTTTCGTATTTGAGTTCACTCGAATACCGTTATAAGGACAGTGTTGGTTTTAATTATTTTTCTCTCCTAAAAATATTTCTAAATACAATATGTGAGCGGAGATAATATGACTTCTCCAAAATAACAGAAATATAGGAGGAAAAATGTTAAAATCACTTTTGGTTTTTTTTCTGGATTTATTTGCGATTTTATTTGCATAGGAAAAATGCGCGTTTTTCAAAATTGCATTTAGGCCCGGGAAAAATGTTCACTTTGTCCTAAATATTATTAGAGGACGGTGAAACTTTATTTCGGGATTTTTGGAGTCCGTTTAGTATTTCTTTCGTTAGTTTTGCTACGTCAGGACTCTTCTGGAAAAAAAAGACGAACCGACTCTGGGCCATAAGTGGCCAGGACTGAGGCCTTTATAAGCCGCGCCCCCGGCCCGCTAGAACCCCAGCCCGTCAGCCGCCGCCCGCGCCGCCGCCCGCGCCACCGAGCCGCCGCCATTCGCCGCCGCACCGCCGGAGACCGCCGCCGCCTCCGGAATCCGTCGAGGTAGCCGCCGCAGACCCGCCGCCCGGTTTTCTAGCAAAACCGATCGGTTTTTTTAGAAAACCCTAAATCCGTTTTTTTATTTGATCGGTTTTTCTCCGGTTTAGTTATTTAGCGGACGTTCATCCGTACATTCGTTTTAACGAACGTTGTTCGTCCGTTAGCCGCAGACAGCGAACGTTCGTTCTTTAGCCTGTTCGTCAGTTTTCTTTTTCGGGGTATTTATCCGCTATTATTCCGATCACGATTTCTGCCCTGATCTTGTTTTTCGTTTTTCTTTTCGCTCGAGAGTCGAAATCAGGTGATTCAAAATCCCAGATCTTCGTCTCGACGCCCTCTTTCCGTTTAACCAACTTGAACAAAGTTTTAGCTACTGTAAAATTTGACTTTAGATCAATTAATAACCGGAGCTCGTTTCTTTCGCAGTTTGAGTTTTGTTGCTTCTTTCGATTTGATTCTTTTTGCAAACCGGAGTTCTTAAGTTGAAATTTCTGGTTAGATCTTATCTTTTGGAGTTTTGTTTGTGCATCATTGCTTGTTTGCTTATGTATGCTATTGTTTGCTTGCGATAGAATACCCGGACTATGAAGCGTGCTACTACGAGTCTCTAGGTTTTGCGAATCGTCAGCAAGGCTAGTAACACTTTGATCATACCCTTTTATTACCCAGTTTTTATGCATTAGATCAAATCCTCACACATTGCATGAGTAGGATCTCTTAAATTGTGGGACTGGGAAGTAGTTTGAGGTAGAACCTATTACCTGCATTATTTTCAAACCCTTGGGAGTTACTTCTACGTTTGCTTAGGTTGATATGCTATGCTCGTAGACGTGGTTTGGGTTTGAGTGAAATCCATGACAGATGTGAGTTGTTAATTAAGGATTCAACTTAAGGTGGCTACTTGAATACACATCTGGGTGGATTGGTTGCAGGGCACCTGGGGAATCCAGTGTTGTCCTAGGAAATCCCGGGGTTCCGTGTGATTTTTCCTATGGAATGCCACCCAGGCTCAAAGGGATCATAAAACTATTCATGCTAGAAACTTCCGTTTGCAGCCACATGCCAATATGGGCTTTGGCATAGTTGAGTAAGTTGTGGGAAACCTTTCCATGATGGGCTAGCAGATGTAGAGGGATTGTAGGTGTACCGGCCTATCTATCTGGTTAAGGGGACCTCTTCAGAAAAACTGTGTCTCGGTCATCCGTTTCTCGAACACCATGCAGTGCGAGAAACCAAACGGAGGCGATCGAGTCTTGTGGGAAAAGTGCACAAACCTCTACAGAGTATACAAACTGATCATGATTAGCCGTGTCCCCGGTTATGGACATCTTGAGTATCTGGTACTTGAATTATTAGTTGATCCCATCACTCTATAATTTAATTTGTTGGGTTAATGATAACTTTAATTTGGGATTGAGTTGGAGGTACCTTCTCAATGATGTTTCAACTACCATGATAGTTAAAATATAAAATTTCTTCATTTGTTGTAGGGAAAAATTGGCTTTACGCAGAAACTTTGACCTTAGAGCCTCCACCAGCCAAATATGCATATAGTATAGCCTTTATTCTGTTACTTGCATCTTCTGTGTTATCTTGCCAGCATATTCCATGTGCTGACCCGTTTTCAGGCTGCAACATATTACGTTGCAGACTTTTCAGACGAGGAATAAGACTTGCTAGGTCGTTTGTCATGCACTCAGCTATGCCGTTGGAGTTGATGGACTCACTTATCTTCCAAGCCTTCCACTGTTATTTTGTTAGATGGCCTTAAGCCATAGATTTTTGTAATAAGTTCTCATTGGAGACATTCGATGTAAATAGTGTGTGATTGCCACTCTGTTATAAATCCTTCAAGTACTGTGTGTGTCAGCATTACCGATCCAGGGATGACACTGAAACACACAGACTTCTGTCCATACGGGTCGTGGTCGCTACATGCTTTAGGTGCCTTCGCTCCCTTCCAAGACGCTGCGCACAATGCTTGAGCTCGTGACGGGCGATCGAGCGCCTGCCGTGCTTCCGAAGTAGGGCTGCCTCTTGTACAATCGCTCGAACAAGGAAGACTTCGTGAGGCAGATGCCCCTCTTCGATGAGTGGGGGCTATGCCCGGAGGGGCTTGAAGGGCCTCGCGAGAATCCCATCTTGGTGGCTCTTATGCTTGTTGGTCCTGTGGCGCGCGCCCTAGACGTGGGTGCAGGGGGCGAGCGCCACCGGGCGCCCTTGGGACGATCGATGGGGAGCAGGCGTCGTGAAATGCTCCCGAGGTAGCCGCTATTGAAGCCCCGGTGATCGCTCCCAAGGTGGTCGTCTGCGAGCGGGTGCGGCCCGACGCTCCTGAGGAGGCTGCCCCTGAAGCCCATGCAAGCGCTCTTGAGGTGGCAACATGCAACCCAGCCACTATGGGCCATGCTCCGGTCTTTGGCTTGCTTCGCCCGAACCTTTAAGCACTCCGCAAGAGGAAAATGCTATGGAGCTGCAATAGTAACGGTCTTCGGCCCCTGAAACAGAGGAATTACATAGCAATAGACGAGTAAGTGCCTTATCTTTGTGGTTCTTCGCGTGTTGCGTCCTTTCCTGGCCTTAGGTTCTCAGGGTCTCTCCGGTCGTGGCCGCGAAAACTCCTGGGGCTTGCTTCCCGGGGGTCCTTGGCTCGTTGGCGACTCCGAGCCCCCCCTCCCTCGCGTCAGGCACCTGCGCGAGGTACTGTTACCACTTGAGCTTGCGTTGGTTTTTCCCTTGAAGATGAAAGGGTGATGCAGCAAAGTAGAGTAAGTATTTCCCTCAGTCTGAGAACCAAGGTATCAATCCAATAGGAGACTACACACAAATCGCCAAATACCTGCACAAGCAATCAAACAACTTGCACCCAACGCAAAAAGGAGTTGTCAATCCCTTCACGGTTCTTTGCAATTGTGAGATCTAATAGAGATAGATAAAGTGTAAAGTAAATATTTTTTGGTTTTTTGGTTTATAGATTGGAAAGTAAAAGATTGCAAAATAGTAGATCTGAAACTTATAAGATGTAAAATAGACCCGGGGGCCATAGGTTTCACTAGAGACTTATCTCATGATAGAAAATATTACGGTGGGTGAACAAATTACTGCCAAGCAATTGATAGAACAGCGCATAATTATGATGGTATCTAAGGGAATGATCATGAATATAGGCATCCCGTCCGTGTCAAGTAGACCAACTCCACACATCGACCAAAACGATTCTACATCTAGAGAATTAAGTTCATAAGAACAAAGTAACACATTAAGTAAGATGACATGATGTAGCGGAATTAACTCAAGAATTGTGATGAAAACCCCATCTTGGTATCCTCGATGGCAACAATACAATACGTGTCATGTATCCTACTATCATTGGGATTGAGCACCGCAAGATTGAACCCAAAGCATCTCCCATTGCAAGAAATACCAATCTAGTTGGCCAAACCAAACCGATAATTCGAAGAGAATTACTAAGATATCAAATCATGCATATAAGAATTCAGAAAAGACTCAAATAATATTCATAGATAATCTGATCATAAATCCACAATTCATTGGATCTTGGCAAACGCACTGCAAAAGAATATTACATTGGATAGATCTCCAAGAACACTGAGGAGAACATGGTATTGAGAATCAAAGAGAGAGAAGAAGCCATCTAGCTACTAGCTATGGACCCGTAGGTCTATGGTGAACTACTCACACTTCATCGGAAGGGCAATGGTGTTGATGTAGATGACCTCCATGGTCGAATCCCCCTCCGACAAAGTACCGGAAAAGGCCTCCAGATGGGATCTCGCGGAAACAAAAGGTTACGGCAGCGGAAAAGTGGTTTTGATGGATGTTCTGATGTTTCTGGAATATATGTGAATTTATAGGCGGAAGAAGTAGGTCAGGGGATAACGGGGGGCCACAACATAGGGGGTGTGCCCTACCCCCTAGGGCGCACCCTCCACCCTTATGGCCGCCTCGCAGATCCCCTAGCGTGTACTCCAAGTCCTTTGGATGTCTTCTGGTCCAAGAAAAATCCTCATAAAGTCTCGTTCCGTTTGGAGTCCGTTTGATATTCCTTTTCCGCGAAACTCAAAAACAAGGAAAAAAACATAAACTGGCACTAGCACTGGGCTCTAGGTTAATAGGTTAGTCCTAAAAATAATATAAAATAGCATAGTAATGCATATAAAACATCCAAAACGGATAATATAATAGCATGGAACAATCAAAAATTATAGATACGTTGGAGGCGTATCACGTACGGAGGCAACTCGCGAGAAGAATGCACCGCTGGGGGGGGCTTGAGCCTGCTCCCCCAGCATCCTAGCTTCTGGTTACTTCCGGGGCGCTGAAGGTGTGCCGAGGGCTCCTCCACCGGTACATGCTAGTGGCTGAGCAGCCTCAGTACTGGCTTTGTCTTTGAGCGGTGGGGCCGCGTCACTCAGCTCCTCTGCTGAGGCCCACGAAGCGGCTGGGGGAGCAACGGCCACCGGCCCTTTGCGGGAGACGGGCGGGCCGCCTCGTGCCTTCCTGGCCGCTCCCAGTGCCGAGGAAGGGCTCGGCCATGCACTGGAGCTCGCGCGCGGACGCGGTGCCGTCCGCCATGACCTTTTCCAAGAAGCCATAGGTGCATTGAGTCGGCTTGGGGGAGAACTTGTCGATGTCGACGCCCGCCTCGAGTCAGAGAGCCTCCGCCTAGCGTGCGAGTGGCACAAGCTGAAGGTCGCCATCAATCTCGGGAATCGGCAGCATGAGCGTGCCCGTGTGCATGCCACGTTGTGAGCTGCAGCTTCTCTTGAGGCCCGCGCTCACGCTATGGAGGAGGCCAGTGCCACTGACCGCCGCCGCGAAGCGCCGGAGGAGCGGGAGAGGGAGTTTCAAGCTTCGAATGTTGCCCTTAAGCGGTAGGTCCAGGCGCATAGGGCTGCCCTAGCGGCACTGCCGAGGGAGGCCCTCTCCGATGAGAAGGAAGTCCAAGCACGCGAGGAAGCACTAACACTTGAGGTCTTGGAGCACAGCCTGGAGCTCGAGCAGCTGGAAGTGAGGGGCGCCAAGCAGCCGCGGTGGAGGATGCCACCGCTCCCCAGGAAGCCAGGATCCAGCAGGAGATTGATCAAAAGGTGGCAGAGATTCGTGGGGCTCTTGCAAAAGAATACCGCCATAAGTTGAGGCTTCAAGAGATCAGTTTCTAGCAGCGGCAAATCGAGATGCAGGGCAGGACCGCCACCCTCAGGACGAGGCTAGCTGCCATGGAGTAACGTGAGATAGCTGCCAAGGAGGCTCAGGCCTCCGCCCAAGCTGACTTGTCTTCGCTTCAGCAGCAGGTCCCAGACGCCGCGTCCCTCATGGGCCAGGCTGCGAACTAAGCAAGCCGTCATCGGACGATGTAGCGTGAGCACTCTTTGATGCTCGAAGATCTCAGGGTTAGGGTCAACCAGGCCCTAGATGCCATCTGCAAAGAGAGCGTCTCCCGGCCGCATGAGGATGATGAGGCTGGCTACCTCCACTTTTTCACTGAAGTCACGACCCGTCTGGATGACCGGACCACAAAAGCTCGCCAGCTTGTCGAAGAAAGAAGTTGAGGCCTCCTTGGATGCGCATTCTCACGCGTCTTCAGCTACCTCCTCAGCCTCGACCCCGACTTTGACTTAAATGCTGTGATAGCCCCCGTGCCCAGGGTCATTCAGGGCATTTTGGCGAGCTGGGTGAATGACCATGTGGACAATCTGGTCACGGAGTTTTCCCTTGAGGGCAGTGTGGACGTGCTCGCATCCGAAGAGGGTGATGTAGATGGCGATGATGACGACGACGCTGGTGGTAGTGTGCCTCGCTAGGCTTTCATTTCTTTCCCTGTCCTATATGCAAAAAAATCGGATACTACCCCAGAGGGTGCGAGAGCATTTTTGGAGGAGAGTTCCTCTATAATGTATGAAATGAAGACATGCTTTTGGGATAGGATGTGGGAGGTGCCGTCGTGAGCCAGGAGGCTTTAGAATAAAGTAAATATCGTGACTTATCTTTGGTGCTGATGGCCTTGGACGAGTTCCTGTGGCACAGGAGGGCCTCTCTCCCGAGGCGTACTTTCGAGGCTCGTGAGGGCCCTAGCCTCCTGAGGAGCCAGCGGACCCATTTGAGAGCGCCTCACGAGGAACCAATTGTCGAGTTTCGGCAAGGTGTGCGCGTAGTGGACCTGCGGTAGCCATGCTCTCGACCCCGAGGAGGCCCTGGTGCCGCTTGGGCTAACCCAAGCGCGCGCATAGTGCACACACAACGCCCAGCCCCCGCTCATGAGACTTGGGTGGGTAGCAGGCTTGAGCCTGTTCTTCAACAAAAACCAAAGGGCAAGAAAACACCGCGAATCGAGAGAACCCCCCCCCTTTCTTTTGGTAAGCACACGAAACTCCAAGTCTTATTCCAAAAGAAGGTGAATTGGGTTACAGAAAGAGGGTGAAAACAAACAGCCGTGTCCGACACCTAGCTAGTCTTCTCACCAGCGTGGAGCTAAGTGATTCCACTGGGAGTGGGCATAGTCCAGCGCGGAGCAAGGTGCTTCCACTTGGACGTGGGTCGGAGCCCCCGTGAGGCCCGAGGGCGACACTCAGGAGACTCCAGGGCATGTACAACCCAAACTCATTATTATGTGAGAGTGTCACGAGCGGAGACCTTCATGGGCATCTTTGGCGCCTAGACAGGGCCCCGCCCTGCGCCTCCCCCGACCACTGTTGGGGCGTTAGTAAACCAGGAGGAGGCCAAGGGGCACGGGCGACGCTGGCGGTGCCCTGGCGACAGCAGGCCCTCCCCCGGGGGGAAGGGCTCGCCGGCGCTTTCCCTGGTGGGGTACCTACCCCCAGGCTGCATGCGCCGCCGTCGCGGCGACGCCTTGCTCCATGCGGCGTGGGGGAGGCCCTAGCGCCGGGCTTCCCCCGCGCAGCCCCCGGCGCATTGCGTCCGCCTGCAGTGGGGCCATCATTCTGAGGTCCGCAGTTGTTGTCGCGGCTTGGTTCACCTGCGGTCCATGGTTAGCGTAATCATGCCCCTGAGATATTGGCTGTACCCAGTGGTTGTTGTTGTTGAAGGTGACGGTGAAGCCCCAGGGTGGTTCGCGGAGGGCCTCGGGCTTCTGTGGCCTCAACGCCCAGGCTGGCGAAGGAAATGGGTGGGGGCTTCTTGGCGTGTACAGCAGGTCCATCGTCGGAGGCACGGGGGTGTCTGAAGCCGCTATCCTTGAGTCGTCGCCTCGCCATCCAGCATCGTCGTTTTGCAGACCCCGGCGCCATGTCATGATGACCGTAGGGCAGCGTCTCGGCGTGGCCCCAAGAGAGTCCATCCAGGCTCGCCACGCCCGGAGGCACCGCGTCCCAGGCAGGGCGAGCGGTGCCGCAGGCCAGGCTAGTGCCGCGAGGTCCTTCGGGCCCCTCAAGGAAAAGGTGTGCGGGTGTTGCGGAGGCCGGCGTGTGTCCCCAGTAGCGCTCACGATGTGGGAAAGGTGCATAAAGGTGCATCAGCCCTGCATGCGACATCAAGTACCTCGGCGACCCGCTTCAGCAGGTTGTCACGGCTGCCTTCTGCCAGCCTGCATTGCATCAGCTCTTCCGCCACCATGAGCATGGATCGCATGTTTTCCTGCTCCCGGTGAGTGTGTAGCACCGTCGCCACGGCGTAGCTCAAGGATCGCGCGGTGGCGCGATTGCGACGCGGCACGGAAACGGGCGGTGGCGGCCCGTGCCGCCCGTGGCCGACGACACCGGGTGGCGTGCGGACTGCAAGGAGCACGGAGTGGAAGTCCTCCTAGGCGAAAGGCGCTGTCCGGGCAGGCCGAGCAGCCCAGGGCTCAGCGTCAGCCTGAGGAGCGTCGGCCATGAGGGAGGTGGAGCGTCGGCGAGTCGGTCGGCGGAAGAAAGGCTCCGAGGCATCCCTACTTGTCGTGCCAAATGTCACATTCAAGGCTCCGCAGACCCTTGATAGATTCAAACTCTGTGGTGCGTGCGAGGAACTCAACTTCCCCTATCTGTCTACTCTTCGATCTCACGGCCTAGCTCGATGAACAGGAAGGAAAATGGACAGGGCCGTTTACCCAGGTTCGAACCACCTTGCGGTGTAATACCCTACTCCTGCTTTGTGGTGTATTGCCTCGAGGTGGGCTGAGGATGAACTAGTACAGTGGAGGAACCACCTCAGGAGTTGTGTTCTTGCTTGTGTGGGGGTGAGGGTGGTCTGAATGCTCAGTCCCCTGTATGGTGGTGGCTAGGCTATATTTATAGTGGCCTTGGTCCTCTTCCCCCAAAATGAAGGCGGGAAGGGATCTCACAACGGCCAAATTCAAAGGGAGACATCTAGTACATCTTATCCTGACGAAAGGTGGTCTTCGCCTGCAAAGCATCTGGTCGTGACGCCATGGTGAGCTCGGTGATGACCTTCGTCTCGTCCTCCCGGCGATCTTGGTCTCGTTGCATGGAAATGGAAACCTTTGGCTGATTCCTCGGGACTCGGTGCATGCGCTTGCCTCCTTAGCACAAAAGAGGAAACCTGCAGTACTACACCCGCTGGCGCCCGCCTGGCCTTGGTCGTCATGGTTTGCATCATCTGAACCTAATAAGTGGGGGCTTGCATAGAAATCTCCGCTCCCTGGAGCCAGCATGGAGGGGCTGCTCCGTCCGGAGGCCTTGGCGTGTCGATGCTGAAGATGGGCCATACGAGGCTGGTGATGGAGCCACGCCTTGGGCCGCAGGCAGGCAAGTCTGGGTACCCTGGTTCCCAGAACACCGATAGAGTCTTGTTCAAGCCTTTGCGGAGATAGAGCCAATTGGATGAATGACAAGAGGTGTTGATTGCTTCAGCCCAAAAGTTGTACGGAGACTTGAACTCCACCATCATGGTCCTTGCCGCGTCAATCAAGGTCCGGTTCTTCCTCTCCACTACACCATTTTATTGAGGGGTGTATGGTGCGGAATATTGATGCTTGATCCCCTCATCACTAAGAAACTCATCCAAGGTGTAGTTCTTGAACTCGGTGCCATTATCACTTCTTATCATCAAAATCTTTGCATTGTGTTGACGCTCAGCTTAATTTGCAAAGTTGATGACGGTTTGTTGGGTCTCACTCTTCCTCTTGAAGAAATACACCCAAGTGTATCTTGAATAATCATCCACAATCACCAAGCAATACTTTCTACCCCCAAGAATATCAAAGGATGGAGGCCCAAAGAGATCCATGTGAAGGAGCTCCAAAGGGCTTGTCGAGTAGACGATAGTCATGGCAGGGCGAGCAGCCTCACGTAGCTTTGATACGTCTCCAACGTATCTATAATTTTTGATTGTTCAATGCTTTTATTTATGAAGTCTTGGATGTTTAATGGGCTTTATCATTCACTTTTATATCATTTTTGGGACTAACCTACTAACCCAAAGGCCCAGTCCAGATTCCTGTTTTTTTTGCCTATTTCACGGTTTTGCAGAAAAAGAATATCAAACGGAGTCCAAACGGAATGAAACCTTCGCGGGAGATTTTTTTGGAGAAAATCACGCACGGGAAACTTCAGGACCAAGTCAGGGGACAGAGGGGCTGCCCTCGAGGGTGGGGGCGCGCCCCCTTCCCAAGGCACGCCCCCTGCCTCGAGGCTGCCCCGTGTGCCCCCGGTGCCCTCCTTCTTCCTATATATATCCACGGACCCCAGAAACTCCATACACAGAGATAAAACACTAATTCCACCGCCGTAGCTTCTGTTCCCGTGGAGATCCCATCTTGGAGCCTGTTCTGGGAGGGGGATCCATCACGGAGGCCTTCATCATCATCATCATCATCATCGCCCAAACCATGAGTTGTGAGTAGTTTACCACAGACCTTTGGGTCCATAGCTAGTATCTAGATGACTTCTTCTCTCTCTCTAGATCTCAATACAAAGTTCTCCTCGGTCTTCGAGGAGATCTATTCAATGTAATCTCTTTTTGCGGTGTGTTTGTCGAGATCCGATGAATTGTGAGTTTATGATCAAGGTTATCTATGAAAGATATTTGGTTCTTCTCTGAACTTTTTATGTGTGCTCATAATATCCTTGCAAGTCTCTTCGAATTATTGTTTTGGTTTGGCGTACTAGATCTATAGTTCTTGCAATTGGAGAAGTTCTTGGCTTTGGGTTCAATCTTGGGGTGTCCTTTCCCAGTGATCGTAGGGGCAACAAGGCACGTATTGTATTGTTGCCATTGCGGATACAAAGATGGGGTTTACATCATATTGCTTGAGTTTATCCCTCTACATAATGTCACTTGCTTAAGGCGTTACTCTGTTCGTATGAACTCAATACACTAGATGCAAACTGGATAGCGGTCGATGTGTGAAGTAATAGTAGTAGATGCAGGCAGGAGTCGGTCTACTTGTCTCGGACGTGATGCCTATATACAATGATCATGCCTAGATAGTCTCATAATTATTCGCTTTTCTATCAATTGCTCGACAGTAATTTGTTTACCCGCCATAGAATATCGCTATCATGAGAGAAGCCACTAGAGAAAACTATGGCCCCTGGGTCTATTCTCAACATATCAATCTACATCTACTTTACTTTTACCGCTTTTATTTGCTGTTTTATTAAACCAAAAATACCAAAAATATAATTATCATCTCTATCAGATCTCTCTCTCGTAAGTGACCGTAAAGGGATTGACAACCCCTTATCATGTTGGCTGCGAAGTTCTTATTTGTTTGTGCAGGTGCGAGGGACTCGCGCGTGTTCTCCTACTGGATTGATACCTTGGTTCTCAAAAACTGAGGGAAATATTTACGCTACTGTGCTACATCTCCCTTTCCTCTTCGAGGGAATACAACGCAAGCTCAAGAGGTAGCAAGACGAATTTCTGGCGCCGTTGTTGGGGAGGCTTACGCAAAAGTCATATACCAAGTACCTATCACAAACCCTTATCCTTCACATTACATTTATTTGCCTCTCGTTTTCCTCTCCCCCACTTCACCCTTGCCGTTTTATTCGCCCTTCTTCCGCCGTGTGTTTATCGTTCGCTTTCTTCTTGTTCGCTTGCGTGTGCTGCTTGCTTGCTTGTCATCATGTCTAGCACACCTATCATTATCACCATTCCCGAGAGTGAGGTCCTCAACTTTAAACAAAGGGAGGAAGAAAACTTAAAAGATGCCTGGTATAGAATTTGCAATGCTCAAGATAGATCTAATAGGAAGTTTTCTACTTCGGTGCTTCTTCGCAATTTTTATGTTGGCGTAACTCTGTGGAATAGATTTATCTTAGATACCATTACCGTAGGGAATTTCTTGGGTAGCCACACCGTTGATTCTTATAAAGCTATGACTGAATTATTTGGCTCTCCACCTCTTATGGTTAATGGGACCGTTTTAACTTTGGAGCATGTTATGCAAAGGTTGGAAATCATTGAAAACAAAGTTGCTATGGTAGAATTGGTAGAAAGCTTGGAAAGAAAAATTCATAATGAAATCACCCAATATGGATCCAAGGTAGGAGTTGTTCTGAAAATTCTTAAGGAAAAAGAGCCCATAGTTAAAGAAAAGCTAGATCAGGATTCTACTAGAATCAATAAGCTTGAGGATGTTATCACTAATGTGGGTTCCTCTCTTTCCTCTATAAAAACTACTCCAAATACCTCCACTAAATTATCTAAGTTCATGTATGTACCTAAAGACAAGGGTGAAACTTCTAGACTTGCGGATCTCAAATCCATAAGTGTTCACCCTAATTTTCTTACTTTTGCAAGAGACGCTTTTGACACTTTAGAATTTATTGATTTCTTGCCCAAGAGTTTGATTATTCATAGGGACAAAGAAGTGCCCAAGAATCACAAGTGCTTAATTAAAGAATTGCCTTCCAGAGATGGCAATACCTAGATCTATCTTGTATCGTGCCTAGCTAGGGGCGTAAAACGATAGCGCTTGTTGGGAGGCAACCCAATTTTATGTTTTATGTTTTTATTGCTGTTAGGGAATAAATATTGCATCTAGCTTCTGATTAGATGTGGTTTCATGTTTTTTTTAGTGTTTGTGCCAAGTGGAACCTTTGGTAAGACTCGTGTGAAGTTTATATGATCTTGCTGTGAAAAACAGAATTGTAAGCGCTCGCTAAAGTAGTCGTGGAATTTTACTGGAGCGTGATTTTTAGTTGATTATTTTTGCTGCTGATTGGTAGACAAATTGCGCAAATTTAACATTTTCGTTTGAATTTTTTGGAGTCCCAGAAGTAGGCGAACCCTGCAGATTACTACAGACTGTTCTGTCTTTGACAGATTCTGTTTTTTCGTGTATTGTTTGCTTATTCCGATGCATCTATGAGTAATATTGGAGGATATAAACCATAGAGAAGTTTGAGTACAGTAGGTTTAACACCAATATAAACAAAGAATGAATTCATTGCTGTACCTTTGAGTAATGGTTTGCTTTCTCATACTAACGGAGCTCACGAGAATTTTTGTCTAAGTTTTGTGTTCTGAAGTTTTCAAGTTTTGAGTATTGCTTTGATGGACTATGGAACAAGGAGTAGAAAAGGTCTAAGCTTGGGGATGCCCATGGCACCCCAAGTAAATTCAAGATAATCAAAATCCTAAGCTTGGGGATGCCCCGGGAAGGCATCCCCTCTTTCGTCTTCATCCATCGGTAACTATACTTGGAGCTATATTTTTATTCGCAACATGATATGTGTTTTGCTTGGAGCGTCTTGTATAATTTGAGTCTTTGCTTGTTAGTTTGCCACAATCATCCTTGCTGAACACACCTATTTTAGAGATTTAAATATGGCCTAGAAATTATTAGAACACTCTATATGCTTCACTTATATCTTTTGAGTTGAATAGTTTTTGCTCTAGCGCTTCAATTATATCTTTTAGAGCACGATGGTGGTAATATTTTGTAGAAATTGTTGAACTCTCATGCTTCACTTATATTTATTTGAGACTCTATTAGAACAGCACGGTAAAGTGTTTAGGCTAAAGAAACTAGTCTTCACATGATAAACATCCAATGTCAATGTAGTAAAAAAATTCACACCAAGTGCATTGAATAGAAAGAGATGTTGGATGCTTGATAATTGTTTTGAGACATGAGGATAGTGATATTAGAGTCATGCTAGTCGAGTTATTATGAAATTGAGAAATACTTGTGTTAAGGTTAGTGATTCCCATATCGTGCACGTATGGTGAACCGCTATGTGACGAAGTTAGAGAATGAGGTATTTGTAGAGTGCCAACCTTTGTATGGAGGTCGCGGGCGCGCGATGGATAACTCCTACCAACCTCCCCCCTAGGAGCATGCGTTGATTGCATTGATTTGATGACTCGTAGATTTTTGCAATAAGTATATGAGTTCTTATGACTAATGTTGAGTCCATGGATTATACGCACTCTCACCCTTCCACCATTGCTAGCCTCTCTTGTACCATGCAACTTTCGCCGGTGCCATAAACCCACTATATATCCTTCCTAAAAACATCCACCATATTGTTCCTCAAAACAGCCACCATACCTACCTATCATGGCATTTCCATAGCCATTCCGAGATATATTGCCATGCAACTTTCCACCGTTCCGTTTATATGACACGCATCATATTGTCATATTGCCATGCATGATCATGTAGTCGACATCGTATTTGTGGCAAAGCCACCATGCATAACTTTTCATACATGTCACTCTTGTTTCATTGCACATACCGGTACACCACCGGAGGCATTCATATAGAGTCATACTTTGTTCTTGTAGTATCGAGTTGTAATTTCGTGTTGTAATGAAAGTGTGATGATCATTATTATTAGAGCATTGTCCCATGGGAGGAAAGGCTAAATCTATAAAGCCCCTCCGCAAAAAAAGGCCAAAGAAAAAAAGGCCCAAAAAAGAAAAGAAAAAAGGGACAATTGCTACTATCTTTTTCCACACTTTGTGCTTCAAAGTAGCACCATGTTCTTCATTGTAGAGAGTCTCATGTTTAGTCACTTTCATATGCTAGTGCGAATTTTTCATTATAGAACTTGGCTTGTATATTCCAATGATGGGCTTCCTCAAATGCCCTAGGTCTTCGTGAGCAAGCAAGTTGGATGCACACCCACTAGTTTCTTTTGTTGAGCTTTCATTCATATTTAGCTCTAGTACATCCGTTGCATGGCAATCCCTACTCACTCACATTGATATCTATTGATGGGCATCTCCATAGCCCGTTGATACGCCTAGTCGATGTGAGACTATCTCCCTCCTTTTTGTCTTCTCCACAACCACCTCTATTCCACCCATAGTGTTATATCCATGGCTCACGCTAATGTATTGCGTGAAAGTTGAAAGGTTTGAAAAGATAGAGTATGAAAACAAATGCTTGGCTGAAATCGGGGTTGTGCATGATATGAATATTTTGTGTAATGAAGAGGGAGCATATCCAGACTATATGATTTTGTAGGGATAACTTTCTTCAGCCATGGTATTTTGAGAAGACATGATTGCTTTGTTAGTATTGCTTGAAGTATTGTTATTTCTTATGTCAATATAGACTTTTATCTTGAATCTTTCAGATCTGAACATTCATGCCACAATTAAGAGAATTACATTGAGAAACTATATTGGTTAGCATTCCACATCAAAAATTCTTTCTTTATCATTTACCTACTCGAGGACGAGCAGGAATTAAGCTTGGGGATGCTTGATACGTCTCCAACGTATCTATAATTTTTGACTGTTCCATGCTATTATTTATGAAGTCTTGGATGTTTAATGGGCTTTATCATTCACTTTTATATCATTTTTGGGACCAACCTACTAACCCAAAGGCCCAGTCTAGATTGCTATTTTTTTGCCTATTTCAGGGTTTTGCAGAAAAAGAATATCAAACGGAGTCCAAACGGAATGAAACATTTGCGAGAGATATTTTTGGAGAAAATCACGCACGGGAAACTTCAGGACCAAGTCAGGGAACAAAGGGGCTACCCTCGAGGGTGGGGGGCGTGCCCCCCTTCCTAGGGCGCGCCCCCCTGCCTCGAGGCTGCCCCGTGTGGCCCCCGGTGCCCTCCTTCTTCCTATATATATCCACGGACCCCAGAAACTCCATACACAGAGAGAAAACCCTAATTCCACCGCCGTAGCTTCTGTTCCCGTGGAGATCCCATCTTGGAGCCTGTTCTGGGAGGGGGATCCATCACGGAGGCCTTCATCATCATCATCATCGCCCTCACCATGAGTTGTGAGTAGTTTACCACAGACCTTCGGGTCCATAGCTAGTATCTAGATGACTTCTTCTCTCTCACTGGATCTCAATACAAAGTTCTCCTTGGTCTTCGAGGAGATCTATTCGATGTAATCTGTTTTTGCGGTGTGTTTGTCGAGATCGGATGAATTGTGAGTTTATGATCAAGGTTATCTATGAAAGATATTTGGTTCTTCTCTGAACTTTTTATGTGTGCTCATAATATCCTTGCAAGTCTCTTCGAATTATTGGTTTGGTTTGGCCTACTAGATCTATAGTTCTTGCAATGGGAGAAGTGCTTGGCTTTGGGTTCAATCTTGCGGTGTCCTTTCCCAGTGACAGTAGGGGCAGCAAGGCACGTATTGTATTGTTGCCATCGAGGATAAAAAGATGGGGTTTACATCATATTGCTTGAGTTTATCCCTCTACATCATGTCATCTTGCTTAAGGCATTATTCTGTTCGTATGAACTCAATACACTAGATGCATGTTGGATAGTGGTCGATGTGTGGAGTAATAGTAGTAGATGCAGGCAGGAGTCGGTCTACTTGTCTCGGACGTGATGCCTATATACAATGATCATGCCTAGATAGTCTCATAATTATTCGCCTTTTTATTAATTGCTCGACAGTAATTTGTTTACCCGCCGTAGAATATCGCTATCATGAGAGAAGCCACTAGAGAAAACAATGGCCCCCGGGTCTATTCTCAACATATCAATCTACATCTACTTTACTTTTACCGCTTTTATTTTCTGTTTTATTAAACCAAAAATATAATTATCATCTCTATCAGATCTCACTCATAAGTGACCGTAAAGGGATTGACAACCCCTTATCGCGTTGGCTGCGAAGTTCTTATTTGTTTGTGCAGGTGCGAGGGACTCGCGCGTGGTCTCCTACTGGATTGATACCTTGGTTCTCAAAAACTGAGGGAAATACTTACGCTACTGTGCTGCATCTCCCTTTCCTCTTCGAGGGAATACAACGCAAGCTCAAGAGGTAGCAAGCTTTCCTTCGATACAAGCACTGCAAGCACAATCTTTGGCAAAACTAACATTGGTTACTCCACAGACATGGTCCCCCTTGAGAAGACTTTGCAAAGATCTCGTATTAACGTGGGCTAAACGGCGATGCCAAATCCGTCCCATGTCAACTTTAGCCATTATGCATGTCACGATCTTAGTGGGCCGTTCCGAAAAGTTAATCACATAAAGACCGTTCTTGACAAGCCCAAAAAGGCTACTCTAAGAGTCTTGCTCCACAAGAGGGCCACAGAGTCAATATCAAAGAAAGTGGCAAAGCCCATGAGTGAAAGTTGACGAACGGAAAGTAAGTTGTATGCAAGGGAATCAACAAGCATGACTTTCTCGATCGTGAGATCATGAGAAATGACAACCTTGCCAAGACCCAATACCTTAGAAGATGAGGCATCACTCCATTCGACATTGGTGGGCATAGATGAAACCTTGTGCACATCCACCACCAAGTCATTGCTTCCAGTCATATGATTTGTGGCTCCACTATTGAGCAACCATGACCCCCCCCCCCACCGCAAGCAAACACCTACAAGATACGAATGCTTGGTTTTAGGTACCCATTTTGTAAAGGGTCCTTTGATGTTAGCAACAAGGGTCTTAGGAACCCAAATAGACCATTCAATGCACTCATAAGAAAAACCAACAAATTTGGCATAAACATGCCCATCACTAGCATGGCATAACACATAAGAAGGGTTAAAGTCGCTGGCTTTGTTGGAAGGAATGGCATTGCCCTTCTTGACACCTCCACCCTTTGCATTGTTATTCTTCTCCTTAGGAGTACCCTCTCCCTCCTTCACAAACATTTGCTTAAGAGGAGGAGGTTGTTTGGTCTTGTCATTCTTGTTCTTATTCTTGGACTTGGGTGCAAACCCAATCCCCTCCTTGGCCACAACTTCCTTTTGATTTCTCAAAAGGTCGTTGAGGTTCTTCTCACCTTGTATGCAAGACACGAGGCCTTTCTCAAGTTGCTCCTTCAACTTGGCATTCTCCTCCACAACATGCACATGCTCACAACACGGGTTAGTAGCATTTGCATTATCAATTAAAACCATATGAGGAAATGTGGATTTCTCCTTGGTTAGCTTTACTTGGAGTTGATCATGAGACGGTTTGAGGCTAGCATGAACACTCTTCAAGACCTTCTGAGCCTTTTCAAGTAGATCAAACTCCCCTGGGTCTAGCATGGTCAACCCCACGTTTGGCCTTCTCGGAATTGAGCACACGAGAGACAACAAGAGCATGATCAAGATCTTTCTTTAATTTAGGATGATCATTGTTGTGTGACTCCTCAAGAGCCAAACGATGACCACACTATTCCTCAAGCGCATTAGAGATATCTGATATCTCATTGGCATAGTCACAACTATGCTCTTCCATCTTAGAGACGGTCTCTTCGTGAGCCTCGATCATGTCATTGGCTTCACCAAGTTGTTACAAGAGAGCAACGAAGTGCTTCTTGGTTTTACCTTTGAGCTTACTCATGAAAGACTCAAATTCATTATCCTCCTCCTTCGCCCCCTCAATTTCATCAATACAATTCGCCAGGGAAGGATTAGTAGTGATGGTAGTCTTGATGTTGGTGGTTACCTTGTTGGTGGCTTTAGCCATGAGGCACTTGGTGGTGATGTTCTCGTTGGGTGAATCTATGAGGGACACCCGTGGAGTTTTTGCAGTGGAAATGGAGGCCATGGCAACCGTCTCACCATCTTCATCATCATCATCATCCTCATTGTACTATTCTTGTGCCACCAACCCCTTGGAAGGAGTCTTCTTGGTGAAGTTGTTTTTGTTGGGGAAAGACTTGTCCTTGTCTTTTCAGATAAGCTTGCCACCATTGTCTTCCCTCTTCTCATAAGGGTAATCCACAACAAAGTGACTCACATTGCCACAATTATAGCACGTCCTCACACGTTGCTTGCCCTTAGTGCCACTTGAGTTGATCTTGTTGAAGTTGGGCCTTGTATTCTTCTTGTTGCCCCAAAATTGTCGTGAAGCAAGAGCCAAGTGCTCATATTATGCATATTTGGTGTCTTTGGGTAGCTCTCCTCTTATTCCTCTTCATCCTCTTCTTCTTCACTAGCCTTGGCCTTCAAAGCGAGGTTGGGCTTCTTTGATCATTGATCATGCAACACCGCATTGTCGACGGTCTTGTCCAAGATCCTCATTGCAACAAACTCATCCAACACTTCACTTGAGGACAAGGCGTGGAATTCTGGCCTTTGACGGATGACGGAGGACATGGCCTTATGGTAAGGCATCATAGCCTTGAGAAACTTGTGCTTGATCCAATTGTCATATGTATCCTTAATCCCATGGTCTCAGAGTGAGACCGAGAGAGTAGTTAATGTTCCATAAAGTTCTAAAGGTTCTTCATCTTCAATCATGGCAAACTCATCGGCTTCATATTGTACAACTTCAAAGTTTGAGCGTTGAATGCTTGCGCTCCCCTTGTACAAGGAAACAACATTCTCCCATGCTTCCTTGGCCACGGAGAAAGGTCAGAGATGCGCAATATCTTCGGGAGGAATAGCTTCTTGGGGGATGAAGAGAGCACACTCGTTGAATTGATGATCCGCGGCTTCTCTAGGAGTGAAGTTGCTTGGATCGTGCGGGTAGAAACCTTGCTCAATAACTCTCCAAAGATTAGTAGAACTATGATTTAAATGACGTTTAAAGAGATATACCCAAGAGGCAAAATCCCCATTTTTCACATACTTAGGAGGACGACCAACATGATTCATATGTGTGGAGGGAACGGGTCCTCCATAGCTAAGGGGGGTTCAACATGGGCAAAGGTGCCACTCCCATTCTTACTACTAGGCAAAGGAAATTGGCCACTATTAACCTCCCCTTTATTGGAGGTAGCATCCGCCCTTGTTAGCACGATCAACCACTTCCAACGGTGCGGTGGATAAGTTAAGGCCTTCAAGAAACTCCTTAAACATGCCTTTGACCTCGGTCGTCATGGAGGTTTTCAATGTGTCCAAAGCCGTATTGAATTCCTCACGAGAGACCGAGGATCCCCTATCGTCCATAAACAAGGACAGATTCACACCAAAGTTCTCCTCCACCTCGTTTATGGTGCCAACCATACTCTTTGGACGGTAAAGTCCTTAACAAAGAGACGAGGCTCTGATACCAATTGAAAGGATCGTTATGGTTGACTAGAGGGGGGTGAATAGGCAACTACCAATTTTTAGCCTTTCTTGACCAAATTAAACTTAGCATCAAAATAGGTTGTCTAGATGTGCAACTAGGTGAGCAACCTATATGATGCAACAACAACAAGCACACAAGCAAGGAAGGGATACACCGCAATAAAAGCTTACACAATTAAAGGTAAGAGATAATCAAGACTGGAGCCAGTGGAGACGAGGATGTGTTACCAGAGTTCTTTTCCTTTGAGAGGAAGTACGTCTCCGTTAGAGCGGTGTGGAGGCACAATGCAACCCAAGAAGCCACTAGCGCCACCGTATTCTCCGCACGCCCTCACACAATCCGAGATGTTGTGATTCCACTATTGGTGCCCTTGAAGGCGGCGACCGAACCTTTACAAACAAGGTTGGAGGTATCTCCACAACTTAATTGGAGGCTCCCAACAACAGGACGAAGCTTCACCACAATTGAATATGGCTCCGAGGTGCCTCAACCATCTAGGGTGCTCAAACACTCAAGAGTAACAAGATCCGCAAGGGATTAGTGGGGGGAATCAAATTTCTCTTGGTGGAAGTGTAGATCAGGGCCTTCTCAACCAATCCCTAGAAAATCAACAAGTTTGATTGGCTAGGGAGAGAGATCGGGCGAAAATGGAGGTTCGAGCAACAATGGAGCTTGGGAGGGAAGAGGTGATCTTCTTGGGGAAGAAGACCCCCTTTATATAGTGGGGGAAAAGATCCAACCGTTATCCCCTCTCTCAGCCCACACAACGCGGTACTACCGCAAACATCCACGGTACTACCGCCGCGGGTTGCGGTACTACCGCTTGCGCAACAGTGGCCAGATGAGGGCCTGTTGCATAGGGCAACGAGCAGTAGAACCACCGGAGCGGTACTACCGCGCGCCCCTACGGTACTACCGTAAGGTAGGCATCAAATGGCACAGAAAATGCACAGAAGTAATAAATTACTTACGTAACAACTTCCGCAGAGGTTGGAGCTAAGCAAAAGTCTGGCACGGTAGTACCGGATAGGAGTCGCGGTACTACCGCATGAGGGCGGATGTAAAAAATTACATTCGCACCTACTTCTGCATGCCTCGGCGTCAGGGCTGGAGGCAGCAGTACTACCACTCATAGGGAGCGGTACTACTGCTCCCTTGAGTAGTACTACCGCATGCCACTGAGGCTTTAGCACTTGGCTGCCTTCAAATCGTAGAGACATGGATAAACGGACGTTGCTCCATCGAAGTGAAGGAAAGGTGGTGCAAAGGAACAGATGTGTATGTGTTGATTCCACCCTAACCTTTTCGACGCGGACCCCCTCTTAATAGTACGGCTTTCCTACGACTCAAATCCACCGAAAATAAACATAGAGAACAACCGTCTTCGATAGACTCCAAGGGGCACCAAATCGTCTTGTACCTAGACATGAGATATCTGAAATGCTCAATGCACACGATTAGTCCGCAAATGCATTATCATCAATCACCAAAACCACTTAGGGAGATATATTCCCTTACAAAGAGTGCATTTCTTAATGATCCTTTAAATGAGTTGGTTTATGTCAAACAACCCCTGGGATTTGAGGATCCCAAGTTCCCCAATCATGTATACAAGCTCAACAAGGCACTCTATGGCCTTAAGCAAACCCCACATGCGTGGTATGAGGACCTTACCGATTGTTGCAAGATTGTGGGTATGAAATTGGGAAAATCGATCCCACTCTTTTTACTAAGAGGGTCGAAAGGGATTTGTTCATTGCCAACTATATGTTGATGACATTATTTTTGGTTCTCCTAACAAATTTTTCAATGATGTGTTTGCCGCACTAATGACCAAGAAGTTTGAGATGTCTATGATGGGAGAGTTGAAGTTCTTTCTTGGATCCAAAGTCAAGCAAACAAGAGAAGGAACGTTCATCAACCAAGCCAAATATACCCAAGACATGCTCAAAAGATTCAAGCTCAATGATGTCAAGCCGGTCAAGTTTTCCATGCCCACAAAATGCAAGATCGACATTAATCCCAATGGTAAATCGGTGGATCAAAATACATATCGCTCCATGATTGGATCCTTGCTTTACCGTTGTGCATCTAGACCGGGTATTATGTTGAGTGTGGGAATGTGTGCAAGGTTCCAAGCCGCACCTAAGGAAAGTCACTATGTGGCAGTCAAGCGAATCTTTTGATATTTGGCACATACCCCAAACTTTGGCCTATGGTACCCCAAAGAAGCAAGCTTTTATCTCATTGGTTATTCGGACTCCGATTGGGCAGGAGATGTTGTGGATAGGAAGTCCACTTCCGGAGGGTGCCAATTCCTTGGTCGCTCTTTGGCTAGTTGGTCTTCTAAGAAGCAAAATTGTGTGACTCTCTCATCCACCGAGGTCGAGTATGTAGCCAGCGCAAGTTGTTGTGCACAATTGTTGTGGATGAGGCAAACTTAAAAGGATCATGGTGTCATTTGTGAGAAAGTGCAATCAAGATCTCCCGCAACCCGGTGCAACCTAATAATACGAAACATATTGAGATTCAACATCACTTCATTAGATCACATCAAGAATGGGGAGATTGAGATTATCTACATCAACGCTCAAGAGAAACTAGCGGATATCTTCACGAAGCCTCTAGATGAATCAAGATTTTGCGACTTAAGGCATGAGCTAAATATCATTGATTCGAGCAATGTGGTTGAACCTAGGCACACCCCACCGCATTCATCATCTTATCTTGTTCTAGATGTAGGCATGGACATAGGGGGAGTGTTGTTCTCTCAATGAACTCTTCCTCCCCCCATTATGCATAAATCGATAAAGTCTTTCATATTAGCCATTTTATGGCACATATGCTTCAATGATGAGTTTTGATCATGGGCCAAAGGTTAAAATCTTCGCAGTTCCATACCAATTGCCTCAAACATAGGTGGCTTCGGCCACCACCCTCTCGTTGAGAGGTATCTCTCGTGTTGGTTCTACTTGGAGTTTGTGTGTGTTGAGTCAATCCAAGCGTACTCCCTCTTTGCTTGTCGTTTTGACCTTGGAGAGCCTCTTCCCTTTTGTCGGTGTTTTTGAGTCTCCATCCAATGCCTTTCCATATTCCTTCTGCCGCTTCTCTCTAGTTTGCATAGCCACCCTTTTATCTTGATCTGGCTTGTTTTCGCTTGTGTGGTACTACCGCTAGGATCTGGGCGGCACTACCACCGAGTCCCATGGTACTACCGTTCGAGCGGTACTACCCGGCTCCCTGTCGTGCAGTAGTACCGGGGCGGTACTACCGCTCCTTTGAGCAGTACTACCACTGTCTGGTGAGTGAGAGGGGATATGAGTCGAGGCAGGGGGAGTTTCTACTCACCCATACCCATTCGTATTTTCCCCTTGTCCACTCTCTCACACAGGCGGAGAACAAGCTCCGGGGGCACCGCTGGGCTGCCGATTCCGTGCCGTCTTCCGTTATTCCGTCCAGTGGGATCGATCCCCACCTTCTCCTCTTGCCATGGATACTGGTATTTCCCTCGTTCTTATCCTCTTTGGTTCTAATTTTTGGATGTAGGTTGTAGGGCAATGCCCATTGCATTCTTCGATTTTTGGTCAAATCGGGCATGAGTAGGACGTATAAGACTGCTAGAGTAGTTGGATTGAAGTTTGAGCCAGGAATATTTGTATTTGGCATCTCCGATACTTCCGTATCTCATCGCAGATGTGGTCAGCCTGCTGACCCTCGCCACGAGCGGTACTACCGCCGTCCGTCACGGTATTACCATTGCGGGTGCGCGGTACTACCGCCCGAAGTTGCCAACTTCAACTACTCTTCGTTCAAACTTCATTTCCTTTTGGTTTCTGATACGTCCAAAACGTATCTATAATTTTTGCTTGCTCCATGCCTCTTTTGTGTGATATTGCTATGATATTTATGCACTTCCATACACTTTTGATTATATTTGGACTAACCTACTAACGATTGCAAAAGTGCATAATGTTCTTGTTTTACACTTTATTGTGTAGGAATTACTTGGAAATTGACGAAAACGCAAAAGGAGTCGTATTGGAGTAGGACTCTGACTTTCCTGAAATCTGTCTGAGAATGTTTTTTGAAGATGGTCATGTTCCGGCCCGAAGACGACGTCAAACGGAAAAAGTCTAGTTGCGAAAGTTGTGGGGAATTTCGAGTGGATGCTTCTGGATATAAAATTCGTCCAAATCGGAGTTCGGACGGCCGAGAAAAGCCCGTTTTACTGAAGCCCAAAATCTGATGACGGGAATCCGAGAGTCTATATAAAGAAAGGAAACCTAGGTCACCAAGGGCCACGAATTTTCCTCCTCCCAAGCCGCCGTCTTGGAGGGGAGGACCAGCACCATTGCAGCACCATCCACAAGGAAGAAGGGGGGCCAAGGAGCCGCTGCCCTCTAGGGCCGCCGGCCGTCTCCTCCTCGCGGGGCTGCTCCTCTCCATCAACACCACCATCAAGCTCCTCTTCATCATGTCCATGTGTGAGTAGTCTCCTCCGGGGCTGAGGGCTTGTACGTGTAGCTATGTGGTTATCTCTCTCTCCCATGATGAGATCTTCGTTGTGATCATAGGCTATTTTAATCTAGGGTGATCCCATGATACTTCCCCTTCCTCTATGTATTGGATTGATGTACTCACTTGTCTTTATCTAGTATAATCCCCGAGACCAAGGTGACAGCGGTCTATTGGACATGGATTAGAAGAATATTTTCATGAGTGATTTCCTCTTTTGTGTGTTGATTGAAGATTGAGAGTCTCTTGGTGCTTGTCTTTGACTATCCTTTAGATATGTTGTGGTGATTGTGGTACTCTCTTTGGATGGCCGCGGTGACATTGGGAAATCCATAGATTGAGAACTACGAACTTTGAGGTGTGCTTTTGTAGCCCTACATAATTCTCGTCCTCTCTTGACCACAAAGGAATGACCTCCGGGTGCGTCTCCGTTGCATGCTTTATGGGAAATATCATGTGATTCGATTATGTTAATGTTGTTGGGAGTTGCCACTAGTGAAAGTATGATCCCTAGGCCTTGTTTCCACCATTGCAATACCATTTGTGCTCACGTTTACCACTTGTTTGCTTGCTGCACTTTTTATTACAGATTTATATCACTTTATTTTGCCATCCATATCACTTGCCATTTAACATCTCTTCGCCGAACTAGTGCACCTATACATCTGACAAGTGTATTAGGTGTATTGGGGACACAAGAGACTTCTTGTATCTTGATTGCAGGGTTGCTTGAAAGGGGTACGTTCAACCTCCACTTCCCTGAGTTCGATAAACCTTGGGTTACTCACTTAAGGGAAATTTGCTGCTGTCCTACAAACCTCTGCTCTTGGAGGCCCAACACTGTCTACAGGAATAGAAGCGTGTAGTAGACATCAAGCTATTTCTGGCGCCGTTGCCGGGGAAGTGAGGTAAGTGAAAGTACCTTCTCTAGATCTTGCAATTAAATCTTTTTGTTTCTTGTTTTTATTTCACTAGTTATGTTTATGGAAAACCGCAATCTTAGTTCGCTGCTTGGGGAAGGCCGCTTTACCACACCCATGGTAGAGAAGTCTCCTCCACCTACTGAATGATTCCCGTTCCGAATACCACTTAGGATAATTGAAATAATTAGGAATGATTGTTATGATGGGACAGTCAATCCTAGTATTCATTTGTTGAAACTTACAGAACTTTGTGAGTTGTTTAAGATTTCAAGTTTGACAAGAAATGAAGTCATGAGGAAATTATTTGCCTTGTCACTGAAAGGAAAAGCATTGGAATGGTATGGGCTACTAGATGACTCTCACCTGCTGGATTGGGAAGAGATCCAGTCTCTCTTTTACTCCAAGTTTTATCCTCTTCATGAAGTCCATGAGAATAGGAATTATGTTTATAATTTTTATCCTCATGACGGAGAGAGCATAGCTCAAGCTTGGGGGAGACTGAAAACGTTAATGCTAAAATGTCCTAACCATGGCCTCCCCAAAGATATGATTATTACTAATTTCTATGCGAGGCTCTCTCGACAGGATAAAGATTTGCTCGATGCTTCCTCTATGGGTTCTTTCATGAACGAAAAGATTGATGCTAAATGGGAACTCCTTGAAAGAATTCAACGCAACACTGAAAATTGGGAGATCGACAAAGATAAAGAGTCAGGTATAATTTATGAGTATGATTGCATTAAGTCCTTTGTTGAAACTACAAGTTTTAATAAGTTTAGTGCTAAGTTTGGGCTTGATTCTCAACTCCTTGTTGATTTCCTCAAATCTTTTGCTTCACATCTTAATATGCCTAAGGAGGATTGGATCAAGCATCATGAACCTTTTAAAGAGATTTGCAAAGAAAATGAAATTGTTCATGATGATTGCAACATGCATGATCCAATTCCTAAAAATGAAGTTTTATATAAGCATGTTAATTTTTGTGGAGTGGATAGACCTTGTGAAAGGCCTATGACTGAAGAAGAGAAGTATTGTAAGCAACATAAGCATGAAAGAACAATCACTTGGGTCAAAGATTTAAATGAAATTGCTAGAGAATTGTGTGACCTTTATCCTTTCACTTGTGAACTTTGCTGTATAGAGGGTCACTTTAATTTTCAATGCATGCACTTTCAAAACATAACTGTTAACCAGTTGTGTGATAACATGATCACCTCTGATCTTTATGATGAGCTTATGTTATTTTTGATGTGTGAAGAGTTATCAGAAAAGACTTCTTGGCTAGATGTTAATGACATAGGAATAAAAAACACTTTGCAAAATTGCCATCTCTATTGTGTTGTTAATTGCCATGAAAATGATTACATAAGTAAGATTAGAAAGGAGGGAACTTTACCAAAGTATAAAAATGTCTCTTATATTTCTGCTAATAAAAAGGAGAGTTTCTCCCAAGTTTCCCCTATTGTTTCTAATGATAAACCAGGATATGTGGAGAAGCTTCATCTCCAACCACTCCCTCCTAAGGTGAAGAAGAAGAAAAAGAAGAGGAGGAGGAAGAGGAGCAAGAAGGAAGAAGAATGGGTATCAACCTGGCCTGAGCATATTCCTCCCATCAACTTTTATCCTAACGGTTGTAAGTTTAAAGAAGAAGGTGAAGTTTATTGCCTTAATTATCATCTTGATGATACGTCCGTAGGTACTATTGAAGATGATTTTGATTATGATATGCATGTTACTTATTGTGATTGGGAAAATGATGATAATGCTACTTATGATCTTGAAAATCTTTTTGGTACCAACTCTGAAAGTGATGATATGGAAAGCTCTAAGCTTGGGGATGATAGGATTGCAAATCCTTTACCCACTAGTGATGTGATAATTGATAATTCTTTTGCTAGTAAGGATAAAGACAACATGTTTATAAATATAGTTGCTAGCAATGATAATGCTCTTCTCTACCATGATGATGTTATAACTCCAATCTATAGTGATTATAAAAGTATCTATGACATAAGGAGAAATTATCCTTATGAAACTTGTCATAATCATGGAGGGAATTACTCCATCTTCCTAATACACAATTAATCTATAGTGTTCAAGTTGTTTATGATGGTCCTACTCCCACTATTACCGATGAGAAAGATTATGCTTATGTGGAGAGTAAGAGTGCCTTTTTGCATGAGGATCATGGTAACAATGCTTTATGTGATTCTTATATTGTTGAGTTTATTCGTGATCCCACTGAAAATTATTATGAGAAGGGAACATATGCTTATAGATATTTCAATAATATCAAGTTCCCTCTCTTTATGTTGAAGGTTTTGAAGCTGCACTTGTTTTGTCTTCCTATGCTTATTGCTTTGTGCTTCAATGAATTATTCTATTGCAATATTCCTATGCATTGGAAGCATGTTAGGCTTAAATGTGTTTGGTATTTGCCTCTTGATGCTCTCTTTTGTTCTTCAACTCTTATTCCTACGAGAGCATCATTAAAGTCTTAAGCCTATCTTTATGGCTATAAAGAAAGAGCTCTAGGGAGACAACCCTTGTTATCTTTGCTTTCAGCTTGTTCTTTCAGTTTTTAGTGGTCTTGATGTTTTTTACTACTGTAGCCACATCATTGTATCTTTACTTTTCAGCTTTGTGCCAAGTTTAGCCTCTGATTGCAAGAAAGTTCAAAAGTTGTGACGTGCTGTCCAGGAAACAGATTCTGTCCTTGGACAGAAAAATTCGTATAAAATCACCAGATCATCTTTTTGGTCTGAATTTTTTCGAAAGCGTGCTCTATACAATTGGCTTTCGAGCGTATGTTTTGAGTTTTTTTATTTGAGTTGCAGAAGTGCCCCGAAAAAATTATTTACTTCCTGCTGGTCTGTTTTTCACAGATTCTGTCCTGTTTTGCCTTTCCTTCATTTTGCAAACCTTGAGCTTGCTTTTTCTTTGCAAAAACCTTTTGGCAATCTTGATAAACAGTAGACCTTCAAGATTATCCTTATTTCCAGCAAGGAAAAATTATTTTATTATGGGTACTAACCTCGCTAATCAGATTATGATGAGTTATGTATGAAGGGAGTTTTCAAGTGTGCGAGGGAAGATGATAAAAAGATTCAGGAGGGTCAAACGCTCAAGCTTGGGGATGCCCCCATGCACCCCCAAGAAATATTCAAGAAGACTCAAGCGTCTAAGCTTGGGGATGCCCCCGTGCATCCCCTTCTCCATCAACAATTATCAGTTCGTCTTTCGTTCCGCTATATTTTAATCACTTCATGCGTTATGTGCTATGCTTGGAGTGTCTTGCTTTTAGTTTCCTTTTTAGTTTTCTTTAGCTTTGCTTGCTGTTCATAACGAGTTAGAAGCCAGTTTTCTTTGTGTGGGAGAGAAACACGCTCCACTTCAACCTAGAACACAACATATGATTTTCATGTTTATCTTTGCTGTGTGTGTTCTTTGTCTTTCAATAACTACTGTCATGTTTAGCTCTTAGTTTTCATGCTTTTATTTTTAAAGAGCTTTTGTTTAGTTGGTTGCTGAACTCTCTTGAGTTTTCATGTTTATCTTGTTAAGAGAGTTTGTCTGTTGCACTGGTTGATATGTCTATGATAAAAATGCTATGTGCATAATGGTGCTTAGTAGTTCATGTTTTCTTATGGTTAGTCTCAAATAGCTGGGGGGTTCTTAATGTGTTATTGAAGTACCAACATGATTTGTTTGCCTATGATGTGGTATGGTTTAGTGATATCTTCCTCCAAGAATTTATTTTGATTGACTTGGCATATGCTCACGCATATTTAAGACTGTAAAGAAAGTCTATCAAGCCTTGATGATCTTTAATTTCTGAGTAGCGATATAACTTCCATGCCCGATTCAATGTTGCTTTGTCGCTCTGCATGATTATGGCCGTCATTGCTCTCTTAGTTGGTCGCTCCCAGTCTTTTGCTAACCTTCGCCTGTACTAAGTGGACTGACTGCTTGTGCATCCAAAATCCTTTAAACCAGTTATGCCATATGAGTTCACCATACCTTCCTATACATGGTATTTACTTGCCATTCCTAACGAAGACTTTCATGTACCATCTCGAAATTAATCAAAAGCATTTCTCTTTTGTGCCTCTGTTTTAGCTCATGAGGAAGTAGTAGTTAATTCATGATCTTTTTAAGTTGGACAAGCTTCACCCCGGGATTGCATGTCTAATCTGCAAACCCCTAATACGAGAAGGAACTGGCAAAGAGTGCGCCCGGCTCATTAAAAAAATATACAACAAACAAACCCTCCTTCACGCTTTGTTCATGAGAAATCAGAAAACTTTGGCAGTGATAAACAAAGGAGATTAAGAGGATGTGATCATCCTCGTGCGGGAGCCGTTCCTCGAAACTTGTCCAGCTCGAGAAGTAATTGAGTTATCTACTAGCATTCGTTGACGAAATATGCATATTTCAAAAAAAATTACCTCTGTTTTTAAAAACCAAGAGCTCTGGTACATGTTTAGTCTTTGTTTCCGACCACGGGTTTTCAACCTTGCCATCAAAAGCCACGGTTCGAGAGTCTCCACCTTCTTTCTTCAAAGCACCAACTATTGAGAGCATGATTGTCATTCTGAGTATAATGTGCATGAACGAAATATGCCCTAGAGGCAATAATAAAGATGTTATTTGTATTTCCTTATATCATGATAAATGTCTTTTATTCATGCTAGAGTTGTATTAACCGGAAACTTAGTACATGTGTGGATACATAGACAAACCAGTATGTCCCTAGTATGCCTCTACTAGACTAGCTCATTGATCAAAGATGGTTATGTTTCCTAGCCATAGACATGAGTTGTCATTTGATCAACGAGATCACATCATTAGGAGAATGATGTGATGGACAAGACCCATCCGTTAGCATAGCACTATGATCGTTTAGTTTTACTATTATTGCTTTCTTCATGACTTATACATGTTCCTATGACTATGAGATTATGCAACTCCCGAATACCGTAGGAACACCTTGTGTGCTATCAAACGTCGCAACGTAACTGGGTGATCATAAAGATGCTCTACAGGTGTCTCCGAAAGTATTCGTGGTGTTGGCATAGATCAAGATTAGGATTTGTCACTCCGAGTGTCGTAGAGGTATCTCTGGGCCCTCTCGGTAACACACATCACAATAAGCCTTGCAAGCAAAAAGACTAATGAGTTAGTCACGAGATGATGTGTTACGGAACGAGTAAAGAGACTTGCTGGTAACGAGATTGAACTAGGTATAGAGATACCGACGATCGAATCTCGGGCAAGTAACATACCGATGACAAAAGGAACAACGTATGTTGTTATGCGGTTTTGACCGATAAAAGATCTTCGTAGAATATGTAGGAGCCAATATGAACATCCAGGTTCCGCTATTGGTTATTGACCGGAGATGAGTCTCAGTCATGTCTACATAGTTCTCGAACCCGTAGGGTCCGCACGCTTAACGTTTGACGACAATCGGTATTATGAGTTTATGAGTTTTGATGTACCGAAGGTAGTTCGGAGTCCCGGATGAGATCACGGACATGACGAGGAGTCTCGGAATGTCCGAGACATAAAGATTGATATATTGGACGACTATATTCGGACACCGGAAGTGTTCCGGAAAAGTTTCGGATTTAACGGGATTGCCGGAGGGGGTTACCGGAACCCCCTACGAGGGGGGATGGTCCATAGTGGGCCTTATGGAAAAGAGAGAGGCAGCCCATAGGGGCTGGCCGGCGCCCCACCTAGGGTTCCTAGTTGGACTTGTATTTGGGGGCGCCACCTCTCCTTCTTTTCCTTTCCCTCTCTTCCTTCTTTGGTAGTTCCTACTAGGAATAGGATTGCAATCCTATTCCTAGTAGGATTGCGCCCTAGCCGCACCATAGGAAGGGCCGGCCGGCCTCCCCCTTGCTCCTTTATATACGGGGGAAGGGGGGCACCCAAAGACACACAAGTTGAATTGTTCCAGCCGTGTGCGGTGCCCCCCTCCACAGAAACACACCTCGGTCATACCGTCGCGGTGCTTAGGCGAAGCCCTGCGCCGGTGAATACATCATATCCGTCACCACGCCGTCGTGCTGACAAAACTCTCCCGTGAAGCTCAACTGGATCAAGAGCTCGTGGGACGTCATCAAGCTGAACGTGTGCTGAACGCGGAGGTGCCGTACGTTCGGTGCTTGATCGGTTGAATCGCGAAGAAGTTCGACTACATCAACCGCGTCACTTGACGCTTCCGCTTCCGGTCTACGAGGGTACGTAAACACACTCTTCCCTCTCGTTGCTATGCATCTGGTAGATAGATCTTGCGTGATCGTAGGAAAATTTTAAAATACTACGTTACCCAACAGTGGCATCATGAGCCAGGTCTATGCGTAGATGATATGCACGAGTAGAACACAATGAGTTGTGGGCGATACTAGTCATACTGCTTACCAGCATGTCATACTTTGCTTCAGCGGTATTGTGAGATGAAGCGGCCCGGACCGACATTACGCGTACGCTTACGCGAGACTGGTTTCACCGTTACGAGCACTCGTTGCTTAAAGGTGACTGGCGGGTGTCTGTCTCTCTCACTTTAGCTGAATCAAGTGTGGCTACGCCCGGTCCTTGTGAAGGTTAAAACAGCACATACTTGACGAAACATCGTTATGGTTTTATATGCGTAGGTAAGAACGGTTCTTGCTAAGCCCGTAGCAGCCACGTAAAACTTGCAACAACAAAGTAGAGGACGTCTAACTTGTTTTTGCAGGGCATGTTGTGATGTGATATGGTCAAGACATGATGAGTTATACGGTTTTGTATGAGATGATCATGTTTTGTAATGTTATCGGCAACTGGTAGGAGCCATATGGTTGTCGCTTTATTGTATGAAATGCAATCGCCATGTAATTGTTTTACTTTATCACTAAGCGGTAGCGATAGTCGTAGAAGCAATAGTTGGCGAGACGACAATGATGCTACGATGGAGATCAAGGTGTCGCGCCGGTGACGAAGGTGATCATGAAGGTGCTTTGGAGATGGAGATCAAAAGCACAAGATGATGATGGCCATATCATGTCACATATTTTGATTGCATGTGATGTTTATCTTATTATGCTTCTTATTTTGCTTAGAACGATGGTAGCATTATAAGATGACCCCTTACTAAATTTCAAGGTATAAGTGTTCTCCCTGAGTATGCACCGTTGCGAAAGTTCGTCGTGCCGAGACACCACGTGATGATCGGGTGTGATAAGCTCTACGTTCAAATACAATGGGTGTAAGCCAGTTTTGCACACGCAGAATACTCGGGTTAAACTTGACGAGCCTAGCATATGCAGATATGGCCTCGGAACACTGGAGACCGAAAGGTCGAGCGTGAATCATATAGTAGATATGATCAACATAAGATGTTCACCATTGAAACTACTCCATCTCACGTGATGATCAGACATGGTTTAGTTGATTTGGATCACGTGATCATTTAGATGACCGGAGGGATGTCTATCTAAGTGGGAGTTCTTTAAATTAATATGATTAAATTGAACTTTAATTTATCATGAACTTAGTCCTGATAGTTTTTGCATATCTATGTTGTTGTAGATCTATGGCCCGTGCTACCGTTCCTTTGAATTTTAATGCATTCCTAGAGAAAGCTAAGTTGAATGATGATGGTAGCAATTACACGAACTGGGTCCGTAACTTGAGGATTATCCTCATTGCTGCACAGAAGAATTATGTCCTTGAAGCACCGCTAGGTGACAAGCCCCCTCCCGCTAATGTAGACACTTTGAACGTCTGGCAGTCGCGGTCTGATGACTACACGATAGTTCAGTGTGCCATGCTTTACGGCTTAGAACCGGGACTTCAACGACGTTTTGAACGTCATGGACCATATGAGATGTTCCAGGAGTTGAAGTTAATATTTCAAGCAAATGCCCGGATTGAGAAATATGAGATTTCCAATAAGTTCTACAGCTGCAAGATGGAGGAGAATAGTTCTATCAGTGAACACTTGCTCAGAATGTCTGGGTACTACAATCATATGACTCAACTTGGTTGCAAAGTTGACGAGGATAGTGTTATTGATAGAGTTCTTCAATCACTGCCACCAAGCTATAAAAGCTTTGTGATGAACTATAATATGCAAGGGATGCAAAAGACAATTCCCGAGCTCTTCGCTATGCTCAAGGCTGCGGAGGTAGAAATCAAAAAGGAGCATCAAGTGTTGATGGTTAACAAGACCACTAGTTTCAAGAAAAAGGGCAAGGGAAAGAAGGGGAACTTCAAGAAGAATAGCAAGACAGTTGCTACTTCCACGAAGATACCCAAGTCTGGAGCCAAGCCTGAAACTGAGTGCTTCTACTGCAAGGGAACTAGACACTGGAAGCGGAACTGCCCCAAGTATTTGGCGGATAAGAAGGATGGCAAGGTGAACAAAGGTATATGTGATATACATGTTATTGATGTGTACCTTACTAATGCTCGTAGTAGTACCTGGGTATTTGATACCGGTTCGGTTGCTAATATTTGTCTCTCGAAACAGGGACTACGGATTAAACGAAGATTGGCTAAGGACGAGGTGACGATGCGCGTGGGAAACGGTTCCAAAGTCGATGTGATCGCCGTCGGCACGCTACCTCTACATCTACCTTCGGGATTAGTTTTAGACCTAAATAATTATTATTTGGTGCCAGCGTTAAGCATGAACATTATATCTGGATCTTGTTTGTTGCGAGACGGTTATTCATTTAAATCAGAGAATAATGGTTGTTCTATTTTTATGAATAATATCTTTTATGGTCATGCACCCTCAAAGAGTGGTCTATTCTTATTGGATCTCGATTGTAGTGATACACATATTCATAATATTGAAACCAAAAAATGCAAGGTTAATAATGATAGTGCAACTTATTTGTGGCACTGCCGTTTAGGTCATATTGGTGTAAAACGCATGAAGAAACTCCATAGTGATGGACTTTTGGAATCACTTGATTATGAATCACTTGGTGCTTGCGAACCATGCCTCATGGGCAAGATGACTAAAACTCCGTTCTCCGGAACTATGGAGCGAGCAACAGATTTGTTGGAAATCATACATACTGATGTATGTGGGCCAATGAGTGTTGAAGCTCGCGGCGGGTATCGTTATTTTCTGACCTTCACTGATGATTTGAGCAGATATGGGTATATCTACTTAATGAAGCACAAGTCTGAAACATTTGAAAAGTTCAAAGAATTTCAGAGTGAAGTAGAGAATCATCGTAACAAGAAAATAAAGTTTCTACGATCTGATCGTGGAGGAGAATATTTGAGTTACGAGTTTGGTCTTCATTTGAAACAATGTGGAATAGTTTCACAACTCACGCCACCCGGAACACCACAGCGTAATGGTGTGTCCGAACGTCGTAACCGTACTTTATTGGATATGGTACGATCTATGATCTCTCTTACCGATTTACCACTATCGTTTTGGGGTTATGCTTTAGAGACAGCTGCATTCACGTTAAATAGGGCACCATCTAAATCCGTTGATACGACACCTTATGAACTATGGTTTGGCAAGAAACCAAAGTTGTCATTTCTTAAAGTTTGGGGCTGCGATGCTTATGTGAAAAAGCTTCAACCTGATAAGCTCGAACCCAAGTTGGAGAAATGTGTCTTCATAGGATACCCAAAAGAGACTGTTGGGTACACCTTCTATCACAGATCCGAAGGCAAGATATTCGTTGCTAAGAATGGATCCTTTCTAGAGAAGGAGTTTCTTTCGAAAGAAGTGAGTGGGAGGAAAGTAGAACTTGATGAGGTAATTGTACCTTCTCCCGGATTGGAAAGTAGTACATCATAGAAAATTGTTCCAGTGATTCCTACACCAATCAGTGAGGAAGTTAATGATGATGATCATGAAACTTCGGATCAAGTTTCTGCTGAACGTCGTAGATCAACCAGAATACGTTCCGCACCAGAGTGGTACGGCAACCCAGTTCTGGAAATCATGTTACTAGACCATGATGAACCTACGAACTATGAGGAAGCGATGATGAGCCCAGATTCCGCAAAATGGCTTGAAGCCATGAAATCTGAGATGGGATCCATGTATGAGAACAAAGTGTGGACTTTGGTTGACTTGCCCGATGATCGGCAGGCCATCGAAAATAAATGGATCTTCAAGAGGAAGACCGACGCAGACGGTAATGTTACTGTTTACAAAGCTCGACTTGTTGCGAAAGGGTTTCGACAAGTTCAAGGAGTTGACTACGATGAGACTTTCTCACCGGTAGCGATGCTTAAGTCTGTCCGAATCATGTTAGCAATTGCCGCATTTTATGATTATGAAATCTGGCAAATGGATGTCAAAACTGCATTCCTGAATGGATATCTCAAAGAAGAGTTGTATATGATGTAACCAGAAGGTTTTGTCGATCCAAAAGGTGCTAACAAAGTATGCAAGCTCCAGCGATCCATCTATGGACTCGTGCAAGCATCTCGGAGTTGGAATACGCTTTGATGAGGTGATCAAAGCATATGGTTTTATACAGACTTTTGGAGAAGCCTGTATTTACAAGAAAGTGAGTGGGAGCTCTGTAGCATTTCTAATATTATATGTGGATGACACATTGTTGATTGGAAATGATATAGAATTTCTGGATAGCATAAAAGGATACTTGAATAAGAGTTTTTCAATGAAAGACCTCGGTGAAGCTGCTTATATATTAGGCATCAAGATCTATAGAGATAGATCAAGACGCTTAATTGGACTTTCACAAAGCACATACCTTGATAAGATTTTGAAGAAGTTCAAAATGGATCAGTCAAAGAAAGGGTTCTTGCCTGTATTACAAGGTATGAAGTTGAGTAAGACTCAATGCCCGACCACTGCAGAAGATAGAGAGAAAATGAAAGTCATTCCCTATGCCTCAGCCATAGGATCTATCATGTATGCAATGCTGTGTACCAGACCTGATGTGTGCTTTGTTATAAGTCTAGCAGGGAGGTACCAAAGTAATCCAGGAGTGGATCACTGGACAGCGGTCAAGAACATCCTGAAGTATCTGAAAAGAACAAAGGATATGTTTCTCGTGTATGGAGGTGACAAAGAACTCGTCGTAAACGGTTACGTCGATTCTAGCTTTGACACTGATCCGGATGACTCTAAGTCACAAACCGGATATGTATTTTTATTGAACGGTGGAGCTGTCAGTTGGTGCAGTTCCAAGCAGAGCGTCGTGGCGGGATCTACGTGTGAAGCGGAATACATAGCTGCTTCGGAAGCAGCAAATGAAGGAGTCTCGATGAAGGAGTTCATATCCGATCTAGGTGTAATACCTAGTGCATCGGGTCCAATGAAAATCTTTTGTGACAACACTGGAGCAATAGCCTTGGCGAAGGAATCCAGGTTTCACAAGAGAACAAAGCACATCAAAAGACGCTTCAATTCCATCCGCGATCTAGTCAAGGAGGGAGACATAGAGATTTGCAAAATACATACGGATCTGAATATTGCAGACCCGTTGACTAAGCCTCTTCCACGGGCAAAACATGATCAACACCAGGACTCCATGGGTGTGAGGATCATCACTTTGTAATCTAGATTATTGACTCTAGTTCAAGTGGGAGACTGAAGGAAATATGCCCTGGAGGCAATAATAAATATGTTATTTGTATTTCCTTATATCATGATAAATGTCTTTTATTCATGCTAGAATTGTATTAACCGGAAACTTAGTACATGTGTGGATACATAGACAAAACAGTATGTCCCTAGTATGCCTCTACTAGACTAGCTCATTGATCAAAGATGGTTATGTTTCCTAGCCATAGACATGAGTTGTCATTTGATCAACGAGATCACATCATTAGGAGAATGATGTGATGGACAAGACCCATCCGTTAGCATAGCACTATGATCGTTTAGTTTTACTGCTATTGCTTTCTTCATGACTTATACATGTTCCTATGACTATGAGATTATGCAACTCCCGAATACCGTAGGAACACCTTGTGTGCTATCAAACGTCACAACGTAACTGGGTGATCATTAAGATGCTCTACAGGTGTCTCCGAAAGTATTCGTGGTGTTGGCATAGATCAAGATTAGGATTTGTCACTCCGAGTGTCGGAGAGGTATCTCTGGGCCCTCTCGGTAACACACATCACAATAAGCCTTGCAAGCAAAAGACTAATGAGTTTGTCACGAGATGATGTGTTACGGAACGAGTAAAGAGACTTGCCGGTAACGAGATTGAACTAGGTATAGAGATACCGACGATCGAATCTCGGGCAAGTAACATACCGATGACAAAAGGAACAACGTATGTTGTTATGCGGTTTTGACAGATAAAAGATCTTCGTAGAATATGTAGGAGCCAATATGAACATCCAGGTTCCGCTATTGGTTATTGACCAGAGATGAGTCTCAGTCATGTCTACATAGTTCTCGAACCCGTAGGGTCCGCACGCTTAACGTTTGATGACGATCGGTATTATGAGTTTATGAGTTTTGATGTACCGAAGGTAGTTCGGAGTCCCAGATGAGATCACGGACATGACGAGGAGTCTCGGAATGTCTGAGACATAAAGGTTGATATATTGGACGACTATATTCGGACACCGGAAGTGTTTCGGAAAAGTTTCGGATTTAACGGGATTGTCGGAGGGGGTTACCGGAACCCCCTACGAGGGGGGATGGTCCATAGTGGGCCTTATGGAAAAGAGAGAGGCAGCCCATAGGGGCTGGCCGGCGCCCCACCTAGGGTTCCTAGTTGGACTAGGATTTGGGGGCGCCACCTCTCCTTCTTTTCCTTTCCCTCTCTTCCTTCTTTGGTAGTTCCTACTAGGAATAGGATTGCAATCCTATTCCTAGTAGGATTGCACCCTAGCCGCACCATAGGAAGGGCCAGCTGGCCTCCCCCTTGCTCCTTTATATACGGGGGCAGGGGGGCACCCAAAGACACACAAGTTGAATTGTTCCAGCCGTGTGCGGTGCCCCCCTCCACAGAAACACACCTCGGTCATACCGTCGCGGTGCTTAGGCGAAGCCCTGCGCCGGTGAATACATCATATCCGTCACCACGCCGTCGTGCTGACGAAACTCTCCCGTGAAGCTCAACTGGATCAAGAGCTCGTGGGACGTCATCAAGCTGAACGTGTGCTGAACGCGGAGGTGCCGTACGTTCGGTGCTTGATCGGTTGAATCGCGAAGAAGTTCGACTACATCAACCGCGTCACTTGACGCTTCCGCTTCCGGTCTACGAGGGTACGTAGACACACTCTTCCCTCTCGTTGCTATGCATCTGGTAGATAGATCTTGCGTGATCGTAGGAAAAATTTAAAATACTACGTTCCCCAACAGTGCATTGTCCCAAAGTATCATTGTCTTCTGCATGATTATGATATCGTTTATTCTGAAATCATTGTATCTAGTCGTCACTTAAACTTCGGAGGTGCCCCTGCATTTATGTTTTTCTTCACTAAAGGGGGCAAGCGAGGTATCACTTTGTCATGTTTGCACACCATGCTCACTGCAAATCTATTGAGTGTTTCAGTATCATATTGTAAAACTTTCAGTTCTTTGTGATATTCTCATGAGGCAACTTAATTACTAAAGATTCATTATCTCAGTAATCATTTGTCATGTGACTGTGAAAAGTTATTATATGGTTAATAGCATGTCACCACAGAAATTATGTTTGTTATCATTTACCTACTCGAGGACAAGCAAGAATTAAGCTTGGGGATGTTGATACGTCCAAAACGTATCTATAATTTCTGCTTGCTCCATGCCTCTTTTGTGTGATATTACTATGATATTTATGCACTTCCATACATTTTTGATCATATTTGGACTAACCTACTAATGGTTGCAAAAGTGCACAATGTTCTTGTTTTACACTTTATTGTGTAGGAATTACTTGGAAATTGACGAAAACACAAAAGGAGTCGTATTGGAGTAGGACTCTGACTTTCCTGAAATCTGTCTGAGAACGTTTTTTCAAGATGGTCACGTTCCGGCCCGAAGACGACGTCAAACGGAAAAAGTCTAGTTACAAAAGTTGTGGGGAATTTCGAGTGGATGCCTCTGGATATAAAATTCGTCCAAATCGGAGTTCGGACGGCCGAGAAAAGCCCGTTTTACTAAAGCCAAAAATCTGATGACGGGAATCCGAGAGTCTATATAAAGAAAGGAAACCTAGGTCACCAAGGGCCACAAATTTTCCTCCTCCCAAGCCGCCGTCTTGGAGGGGAGGACCAGCACCATTGCACCACCATCCAAGAGGAAGAAGGGGGGCCAAGGAGCCGCTGCCCCCTAGGGCCGCCGCTGTAATGCCCCGGATGTAATACTTTCCCTTTTGGGTATATAATATATCTCCGGCTTCATCTATTTCCATTCCGGGTTCCTTCTCTTTCGGGCTTTCGTCATTTTGTTGTGTGAGTGTGTGGCATTCATTCATATCATGTAGACATGTGCATTGCATTGCTTTTGTGTTGTGGGTTGCATCCGGTTCGTGGCGTTCCTTCCCGTTGTCCGTTTCGTGTTCCGGAGCTCCCTCACGTGTCCGTGACGTCCCGTAGGCCTACTTTGTTGTTCGGGCGTTTTACATTACCGGTGTGCCGCGAGGTTGTTGTGTGTGTTGTTGTTTTGTTGTGTGCAACCCGCCTCTCAAATCTCGTCTCGTTTGGACTCCGTTGACTTTCCCATCCGTTGTTCGTGTGGGTCCGAAGTGCCCTTACTTCGTGTCTCGGAAACATCCTTACTGCAGTCTTTTATCTCCGTCTAGGCCCTTTTATTCTATCCCCGCGATCGGATCCGTCGGATCGCGATCGGAGGGCTCCTAGCGCCCCTAAACTCCCTCCTAACCCTAAAAACTGCTATATCTAGACCCTCTAGGTCTATTTGGGCATCCCTATCCCCTTCTTCTTCCTCCTCTAGATCCCCTTCCTTTTTATTTTTTTCTTCTTTCCTCAGATCCCAAAATACTCCCGCAGCCTCGATCTACCAGCCCGAGCCGCCGGGATTCTCTCGATCCCATCGCTGGGGTCAACGCAGCCACGCGCGCCGTCGAACCCCCC
>LR738709.1:480185341-480227006 GCA_902687465.1 Secale cereale | reverse complement strand
CGGCCAGCTCGCATCGCTCGGCTGGGCCTCGCCCGAGCGACCGCACCAGCTCGCCTCGTCACGGGCCGGTCCAGGGGACCACATCGCCGGCCCGTACCGCTCCACTTCCCTCGTCCACGCCGGATCGGCCTGCTCCGCCTCCCGCGCCAAGTCAGCTCCCTCCAGCCGCGGGCGCGGCCCGCATCTCCCGCTCGCCGCGAAGGTCCGCCAGCCGCCGCCTGGGCCTCTCGCCTCACCGGGCCGCGCTCCCGCAAGCCGCCAGCTCCCGCGGGCCTGGGCCGCCTCGCCCCGCCTCACCGCGCCGGCTCGGGCCCAGCCGCCGCGCGCCGGGTGGGCCGCCTCCGCGCCGGGCCGCCGCCTCTGCCTCCGCCAGCCGGGCCAGATCCGACCCGTCTCCGTTTTTTTCCTCAGATCTGATCTGGAGAGGTTGACCCTAGATCTACTAAGTCCTTGTTTACTGTTCTGATATGCTAAGTTTGACCTGCTGTAACTTTGTGCCTGTTGCTCCGATTTGCGCGTGTGATATGTCCAGACGTTCGTGGAGATGTCCTCTACGTTTCCTCTGTTGTAGTCATGCATGTTAGATGTCTTCTAGGCACTTGTTTTGCTGTTGCAAGAGTGCATCATGATATAAACTGCTGTTATGTGTTATTTTCATGCCACCTTTAACATGTGATATCTTTTAGCTCGTTTGTCCAAACGATGCAAATGACATGTCCACGTGTTCGTCTTGCCACGAACTACGTGTTGTATGTGATAGGTTGCATGTTAGATTTATTATTGCCTTGTTATCATCGTTGCAAAGTGCCATGTTCATATGAGGTGTTTTCACTTGTTATGAAATGCCATCTTGTTGAGCTCGTTGCAATCGTTGTGTTCACCTCTATGATGCATACTTGTGTGTTTCGGGATCACCTTCATGTGCACTTTGAGGAGGTGCTTACCCTTTGCCATGTTTAGTTTCGAGGTGACTTAAACATGCTCTTTTAGTTGCTATGATGATATTGCTGTTTTAGGACTTAGTGGTTTTTCACTAAGTCTGAAATCTGTAACGTTCTGATGCCATGTTCGTGTGATGTTCTAGGACAAAGCATGTTAGTTTTGGGGTGGATTTTGATTGATCCTTGTAGTATATATAGTTGTCTTTCCATCCATGTCCTCACATGTCAATTTGAGTGGCTGTAGCATGTTTATCTTTTGCTCTAAAGTTTCGATAAAATTCTGCTGCCAGAATTTTATTGCAAAGTTCAATATGTCCAAGATCATTGCTATTGATCCGTGACTCCGTTGGGGGTGCACTTTGGACCTAGTTGTTGTACTATATGTATAGTTTGTGTTCATGTCCTCTGCCATGCTTTTTGGGTGCTGTAGCTTAATTATTTTGAGCTCCCAAGTTGCTATGTTGCTGTAATTTTCAGCTTTCGATCAAATCTTGTTTCGGGCATAACTTTTAGCCCGTAACTCCGATTTCAGCGAATCTTATATCAAACTTGGTTGTTTTTCTGTGTAGATTAATAATATCAGATTGTTATCATGTTTTGAGGTGTTTTGCTTGAGTGATATTTTTCCGTGCTCCGTGTGCATCCTTAGTGCATCCTTCATGCATTCATGTTTTTCGAGTGCGCATTGCATCTTGTTGATTGGTGCTTGGTGTGATTGTTTTGTTTAGAGCCGGAAGCTGAGACCGGGTACGAAGTTGAGCACGAGGTTTCCAACGAGGTTGAGCACGAGGACCCTTCTTACGATCCGAACGACTTCTCTTCAGGCAAGATGACCGAACCCCGATAACATTACTATCTTTGCCTATTGCTAGTAGTCTCGATCTATAGTTTTGCCTCGATGCCCATGTTCTTCTTGTCAGCCTCCTACTTGTAACCAATTGCCATGTTTAACCACCCTACCTATGCAAACCGTTGCTTGGCTAAGTACGCTTCGCTCAGCCCTTCTTATAGCGTTGCTAGTTGCAGGTGAAGATCGAAGATGCTTGCTTCATGTTGAAGTTTGGTTGGGTTATATCACACTATATAAATGCTTTAAATGAAATCATCTATATATTGGCAAGGGTGGAAGGCTAAGCCTTTTGCTTGGTGTTTTGTTCCACTCATGCCGTTAGGATCCGTATAAGCCGGTATTATGTTCCTTGATTATGCGTTCCTAACACGGTTGGGGTGTATGGGACCCCCTCGATAAACCGCTAAGTGCTAAGTCTTTTCCAGCAAGTCCCAACATTGGTACTATTTGCCTAATAACAAACTAAACATGCATAGGGAGTAATTAACCCTCTTTCTTAATCAACAACCCCGGGCCAGTGCTCCACATGAGTGTTGGTCCGAAACGGGCAACCTGCGGGGCCACCTCGAGGAAACTCAAGGTCTGGTAAAAACCCGTAGCTTGTCCCATCCGGTCGTGGCCTGAGACGAGATACGCGCGGCTACTATCAGGGTGTCGGCACGCCGGGAGGATTTGCTGGATTAGCCTTACCTTAGCTCGGTATATCTTGAGCACGGGATTCCGAGGATACTCGGGTCTTCCCACTTTGGAGTTGCGACTCCGCGGATCGTGGGCTTGTAATGGGTCAAGTTGGAACACCCCTGGAGGGTTTGAACTTTCGAAAGCCGTGCCCGCGGTTATGTGGCAGATGGGAGCTTGTTAATTCCGGTTGTAGATAACTTGACACAATGCTACTAATACACTACCGGCGTGTGTTCCGTGACTGTCAATTTCCGAATAAGGATTTGGGAGTTGAACACGGAGGGGTTATGTTTGTGGAGCTTGTAGCTAGGATCACTTCGTGATCACTTCTCGCCGATGCCTTCTTTTCTCGCTCTCACTTACGTAAGCTAGATGCTAGTTGCTGCTGCATACACTTATTCTTTTCTTCAGCCTTTTCCTCACCCAAAGGCTTTGATAGTCTTGTTACCCGGAGACGGGATTGCTGAGTCCTCTGTGGCTCACAGTTACTTCACACACCAGATGCAGGTCCAGCTGTGAGCTATCCAGGTGATGGCATCGAGCTAGATTGGGAGTACGACGAGGAGCGTAGTCGGTACTACGTCCGATACCCGGACGATCAGTAGTGGAGTCTCTTACTAGGATTCGATCCGCCTGTGGTTTATTTATCTGAGTTTGGTACTTTGACATTTGGCTTTTGCCCTTAGAGGGTTGTAGTGCTCTTAATGTATGATGTTTGAGACTTGTACTGTAAATCTGTGACGTGGCGAGTGTAAGCCAACTATTTTCAGTTTACTATCCCCTCTTTTACATGAGTTGTGCAAAGATTACCAAACTTGAGATCATTCTAGGATGGAATTATGCCTTTAAGTCGTGCCTCGACACGTAGGAGGTATAACTCCATCCTGGGCATTACAGCCGCCGCCCCCAAGGGCCGCCGGCCGTCTCCTCCTCGCGGGGCTGCACCTCTCCATCAACACCACCATCAAGCTCCTCCTCATCATGTCCATGTGTGAGTAGTCTCCTCCGGGGCTGAGGGCTTGTACGTGTAGCTATGTGGTTATCTCTCTCTCCCATGATGTGATCTTCGTTGCGATCATAGGCTATGTTAATCTAGGGTGATCCCATGATACTTCCCCTTCCTCTATGTATTGGATTGATGTACTCACTTGTCTTTATCTAGTATAATCCTCGAGAGACCGAGGATCGAGGATCCCCTATCGTCCATAAACAAGGACAGATTCACACCAAAGTTCTCCTCCATCTCGTTTATGGTGCCAACCATACTCTTTGGACGGTAAAGTCCTTAACAAAGAGACGAGGCTCTGATACCAATTGAAAGGATCGTTATGGTTGACTAGAGGGGGGTGAATAGGCAACTACCAATTTTTAGCCTTTCTTGACCAAATTAAACTTAGCATCAAAATAGGTTGTCTAGATGTGCAACTAGGTGAGCAACCTATATGATGCAACAACAACAAGCACACAAGCAAGGAAGGGATACACCGCAATAAAAGCTTACACAATTAAAGGTAAGAGATAATCAAGACTGGAGCCAGTGGAGACGAGGATGTGTTACCAGAGTTCTTTTCCTTTGAGAGGAAGTACGTCTCCGTTAGAGCGGTGTGGAGGCACAATGCAACCCAAGAAGCCACTAGCGCCACCGTATTCTCCGCACGCCCTCACACAATCCGAGATGTTGTGATTCCACTATTGGTGCCCTTGAAGGCGGCGACCGAACATTTACAAACAAGGTTGGAGGTATCTCCACAACTTAATTGGAGGCTCCCAACAACAGGACGAAGCTTCACCACAATTGAATATGGCTCCGAGGTGCCTCAACCATCTAGGGTGCTCAAACACTCAAGAGTAACAAGATCCGCAAGGGATTAGTGGGGGGAATCAAATTTCTCTTGGTGGAAGTGTAGATCAGGGCCTTCTCAACCAATCCCTAGAAAATCAACAAGTTTGATTGGCTAGGGAGAGAGATCGGGCGAAAATGGAGGTTCGAGCAACAATGGAGCTTGGGAGGGAAGAGGTGATCTTCTTGGGGAAGAAGACCCCCTTTATATAGTGGGGGAAAAGATCCAACCGTCATCCCCTCTCTCAGCCCACACAACGCGGTACTACCGCAAACATCCACGGTACTACCGCCGCGGGTTGCGGTACTACCGCTTGCGCAACAGTGGCCAGATGAGGGCCTGTTGCATAGGGCAACGAGCAGTAGAACCACCGGAGCGGTACTACCGCGCGCCCCTATGGTACTACCGTAAGGTAGGCATCAAATGACACAGAAAATGCACAGAAGTAATAAATTACTTACGTAACAACTTCCGCAGAGGTTGGAGCTAAGCAAAAGTCTGGCACGGTAGTACCGGATAGGAGTCGCGGTACTACCGCATGAGGGCGGATGTAAAAAATTACATTCGCACCTACTTCTGCATGCCTCGGCGTCAGGGCTGGAGGCAGCAGTACTACCACTCATAGGGAGCGGTACTACTGCTCCCTTGAGTAGTACTACCGCATGCCACTGAGGCTTTAGCACTTGGCTGCCTTCAAATCGTAGAGACATGGATAAACGGACGTTGCTCCATCGAAGTGAAGGAAAGGTGGTGCAAAGGAACAGATGTGTATGTGTTGATTCCACCCTAACCTTTTCGACACGGACCCCCTCTTAATAGTACGGCTTTCCTACGACTCAAATCCACCGAAAATAAACATAGAGAACAACCGTCTTCGATAGACTCCAAGGGGCACCAAATCGTCTTGTACCTAGACATGAGATATCTGAAATGCTCAATGCACACGATTAGTCCGCAAATGCATTATCATCAATCACCAAAACCACTTAGGGAGATATATTCCCTTACGAAGAGTGCATTTCTTAATGATCCTTTAAATGAGTTGGTTTATGTCAAACAACCCCTGGGATTTGAGGATCCCAAGTTCCCCAATCATGTATACAAGCTCAACAAGGCACTCTATGGCCTTAAGCAAACCCCACATGCGTGGTATGAGGACCTTACCGATTGTTGCAAGATTGTGGGTATGAAATTGGGAAAATCGATCCCACTCTTTTTACTAAGAGGGTCGAAAGGGATTTGTTCATTGCCAACTATATGTTGATGACATTATTTTTGGTTCTCCTAACAAATTTTTCAATGATGTGTTTGCCGCACTAATGACCAAGAAGTTTGAGATGTCTATGATGGGAGAGTTGAAGTTCTTTCTTGGATCCAAAGTCAAGCAAACAAGAGAAGGAACGTTCATCAACCAAGCCAAATATACCCAAGACATGCTCAAAAGATTCAAGCTCAATGATGTCAAGTCGGTCAAGTTTTCCATGCCCACAAAATGCAAGATCGGCATTAATCCCAATGGTAAATCGGTGGATCAAAATACATATCGCTCCATGATTGGATCCTTGCTTTACCGTTGTGCATCTAGACCGGGTATTATGTTGAGTGTGGGAATGTGTGCAAGGTTCCAAGCCGCACCTAAGGAAAGTCACTATGTGGCAGTCAAGCGAATCTTTTGATATTTGGCACATACCCCAAACTTTGGCCTATGGTACCCCAAAGAAGCAAGCTTTTATCTCATTGGTTATTCGGACTCCGATTGGGCAGGAGATGTTGTGGATAGGAAGTCCACTTCCGGAGGGTGCCAATTCCTTGGTCGCTCTTTGGCTAGTTGGTCTTCTAAGAAGCAAAATTGTGTGACTCTCTCATCCACCGAGGTCGAGTATGTAGCCAGCGCAAGTTGTTGTGCACAATTGTTGTGGATGAGGCAAACTTAAAAGGATCATGGTGTCATTTGTGAGAAAGTGCAATCAAGATCTCCCGCAACCCGGTGCAACCTAATAATACGAAACATATTGAGATTCAACATCACTTCATTAGATCACATCAAGAATGGGGAGATTGAGATTATCTACATCAACGCTCAAGAGAAACTAGCGGATATCTTCACGAAGCCTCTAGATGAATCAAGATTTTGCGACTTAAGGCATGAGCTAAATATCATTGATTCGAGCAATGTGGTTGAACCTAGGCACACCCCACCGCATTCATCATCTTATCTTGTTCTAGATGTAGGCATGGACATAGGGGGAGTGTTGTTCTCTCAATGAACTCTTCCTCCCCCCATTATGCATAAATCGATAAAGTCTTTCATATTAGCCATTTTATGGCACATATGCTTCAATGATGAGTTTTGATCATGGGCCAAAGGTTAAAATCTTCGCAGTTCCATACCAATTGCCTCAAACATAGGTGGCTTCGGCCACCACCCTCTCGTTGAGAGGTATCTCTCGTGTTGGTTCTACTTGGAGTTTGTGTGTGTTGAGTCAATCCAAGCGTACTCCCTCTTTGCTTGTCGTTTTGACCTTGGAGAGCCTCTTCCCTTTTGTCGGTGTTTTTGAGTCTCCATCCAATGCCTTTCCATATTCCTTCTGCCGCTTCTCTCTAGTTTGCATAGCCACCCTTTTATCTTGATCTGGCTTGTTTTCGCTTGTGTGGTACTACCGCTAGGATCTGGGCGGCACTACCACCGAGTCCCATGGTACTACCGTTCGAGCGGTACTACCCGGCTCCCTGTCGTGCAGTAGTATCGGGGCGGTACTACCGCTCCTTTGAGCAGTACTACCACTGTCTGGTGAGTGAGAGGGGATATGAGTCGAGGCAGGGGGAGTTTCTACTCACCCATACCCATTCGTATTTTCCCCTTGTCCACTCTCTCACACAGGCGGAGAACAAGCTCCGGGGGCACCGCTGGGCTGCCGATTCCGTGCCGTCTTCCGTTATTCCGTCCAGTGGGATCGATCCCCACCTTCTCCTCTTGCCATGGATACTGGTATTTCCCTCGTTCTTATCCTCTTTGGTTCTAATTTTTGGATGTAGGTTGTAGGGCAATGCCCATTGCATTCTTCGATTTTTGGTCAAATCGGGCATGAGTAGGACGTATAAGACTGCTAGAGTAGTTGGATTGAAGTTTGAGCCAGGAATATTTGTATTTGGCATCTCCGATACTTCCGTATCTCATCGCAGATGTGGTCAGCCTGCTGACCCTCGCCACGAGCGGTACTACCGCCGTCCGTCACGGTATTACCATTGCGGGTGCGCGGTACTACCGCCCGAAGTTGCCAACTTCAACTACTCTTCGTTCAAACTTCATTTCCTTTTGGTTTCTGATACGTCCAAAACGTATCTATAATTTTTGCTTGCTCCATGCCTCTTTTGTGTGATATTGCTATGATATTTATGCACTTCCATACACTTTTGATTATATTTGGACTAACCTACTAACAATTGCAAAAGTGCATAATGTTCTTGTTTTACACTTTATTGTGTAGGAATTACTTGGAAATTGACGAAAACGCAAAAGGAGTCGTATTGGAGTAGGACTCTGACTTTCCTGAAATCTGTCTGAGAACGTTTTTTGAAGATGGTCATGTTCCGGCCCGAAGACGACGTCAAACGGAAAAAGTCTAGTTGCGAAAGTTGTGGGGAATTTCGAGTGGATGCTTCTGGATATAAAATTCGTCCAAATCGGAGTTCGGACGGCCGAGAAAAGCCCGTTTTACTGAAGCCCAAAATCTGATGACGGGAATCCGAGAGTCTATATAAAGAAAGGAAACCTAGGTCACCAAGGGCCACGAATTTTCCTCCTCCCAAGCCGCCGTCTTGGAGGGGAGGACCAGCACCATTGCAGCACCATCCACAAGGAAGAAGGGGGGCCAAGGAGCCGCTGCCCTCTAGGGCCGCCGGCCGTCTCCTCCTCGCGGGGCTGCTCCTCTCCATCAACACCACCATCAAGCTCCTCTTCATCATGTCCATGTGTGAGTAGTCTCCTCCGGGGCTGAGGGCTTGTACGTGTAGCTATGTGGTTATCTCTCTCTCCCATGATGAGATCTTCGTTGTGATCATAGGCTATTTTAATCTAGGGTGATCCCATGATACTTCCCCTTCCTCTATGTATTGGATTGATGTACTCACTTGTCTTTATCTAGTATAATCCCCGAGACCAAGGTGACAGCGGTCTATTGGACATGGATTAGAAGAATATTTTCATGAGTGATTTCCTCTTTTGTGTGTTGATTGAAGATTGAGAGTCTCTTGGTGCTTGTCTTTGACTATCCTTTAGATATGTTGTGGTGATTGTGGTACTCTCTTTGGATGGCCGCGGTGACATTGGGAAATCCATAGATTGAGAACTACGAACTTTGAGGTGTGCTTTTGTAGCCCTACATAATTCTCGTCCTCTCTTGACCACAAAGGAATGACCTCCGGGTGCGTCTCCGTTGCATGCTTTATGGGAAATATCATGTGATTCGATTATGTTAATGTTGTTGGGAGTTGCCACTAGTGAAAGTATGATCCCTAGGCCTTGTTTCCACCATTGCAATACCATTTGTGCTCATGTTTACCACTTGTTTGCTTGCTGCACTTTTTATTACAGATTTATATCACTTTATTTTGCCATCCATATCACTTGCCATTTAACATCTCTTCGCCGAACTAGTGCACCTATACATCTGACAAGTGTATTAGGTGTATTGGGGACACAAGAGACTTCTTGTATCTTGATTGCAGGGTTGCTTGAAAGGGGTACGTTCAACCTCCACTTCCCTGAGTTCGATAAACCTTGGGTTACTCACTTAAGGGAAATTTGCTGCTGTCCTACAAACCTCTGCTCTTGGAGGCCCAACACTGTCTACAGGAATAGAAGCGTGTAGTAGACATCAGTTTCCTTTTGTCCTTGTCTTATGGGAATCTTGTTCATTTGCTTTCCCTCGTGCTTTCTCTTGTGGGTTCCAGGTGGTAGTAACTCCGGGCATCAGGCACGGCGCTAGAATCCAGATCGTTCCGGTGGCTCCAAGCGTTACCGTTCTACTGATGTGCAAGAGAGTGGTGCCAGTGTGCAGTCAAAGCAGAGGGTCAAAGTGATTGCTACCAAGGGCAAGGGTACCAAATCTGCTCATGATATGACATCCTAGGAGTTTTGTGTGGCGCGTAAGCGCAATCCTTACTGGGTGTCTCAAGACCCGTCGCTTGTGAATCGTCCTTTTTGGAATAAGTTGTTGCAGTCCATCTATCATGATGTGTTGAAGGCCAAGAAGAATTTGTATGTGAAGGTCAAGTCCATTGATCTCTCTCACATGGAGAGGGACTTGCCTTACTTTGGGGCTGCTTTGCAGAGGTGTGAGGAGCCGGATATCAAGAGGATCATCTCTTTCAACAAGGACTTTGATGCGGAGCTTGTGGCTCAGTTCTTTGCCACAATGCACTTTGGGCATGATGAGGACATGACTCTTACCTGGTTGACCAATGGTCAGCGTCTGTCAGCTACTTGGAAGAACTTCATGGAGAGTCTTTCTTATGATGATTAGGGGGCCCAAACCCCAATTTGGATTCGCTCTCACCGGGAGGCTACTTCTACTCACAAGGAAGCTCTGTGGCCATATTCCACCAAGAAGGTATCTGACACTTGGCACGTCACCTATGAGCTTTGCCCCTTTCTTGATATCATGCACATGATCTTCACGAGCACTCTGTTCCCTCGTGTTGGCAACTTGAATATGTTGCACTCCTATCTGGTGGACTTACTTCTCTTCCGCCAGAAGGATCAGGGTACTCAGGAGGTGTTGGATGTCTCTCATGCTATGTGGTCAGAACTTCACTCTGCAGTTATGGAGCATAAGTGCATAATCTATGGTCCTTTCTTGATGCATCTCATTGAGGAGACTTGGGCTACTTTGTTTCTATATGAGGATCTTCTCATTGGGGACTTAGTCTCCCATGATGTTGTTCAGCTGAGACAGAAGGAGAAGTGGGGCACGCCTGCACCTGTTTTCCCAAAGAGAGGCACCGTCAGGTTTGATGATGATGCAGATGAGCCGAACTATGAGCCACCGTCAGAGGAGCCCTCTTGGGCAACGATGCTCAAGGAGAAGATGAAGAAGTTGTTCTGCTTCCAGGCAAAGGGACAGTACAAGGCTCATGTGGAAGCAAAGAAGGCTCGTAGTCGTGACAAGGTACTCATGAGGCATGTTGGCCTCGAGGTTGAGAGTGGCTCTGAGGATCGGATCACCGATGAGGATGCATGGACCTCACAGTACAGCGAGTGGACTAAGTTTCATGAGGGGACTGGAGGTCCGCCATCGGCTGTAGAGGATTTTGAGGAGGAGGAGCATGATTGGTGATGTTCTGGAGTGTTGTTACCACCTGTGATCTCAGATGTGCTCTATGTCGTTCTGGTGTCTCCGTGCCAAAGGCGGGGAGAGTTTAGGGATTTGCTGCGTGTCTGGAGTCGAGTGTGTCTTATTTGAAGTTGCTTTCCGTGCTCAAACTCCTTCGGTTGCTTTGGCTTGGGTTTGACTTATGTGTGTGAGACCACATGGTGTGAGACATATGTGCTATCTTATCCTTATCTTTTATGTCGAGTATTTCGTTGGCTTGTGAGATATCTTATTATTGTGCCCTCATCCTTATGCTCACATGCTATTACTTCCCTACTACCTTGCTTATTATGCTTTTGCAAGTATTGTTTGGTCTATAAAGTATAGGGGGGGGGTGTGGATCCTAAATGTGTGCACTTTCCATTCCAAAAGCGTACCTAAAGTAGTGCACACATCTGGGGGGAGCCCATCTATATTTTGTAGATTATGGGTTTGCACACCTCTCTGCTATATCTTTTGTGCAAATACCATGTTGTCATCAATCCATCAAAAAGGGGGAGATTGTTAGGGCATATTTCTCCCTAAGTGGTTTCGGTGATTGATGACAATGTGTTTGCGGACTAATCATGTGAATTGAGCATTTCAGATAATCAAACATATGGCACAACACGATTTGAGCCCCTTGGAGTTTCAGAGTGAAGACAGTTTTCTTCTCGCGTTTCATTTTCGGTGAATTTGAGTCATAGGGAAAACTATATTATCAAGAGGGAGTCCGCTTTGGAAAGGTTTGGGTGGAATCATCACGTAGGCACTCATATTGCACCCCTAGTCATCTTTTCGCATCTTCACAGTTGTCCTTCTATTTTGCAGAAGAGGTTGCAGAGAGCTGCCGACGGTAGTACTGGGGGTGGCAGTGGTAGTATCGCTTGTAAGCGGTAGTACCACTGCTAGTTCCGCTCGTACGACCGCCCTCTGCTCGTGTCTCAATTTTTCGTGTCAGGATCTATGGTATTCTAGCGGTAGTCCCACTGTGTCACTTCCGTGGATCCCCGTTTGACCCAGCAGAACAAGCGGAAGTAGGAGCGGCAGTAGGAGCGGTAGTACCGCCCCTACCACAGCTGCCACTACCGCTCGGTGATCTACTCTCCTGCCATGCCTCTGTTTTCTTCTATGGCAGTAGGGAGCGGTACTTCCGGCTCTAGGCGGCAGTACCGCCCTCTTGGGCGGTAGCACCACTATGATCGTTCTACCACAACCCTTCTTCCTAGACACCGTAGCATTGCAACCCCAGCGGTAGTACCACTCCAGCGGCACTACTGGCTCCTGGCCCTGTGTCATTGCACTTACTACCGGTGACTACCGCTTGGGCGGTAGTACCACTTGTGTGCGGGTTGAGGACTGCATAACGGTTGGATTTGTCCCCCACTATATAAAGTGGTCTTCTTCCCCAAGTGGACTACCTCTTCCTACCCTAACTGCATTGTTGCTCCAAAAGCTCATTTTCGCCCGATCTCTCTCCCTAGCCAATCAAACTTGTTGATTTTCTAGTGATTAGTTGAGAAGGCCCCGATCTACACTTCCACCAAGAGAAATTTGATTCCCCTCACTAATCCTTGCGGATCTTGTTACTCTTGGGTGTTTGAGCACCCTAGGCGGTTGAGGTCACCTCGAAGCCATATTCTATTGTAGTGAAGCTTCATGGTGTTGTTGGGAGCCTCCAATTCAGTTGTGGAGATTGCCCCAATCTTGTTTGTAAAGGTCTGATTACCGCCTTCAAGGGCACCACTAGTGGAATCATGACATCTCGCATTGTGTGAGGGCGTGTGGAGAATACAGTGGCCTAGTGGCTTCTTGGGGAGCATTGTGCCTCCACACCGCTCCAACAGAGACGTACTTCCTCTCAAATAGAAGGAACTTTGGTAACATATCCTCGTCTCCACTGGCTCCACTTGCGGTTATCTCTTACCTTTACTTTGTGCAAGTTATTATTGTGTTGCATCCTTTGCTTGCTTGTGTTGTTGTTGTTAGCATCATATAGGCTGCTCACCTAGTTCCACATCTAGACAACCTATTTATTGCTTAACCTAATTTGTTAAGAAAATTTAAAGATTGGTAGTTTAATATTCACCCCCTCTAGTCAACCATATCGATCCTTTCACACTTATTCTTACATCTAGGTTGGATCCAGCTGTTCTTTTTCCAGGATACTTTGCTTCATTTAATCCTTAGTGTAGGCTTGTCTGTAATTAACAGCTGCTTCGATTTGCGGATCTGGTGTCCCCAATGTTGTAAAGCCTGTGCTCATTAAGTCCATTCATAGAAGGTATGACCGTGTGAAATCAGCCATGTCATGGCAGCCCCGTGGCAGTCCTGCCATGACGGTAGTCGGTGGCGCTGAATGGAGAGAGAGACCAGGATAGTATCATATAGGAGATGCAAAATCAGGTAAGGAACTGAGCTTCCACATGCCAATTTCTTTGCAAATTCAGAAAAGGGAGGTCATGGTCTCACTTTCTCTTCCCCAATTCCCTAACATGCGGGACATGGAGACGGCGATCAAGGCCCACCCCTTTTAGGTTCTTATCGTACTATTTAGTTTCAAGGAGTATAGTTGTTGGTCATGTTCCTTTGCTCTATAAGAATATTTCAGAGCTTCCGCTTAGTCCAAAGCGAATCCTCAACTTAGAGTGTCCAAAAGTACCACGTTCCTGTTTGATGATTTGTTTATATGGTACAATAACTTTTAGTTGTATAATTATGTATTAGTAGGTACGGGGCAGTAGACGAGACAGGTGGCAACAATGGTGGTCAAGGCGTCAAGTGACAGCAGGCGCACCTGATACCAAGATGCTAAGGTGAGCAACACACAAATTCTATCTCGGGTCAATCTTTGTCTTCCATTTTAGATCTTGTTGCTTCCCTCCTCCCGCTTTGCCCTCCCCCATGTAGAGAATGAAGGATACACTCTCCTAACTTTGTTCTTCCTACTGAGTAAATACACTTGAAAGTTGATTCAAATATTGAAGGGTTGCACAAATGTTTCCTTATTTTGAAAAGGTAAAATGCACAAATGTTTCTTTTGATAAGCTCACATGTAAGAAAAGTAAGTTCCCTTCTGCATGCTAATTATCTTACTGAATGGTTATCTTTAGAAGAAACAAACCCTGATTATGGTAGTGTACGCTTACACTTGCTTTAACTTGATTAGATGTCCCACGAAGCATGCATCTGGTTCTCTTGTTATGAAGTTGAAGCAATTCTTTACTTATATTTCGATGTATTATCTCTCATCTTTGTGAAGGTCTATCCAGTGGAGATGGCGTCGCTTGCCGGAGAAGCGAGGAAGCTATCCCTCGAATGGGCGGTGTGATGGTGGTGGTAGACACCCTAGGTTGTGCCCATCGACGCACTGGGAAATGTTGTGGGTGAAATTCTACAAGTTTATCAACCGCAGGACGCACCACCGCTCGAAAGCCGCCATCCTATTCCACTCCATCAACAGGTTAGCAGTCAGCCACCTCTAGTCTGGATACTTCCTTGGGTCAATTCCCCTATTTTTCACTGTCATATTCTTTGCAGTTTTCCACGGTATTTGGCATGTTGATGATTGAATTTTTTTTCCTGCATTCATGTACCCAATTTGAGAACTGCCACACGATTTTGACCCTGGCATGAGATCACTAGGATCAGTTGATGACAGGATCCGCAAACCACGATCATACATCTTCTGTCTACTCATAGTTTTAAGTGTATATATGCATCATAGTCATTATATATCATATGATGTTAGGTGGATGGGAATTTTCTTTTGAGGCTATAATTAGTGAGGAAATGATTTCACAAGTTATACTTCAAGCTCATAACGCCACACTTGGATGTTGTACTAAGCAATGACATGTAGTATCAACATAATCTTGGTTAAAATAATATAATTGATTTTCTATAATAGTTGCAGTGGGTTCGTCAAGCATTAGTTGGGTGGATGGGAAAGTGAACTGCAGTACTACAACCAACTACTTCAGAAGATGTCTTCAATACCCTGTCTTGGAATCAATTCATTGACTTTTTTGGATGCTTTTTTAAATATTCTTCACCATCATTAGAGTTTCATGGATCATCTTTCCTTAGTTTCGTCAAACCAGCAATGAAATCTCTGTACATTTAATGTTACCAAATCAAGAACAAGTATAGAGATTTCACCGGGATGCTTTATTTATGAGCGTCATACATACTATCTATGGCACACTCATTTAATATTTTGGTTTGATATTCATTTCTAATAATGTTTTCTTTCAAGCATATATTCTTTAGCAAGTTAGAGTGTGCAATCAGGTCTCCTAAGTGTGTAGTTTTATCATATTATGAGGATCTATAGCATATAAGATAATATCATTTCTCTTGGTTATTTTGGCGCTTCTATGCTTCACATTGTATTAAGTTATACATGGAAGAGAGCCAGAACCATTTGTGAATATAAATTATAGATGCTTGGCGCACTTGCAAATAAAATTGTCCACGGCTTGAGGCATGTATTACATTTGAAATGAAGCTTCTAATGTCCTTCTTTCCACATTTGTATGATTATGAATGTATCCAATTTCATTCTCTACGAATCAAATTCTTGATTCATGTATAATTTGCCCTATTTGGAGAGCACAAAATCAATAGCGTAGATAAATAAAAACTGCAGATATATTTCCATTCACATGATCATCAGCTCCATTCTCTTTGGTCATGATTTTCCTTGCTAATTTTTGTATGCACCCATGCAAAATGTTGATGCTTCATCCGAATATTTTGTCAAGAGCTTTATGCAATCATGATTGTTTGAGTTGGTTATGTCAAACAAACATTCATGTAATTTAGTTGCAATAATTCATAAAAAAAGAATCGACATAGTTCCTATTTTAGGACAGAATCAACATAATATGTCCAGTTCTCCCGCACACAAAAAGTCTATGCTCAGTTGCATGAGTTACAAATGTAATTTTAGGACGGAACAAGAGATTCGTACACACATATTTCATTGTGATTTGTGGCAATCTTGAGGCTGGTACAATGCCTAAAAAATTAATTTTATGGTCAAGATCTTATGATAACTTCATATGTGGTTATCCTGTTGCATTAGTTATATTTTTATTTTTTTTATTATCTTACCCAAAACTAAAGTTTCACTACATGAAAAATGACTACTTTATTTTATACCATGTTAACCTCTTTCTCTTCCCCACAGGACGGCGTCTCCCTGCATTCTAGATCCGGTGCCACCACATATCATGATTCTGGATCGGGCGCAGGTCGCCGCCATAAGAGAGCATGGCTGGTGTGGTCTTCATGCTTGGTGTCGAGAAGCAGGGGAGGATGAGTAGGACGGGCATGGGGAAGGAGCAGCCAGGTCGGAGCTCCGGCACCGCTCGTCTCATGGTCGAATGGAGTCGACCATCACTATGGATTGCTGCTCGCCGGCCGTCGCTCCCCAATATCAGTTGCTCATCTTTGGCTTCACCATCTTGCTCCCCTGGGCATGAATCTATTTTAGATCATATAACTATGCTATATCATATATGTTGTTTAGTTTAGACTTATGCATGTGCATGCAGTGGCATTGATTTAGACAAAGATATGGCATGATTTGTACATAAAAGGAGTGCGGGTGATCTAAGAATAAATGTTCGAATAAAGTTGTAGTGAGATTTAGGTAAAGTTTACCTGCACTCTTCCGTTTTATGAAGATTCTAAGCTGCAAAATCATCCATGGTCATGTTAGTAGTTTGTTTGAGTTGTGAGTTTACGCATTTTCCCTCGGAATGTTTGTATGTGTGATCACTTGTTTTTAGGTTCCCATCGGTATATCATGGTAAGTTTTTTACTTTGCACCGGGTGATCAACTACATATTTAAACAAAGACACTATTCAGGACCAAGAACATTAAGGTTTCTAATGTTGTTTTCCTCTTTCAAGATTATAGTTTTCATAAGCCTTAGATAGCTAAGGTACATAGTTTTCATTTAACATTTTTTTGTTGCTCTCTCATTTTCTATATGGTGTCTAAGAAATACTAATGTAGATAATCCAAATTTTTAAAATATATTATGTCCAATTAGCCTATTATATTGATCAGGTTGTTGATTTTCTTTCCTTTTCTTATCCCCCCCCCCCATAAAAGTAGTTGAAGGACCTGGTGGCTGGTTCCAAGTGATGGCAAGAAAGAAGGTGCAATGGAGTCAATTGCGCCAAGATGGGTTAGGTGGCTTAGTGTTTCCATAATGCTAAAGGTAAAACACTATGGTTGTCCTGTTGTGCTACTGCTGGAAGGTATCGAGGCAGAGATGTGATGTATATATGATATCTGCTCCTAGAAGAACTACATCCGTTTCCATGTATATGCCATTTCTTTGCCAGTGTAGTTTGACAAATAAATGATATGCTTAATGCGGTCATGTTCCTTTGTTTTAATGCAGTTTTCTATTCGCCTATGGTTCGACATCTTATTTGGCTATTTGATGAAGTGCATTCTGCTCCTTTGCAACTACCCCTTATCAAAGTTAGTACTATGCAATTCAAGTTGATGTATCTAAGTTTGGTAAAGAGCTTGCATATTATTTCCTTTGGCAGTTTTGAAGTACATACCTAGCCCACCAAAGATACCCACCATGAAGAGTTGCTTAGACGATGAAGTCATTTTCGATATCGATGGCACGTGCAACAATGACCCTACCTCATATGATCAAAGGTATTTATATGATGCATCTCTACCTATGTACTTTGCTTGATAAAAGGAATGTAAATAATATATTGTAAACTGATCTTATGCCTCTCTTATAATGCTATGTATGGATTGTATCTAAATATTCTATTGCGTGCGGTTTGATGCTCACTCTACACAATACCATCAGCTCCATGTCTTAGTCTTTCCAGTTGGCAGCTATGCATGCTATTATTAAGTGATCTCAACTTCCTTTTAGTCTATCATGGTATCATGCAATGGGATATAAGTATATATTCAGTTGGTTCTAAATTAATCGCATGTGTATGGTTTGAATACTCGGCCCGCTCTCGCTTTTTGCACCATCGGCACAGCAGGTCATCTAGTACATGGAAAGAATGCGGGACTTGAGCGTGAAGAAATGTATACGCGTGTGTGCAAGCTCTCCCGCTTAGAGCATCTACATCCAGGTACGTCAAATCCGGTCCTTTAAACGTCCACGAATGCATCAGATTATGAACCCAAACAGCATAGAATGGCTCCTTAAATATTGTGATTGCACAACTTCATTGCTCGTATAGAAATCTCAAATCCACGCATGTTGATCATATCGATGAATGTCATACATAAAATAACATTTGTTCATAGCAAACAATACATAGTTCAAATATAAAAATTTATACAAAGTACATAATTCAAACATTAAATTGACTGGTTTCCATTATGGGTTCACATATGCTCCACATGATCATTGAGTAATTGCACGAGCACATGACTATCTCGAGGTTGTCGATGCATTTTCAGAAAGTTCACAATATGGTCAGCATCTTGTTTCGGGAGGGGGTGGGCATATACTCCGGGCTTCTCAAAGTCATGCGTTCAGACTGTCCCTTCACCCTCATCCCCAACAATCATGTTGTGTAAAATGACACAACATGTCATCAGCTTCCATAAAGTCTCCGATTCTCACATAATTACAGCTCCACGAACAATATCCCAACGAGCTTGGAGCACTCCGAGTGCCCTCTTCACATCCTTCCTACCCACTTCTTGCATTGTTGCAAACTGGCATTATTTATTGCCATGCAAAGCAGCATCCATGAGTTGTGCATGTCACCGGTGTAATTGCATGGTGACGCTTTCCCATCACAAAGTCTCTTGAACAACAAAGATAGACGGAGCACATTGATGTCATGGTGAGAACCAGACATATGCCAAGTACGCATGCCTAAGCCATAAGTCCTTTGATGCCACTCTTCTAGTATCATGATGTCTCTTTGGTGTGACCTTAATACATCCCTCACAAACCTCTAGGGCAGTTCTTCCATTGCACAGACAACTAAACCTAGCATACTTGGAAAACCTTTTGTTGCTCCAATATCCATCAACCTTTTTGTATCTTGCGCGGTTGGCTCTCTCAAATACTCTGCTCCAGACACCTTAACGACGGCGCGGGAAAATCTCACATCGGTATCAAGGCATGTTCTCTCCGCCATTTTGACTATCTCACCAACGACATCACCGGCGGTACCAAATGTAAGCCAAAGCAACCATGTATTCCTGCAATGAAGAGAACAAGAGTTGCCCGCGACAATCTCGCTTAAACTTGAAGTAGGGAGCATGTGCCTCCACTCTCTCCACCGCGCAAGCACAAGGGTTTGCGCATACGGAAGCGTGGACGAAGAAATGAATTGGGGAATGTTGATCCGAGCTGGAAGTAGTCCTTGTAGAGTAGCCATGCATCAGTGACCCTATCCTAGTTTAGAACTCTCCTCCCTTCGATGGAACACTTGAAGTTCAGAATGTGCCGTACTTCCCTCTCCATTTCCTCCTGGATGATAATTATCTTCATCAAGTTAGCATTTTTGTCGTCAGAATCTAGTTTTGTTTGTTTCGAGAAAGATATCGTCTGATTCTCCTTCTATTGATTCTTTTCCGATCAAGATGTACAGATCCATGTGTCTACATACATAGATTTTGTTCATGGATTAAAGAAAATGTGCAAGAGCTCTATTTGCCTCTAGGATTCTATGAGTCGCTTCCTTTTGTGTATGCCACCCCCACTCCCTTTGGCAGCATCTACTAATTTGTAACTTAATTTGAAAGCCATATTTCGACCCAGACGCTTTTGAGATCGAATCTAAGAACTCTTTTTGAATGAACTAGCAAAAGAGCCCGTGCGTTGCAACGGGAGGAAACAATGCGACACGCCCCTAATCCAATAATCATGACTCAAGGCCGCAATATATATGTGTCCTTTATTTGAACATGGCATCCCATATGTTGCCTCTCTATCTCCCTCTCCCTCCCCCTCTCCCTCCCCGCTCTCTCCCTCTCTCCCTCCCTCCTTCTCTCGGCATAAGATGAACATCGACTTTCTTCTTTCCATGTGATGTTTTGTCGAGGCATGCACATGTGGTTATTGATGGTTTCTTTTGTCTTCAACCTGATTTTGATGATGTGTTCATTTGCAATATGGATCGGCCTCGGTATGGAAAAAAGCCAGATTCTGCGTTATTGATTAAAATTACACCATAAATAGAATTTACAAAATGTTAAATGGGTAAAAATAACATCATATTCAGATTGTACACATCGCTATTGATTAAAATTACATCATAAATAGAATTTTAAAAATGTTAAATAGGTAAAAAATAACATTATATTCGGATTCTACATATTTTTTCAATCAAATTTCATATATAATAATTTAAAATTGGAGGTATGATTTAAAAGATATGATTTTCAAAATCATTTATCACTTATAGTTGAACTGCGGATTAATTAATAGAAATGGTAGGGGGTTTCTGGAAAAATACAAGAAACGATTCTCTTTTACTTATAAGTCAAGACTACGGGTTTATTTCACAAAAAACAGAAGGGGGTTACTAAAAAATACAAAAAAGATTGGTTTTTGTCACTTAAGTTCGGATCGCGAGTTGATTTAGGGGAAACACATGTTTTTTTCTTCATAAAATGGGAAATGGATGTCCTTTATTAGGTAGAGATTCATCAAGCTCCTTGTCTTGATACTCCTCATCTGATGAAGCCGGCAAATACATCATTTTGCAAACAAAAGAGTCCAAAGAAAATTGCTTAGACATTTTTTTCAAACACATGGCGGCAAGGTGTATGACAGAAGAAGCGGGACATACCGTGGTAGCGTCCGGGACAATGAGAATGGTGAGGAGTTTTGTGCCGGCAGTGGCGATGATATGGGTTCGGGACGACGATGGAGCTAGGAGAGGGCTGTCGCGAACGAGGGAGAGGACAAGAGGGGAGATGGATATATCCGCCTAGGTCGAGATGATTTGATGAAATTTCTGATGGGTCTCTTCTGTCTGTCCGACATGGCGGACGCGCTCAGGCGCAACTAGGCCTCCCCATATCTGCCCAAGACATGAGAGGCATTGGTCAATCCAGACGTCAGTGATCAGACTAGACTATTCACCCAAACATAAATGACCAATATAAGGGTCCTGTTATAGACAATCTTAAGGCACCTCCAACGCGGACACCAAAACCGTCTGCAACCGTCCGAACTGAGTGGTTCGAACGCCATTTTGATATCCAACGCGGTACCCCCATCGATTTGTGAACTAGTCCGAACGTCCGTTTTCCCGCAAATCAGGGCCTTCACGGGCATCCAGATCGCTACCACACACACGTCCGACACCTTGGCCCCACCCAAAAATCCCCTCGATCGAAAAACCCTCTTCGAGTGAAATGGTTGCCATGCATTCATGTCGGCCAGCGTCGTTCTAAAGTGAACGTGACTCTATGGCATTGATGCCAGTCAGAGTGACGCGACCGAACCAGCGGACGACGCCACTTCAATGTAGACGCGACGGCTAAGAAGTCTACTCCGCTACTCCGGCCGTTGCGCCGTATTTCCCGTTCCTTCGGCTGGCCGCCGCGCCTATTTAAGCCGTGCGCCGGTGCCGTTCACATCGCATCACCGAACTCCTCTCAGCATGCTCCGGGAGATGCCGTGCCGATGAGAGAAAAGGTGGGTCGTCATTCCCGTATTTGCGCCGACTAATTCCGAAAGCAGCGTGGAACAGATCTATCGAGAGAGTAGCCACTACTCACTAGGATACACGCTCGCAAGCATGGAGCAGGCGAGTTGGCTTCCGCTTTCCACTACTTTAAATATCGGCGCGAGGCCGCGACGTCGTTGCTGATCGAGTAGCTAGCTACCACTCCAAAGTCCAAAGGTGATCTTGACCACAAAGAACCTCGGTGCATGCTTGGATCCTTCGGTCAGGGTGAGCTCTTGGGTCTGCTGCTTCCGTCTTCGAATGGTCCGGCCATAGTCTAGCTGAACCAAACATGTCCTCGGATAGGGATCACGTGCCAGTTGTGTTGGTATCGCGTGACAGCAGCCATTGCGTGGCAGCTCTGTCACTTTGCATGACAGCGGCCGCCTAGCCGCACGTTCGACCATCACCATCCCATTCCCTCTGGCCCCTTCGCGGCTTTGCTCGGAGGCTTCCACGCTCATCTTGCAGCTTCGCCAGTTTGTACCATATCGTCAACGTTAAAGGTGCCAAACTGCCAATTATATATTCTCGTTTATATATAGTATAAAGCAATCAGCACCTCAATCAAAAAAGAAAAAGAAAAAACAAGCAGGCAAAATCGAATAAAAATGTGAAAAAATGACACGAAGACAACGTGGACAAGAGCACACAATGGCGTGAGCCTACATCACAATGCGACCGCGGATGCCTGAGCTCCACAACAACACCCTCAGAGGAGTTGCATCACAAAGTGTCACCATCTTCGAGTCCAAACAGGCATGCATTTTCATTCAAAGCCCTCGCCTTGGAAAGAGACCCATGACAGCGTCCTTAAGAGGAAAGTGACACCCACAAGCGCCCCGTCGTTTGTGTCAACCATGAAGCTTTCGCTTGGGCCCTCACCTGCACCATCAGACACCTACGCCACCATTGCGAGGAAGTCCAACCAAACGATCTAGATTTCAGGTGTGACACTTCTACTAGAAAACACGAGCCACCCGCCACTATAACCATTGCCGCCAATGCAAACAAGGGTCGCAACACCACCGGCACCACGGCGCCCCGTCCAAGAGCCGGCCTAATAGTCCGCCATCCGGGTCCACCGCTCCGGCACCCTGAGCCAAACAGTCCCAAAATACGCTTATGCCACCTACTAGGAAGGGAACCATGCACCTCCCACCCGACCCCCGAACCCCCACCTTGATAGAAGAGCGGAAAGAGGTCAAAACTGACACACCGGCTGCCCGGCGAGACACCAAGCCACACATGAAGGAATCCAGTCCCGAACAGGGGGCAATGCCACACCACCGTACCAGCGACTAGGTTCCTGTTGCTAGTCGACGTCCGGCAAGCACCACCGGAGGGGGCATCGACCAGCACCGCATCAGATCAGGCCGCTCCAGATCTTGACTGGGGAAGCCCAAGCAGCCGGCACTCCAATCGCTTAGGTAGCCTCAGCCGTCACTCATTGTCGCCTCCGCTGCCCCCTCCCGTGACGAGTCAATTCTCTGCCGACAGCTATAGCGGGCCACCATCCAGTCATCGCATCAAAGCCAACGCTGAAGGAAATATGCCCTAGAGGCAATAATAAAGTTGTTATTTATATTTCCTTATATCATGATAAATGTTTATTATTCATGCTAGAATTGTATTAACCGGAAACTTAGTACATATGTATATACATCGACAAAACAAAGTGTCCCTAGTATGCATCTACTTGACTAGCTCGTTGATCAAAGATGGTTATGTTTCCTAACCATAGACATGTGTTGTCAATTGATGAACGGGATCACATCATTGGAGAATGGTGTGATGGACAAGACTCATCCGTTAGCTTAGCACTATGATCATTTAGTTTTACTGTTATTGCTTTCTTCATGACTTATACATGTTCCTCTGACTATGAGATTATGCAACTCCCGAATACCGGAAGAACACCTTGTGTGCTTTTAAACGTCACAACGTAACTGGGTGATTATAAAGATGTTCTACATGTGTTTTCGAAAGTGTTTGTGGTGTTGGCATAGATCGAGAATAGGATTTGTCACTCCGAGTGTTGGAGGGGTATCTCTGGGCCCTCTCGGTAATACACATCGTAATAAGCCTTGCAAGAAAACGACTAATGAGTTAGTCACGAGATGATGTATTACGGAACGAGTAAATAGACTTGCCGGTAACGAGATTGAACTAGGTATGATGATACCGACGATCGAATCTCGGGCAAGTAACATACCGATGACAAAGGGAACAACGTATGTTGCTGTGCGGTTTGACCGATAAAGATCTTCGTATAATATGTAGGAACCAATATGAGCATCCTGGTTCCGCTATTGGTTATTGACTGGAGACGAGTCTCGATCATGTCTACATAGTTCTCGAACCCGTAGGGTCCGCACGCTTAACGTTCGATGACGATCGGTATTATGAGTTTATGTGTTTTGATGTACTGAAGGTTGTTCGAAGTCCCGGATGAGATCACGGACATGACAACGAGTCTCGAAATGATCGAGACATAAAGATTGATATATTGTAAGGTTATATTCGGACACCGAAAGGGTTCCGGGGGTCACCGGATAAATACCGGAGTACCGGGGAGTTACCGGAACCCCCCGGGAGGGTCAATGGGCCTTAGTGGAAATAGAGGGCAACAAGGGAGGTGTGGGGCGCCCCCCCCCCTAGGCCCAAACTGAATTGGTGTAGGGCTTGGAGGGTCGGCCCCCTCTTTCCTTCTCCCCTCCTCCTCTTTCCTTCCCCTCCTAGTTGGACTAGGAAAGGGCAAACCGACTCCTAGTGGGAGTAGGATCCTCCCCTTGGGGCGCACCCTATGAGGCCGGCCGGCCCCCTCCCCTTGCTCCTTTATAAACGTGGCTAGTGGGCACCCCATAGACACACAATTTGACAATTGTTTTAGCCGTGTGCGGTGCCCCTCTCCACTGTTACACACCTCGGTCATATTGTCGCAGTGCTTAGGTGAAGCTATACGTCGGTAACTTCATTAACACCGTCACCACGCCGTCGTGCTGACGAAAATCTCCCTCGGCCTCAACTGGATCAAGAGTTCGAGGGACGTCACTGAGCTGAACGTGTGCAGATCGCGGAGGTGTCGTGCGTTCGGTGCTTGATCGGTTGGATCGTGAAGACGTTCGACTACATCAACCGCGTTACTAAATGCTTCCGCTTTCGGTCTACGAGGGTACGTGGACACACTCTCCCGCTCGTTGCTATGCTTCTCCTAGATAGATCTTGCGTGATCGTATTTTTTTTTTGAAATATTACGTTCCCCAACAGTGGCATCATGAGCCATGTCTAAGCGTAGATGATATGCACGAGTAGAACACAATGAGTTGTGGGCGATAATAGTCATACAGCTTACCAGCATGTCATACTTTGATTCGGCGGTATTGTGAGATGAAGCGGCCTGGGCCGATATTACGTGTACGCTTACGCGAGACTGGTTTCACCGTTATGAGCACTCGTTGCTTAAAGGTGACAGGCGGGTATTTGTCTCTCTCACTTTAGTTGAATCGAGTGTGACTACGCACGGTCCTTGTGAAGGTTAAAACAGCACACTTGACGAAAAATCGTGGTGGTTTTGATGTGTAGGTAAGAACGGTTCTTGCTAAGCCCGTAGCAGCCAAGTAAAACTTGAAACTACAAAGTAGAGGACGTCTAACTTGTTTTTGCAGGGCATGTTGTGATGTGATATGGTCAAGACATGATGAGTTATACGTTATTGTATGAGATGATCATGTTTTGTAAATTATCGGCAACCGGCAGGAGCCTTCTGGTTATCTCTTTATTGTATGAATTGCGAAAGCCATGTAATTGCTTTACTTTATCACTATGAGTTAGCGATAGTATTAGTAGCAATAGTTGGCGAGACGACCACGACGCTACGATGAAGATCATGGTGTCAAGCCATTGACAATAGAGATCATGACGATGCTTTGGAGATGGAGATCAAAAGCACAAGATGATGATGGCCATATCATGTCACATGTTTTGATTGCATGTGATGTTTATCTTATTATGCTTCTTATTTTGCTTAGTACGGCGGTAGCATTATAAGATGATCCCTTACAAAATTTCAAGGTACAAGTGTTCTCCCTGAGTATGCATCGTTGCGATAGTTCGTCGTGCCGAGACACCACGTGATGATCGGGTGTGATAATCTCTACGTTCAAATACAACGGGTGTAAGACAGTTTTGCACATGCAGAATACTCGGGTTAAACTTGACGAGCCTAGCATGTACAGACATGGCCTCGGAACACTGGAGACCGAAAGGTCAAGCGTGAATCATATAGTAGATATGATCAACATAAGATGTTCACCGTTGAAAACTACTCCATCTCACGTGATGACCGGACATGGTTTAGTTGATATGGATCACGTGATCATTTAGATGACTTGAGGGATGTCTATCTAAGTAGGAGTTCTTAAGTAATATGATTAATTGAACTTTAATTTATCATGAAATTAGTCCTGATAGTATTTGCAAATTATGATGTAGATCAATAGCTCGCGTTATAGCTCCCCTATGTTTTTCATTTGTTCCTAGAGAAAAACTAAGTTGAAAGATGTTAGTAGCAATCATGCGGACTAGGTCCGTGATCTGAGGATTATCCTCATTTCTGCACAGAAGTATTATGTCCTTGATGCACCACTAGGTGACAAACCTATTAGAGGAGCAGATGCAGACGTTATGAACGTTTGACAAGCTCGGTATGATGACTACTTGATAGTTTAGTGCGCCATGCTTTACGGCTTTTAACCGGGACTTCAAAAATGTTTTGAACACCACGGAGCATATGAGATGTTCCTAGAGTTGAAAATAGTATTTCAGACTCATGCCCATGTCAAGAGGTATGAGACCTCTGACAAGTACTTTGCCTACAAGATGGAGGAGAATAGCTCAACCAATGAGCATGTACTCAGAATGTCTGAGTACTACAATCGCTTGAATCAAGTGGGAGTTAATCTTCCAGATAAGATAGTGATTGATAGAATTCTCTAGTCACTATCACCAAGTTACTAGAACTTCGTGATGAACTATAATATGCAAGGGGTGACGAAAACGATTCCCGAGCTCTTCGTGATGCTGAAATCAACGAAGGTAGAAATCAAGAAAAGAGCATCAATTATTGATGGTTAACAAGACCATTAGTTTCAAGAAAATGGCAAGGGAAAGAAAGGGAACTTCAAGAAGAATGGCAAGCAAGTTGTCACTCCCGTGAAGAAGCCCAAAGCTGGACCTAAGCCTGAAACTGAGTGCTTCTAACTGCAAAGAAAATGGTCACTCGAAGCGGAAGATCCCCGAATATTTGGCGGATAAGAAGGATGGATAAGTGAACAAATGTATACTTGATATACATATTGACAATGTGTACCTCACTAGTGTTCATAGTAGCCCCTGGGTATTTGATTCTTGTTCGGTTTCTAAGATTAGTAACTCGAAACAGGAGTTGCAGAATAAACGGAGACTAGTTGAGGGTGAGGTGATGATGTGTGTTGGAAGTAGTTCCAATATTGATATGAGCATCACACACTCCCTGTACTTTCGGGATTAGTGTTAAACCTAAATAAATGTTATTTGGTGTTTGCGTTGAGCATGAACAAGATTGGATCGTGTTTATTGCAATACGGTTATTCATTTAAGTGAGAGAATAATTGTTATTATGTTTACATGAATAAAACCTTCTATGGTCATACACCCAAGGTGAATGGTTTTATGAATCTCGATCGTAGTAAATACACATATTCATAATATTGAAGCCAAAATATGCAGAGTTGATAATGATAGTGCAACATACTTGTGGCATTGCCGTTTAGATCGTATTGGTGTAAAGCGCATGAAGAAACACCATGCTGATGGACTTTTGGAATCACTTGATTATGAATCATTTGATGCTTGCGAACCATGCCTCATGGGCAAGATGACTAAAACTCCGTTCTCCGGAACAATGGAGCGAGCAAGTGACTTATTGGAAATAATACATAGTGATGTTGTAACATCCTAAATTTTTAATTTGGAATGTTATACATAGATCATATTTGCATTTCATGTTTTGCATTTTTGTTCGTGGCGTTCCTCGAAATTCTAAGCAACTTAAGGACCTACGGAGAGAGTTGGGGATTTTACCGTTTTCGTATTTGAGTTCGCTCGAATACCGGTACGAGGACAGTGTGATTCTAATTATTTTTATTTTTCCTAAAAATATTTCTAAATAAAATATATGAGCGGAGATAATATGACTTCTCCAAAATAACAGAAATATTGGAGGAAAAATGCTAAAATCACTTTTGGAATTTTTCTGGATTTATTCACGGATTTATTTGCATAGGAAAAATATGCGTTTTTCCAAATTGCATTTAGGTCCGGGAAAAATGTTCACTTTGTCCTAAATATTATTAGAGGACGGTGCAAATTTATTTCGGAGTTTTGGAGTCCGTTTGGTATTTCTTTCGTTAGTTTTTCTGCGTCGGGACTCTTTTAGAAAAAAAAAACAGAAACCGACTAGGACTAGTAAAGGACCAGGACTCTGGGCTTTAAATAGCGCCAGAGCCGGCCCGTTTACGCCCAGCCCGCAGCGCCCCCTCGCGCCGAACCCTAGCCGCCGCCAGCCCGCGCCGCCGCCGCCTGCTCGCATCGCCGCCCCGCGCCGCCGCCGCCGCACCCCGCCGCCGCCGGAGCCGCCGCCGCCCCGCCCGCCGGAGTACCCGCCGCCCGCCGCCGGAGTCGCCGGAGTTCGTCGAGGTAGTTTTTTTAGAAAACCCATCAGTTTAGAAATAAACCAGTAGATTCGTTTTTTTAGATTAGATCGGTTCGATTTTTTTTTATTTTCCGCCGGTTTAGTTAAAATAGCGGACGTTCGTCCGTACGTTCGTTTTAACGAACGGTTTTCGTTAGTTAATCGCAGATAGCGAACGTTCGTTCGTTAGCCTGTTCGTCGTTTTTCTTTTTCGGGGTATTTAAACCGCGATTTTTCCGATCGTGATTTCTGCCCTGATCTTGTTTTTCATTTTTCTTTTCGTTCGAGAGTCGGAATCAGGTGATTCAAAATCCCAGATCTTCGTCTCGAAGCCCTCTTTACGTTAGATCAACTTGAACAAAGTTTTGGCTACTGTAAAATTTGACTTTAGGCCAACTAGTAATTCGGAGCTCGTTTCTTTTGCAGTTTGAGTTTCGTTGCTTCTTTCGAGTTGATTCTTTTTGCAAACCGGAGTTCTTAAGTTGAACTTTTTGGTTAGATCTCTTATTTGAGTTTTATCCATGCATTAGTTAAGTACTTATTGTATGCTTGTTTGTTTGATTGCGATAGAGTACCCGGAGTGCGCCGCTTGCTACTTTGAGTCTCTAGGTTTTGCGGATCATTAGCAAGGCAAGTAACACTTTGATCATGCTTTCCAATTACCCAGTTTTCATTGCATTAGTCAAACCCTCACACATTGCATGAGTAGGATCAATTAATTTGTGGGATTGGGAAGTAGTTGAGGTAGTACCTATTACCGGCATTACATTCAAACCCTTGGGAGTTACTTCTACGTTTGCTGTTAGGACATGCTATGCTCGTAGACGTGGATTGGGTGAGTGAAATCCATGACAGATGTGAGTTGTTAATTAATGGTTCAACTTAAGGTGGCAACTTTAATACACATTTGGGTGGATTGAGGCATCTGGGTATTCCAGTGATTGCCTGTTTTTCTTTTGGACCGCCACCCAGGCTCAAAGGGATCATGAGATTTTTCATACTAGAAACTTCCGTGCGCAGCCACATGCCAATATGGGCTCTGGCATAGTTGAGTAAGTTGTGGGAAACCTTTCCATGATGGGCTAGCAGATGTAGTTGGGTTTTGTAGGTGTATTGGCCTATCTATCTGGTTAAGGGGACCTCTTCGGAAAGACTGTGTCTCGGTCATCCGTTTCTCAAACACCATGCAGTGCGAGAAACCAAACGGAGGCGATCGAGTCTTGTGGGGAAAGTGCACAAACCTCTGCAGAGTGTACAAACTGATCATGATTAGCCGTGTCCCCGGTTATGGACGTCTTGAGTATCTGGTACTTGGATTATCATGTGCATCTCAACATGTTACTCTAATTTAATTTTGTTGGGTTTAATGATTACTTTTAATTGGGGTTGAGAGGATGTCTATCTTCTCAACGATGTTTCAACTACCATGATAGTTAATTAAAATGCATTCCTTTGAAGTGGGGAAAAATTGGCTTGACGCAAAAACTTAACCATAGAGCTTTCCACCAGCCATATTTCATATAGTATAGCTTTACTTTCATTGCATTCTATTGTGTTACCTTGCCAGCATATTCCATGTGCTGACCCGTTTTTCGGGCTGCAACCTTTCATGTTGCAGACTTTTCAGACGACGAGTAAGATGCCCTTTTAGGTCGTGGTTCTATACTCAGTGATGCCGCTGGAGTTGATGGACTCACTTATCTTCCAAGCCTTCAGCTGTTATCGTATTAGATGGCCTTCAGCCATATTTATTTGTAATAAATTCATCATTGGACTATCGATGTAATAAGTGTGTGATTGCTACTCTGTTATAAATCCTTCAAGTACCGTGCGTGTCAGCATTACTGATCCAGGGATGACACTGATGCACGGAGATCAGACTGTTTGAGGTCTGGTCGCTACAACATGGTATCAGAGCACACGCTGACTGTAGGACACGACCACTGAGACAAGCCCTAGAACACAATTCGCTCTTCTCTCTTCTGACTCCTCATCTTTTCTATTCTTTAGGATGGTGGAAGCAAAGCAGAAGTTCATGCAACCGGATGAAGATACACCCTTTGGACGACACCTGAAGGAAGTCACCAGATATCTACACATTGGATTACCAAGTTTCACTGGAACCGAACAATGCCACCCTACCAGAGGTGGAGCGTTGGTTGATTCAAGCTCAAGTTCCAGGAAGGACGTTCGCACCCATCACCTCACTCATAGCATTTTCCTTTAATGCACTTACATGGAGCTTAGGAAGGAGTATGGCAGCCCACATTGCTATGGGAAGGATTGGAGAAGTCTACAAGCAGAAGCTAAAAGACACCATCTACCAGATTTGTGGACGCCGAGATGAGAATTGGGATATGATTAGCACTCGGAAGGGTATATCCATTGCAGCATTCATCCAGGAGTTGAACCATCACATTCGTCGCCAAGAGCACCAGATGTGTGCTGGGATGATAGATTTGAAGAAGGTCCTAAATAGGAATTTGGAGCTAGAAGAAGAACTCAACTCTACACGCGACGGTTATGAGGAGGAGATGAAGATACTTGTGGAGAAGAATGGTGATTTGGCTCGGAAGTTAGGGATACTCATGGGAGAAGAAGACGAGGAAGAAGAACCCAAGGAGATTCCATCGGAAGTTTATATCATCATAGATGACACGGATTCGAAAGCTGAGAATAGAAAGGATGAAGACTATGAAGATGAAGCTGGGGCAGATATTATGGAATCCTCTGCCGATCAATATTTTTAGATGACCACCTTATGACTAGTAGTATACCTCCATATATTACATTTAGAGCACCTCTGTAAAGATCGTTAGATTTGTAAGACCTTGTTTGAAATTGATTGGTGTGATATGATTGTGTGTTTGTCACATGTGCATATGGGTAGTGATTTTCCCTTAGACCTCTTTTCTATTCTAATCTCTTCCCTCTACACCCATCAGATGCCTCCAAGACGTGAATTCGAGTTTCCCCCTGAGCTCACCCAGTTGATCCAGCAGCAGAACACCCTGATGCAACTTCTTGTCCAGAACACTCAAAACAACCAGAACAACAACAACAACCCTCCACCCCCACCACCCGTGGACAACCTGACACGTTTCTTAAGGTTGCAACCACCCGTGTTTGCTAACAGCATCGAACCAATTGTGGCTGATGACTGGCTACGCAAGATTGGAAGGGATTTGACCACCGCCAATTGCTCAGATGCTGAGAAGGTGCGATTTGCCGCACACCAGTTGTCTGGACCAGCCGCAGCATGGTGGGAGAATTACACAGCCACTTACCCCGTAGCCAATGTGACTTGGGATCAGTTTCAGCAAGCTTTTTGTACCGCCCACGTCTCAACTGGAGCAATGAGTATGAAGAAGCAGGAGTTTCGCAATATGCGCCAAGGAAACCGTACTGTGGCCCAGTACATGGATGAGTTAGTACCTTATCTCGTTATGCCCCAGATGATGTGGCCACAGATGCCAAGAAGCAGGAGAGATTTATGGAAGGGCTGAATGATGAGATGAGTGTACAGCTGATGGTGGCAACTTTCAATAACTATCAGGAGTTGGTTGACCGCGCCCTGATGATTGAAAGGAAGCATCAACAGATTGAGAGTCGCAAGAGGAAGTATGGGCAAGGAAAGTATAACTCTGGAGCTTAGCAGAAGCCTCGCTTTACCCCTAAAGCAGTAGGACAGTTTCAGCATACCCATGGAGGAAGTAGCTCACACAACCACAATGGCACCAAGAATGGCAATGGTAATGGGAATGGAAATGGAGCCAATGGAAACCAGAACCGCCCTGCACCGTCCACACCCACCAAGAGGGATTTTAGCCATGTCACTTGTTACAAGTGTGGGAAGACTGGACATTATGCCAATGAATGCCCAGAAGTTAAGAATGGTAACGGCAATGGAAGCACCGGGAAGAAGCCCAACCCGTTCAACAAAGGACAAGTGAACCACGTGATCGTGGAGGAGGTAGAAGAGCAACCAGATGCTGTTGTCGGTAAGTTTTTGGTTAAGACATTTACCGCAATAGTTCTTTTCGATATTGGTGCATCGCATTCATACATTTTAAGGGGATTCGTAAATAGACATAGGATGTCCACCCGAGTTCTTAAGACCCCCATGTTAGTAAGTTCACCTGGAGCAGATTATATGGCACACCAAGGATGTTTTCAGACGCCATTGATCATAGGACGCCATACTTTCCCCTCTGACCTAATAGTTCTGGAGTCACAAGGATTGGATGTGATATTAGGTATGGATTGGTAATCAAAGTATGGAGGTAACATTGATTGTGCCAGTAAGTCTATTTTGCTCACCACCCCAGAGGGAAAAAGGATTAAGTATGTATCTAGGCATTCGCCTACAAGGACTCAAGTACATTCTCTCACGGGAGTTGTTCAGGAGGAAGTGCCAGTAGTGAAGGATTATTCGGATGTGTTTTCAGAGGAGTTACCTGGCATGCCACGGGATAGAGATATAGAGTTTTTGATTGAACTTTTGCCAGGCACCGGGCCAATTTCTAAGAGACCATATAGGATGCCCGCAAAGGATTTGGAGGAAATAAAGAAACAGATTAAGGAGTTACTGGATAAAGGATTCATACGCCCAAGTTCTTCGCCTTGGGGTTCGCCAGTACTTTTAGTGGAGAAGAAGGATGGATCGTTAAGAATGGTTGTTGATTACCGAGGATTGAATGAAGTAACGATCAAGAATAAGTACCCATTGCCAATGATCAATGATCTGTTCGATAGATTGCAAGGAGCTAAGGTATTTTCGAAGATCGATCTACGATCAGGGTACCATCAATTGAAGATTCGAGAGCAAGATATCCCTAAGACGGCCTTTACCACTAGGTATGGGTTGTATGAGTACACCGTTATGTCGTTTGGTCTGACAAACGCACCGGCATACTTTATGAACCTGATGAGCAAAGTGTTTATGGAGTATTTGGATAAGTTCGTCGTAGTGTTCATAGATGATATCTTGATCTTCTTGAAGGATGAAGAGGAGCATGCAGAGCATATGCGTTTGGTGTTGGAGAAGCTCAGAGAACATCAGTTATATGCCAAGTTTAGCAAATGTGAGTTTTGGTTGAAGGAAGTCGGATTCCTCGGACATGTTATATCCGGATAAGGAATAGCAGTAGATCCCGCCAAGGTGGACATTGTGACCAAATGGGAAGCACCGACGACCGTTGGAGAGATCCGGAGTTTTCTTGGACTCGCAGGATACTACCGGAGATTTATCGAGAATTTCTCGAAGATTGAAAAGCCAATGACGGAGTTGTAAAAGAAGGACACCAAGTTTAGTTGGACCGAAGAATGTGAGACTAGTTTTCAGGAGTTGAAGAAAAGGTTGGTCTCATCCCCTGTGTTGATTTTGCCAGATCAACATAAGGATTATGAGGTGTACTGCGACGCTTCACGTTGAGGACTTGGAGCAGTTCTTATGTAGGAAGGAAGAGTTGTTCCGTATGCTTCACGACAACTAAAACCTCATGAGATGAACTATGCCACCCACGATTTGGAATTAGCAGCCGTAGTGCATGCACTGAAGACGTGGAGACATTTTCTCATTGGAAACCATTGTGAAGTATATACGGATCATAAGAGTCTGAAGTACATATTCACTCAGAAGGAGTTGAATCTTAGGCAAAGGAGATGGCTGGAACTCATTAAGGATTATGACATGAGATTGCATTATCATCCCGGAAAGGCTAACGTAGTAGCTGATGTGCTAAGCCGTAAGAGCCATGTCAATACCCTAACGAAGGAGGAGTTTCCAAAGGAGTTAGCCGAGGACCTACGAGAACTACGTTTGGAGATAGTTCCGAGAGGCTATGTAGCAACATTAGAAATCCAGTCTACCCTGATGGATAAAATCAGAGAAGCTCAGAAAGGTGACAAGGAGGTTGTCGCTATAAAGGAGAGGATGAGCGAAGGAAAAGCTAAAGGTTTTCGTGAGGATGAACACGACACCCTATGATTTGAGGATCGAATCTATGTGCCTAATGACCCGGAGATCAGGAAGTTGATTTTACAGGAGGCCCATGATTCACCATACTCGATTCACCCAGGAAATACTAAGATGTATTTGGATTTGAAGGATATTTTCTGGTGGACCGGTATGAAGAACGATATTGCGGAGTATATAGCAGTTTGTGATGTATGCCAGAGAGTGAAGGCAGGACATCAGAAGCCAGCAGGATTGTTACAACCTATGCCAATACCCGAATGGAAGTGGGAGAAGCTTGGCATGGATTTTATCACCGGATTGCCCAGGACCAAAGCAGGGTATGATTCAATCTGGGTAGTAGTAGACCGATTGACGAAGGTAGCCCACTTTATCCCAGTGAAAACCACTTATACCAGTGCGAAGTTGGCAAAGATATACATGACCAGAATTGTATGTCTGCATGGAGTTCCGAGGAGCATCGTATCAGATAGAGGAACCCAGTTTACCTCAAAGTTTTGGAATCAGTTACATGAAACTTTGGGAACCAGACTAGAGTTTAGCACCGCGTTTCACCCGCAGACAGATGGACAGACGGAGAGAGTCAATCAGATTCTGGAAGATATGCTAAGAGCCTGTGCATTAGATTATGGATCTAGTTGGGATGACAACTTGCCTTACGCGGAGTTCTCATACAACAACAGCTATCAAGCCAGTTTGAAGATGGCACCGTTCGATGCATTGTATGGAAGGAGATGCCGAACACCGTTGTCATGGGATGAAGTTGGAGACCGGCAGTTGTTTGGACCAGACTTAATCAAAAAGTCTGAGGAGAAAGTGAAGTTAATCCGAGATAGACTGAAGGTAGCTCAGTCCAGGCAGAAGAGTTATGCAGACTCGAAGTGTAAGGAGATAACCTATGAGATCGGAGATAGAGCGTACTTGAGGGTATCGCCTCTGTGAGGAGTTAAACGTTTCAGAGTTAAAGAGAAGTTAGCCCCGAGATTTGTGGGACCTTACCGTCTTTTGGAACGCATGGGAGAGGTTGTCTATAAGTTGGAATTGCCCGAAGGATTGTCAGGAGTGCACGACGTGTTTCACGTTTCTCAGCTTAAGAAGTGTCACGCGGAGATGGCCGATATACCGCTTAGAGACACAGTACCCCTGGAAGCAATTCAGTTGGACAGTGATCTGACCTACGAGGAGAAGCCCGTTAAGATTCTCGAGTTTTCAAGCAGAGTTACTCGCAGCAAGGTGATCAAGTTTTGCAAAGTTCAGTGGAGTCACCACACCGAGGAAGAAGCCACCTGGGAACGACAAGATGATCTACGCACGAACCAGCCACACCTGTTCTCTAGCCAAGTCGAATCTCGAGGGCGAGATTCATTCTAAGGAGGGTAGGTTTGTAACATCCCAAATTTTTAATTTGGAATGTTATACATAGATCATATTTGCATTTCATGTTTTGCATTTTTGTTCGTGGCCTTCCTCGAAATTCTAAGCAACCCAAGGACCTACGGAGAGAGTTGGGGATTTTACCGTTTTCGTATTTGAGTTCGCTCGAATACCGGTACGAGGACAGTGTGATTCTAATTATTTTTCACTCCTAAAAATATTTCTAAATAAAATATATGAGCGGAGATAATATGACTTCTCCAAAATAACAGAAATATTGGAGGAAAAATGCTAAAATCACTTTTGGAACTTTTCTGAATTTATTCGCGGATTTATTTGCATAGGAAAAATACGCGTTTTTCAAAATTGCATTTAGGACGGAGAAAATGTTCACTTTGTCCTAAATATTATTAGAGGACAATGAAAATTTATTTCGGGAGTATTGGAGTCCGTTTGGTATTTCTTTCGTTAGTTTTTCTGCGCCGAGACTCTTTTAGAAAAAAAACAGAAACCGACTAGGACTAGTAAAGGACCAGGACTCTGGGCTTTAAATAGCGCCAGAGCCGGCCCGTTTACTCCCAGCCCGCAGCGGCCCCTCACGCCGAACCCTAGCCGCCGCCAGCCCGCGCCGCCGCCGCCCTTCGCGCCGCCGTCGCCAGCCCGCGCCGCCGCCGCCGCCCGCTCGCCCCGCCGCCCCGCGCCGCCGCCGCCGCACCCCGCACCGCCGCACGCCGCCGCCGCCGGAGCCGCCGCCGCACCGCCCGCCGGAGTACCCGCCGCCCGCCGCCGGAGTTCATCGAGGTAGTTTTTTTAGAAAACCGATCGGTTTAGAAATAAACCAGTAGATTCGATTTTTTTAGATTAGATCGGTTCGGTTTTTTTTATTTTCTGCCGGTTTAGTTAAATAGCGGACGTTCGTCCGTACGTTCGTTTTAACGAACGGTTTTCGTTAGTTAACCGCAGACAGCGAACGTTCGTTCGTTAGTCTGATCGTCGTTTTTCTTTTTCGGGGTATTTAAACCGCGATTTTTCCGATCGTGATTTCTGCCCTGATCTTGTTTTTCGTTTTTCTTTTCGCTCGAGAGTCGGAATCAGGTGATTCAAAATCCCAGATCTTCGTCTCGAAGCCCTCTTTACGTTAGATCAACTTGAACAAAGTTTTGGCTACTGTAAAATTTGACTTTAGGCCAACTAGTAATTCGAAGCTCGTTTCTTTTGCAGTTTGAGTTTCGTTGCTTCTTTCGAGTTGATTCTTTTTGCAAACCGGAGTTCTTAAGTTGAACTTTCTGGTTAGATCTCTTATTTGAGTTTTATTCGTGCATTAGTTAAGTACTCATTGTATGCTTGTTTGTTTGATTGCGATAGAGTACCCGGAGTGCGCCGCTTGCTACTTTGAGTCTCTAGGTTTTGCGGATCATCAGCAAGGCAAGTAACACTTTGATCATGCTTTCCAATTACCCAGTTTTCATTGCATTAGTCAAACCCTCACACATTGCATGAGTAGGATCAATTAATTTGTGGGATTGGGAAGTAGTTGAGGTAGTACCTATTACCGGCATTACATTCAAACCCTTGGGAGTTACTTCTACGTTTGCTGTTAGGACATGCTATGCTCGTAGACGTGGATTGGGTGAGTGAAATCCATGACAGATGTGAGTTGTTAATTAATTGTTCAACTTAAGATGGCAACTTTAATACACATTTGGGTGGATTGAGGCATCTGGGTATTCCAGTGATTGCGTGTTTTTCTTTTGGACCGCCACCCAGGCTCAAAGGGATCATGAGATTTTTCATACTAGAAACTTCCGTGTGCAGCCACATGCCAATATGGGCTCTGGCATAGTTGAGTAAGTTGTGGGAAACCTTTCCATGATGGGCTAGCAGATGTAGTTGGGTTTTGTAGGTGTACCGGCCTATCTATCTGGTTAAGAGGACCTCTTCGGAAAGACTGTGTCTCGGTCATCCGTTTCTCAAACACCATGCAGTGCGAGAAACCAAACGGAGGCGATCGAGTCTTGTGGGGAAAGTGCACAAACCTCTGCAGAGTGTGCAAACTGATCATGATTAGCCGTGTCCCCGGTTATGGACGTCTTGAGTATCTGGTACTTGGATTATCATGTGCATCTCAACATGTTACTCTAATTTAATTTTGTTGGGTTTAATGATTACTTTTAATTGGGGTTGAGTGGATGTCTATCTTCTCAACGATGTTTCAACTATCATGATAGTTAATTAAAATGCATTCCTTTGAAGTAGGGAAAAATTGGCTTTACGCAAAAACTTAACCATAGAGCTTTCCACCAGCCATATTGCATATAGTATAGCTTTACTTTCATTGCATTCTCTTGTGTTACCTTGCCAGCATATTCCATGTGCTGACCCGTTTTTCGGGCTGCAACGTTTCATGTTGCATACTTTTCAGACGACGAGTAAGATGCCCTTTTAGGTCGTGGTTCTATACTCAGTGATACCGCTGGAGTTGATGGACTCACTTATCTTCCAAGCCTTCCGCTGTTATCGTATTAGATGGCCTTCAACCATATTTATTTGTAATAAATTCATCGTTGGAATATCGATGTAATAAGTGTGTGATTGCTACTCTGTTATAAATCCTTCAAGTACCGTGCGTGTCAGCATTACTGATCCAGGGATGACACTGATGCACGGAGATCAGACTGTTTGAGGTCTGGTCGCTACAGATGTATGCAGACCAATGAGTGTTGAGGATCGCGGCGTGTATCGTTATTTTCTGACCTTCACAAATGATTTGAGTAGATATGGGTATATCTACTTGATGAAACACAAGTCTGAAACATTTGAAAAGTTCAAAGAATTTCAGAGTGAAGTAGAGAATCATCGTAACAAGAAAATAAAGTTTCTACGATCTGATCGCAGAGGCAAATATTTGAATTACGAGTTTGGTCTTCATTTAAAACAATGTGGAAAAGTTCCACAACTCACGCCACCTGGAACACCACAGCGTAATGGTGTATCCGAAACGTCATAACCATACTTTATTAGATATGGTGCGATCTATGATATCTCTTATTGATTTACCACAATCATTTTGGGGTTATGCATTAGAGACAGCTGCATTCACGTTAAATAGGACGCCATCTAAATCTGTTGAGACGACATTGTATGAACTATGGTTTAGCAAGAAACCTAAGCTGTCGTTTCTTAAAGTTTGGGGCTGCGATGCTTATGTGAAAAAACTTCAACCTAATAAGCTCGAACCCAAGTCGGAGAAATGTGTGTTCATAGGATACCCAAAAGAAACTGTTGGGTACACCTTCTATCACAGATCCGAAGGCAAGATATTTGTTGCTAAGAATGGATCCTTTCTAGAGAAGGAGTTTCTCTCGAAAGAAGTGAGTGGGAGGAAAGTAGAACTTGATGAGGTAATTGTACCTTCTCCCAAATTGGAAAATAGTTCATCACAGAAATCAATTCCAGTGATTCCTACACCAATTAGTGAGGAAGTTAATGATGATGATCGTGAAACTTCAGATCAAATTGCTACTGAACCTCGTAGGTCAACCAAAGCACGTTTCTCACCAGAGTAGTATGGTAACCCTACTCTGGAAGTCATGTTACTAGACCATGACGAACCTACGAACTATGAGGAAGCAATGATGAGCCCAGATTCCGCAAAATGGCTTGAGGCCATGAAATCTGAGATGGGATCCATGTCTGAGAACCAAGTGTGGAATTTGGTTGACTTGCCCGATGATCGGCAAGCCATTGAAAAATAAATAGATCTTTAAGAGGAGACTGACGCCGATGGTAATGTTACTGTGTACAAAGCTCGACTTGTTGCGAAAAGGTTTTCGACAAGTTCAAGGAGTTGACTACAATGAGACCTTCTCACCCGTAGTGATGCTTAAGTCTATCTGAATCATGTTAGCAACTGCCGCATTTTATGATTATGAAATCTGGCAAATGGATGTCAAAACTGCATGTATATCTCAAAGAAGAGTTGTATATGATGCAACCAGAAGGTTTTGTCAATCCTAAAGGAGCTAACAAAGTGTGCAAGCTCCGGCAATCCATCTATGGACTGGTGCAAGCATCTCGGAGTTGGAATATACGCTTTGATGAGGTGATCAAAGCATATGGTTTTATACAGACTTTTGGAGAAGCATGTATGTACAAGAAAGTGAGTGGGAGCACTACAACATTTATTATAAGTATATGTGAATGACATATTGTTGATCGGAAATGATGTAGAATTTTATGGAAAGCATAAAGGATTGTTTAAAAGGAGGTTTTCGATAAAAGACCTCGGTGAAGCTGCTTATATATTGGGCATCAAGATCTATAGAGATAGATCAAGACGCTCGATAAGACTTTCGATGAGTACATACCTTGATAAGATTTTGAAGTATTTCAAAATGGATCAGTCAAAGAAGGAGTTCTTGCCTGAGTTATAAGGTATGAAGTTGAGTAAGAATCAAAACCCGACCACGGTAGAAGATAGAGAAAGCATGAAAGTCATTCCATATGCCTCATCCATAGGTTCTATAAAGTATGTCATGTTGTGTACCAAACCTGTTGTGTACCTTGCCATGAGCTTGGCAAGGAGGTACAATAGTGATCCAGGAGTAGATCACTAGACAGCGGTCAAATTATCCTTAGTTACTGGATGACTAAGGAAATGTTTCTCGATTATGGAGGTGATAAAGAGTTCGTCGTAAAGAGTTACGCCAATGCAAGCTTTGACACTAATCCAGATGACTCTAAGTATCAATATGGATGTGTATTGAAAGTGGGAGCAATTAGCTAGGGTAGCTCCATGTAGAGCATTGTAGACATAGAAATTTGTGAAATACATATGTATCTGAATGTAACAGACCCGCTGACTAAACTTCTCTCACGAAGCAAAACATGAGCACACCTTAGTACTATTTGGGTGTTAATCACATGTCGATGTGAACTAGATTATTGACTCTAGTAAACCCTTTGGCTGTTGGTCACATGGCGATGTGAACTATGGGTATTATTCACATAACGATGTGAACTACCAGTATTAAATCACATGGCAATGTGAGCTAGATTATTGACTCTAGTGCAAGTGCGAGACTGAAGGAAATATGCCCTTGAGGCAATAATAAAGTTGTTATTTATATTTCCTTATATCATGATAAATATTTATTATTCATGCTAGAATTGTATTAACCGGAAACTTAGTACATGTGTGAATACATCGACAAAACAAAGTGTCCCTAGTATGCCTCTACTTGACTAGCTCGTTGATCAAAGATGGTTATGTTTCCTAACCATAGACATATGTTGTCATTTGATGAACGGGATCACATCATTATAGAATGATGTGATGGACAAGACCCATCCGTTAGCTTAGCACTATGATCGTTTAGTTTTATTGCTATTGCTTTCTTCATGACTTATAAATGTTCCTCTGACTATGAGATTATGAACCTCCCGAATACCGGAGGAACACCCTGTGTGCTATCAAACGTCACAACGTAACTGGGTTATTATAAAGATGCTCTACAGGTGTTTCCGAAAGTGTTAGTGGTGTTGGCATAGATCGAGAATAGGATTTGTCACTCCGAGTGTCAGAGAGGTATCTCTGGGCCCTCTCAGTAATACACATCGTAATAAGCCTTGCAAGCAAACGACTAATGAGTTAGTCACGAGATGATGTATTACAGAACGAGTAAAGAGACTTGCCGGTAACGAGATTGAACTAGGTATGATGATACCGACAATCGAATCTCGGGCAATTAACATACCGATGACAAAGGGAACAACGTATGTTGTTGCGCGATTTGACCGATAAAGATCTTTGTAGAATATGTAGGAACCAATATGAGCATCCAGGTTCCGCTATTGGTTATTGACCGGAGACGAGTCTCGGTCGTGTCTACATATTTCTCGAACCTGTAGGGTCCGCACGCTTAACGTTCGATGACGGTCGGTATTATGAGTTTATGTGTTTTGATGTACCGAAGGTTGTTTGGAGTCTCGAATGAGATCACGGACATGAAGACGAGTCTCGAAATGGTCGAGACATAATGATTGATATATTGGAAGGTTATATTCGGACACCGGAAGGGTTCCGGGGGTCTCCGGATAAATAACCGGAGTACCGGGGAGTTACCGGAACCCCCCGGGGGGTCAATGGGCCTTAGTGGAAATAGAGGGCAGCAAGGGATGTGTGGGGCGCCGCCCCCCCCCCCCCCCC
>LR738709.1:480172941-480185221 GCA_902687465.1 Secale cereale | reverse complement strand
GGGCGCCGCCCCCCCCCCCCCCCTAGGCCCAAACCGAATTGGTTTAGGGCTTGGAGGGCCGACCCCCTCTTTCCTTCTCCCCTCCTCCTCTTTCCTTCCCCTCCTAGTTGGACTAGGAAAGGGGGAACCGACTCCTAGTGGGAGTAGGATTCCCCCCTTGGGGCACACCCTATGAGGCCGGCCGGCCCCCTCCCCTTGCTCCTTTATATACATGGCTAGTGGGCACCCCATAGACACACAATTTGACAATTGTTTTAGCCGTGTGCGGTGCCCCCCCTCCACTGTTACACACCTCGGTCATATTGTCGCAGTGCTTAGGCGAAGCCCTGCGTCGGTAACTTCATCAACACCTTCACCACGCCGTCATGCTGACGAAACTCTCCCTCGGCCTCAACTGGAACAAGAGTTCGAGGGACGTCACCGAGCTGAACGTGTGCAGATCGCGGAGGTGTCGTGCGTTCGGTGCTTGATCGGTTGGATCGCGAAGACGTTCGACTACATCAACCGTGTTACTAAACGATTCCGATTTCGGTCTACGAGGGTACGTGGACACACTCTCCCGCTCGTTGCTATGCTTCTCCTAGATAGATCTTGCGTGATCGTAGGATTTTTTTTGAAATACTACGTTCCCCAACAAACGCGCCCAGAGAGAAATGCACGCAATGCCGGCCCGAAGCCATCCGAGCACATTGGACCAAGCCAAGCCGGCACCAACTGTCGTCGACGACTGCCACCATAGTCCAACGGCCGAATTCACCTCGGCAGAGGCGTCCGCCCATAGCCTGCCCCTCCTGGTGAGAAGATCTGGCTGAGAAAAACCCGCCACTACCACTCCAGGCACGCCTTTCCACTATGCCACCACATGCCTCTAGTGTTGCCTCTCGACCCAGTAGCATCGGCCCATGTTGATCCATCATATGAGATGAGAAGGCCCGTCGATGCCGAACGGGCTTTGCCCGGCAACACCCTCTGGCGGCGGCGAGGGAGGAGAAGGGAGGGGAATGGAGGGTACCAGCAATGGCTAGGGTTCCCTCCCAGTCGCACGCAGGGGCTGCGCAGGGAGGGATGGGGTGGGTGGTTTTCAACCAATTATATATTCTCAGAGTGAATATACATGTAGTTCTAAAATAAGTAGGTTTCCAAGTGAGAAGATCTTAGGCCTCTTTGTTCATAGTATAACAATATTATAGAAATAGAAAAGCTATAGAAAATAAAATGAGATGTATCTTAAATATAACATGTATGAAAAATAAGTCGTATCTTTCGTAGCATAGAGTGTTTCGGTCGAGTATGAGCTAACGTTATTTTCCTTTGAAATTTGAAGAATTGAAATGTGATTCTGTTTCGCAAAACAAGGACCCCCAAAGAAAATTTTCCTAAAAACTTACATCCTACAAAATTCTTGTAAGCCAAAGAAGGTTTTGCTCTATTACCCGCAAAATAAGTGTTTGCTCTATCAAACTACAATTCAGATTGTTGGACCATTTTTGCGTAGAACTCCCTCCATTCAGTAGTCAACATGTCACAGGTGTGCTATCGCTCCATATGAGCTGCCAATGATCTACATTATCATAGCTTTAGAGCATCTAAAATTGGATCCCTCACTTCCTAAACGTCCGGACTGACAGCCCAGATGAGAAAACGTCACTCAAACAGACCCCAAACCCAGCCCAAAATTCCGGGTTGTCTGACACTCCTCATATCCATCCCAATGTGGGCGGAATATGGAGACGCCCGCTCGTGCCCGGACTCATCCATCACGTCAGATCCGATAGGCCGGGCCCATCACAAATCTCTTCAAATCATGCCCAACCTAGCCCGGCATGTCCTCTTCGCCTCCTCTTGTTTGCCTCGTCCCCTCTTATACCTAGCATCGTCGTCGTCTCCAACCCCATAGCGCCCCAACCACCGGCCCCAACCTCCCCCCCCCCTCGTCCCCGGCTGTCCTTGCCGCCCTGGTACATCCTACTCCTACGGACAATCACCTTGCCCTCTATTTGTTCGACGAAATGTTCAAGCTGTTTTTTTAGATTATTTTGCTTACACGTAGACAAATGATGGATTCGTCAGATGATGACTTCGAGAACAAGGAGCTTAATAAATTCATATACAAAGAGTTCGTCGGATTCGGACAATATAGATGTTGAAATGATGTTGATGATGAGCATCCATGAAGAGATTGACCATGAAGAGATTGACAACTAAATGGAGCATTTTTTGAGTTTCAAGGGTTCCATAAAGGGCAGGAGAGTTGTTCCCAAGGATAGGTTTGTTGGTGCATGACTTCTCTACAAGGATTACTTCAAACCTGGTCTAACATACCATGAAGGGTTCTTTCGACGTCGCTTCCGGACGACAGACCAATGTTCTTGTGCATAGTGAGTGATGTGGAGGAACATGGTCCTTATTTCAAGCCGAGGAAGGATTATTGCGGATAACTGTCGTTCTCTCCTACAAAGAAATGTATGACTGTTATGATGTATATTTTTACTATGATGATGTACATGATTTATCAATTGTGTGACTACCAAATTACCACTAATAAATAGTCAGTGCACAGGATGGTCGACTTGAAAATATTTTTTCTCAGATAAAATATTACACTAGTGCATCTGTTCTGGTGAGTCACAACATGTCGACGCACTTTAAAATGAACAATCCTGTGCACTGACTATCAAAAAGTGCATCAATTCTAGTTTTTATTTTTGAGTTGCATCGACATCTAAAATGCTAAATATATAATATATAAAAAATACACTTTATGGTGAATCTAATGATACTAATTTTGTATTACAGGTGTTGGTATTATGTTTCTATAAACTTGATCAACTATGCACTACTTTTCTGAAACGGGGTTAGTATATGGTACTATAAAGTTATTACGGTTCCTCTGGAAGCCACTTCATCTCACTTGCAAGAGCCCCATTTTGGCATTTCCCTCCATCTCCTTGTACAGCCGGCCGTGCAACATCTGGCAGTTTCGGCACCATGGGTACCCCAAGCAAGAAGCACCTCTTCGTGGTTACCAAACTCAGCGTGTCGCCATCACCTGCCGTTCGTCGCAATCTAGGAGCTGATAAATAAGACATGCGGCCAAACAAACACATATAAGTAGCAGCCAGAGGTTTGCCAGAAGATCTCGAGGCGTCGCTTTTGGAAGACGGACGGGGAGATATGAGGGCCATACCCTGCGCCGCGCCGCTCATGCAGCCGCTGGTGGTGGTGGTGGTGGTGCTGCTGCTGCTTGCCGCGCCATGGCGAGGCGGCGGCGCGACGGTGGCTCGAGCTCTCAACTTCACGAGGGCGGACTTCCCCGGGGACTTCGTCTTCGGGGCCGGCACGTCGGCCTACCAGGTATCTACTATTTTGGTTGTAGTGTTTGTTCCCCGCAATTGAACGGTGCAGGCTCTGCTTTGTTCTTCTCGTTGATTTGATGGGTTTCTTGCTTGTTCTTGTGTTGCGGGTGTAGTATGAGGGGGCGACCGATGAAGACGGGAGGAGCCCAAGCATTTGGGACACTTTTACTCATGCAGGTGATGATAATCTCACATCTTATGATCATATTTACATGCAGCTTCATGGCTAAATGACTTTTTCACTTTCTTGAGTTCCTTCTATGATCATGCTTGTGACCATTGATTGCAATCTCTCCAATTCCTAATGAGAAAGCAGAGCACCTTCTATGTTGGTCAAAAAAAATTATTAACAGAAGCAGAGCTTATGAAAGAAGATTTCTTATCTAGCAAATTTAGTTGCCTGCACATTTTACAGACCATGTGCACCTTCAGAAACAACTTTTCAGATGACTGAGGGGCAGAGAATTCAGGCCGGGAGAGTGGTAAAAGCAAATTCTTGCTTTTGCTTGCCTGAAACATGTGTTGAACAAGGCAGAATTTGGTAGAGAGCAGAGCAACTTCCCAAAACCCCAGCTAAAATCCTCCGTCAAGGATAATAACTCGGTTAATCGTCCTAACCAAGATCGATTATTGGATTACAAAAATTGTTTTTGCTCTATCTCTGGCCTTCCTAAGAAAACAAGCTGCACATGACCGTCCCACCTCTCAACACAAAAGTACAGTACTAACTTTTGCTGATAGTGCACAGAACTGACGATAACGTTGTTGATCTGACGGTGACCGCAGGGAGGATGCCAGACAAGAGCACCGGCGATTTGGGCGCAGACGGCTACCACAGATACAAGGTCTGCATATGTTCTTCCGCCAGTGCACTAGGCCAGCCTAGCTTAGCTTGCATACAAAACTGGAATCGTCTCTTGAAATTTTCGGATCGACAGCGACGCCCTGCGTTGTTTTCTAGGCGTACGCATCATTCTCGTTGGAGCTCATGCGGCCGTCATTTTCAACCGGTTCTTGTTGACAAATGGATTATGATATACGGCTACGGCTTCTGTCAGAACATGTGCAGGCTCATCCCAGGGAAGCTGACAAATGTGCAGAAGAAGATTGTAAATTTTACAATTTGTGCCTGTAATACTATACTATTCGAATTTGATCGTGTCAGATGACGTACCATTAGGTTTCCGATGCCAAGTTTGCAAGTTCAGATTTGTTTTCTCTGACTTAAGTGCGCGTATACTGGATTTTGTAGGAGGATGTGGAGTTGATGAGCGACACCGGCCTGGAGGCGTACCGGTTCTCCATTTCCTGGTCCAGGCTCATTCCAAGTAAGAACACATCAGTTGCACCTTATTTGGAAGACAGAAGACCTGTTACCAGTGCAATTTGCAACCCCCCCGGCCCTGAGTGATCTCTCTTTTCTTCGTGAAAACAGGAGGAAGAGGGCCCGTGAATCCGAAAGGGCTAGAGTACTACAACAACCTGATAAATGAGCTAACAAAAAGAGGTGGTAGAAAACATCCATGAATCATGTTGGTGTTCTGCTGAATTCCATTTTCGTGCTCAGATCGTTGCGTTGCCCATCACTGCAGGAATCCAGATACATGTGACCCTGTACCACCTCGACTTCCCTCAGATCCTTGAGGACGAGTACCACGGCTGGCTCAGCCCCAGGGTCGTGTAAGAAGATCTTACTGATTTGGCTACACAAATTATTAACTCCGCGGGTGCGAGGGTGTGCATTTTGATGGGGAGCAATGCTACACGTACAAACGTTTACAGGCTTTTACAGGATAGGTTAACCTTGATTGGTCAATAGGTGAGCGGGGCGGCCCACCCCCCTTAAAATCAGGGGGGAGGAGGTTTGTGATTGGTTGTTAGATAAAAAGAGCGTGTAAAAGCTTGTAAATCTTTGTATGTCTAGCATTTTTGTTTGATGGGTGTTGCATGCATGCATGCAGGGATGACTTCACGGCGTTCGCGGACGCGTGCTTCCGAGAGTTCGGGGACCGGGTGCGGCACTGGACCACCATGGACGAGCCCAACGTGATCGCTATCGCCGCCTACGACAGCGGCGCCTTCCCGCCGTGCCGCTGCTCGGCGCCCTACGGCATGAACTGCACCACGGGGGACTCCACCGTGGAGCCCTACACCGTGGCGCACCACTCCATCCTGGCGCACGCCTCCGCCGTCAGGCTCTACAGGGCCAAGTACCAGGCCACGCAAGGGGGCATCGTCGGCATGAACATCTACAGCTTCTGGAACTACCCCTTCTCCCCCACCCCCGCCGACGTCGCCGCCACGCAGAGGTCGCTCGACTTCATGGTCGGCTGGTGAGAACTGACAAGACCATCTCGATGGCAGTGTATTTACCATATAGGCGTGTGTTTCTATCTGAATGGCACGTTTTTTGGGGCCTTCTTGTTCAGGATCTTGGACCCCTTGGTGAAAGGAGACTACCCTGAGATCATGAAGAAGAAGGCCGGGTCACGGATCCCGTCCTTCACCAAAGAGCAGTCGGAGCTCATCCGTGGGGCCATCGACTTCATCGGCATCAACCACTACACGTCGGTGTACGTCAGCGATGGGAAGAGCGGCGCCGACGCGAGCCTCCGGGACTACAACGCCGACATGTCCGCTACATTCAGAAGTAAGTCTAGATATTTATTTATTTCTGGATTAAAAAAAAACGTGTGGTTGAAAATGAAATGACTGCATCGTTTGTTTGCTTTGTGTTTCAGTGTCAAGGAATGATAGCGGTACTGGTCAGGTACTTCTGTTACTCTTTTCTTTGATTTTTACTTTTTCTTTGGACGAATTTTGGGTAAAGCCTATCAGATTGACCTTTACCTTTCAATTCTTGGTACAGTTCATCCCTATCAACATGCCCAATGATCCACAAGGGCTGCAATGCATGCTCCAGTACCTCACAGACACATACCAGAACATCCCTATCTATGTCCAGGAAAATGGCAAGCCTTCTCCTCTTTCGTCTATAATAATCTTTCTGTTTACAGTATTTTTCATTGTTGACGTACATAATCCTTCGAAGTGCCTAAAATAATCCAATGATGAAATTCCACATTGCCATGGTTTGAATATATATATATATATATACATTGCCGGAAAATTCTGCAAAACTGAGACACTACGTTGCCGCTTCATCACCGAGTTCCTATGTATCAAGTCAAACATTAATTTTTTTTGGTATTTCCACTGATCAAAACTTTCTGGCCTATTCTTCCACTTTTATCATATTTCAGGCTATGGGCAGTTCTTCTTCGACTCGGTCAATGATCATAACAGAGTGGAGTACTTAAGTGGGTACGTCGGCAGCACACTCGCTGCACTCAGGTGAGTGTTGTTCTGTATATCACTGAAGATGAATATTTTATCTCAACTTATCGGTGTTATTAGTAGAGTTTTAGCCATTGGGTTCACAAGGGGAACACTTAAAATCGTTATTGCAGAAATGGAGCCAACGTGAAGGGCTACTTTGTTTGGTCATTCCTGGATGTGTTCGAGCTGATGGCGGGCTATTATTCGCGATACGGACTGCACTACATTGATTTTCAGGATCCTGAGTTGCCAAGGCAGCCAAAGCTCTCTGCTAAGTGGTACTCCAAGTTCTTAAAGAGTGAAATTGGGATAAGCATAGAGAACATGGTTAATCCTGACACAAGGTCAGATGCTCAACAGTGAGGTGAACTAGCAGTGCATAGAGATATTCAGGTTGGAAGGACATGAGAAAGAAGAAAAAGACCAGATGGTTGCCTATATTTTTTTCTTGTTCAGTTTGCAAAGGTGAAATTTTATTCGTCTTCTTATAGTTGATGGTGGCTCCATCAGGTGTTTTTGTGATGAGAAATAGGTGTATACCCTTATGTTCTTGGTGTCACGACTAATTACATTTTGGTAATCAGATATAAATAAAGCAGACCATACTTAATCATGTGAGTTATTGTCTTTGAACCTCGAAGTAAAATACAGTGACAATTTCCAATGCTTGTCTTCAAGTGCCAAAGTGCCTTCGTGGAGAAGCAATGCACCATGATAACTTCGTGTCTGTGCAAGACCTTATTAAGGACCTCAATCGCACGACTCTAGGGCTATTCTTCAAATTAGCCATCTCTAGCCCTTCCCTCAAATCCCTTTACCTCGCAAAAAAATGTGTTTGAGAAATTAAGACCTATCTAGCCCTTCCCTCAAAACCGTTAACTCCTCAAAAAATTGGGGAGAAGCTCCTCAAACCATCCACCCATGCTCAAATTTGAGCAACTCATGTGCATTCTTCCTAAACCTTCTATCTCCTCCCCGACGCTCATGTTTCTTGGCGGCATCCAACCATCATTGCCCGCCACTATGTATCTCGTCCCTAACGCTACCGTTGACCTTCCCCACAACTCCCGCAACTCGTTGGTGGCCCCATCGTCTCCAACAACAACACAAAAGGCCTCCATTGCCGCGGCACCACCCATCCCTTTCTCGTCGTTGATACGCCTCCAACATATCTACTTTTCCAAACACGTTTACTCTTGTTTGGGGCTCTAATTTCCATGATTTGAATGGAACAAACCTGGACTAACGTTGTTTTCAGTAGAACTACCATGGTGTTGTTTTTTGTCCAGCAATAAAATTTCTCGAAATTGGACGAAACTTAGCAGAGATCTTTATTGAATATATAAAAAAATAATGGTGCAAACATCAACTAGAGTGGGGCACCACCTGCCCACAAGGCAAGGGGCGCGTCCAGCTGCCTTGTGAGGCCCACAGGCGACCATCTGACCTAATTCCAACTCCATATATTCCGTCTTCCCGAGAAAAATCTGAGAGAAAAGTTACATCGAGTTTTACAATACAGAGCCACCGTCACCTCTTGTTCTTCATCCGGGGGGTGATCCGGACGTTCGCGACTGTGGAGAGGGGGATCCATCATTGTCATCTTCATCAACCCTTCGCCATTGACAATTTCATGCGCTCAAAAAAAAAAACAAATTCCGTGATGATACGTGTTTGTCACAATAGGTCACGTTTTCTGTCATGCATGTACATCCATGACAATTTTATGACAGAATCAAGATAGTCATACCTGTGTTGTCGTATAAGTGTTCCATAACAATATCAAAATTATCATCACGCAAGTGTCCACTTCCATGACAATAAATACCGCGTCATGGAAGTGCTTTCGTCAAGGGTAACCGACACGTGGCATCCACCGCAGGGGGTCATAGTTAAGCTATCAGATCCGGTTTTGGATCCGATAACCCGCTAACAGCCACGACCAATGGTGATTTTCCACATGTAAAATTCTCATTGGCTGACGGAACCACGTGTGAGCTCCGCGTTGGCACAGATGTCACTCATCCAATGGGCGAGATGCGCCTATGATATGTTGACACGTGGACAGGCCCAAAAGTGGCCCATAAATATTAAATGGGCCGGCCCAGCTAAAGGCACGTAGTATTTACTCAGGTATTATTGGGCCAGCCCACTAACTATCTGCTTAAACATGGCCCAATTACGGCCCAAAGCTAGATCTGGCCCGTTAATGTTTCGCCAAGTATTTGGGCTTGATTACGGCCCAGAGACATTTTAGCATGTTAGAGGCCCGATGAAGACATGGGCCAATTTCAGCGCGGTATGTCTTTCGGCCTGGGAATGGCCTGTGCTGTCGATGGGCCATATATGGTCCGATGCGACATCCGGCCCACTAACGGCCCGTGATCAAGGTGGCAACAGTTCAACCCAACGTGACTTTGGGCCTGTTAGAGGCATGTCGTATGATTCGGCCCGCTGATGCCTTTACTAAGTTTTCGGCCTCTTAAAGGCCCATGATATTAGTGGACCAATTAAGGCCCAAATATGTTTCGGCCTGGTAATGGCCCGTATTATAACTGGGCCAATAATGGCCCGGTCTACATTTCAGCCTCCTAAAGGCCCGTGGACGACTTTTGGATATTGAGGCCCAACATGCATTTCGGCCTGCTAAAGGCTCATGGTATCTTCTGGGCCTCAACAGGCCAGCAAAATATCCAGCCTGTTAACGGCCCAAAGCAACATGGGCCTAACTAAGCATTGGGTCCACTAAAGGCCCAACTAAATATTGGGTCGAATGTAGCCTCATGTAAGTTGTGGGCCTAGCGCAAAGTGTGAAGGGCCCCAATGGCCTTTTAGGCCCAAGAAAGTTTCAGCCCGGTCGACTACGTCACATTTTTGCCCTTTTTTTTCACATAGCGAATGATGGCATATACGATAACTAGTAGGAATTAAGAACAAAACTACTCGACATTGTAACTTAGAACAAATCTACACTATACAATAAAGGATTTATGGTATATTACATCCACTCGGCATCGAAGTTCGCCACGAGTGATCATAAAGCACAACGAAGAAGCAGATTACAAAAACTGGGTGCCATTGCACGTAACAAAATAATACTAAACCAAGACCACTTCCAAGACAGTTCAAGAAAGGTTAGCCTTGCGCGGGAGCTGCTGCGCAAGCTGCTGAGCAAGGCTGTGAGACCGGTCTAGCATGTCGGTAATAGCTTCCAGGTGTAGCTGTTTAGCAATGAGGCTCTCATTGGTGTTCTCTGCGATCTTCCTTAGAGATTGGACTTCAAGACGAAGTTGAGTTCCATAGTGCCTTTGTGCTTGAACTTGAGACTGAAGAAGTTGAACTGATTCAGACAGCGAATTATGTGAGCTTGTCCGACTGCTAGTCTCAAGTAACTTGAACACTACATCAAGACATGACTTCGGGGTTGTCTCGCCATCTTCAAGATGTTTTGACTTCTTTGCTGCAATATATGTTGGGTTTGTCTCACAGCCTTCAGCAGACTTGTGCATGCCATCAGGCATATCACCCTGAAACAAGCAGAGAGATGACAGGTTTTATACGTGTATAAACAAAGATGGTAACTATGCTGTCAATTCCATCCAATTTCAAATTAGAAAATAAAGAGTCAGTTCAAAATATCAATAGCATAATTTGACATTGTTCATAATGCGGGGAGCTTCACCACACTATTGGATTACCATGTCGACAAAACAAGCATAGATGAAGGGCGAAGACAATCATTGTATCTATTTTGGTTAATGTGCATGGCATGTTGTTCATATCATCAGCCACATCTGTAAGATAAAACAGGAGATGACAAGGTGTAAATGTGGTGTGATGCCCCCGATTTGACCATACACTAATCATGCACGCAAATGTGTACGACCAAGATCAGGGACTCACCGGAAGATATCACAACACAACTCTAGACACACATTAAAATAATACAAGCTTTATATTACAAGCCAGGGGCCTCGAGGGATCGAATACATAAGCTCGAAAACACAAGAGTCAGCGGAAGCAACAATATCCGAGTACAGACATAAGTTAAACAAGTTTGCCTTAAGAAGGATAGCACAAATATAGCAACGATCGAAAAGGCAAGGCCTCCTGCCTGGGACCTCCTAACTACTCCTCGAAGCCGAACTCCACGTAGAAACATCTTCGGGATCCTCTGGCTCCTGGACTCCACCATCTGGTTGCATCAACCGAGAAGAGGGGGACAAAAGGGGAAAAGGGGGAGCAAAACAACCGTGAGTACTCATCCAAAGTATTCACAAGCAAGGATCTACACTACATATGCAATGATATCTGTGTAAAGGGGGGTTAATATCTGTGGGCTAAACTGCAGAATGCCAGAATAAGAGGAGGATAGCTAATCCAATTGAAGACTACGCTTCTGGCAACCTCCATCTTGCAGCAGTAGAAGAGAGTAGCTGGAAAGTAACAAGTATCCTCGCTTCTCGCAGCCTCCGTCTTGCAGCAGTAGAATAGAATAGATGGTAAGTTCACCAAGAACATTGTATAGCATAATCCTACCCGGTGATTCTCCCCTCGTCGCCATGTGGGAAAGCGATCACCGGGTTGTATCTGGAACTGGTAAGGGTGTGTTTTATTAAGTATCCGGTTCTAGTTGTCATGAGGTCGGAGTACAACTCTGGGTCGTCCTTTTACCGAGGGACACGCCTATTCGAATAGATTAACTTCCCTGCAGGGGTGCACCACATAACCCAGCACGCTCGATCCCATTTGGTCGGACACACTTTCCTGGGTCATGCCCGGCCTCGGAAGATCAACACGTCGCAGCCATACCTAAGCACATCAGAGAGGTCAGCACGCCGGTCTAAGTCCTAAGCGCACAGGGGTCTGGGCCCATCGCCCAATGCACACCTGCGCGTTGCGAGGGCGGCCGGTAAGCAGAGCTAGCCGCTCCTAATACCAGAGCGGCGTTCCAGTCCAATCCGTCGCGCGCCGCTAAGTCGCTCACGTCAAGAAGGCTTCCGTTGATACCACGTTGTCGAGTGCCCATAACTGTTCCCACGTAGCTGGTTAGTGTGTATAGGCCAATGGCCAGACCCAAGTCAAATACCAAAATCTCGTTAAACGTGTTATTATGCAATAACCGCGGACAACGACCAGGGCCAGGCCCACCTGTCTCCTAGGTGGTCGCAACCCGCCCTGTCGCTCCGCCACAAAGTAACCATCAGGGGGCTGTCGGGAACCCAGGCCCACCACTACCTGTGTGAAACCACTGGCCCTTCAACCCCCATCTCCGAATCATCATCATGTGTATATATACCCGCGATCACCACCCGAGTGATCACGACCCGATAGTATAGCATGGCAGACGGACAAGAATGTAGGGCAACTGATGGAATACTAGCATCCTATACTAAGCATTAGATTAGCAGGTAAAGGTATCAACAGTGGTAGCAACAATGACATGCTATGCAACTGAATAGGAACTATCAAATCATCAACAGTAGCAATTATAATGCAAGAATAAGAGAGAAGAGAATGGGCGATATCTGGTGATCAAGGGGGGGGGGGGTTGGCTTGCCTGGTTGCTCTGGCAAGGAGGGGTC
>LR738709.1:479949059-480172852 GCA_902687465.1 Secale cereale | reverse complement strand
CAAGGAGGGGTCGTCTTCGACACAGTCGATCACCGTGGCACCGTCCGCAGTATCAGTCCCGATGTCTATCGGAGAGAAGAGGGGGGAGAAACAATAAAAATAAAGCAAACATCGCACCACAAAGCATAACATGGCAAAACGCGGTGCTACGTGTGACCTAACGCGGTAGGAGGTGATATCGACGAAGGGGGGAAACATCCGGGAAAGTATTCCCGGTGATTCGCGTTTTCGGACTGATGAACCAGAGGTGAAATGTTGCACGTTCGTTATTTTTATTTTGTTAAAAATCATGACAAAGAAAGAAGACGGAAAGTAGCTGAGTTTTTTCATAGGAAAACAAAAAGGTTTTTTCAACTGTAGGAAAAACAAAAGGCTTATTCGCAAAAAAAAAAAGTAAAAACAAAAGGCTGGTGGTACACGAGTCGCTCCACAGCCCAACCCATTATTAGACGTGGAAACACTGCCTGACGGGTGGGGTCAGCATCTAGGTCCAACCAGTCACCACTCTGTCTCTCCGCTCACACCAGCGCCGTTCCCTCGCCGCCGGCGCCGCCGCCCACAGCAGCACACCATGCTCCGCCTCCACAAGTATGTCCTCACCCAACTGCTCCCTTCTTCCTCCCTCTCCACCATCTCCCTCCCTCTCCACCGCCTCATCTCCGCCGCCGTGCCCGCCGTTTTCCCCAACCCCAGTAGCTTCGCCGTGGAGGAGTACCTCGTCGCCACCTGCGGCCTCACCCGACCACAGGCCGCCAAGGCCTCCGCCAGGCTCTCCCACCTCAGATCCCCCGCCAAGCCAGACGCCGTCCTCGCCTTCCTCGCCGGCCTCGGCCTCTCCGGCGCCGATGTCGCAGCTCTTGTTGTCAAGGACCCGCTGTTCCTCTGCGCCGGCGTCGAGAGAACCCTGTACCCCGTCGTCGTCGGGCTCACCGGCCTCGGCCTCTCGCGTCCTGAGATCGCGCGCCTCGTCTCGCTCGCCGGTGAGTACTTCCGCCGTACATCTGTCGCCTCAAGGCTATCCTACTTCCTGTCCCTCTTCGGATCCTACGATGACCTCCTCCGGATACTCAAGCGCAGCCCCAATCTCCTCGGATGCGACCTCGAAAGGGTTGTCAAGCCCAACATCGTGTTACTGCAGGAGTGCGGGCTAGGTGTTTGCGATATTGCCAAGCTATGCCTCGTCGTGCCATGGCTGCTCAGCAGTAGCCCGGAGCGAGTTCAATCGATGGTGGCGTGCGCCGAAGGTCTCGGTGTGCCCCGCCGATCTGGGATGTTTAGGCAAGCGCTCCAAGCTGTCGCGTTCTTGGACAAGGAGAAGATTGGCACTAAAGTGGAGTTCTTGAAGAAGGCATGTAGGTGGTCCGATGCCGAGGTGGGCATTGCTGTTTCTAAGGCTCCAGGGGTGCTGACCAAGTCGAATGACATGCTGCAGCGCAAGTCCGAGTTCCTCATCTCGGAGGTGGGGTTGGAACCGCCATACATTGCTTATCGGCCAGCAATGCTCATGTACAGCTTGGAGGGCAGGATCAGACCCCGATACTACGTTGTAAAGTTTCTCAAGGAAAATGGATTGATAGATCACGACCGAGACTTCTTTAATATAGTCATGGTCAGCGAGAAGGTATTTATGGAAAGGTTCATATGCCCTCACAAGAAAGCTGCACCGCATCTCACTGAAGACTATGCAACCGCTTGCAGAGGGGAAGTGTCTGCCAGATTCAGTTTTACATGAACCAAGACCGCTATGAAAATGGGTATGTTCATTATGTCATTCAGAAGAGAAGAAAACATCGCACTGCTATGAGCTTGTTCTTCCTCGTGTCATATTGACAGTTTGACACACATTGAAACTAAGAGAGTGAGTTCAAGGCATCCTGCAAATTCTTTGAAGTATCAATGAGTAGTATTTATGCACACTCTGTATCTTTGTGTTCTGAAATGGCCATTGCAGTTTTCAATGCATTCCCCCATCTACCTTTCATGAAAGAATGTTCTCATTTTGGCCATGAAGATGATATGAAATCTCAAACTTCCCTGGCAGTAATATTTCTATTTCTCACTAGTAGTTTGTTTCAGTTTTCATTTATTTGTCTCTTTTAGTTTTGGATGGCCTTCTGGGTGATGCTTTTCTAGGGGAATCTGATCTCGAAACTGAATAGTTGAGTAGTAGGCTAGTAGCATTTTTGTTGAAAGCCTATTTGTGTATCACTATGTAAACAGATTTCTAGTGCCCTGGTAATTGTACTGGAGAAGCAAATGGTAACCCTTAAAAGGGTTATGGCATTACCATATAAATTTCTGCTATATCTTTTAGCTAATTTTATTATTCCACAGTCGCACTATCTATATTGATCGCGAGGGCATATTTATCCCTTAGCATATTTGTTTAGGGTAGTATAGTTGATTTTATGTACCGTTATTTTTGCAAATTTCTATCTGGAAAGTCAGAATAGGAAAAGGAAAAAAGCCGGATGGGATTCCATGTAGTCTGTAATCTTGCAGAATTTCAAATATAGGAATTACTATGTACCTCAGTCTACGAACCAACCTGTGAGGATGGTGCACATTTGTTTGTTCCTGATGTGAGGCTGTGGAAGTAGGAAGAAATGTGATCTCTGGTGTGTGCGTGCAGTAAGGCAAAGGAGTGGTCCATGGTATACTGGCCAAGAGATGTGATTTGAAGATCAGCTGTGTGTCCCTTCTGTGGTGCTTGTTGAAATTATAGAAACAAGATGAATGAAATGCAGGCGAGGGGAACGGGTTGATCAATGAAACAACTTACCACCAGGTGAGAAGACGTGGAGGTTTTCTCAAGCAAAGAGTGGCTGCGCAACAGGAGCATACTGATTTACTGAATGTGGATGGTGCTTTCTTTCTCCCAGGTGAAATGTGCTGAAAGTGGATATTGATGGTGCTTTTTTCTTCCAGGAAACGCGACAAAACATGGCGGCTATAGCTTTGCTGTATGATTATACTGTTCTGAAGGCCCTGCTGGGTGATGATGCCTTGAAGCTTCAGTGACAAGTATGGCCTGACGTTGGCACGAGTTCTATTCAGGGAAGCTCCTACTTCTCTCTTTTTTCAATTTTGCAAGTTAAATAATCCTTCTAGTATTTTACTATTGATGAGAATAAACTAGCATCTGGTACTTTAATCATTTTTTGCATCTTGTTAGATCTTCACTTGGATGTGAACAGTTTGTATATGAGTCACACATGCATGTATATGGAAAGTTTGCATTCTGAACTCTGAATTTGAATCAGAGCTGAGCGTTAACTCTGAATCTTTCAGACTCCATGCGCGAACTCTGAATCTTATTATACCCTATTCAAGCGTGAAGCTATAGTAAGCACTTAGAAATCTTTCAGGAGCCCAGGTTTAACTCGAACCAGAGCAGAAAGTTAACAGCAATCTTACAACAAAGTATGCGCCCCGCACAGAAAGACATGTTCTATATTTGGTTGCCAGAAGCTAAAAGGGTAAACTTCTATGTACGACCCACTTCAACATTTTCCATCATCACAGCAGCATCTGTATGATAAGAGTTCTTATGTTTTCAGAATATTGGGACTGGGCTTAACTAATTATGATGATAAATCACTTTCTTATCCTAAATACATCAGTGATTAGAGGATTTTGATTCTCTTGCCGTTTTCATAAATGTCCAATTTAGTCTATTAAAATAGTCATATTTTCATAAAAGGTCACCAAAAGCGAAATGTCATTTTTATTAGTTTCACTATCAGCGGATAGAACTGTTTTACATTTGAAGTGTAAAGCGTGTGTTTAGTATCTAAAAAATGTATTGAAGGCATGTGATGAAATCCAAGTGCAATCATTCTTATTTTCTGGAATCTGTTTGTCCAACGTTTATGCATATTTATTTAGAGTAGATAAATAAACTTCACTATTTGAACTTACTGCATGAAGGCCATGTGCTGACAGTTGATACTAAAATGCAAACGTGACTCTGAAGGAGGATCGGCAAAGTTTGAGCTGAGAAGATGGTTTTGAGCATGTACTAGTATATGTGCCTTTTTACTGTAGGGCAAGTATAATGTTTGCCAACTCAATATGTGTTCACATTGCTCCCTCTCCGGTCTCCTCTAGATCATGCCTCGGTCCGTCCGCTTGCTTTCCTGAGAAGACATGCCCTTGAAACACCCTCAGCTGGGCTGCCGTCTGACGATGCCCTTGACGCGGCAAAGTTATATCGGTCAGTCTGTACCCCAGAAAATTCCCTCAAAAGAAAAGGTCTTTACCCCAGAAAACTAATCTTGGCTGCTTCAAAATATGTAGAAACATGGTTGTTTGAGCATACTGTATGTAATCCAGATTGTGACCAAATATTAATCAGCATACCACTATGAGGTGCAATATTAAGAATTATTCGCTGCTCAATGTACCCGACCACACAACACAACATCATAGTACGAACGCAAGAGAGACAAACATTTTATTCCCTAGAGTTGGAGGAGGAGAGAAAATAAATAGAGAAGGAAGAATAGGCGAAACAAAGCCAAATGATAAGCCAAAGGATCACAGCTTCTTTGCCACATATAACAGAGAGGAACAAAGGGAAAAGGTGTAACGCCGGATAATTAAGCTACAGTAATCCCTCGTTAATGATGCCACGTCATCATTGTTACTATTGCTAAACTCGGGCTGATTTGAATCCGGTTCCATTTCAAATTCAAATTAAAGAAGTAATTCAAAATTTTGAAAATGTCAAAACTAAAATGTCCATCGTGTGGCAAATATTCTATAACTAACTATGGTGGTGGACCCACATTTTTGTAAAGTGCTTAAATGCACTAAACTAAATAAAACATGGGCTAAAAACACGTATCCAATGCTTTTAATAATAAACAATTATGAACATATTTTTAGTGCCAAATTGTATGTGGCTGTGACCTAATTACTAATACGAATTTAGGTGTCGGAACTATATTTTATAAAACTAAAAGAAAAGAAAAGACAAAAGAGAAAACAAAAAATATAAAAGAATAAAAGAAAATATAATTGACAAAGGGCAAAATCAAAACAAAAAGAAAAGCCCTCCTGGCTGCCCTGGGCCTCGGCCCACACCCAGTTGGCCCACTCCCCCCTCTCCCCTGGCCTATTAGGCCATCGCCCGAACCCTAACCTTCCCCGATCCACTTCTCCCCCATCATTCCCCACTTCCCCATCTCCACCTCTCCCTCTCCATCGTTCTCGAGGAAGGGTCGGCGCGCCCTCCGTTGTCCACCGCGGTCAACGACCTCCCCTCGACACTTCGCCCTTACCAGGAGCTCCGGGACGCTCCTCCGCTTCTTCTTCGCCAACCAGCACAAGTCGGGACGCCACATCGACGCCGCCCTCGCTGATCCCCTTCGTCGAGCTCCGCCTCTACGTCGTCGTCGATCCGCGCCATGGCGACCTTCCCGGCCTCCCTGAGCTGCTCCTCGACCCCCACTGTGAGCCATCACGTCTGTTACGCTCCTCCCCTCCCTTACTAATGGCCTCTAGGCGCCCGAGCCACCGTAGACAAACCTCATCGCCGTGCGTCGTGCCTGCTTCTGTCGTCCCGTCCTGCTCCCCGTGCTCGCCAGCACCCGCTCGCCCGCCGGCGCCCTCCCACTCACCACGACCCCCGCCTGACCGTGCCTTGTCCCGCGCCTCCCCTCCTGTTGCGCGTTTCACCCTGCCATCGCCTGCAGCGGCCGCCGCGCCCTGCACCTGGTGCACGCCCGCAGCCCCCTGCGCCCGCGCCACCTCTTGCTCGCGACGGTCGCCCCTTCCTCCGCCGGTGCCACCCGCCGCCACCGGCCTTGCCCTGCTCACCGGCGCTGTCTGTGGCGACCCCCTGGCCGCGCTTGCCTGCGCCACAGCGGCCCCTGCCGTTGACCACGACCACCGCCGCCGCTCTCGTCGTCCCACGTCGCTGCTGTCGCGCCACCGCCTCACCTGCCACTCGCCGCCGCTGTCCAGCGCTCGCCCGCGCTCGCACTCGCCGTCGGCCACCGTTGCCTCGCCTGCTGCTGCCGCCCCTGCCTTGCCCCCTCGCCGTCGCACACCTCGCCGCCCCTCCGCGCGCTCGCGCCCGCGGCGACCTCACTAGGCAGTGCCGGGCCGCGCACCTCCCACTGCTGCTTGCCATGCTGGGGCCGCGCCGGCGCCCTCGCTGGCCTCGCCCGGGCGTAGCACCCCTTGGGCGGGCGCACCCGCCCCGCTGGCCCTGGGCCACTGCCAGGCGGGGCCCAGCCCCTGGAAAGAGAAAAGGAAAAGAAATTTTAAAAAAGGATATAAAATATAATATAAAATTAATTAATTAATTAATTAACTTAATTAAGTTGTTTTAGTTAAACTAATTAATTAATTAACTTAACTAATCTGTAATTAGTTAAACATCTCACTAACACGGGGCCCCACCCCCTGTTTACCAGTCAAACGTTGACTGGTCAACTGGGACCCCCTGGCCCACCTGTCGGCCTCTGGTACACTTCTGTGTACGCAGAGCTGGGTGCACATAGCGTTTTATTAATTATTTTTGAATTAAAATAAATTGCAGAATATTAATAAATCTTTGAAAATCATATAAAATAATCCGTAACTCGGATGAAAAGGTTTTATATATGAAAGTTGCTCAGAACGACGAGACAAATTCGAATACGCTGTCCGTTCATCTGTCACATGCCCCTAGCATAGCGAAAATGCAACTTTCCCCCTCCGGTTCGCTTGTCCAAAAATGCCTAACACCGGGAATGCTTTCCGGATGTTATCCCTCTTCGCCTGTATCGTGTAGCACTACGTTAGAGCACCACTGACACCGCTTATTATCATGCCGTGCATCTGTATTGCATTGGTGTGCTTTGTATTTACTGTTTCTCCCCCCTCTTCTCTCCGGCAGACTCCGAGACCGACGCTGCTACCGAGTACGACTACGCCTCTGACGACCAGACCTTTTCAGCGGAGCTTCCAGGCAAGCCCCCCCTTTGATCATCCCGATATCGCCCTTTCCATTCTCTTATGCTTACATTAGATTTTGCTACTGTAATTGATTGTTCCTATTCTGATGCATAGCCTGCTTTTGTACCTGTTGTTGTACCTTCCTGCTTATCCTAAACTGCTTAGTGTAGGTTGGTCAGTGATCCATCAGTGACCCCCACCTTGTCCTTGTTGCCTCTGCTTCATTATCGAAGACTCGAGCAACGTGATCGATGACCAGAGCCCGACACCTCACATCACATCACACCCCCTTTGTTGCTCGACTCTACAGAGATACTATCGAGTGCCGAGGGTGATACCTCGTAATGCACTCCCGATGATAACTTTGTAGTGTAGCTATTCGGTCATGGTCATCGAGGGTGATTCCTCTTTCACCATTCCTGATACCACTATGTCGTGCAACCCCTCAAGTGTGAACCTCGAGGGTGATTCCTCTTAGTTCGCCTTGACGGTCACATCGAGTGGAATCCACCGAGGGTGATTCCTCAGGTTTCCACCTTGGTGTTTTGGACACACGGGTACCTTGACTTTACTTGATACCTTTGTGAAAGGTGGGCGGGCCCGGTGAGCACCCGCGGGAGTTACGGTGGCGGCTGGCTGTTTAGCGGTATCACCCAGGAGGGGTGATAGCTCTGGATTTGTCCCGACAACCGTCACTTCTTTTAATAACGCACTAACAGGTTTGGGTATTTATTCTGAATTGGCCTCTAGCCTTTACTCACTAACCGCCACGCGAGAATAGTTATGGGCCCCGGCGTCGTGGTATCAGCCGAAGCTTTGTCAGACGTCTAGTTCAACATTGCGGCATGGCCTGGTCGGCGCCCCAGTGGAGGTGGCCTGCATCGCCTTGCGCGTAACGACCCGGAGTGCAACGGGCGATGGCCCATGATGTCTGCTAGAACTACGTCGATATTTCCCCAAAGAGGAAGGGATGATGCAGTATAGCAGCGGTATGTATTTCCCTCAATGATGAGACCAAGGTTATCAAACCAGTAGGAGAACTAAGCAACACAACGTAAACAATACCTGCACACAAATAATAAATACTCGCAACTCGACGTGTAAACGGGGTTGTCAATCCCTTTCGGGTTACGGACGTGATAGAGTTGTAAATATTGATAGATTGAACGATAAATAAGATAAATTGCAGCAAGGTATTCTTGGATTTTTGGTTTAGTAGATCTGAAAATAAAAGCAAAGGAAAATAGAGCGCAAAGGCAAATAATATGAGAAAGGGACCGGGGGCCGTAGATTCACTACTGGCTTCTCTCGAGAAAATAACAAACCGTGGGAAAACCATTACTGTTGGGCAATTGATAGAACTTCAAATAATCATGACGATATCCAGGCAATGATCATTATATAGGCATCACATCCAAGATTAGTAGACCGACTGTTGCCTGCTCTACTACTCTTACTCCACACATCGACCGCTATCCAGCATGCATCTAGTGTATTAAGTTCATGGAGAAAAAGAGTAATGCAATAAGAACGATGACATGATGTAGACAAGATCTATTTATGTAGAAATAGATCCCATTGTTTTATCCTCGGTAGCAAGGATACATACTTGTCGGTTCCCTTTCTGTCACTGGGATGAAGCACCGTAAGATCGAACCCACTACAAAGTACCTCTTCCCATTGCAAGATAAATAGATCAAGTTGGCCAAACAAAACCCAAATACCGGAGAAGAAATACGAGGCTATAATAAATCATGCATATAAGAGATCAAAGAAGACTCAAATAACTTTCATGGATATAAAAAGATAGATCTGATCATAAACTCAAAGTTCATCGGATACCAACAAACACACCGCAAAAGAGTTACATCATATGGATCTCCAAGAGACCATTGTATTGCTAATCAAAAGAGAGAGAGAGAGGAAGCCATCTAGCTACTGACTACGGACCAGTAGGTCTACAAGGAACTACTCACACATCATCGGAGAGGCACCAATGAAGGTGGTGAACCTCTCCGTGATGGTGTATAGATTGGATCTGGTGGTTCTGGACTTTGCGGCGGCTGGAATAGAATTTCGTCGACTCCTCTAGGGTTTCTGGAATATCTGAGCATTTATAGAGCGAAGAGGCGGTGCGGGAGGCCACCGAGGTGGGCACAACCCACCTGGGCGCGCCAGGGGGCCTGGCGCGCCCTGGTGGGTAGTGCCCCCCTCGGGGCACCCCCAAGGTGCAGCTTTGTCCCATTGAGTGTCTTGTGGCCCGTAAAAATTCTCCAAAAAGTTTCGCGGTGTTTGGGCTCCGTTTGGTGTTGATTTCCTGCGATTTAAAAACATGCAGAAAACAGCAACTGCCACTTGGCACTATGTTAATATGTTAGTACCAAAAAATGATATGAAATGACTATAAAATGATCGTAAAATATCGAAGAATGATAATATAACAACATGGAACAATAAAAAATTATAGATACATTGGAGATGTATCAGCATCCCCACGCTTAATTCCTGCTCATCCTCGAGTAGGTAAATGATAAACATAAAATTTTTGATGTGGAATGCCGCCTATCGTGTCATATCATATTCTTTTATTTATATCATGGAAATTTGGACTTTTATATGGTTCAAAGCAATAGTCTAGTTTTGACATTGGACTTAAATACTCAAGCATATCAACAAGCAACCATGTCTTTCATACTATCAATGCTAAAATAAGTTATCCCTAGCCCATCATGCTCAACCATTGATCCATTCATGAAACACACTCGCATATTAGTTACACCCAATGCTCAAGTACGATCACACTGTTTCCTAGTTGGTGCTTTATAAGAGAAGATGGAGACTCAAATTCAAAAATAAAAATTGCATAAGTAAAAGAAAGGCCCTTCGTAGAGGGAAGTAGGGATTTGTAGAGGTGCCAGAGCTCAAAACTTAAATTGAGAGATAAATAATATTTTGGGAGGTATAATTTTCCCACCAACGAAAATGACTCAAGGATCCCTACACTTTCCATGCTAGATATGTCATAGGTGGTTGTCAAACATAAAATAAAGTTTATTTCTTTTACACCAAACTTTCGCAAGCCAAGGCTAACCGAATCTACGGTTGCCTTCCATACCAACACTTTCCAATGAATTTATTATTTGACAACATAAAGTAAATTTGTTTTTCATTTTGGTACTGGGCATCCCTAATACCTTTGCCTTACTCTTGTGTAATGACAACTGAATAAACACTCGTCGTGAGAATAACACATCTAGCATGGAAAATATTGGCCACCCCTCACCGCCTCGCGAGCGGTATGGGCACACAAAATGGAAATTTATTTTGAAAATTAGAGATGGCACATAAAAATTTTCTTAGAACGGCAAGGAAATACCTCATATAGGTAGGTATGATGGACTCATGTAGCAAAACCAGGATAAAGGATTTTGTATGCACATGTAGTGATCATACTTAGTGCAAAATGAAGGCTAGCAAAAGACTAGGAAGCAACCAACCATGAAACAAATAATCTCATAAGCGAACATTGAGCATAAATAACACCGAATAATGCACCCCAAGTAGGATGTAATTTCATTGCATGATTATTGACTTTAGTGCTTGCATAGGGAATCACAAACCTTGACGCTAATATTCTTACTAAAGGATAATTACTCATTAACATGACTCACATATCACATCATCATGTCTCAAAACTATTACAAGGAATCAAATTTATTTTTTCCAATGATCTTCATGAAAGATTTTATTATATCCTTCTTGGATATCTACCACTTTGGAACTAATTTTTATGTTCAAACAAATATAAGTGAACATCATGAGCATAATTTTTTTCTTTCTCTCAAAATAATTTAAGTGAAGCAAGAGAGAATTTCTAAAAAATTACTAACTCTCAAATAAGTCTAAGTGAAGCAAGAGAGTATTTCTTCAAAAATACTAAAGCACACGATGCTAAAAAAGAGATAAGTGAAGCACTAGAGCAAATCCATAGCTCATAAAAATTTAAGTGAAGCATATAGAGCTATTCTAACAAGTCATGGCATAATCTTGGATCTCTCTAATAGGTGTGTACAGCAAGGATTGATAACTTAAAAAGAAAATGAAAACAAGCAAAGACTCATATCATACAAGACGCTCCAAGCAAAACACATATCATGTGTGTAATGCCCAGGATGGGACTATACCTCCTACGTGTCGAGGCACGACTTAAAGGTATAAGCCCATCCTAGAATGATCTCAAGTTTGGTATCTTTGCACAACTCATGTAAAAGAGGGATTAAATTGCAAAAGGAGATAGTTGGCTTACACTCGCCACTTCACACAATACATTACATAAGCAATACATCATTCAAAACATCACAACCCGACTACGGGTGAAGATCCAAAGAAAGATACCAAAACAACAAAAGCCACAGGTCAGGATCGAATCCTAGTAGAAACCACTACTGAACATCGAAACGTCACAAGCAAACGGTCAAACTCTTCAACGAGCTCCTGGTGAAGCACTGATCCAACTCCTGCATCAAACTCGGCTGAACCTGCATCTGGTGTGGTGAAGTAACTGTGAGCCACAGAGGACTCAGCAATCCCGTTCCCGGGTAACAAGACTATTTAAGCCTTGGGTGAGGATAAGGCTGAAGAAAGAACGAGAGGTGAAGGAAACAAAACAAGAGTCTGCAGCAGCAACTAGCACTAACTTACGTAAAAGAGAGCGAGAAGAGAAGAGCATCGGTCGAAAGATGATCACGAAGTGATCCTAACTAAAGCCGGTCAAACATAACCCCACCGTGTTCAACTCCCGAATCCCTATTCGGAAATTGACAGTCACGGTACACACGCTGGTAGTGTATTAGAAACATTGTGTCAAGTTATCTACAACCGGATATTAACAAGCTCCCATCTGCCACATAACCGCGGGCACGGCTTTCGAAAGTTCAAACCCTCCAGGGGTGTTCCAACTTGGCCCATTACAAGCCCACGATCCGCGAAGTCGCAACTCCATAGGTGGGAAGACCCGAGTATCCTCGGAATCCCGTGCTCAAGTTAAACCGAACTAAGGTAAGGCTAATCCAGCAAATCCTCCCGGCGTGTCGACACCCTGATAGTAGCCGCGCGTATCTAGGTCTCAGGACACGACCGGATGGGCGAAGCTACAGGACCCAAATACCTCGGGTTGCCCCAAGGCGGTTCCCGCAGGCTCCCCGTTTGGGACCAACACCATCGGCACTGGCCCCCCCTGCTATGTAGAAATAAAGGATCCTCGAGGGAGCGACCCCCTATGCAAATTTAATTAATTAATTAAGTTGTTATTATGAGGCAAATAGTACCAAATGTTGGGACTTGCTGGAAAAGACTTAGCACTTAGCGGTTTATCAAGGGGGTCCCATACACCCCAACCGTGTTAGGAACGCAATAATCAAGGAACATAACACCGGTTTATACGGTTCCTAACGGCATGAGTGGAACAAAACACCAAGCAAAAGGCTTAGCCTTCCACCCTGCCAGTATATAGATGATTTCATTTAGCATTTATATAGTGTGATATAACCCAACCAAACTTCAACATGAAGCAAGCATCTTCAATCTTCACCTGCAACTAACAATGCTATAAGAGGGCTGAGCGAAGCGTACTTAGCCAAGCAACGGTTTGCGTAGGTAGGGTGGTTAGACATGGCAATGGTTACAAGTAGGAGGCTGACAAGAAGAACATGGGCATCGAGGCAAAACTAAAGATCGAGACTACTAGCAAGAGACAAAAATAGTAATGGTATCCGGGTTCAGTCATCTTGCCTGGGATTCCACAAGGGAGAAGAACGGATCCAAGAAGAAGACGGAGCAACAGTCGAGCGGATCCTCACAACTCCGGAACGAAACCGAGGCTATCAAGAGAAGCAAACCGGAAAGAAACAAACAACACGGTAAACACACAAACATAAACATGGCATACGATGCACAAGCAAGCATGATGCATGTCCGGTTTAATATGCATGGCATGGCAAAGGTGCACAAACAAAACTACAAGTTAAGTGGAGATCAATATGCAACGAGTTGCATATTGACGAAACACCACATTGATTATTTAATTGACTCTTATTATTTACAAGACAAGGTTAAAAGTTTTTAGCATGGCAAGAGGTGAAACATAAAGAAACTACACTATTAGGCAATTTAAATGGGGCCGGAAAATAACAACAACAAGTCCGAAAAAATCCCCATGAGCATGTTTAATAATTATAAGCAACAACAATTCAACATTCTAGTGTTGTTAACATGATGCGGATGACATGAACAAGTTTATGCAAGTTTTATTATAAGGTTGACATAAGAGGATAAGAAGCATTTGTCACCGTGGTAGAACGAAAGGGTGCCACGGCATGATCCGAAAATGGTGCAACGCATCATATCGGTACCGGTAACTCGTTGAGAGTCCGGTGCAAAAGATGACGGAGAACGAGTCAAACGAGAAGAAAGAGGTGGGGTGATCCCGTTGCCGGGTTCCCACGAGTCGGTGACGAGGCAACCGAGGAACATGACAACAGGTGGAACGGGCACGAAGCACACACGGGAGACAACATTTCATACAACACAACAAGCATTCAAGGGTCATCCACGGGGTCGCGTCTCGGGGTTATACCTTCGAAGCGTTCTCTCTCGAAGCGGTTCGAGAGCGTCGAGGAAGTAGCCGTAGTAGAGGAAGTAGTGGTACACGGGGCGACGGTAGTGGTACACGATCGTAGTGGAAGTAGTGGAACTTGACGCATCCGAAGAGGTACTTGACATCGTCTTGTGTCGGCGTTTTTGTATCGTAGATGTTCATGCCGCGTGTAGAGGTACTTGTCGGGATCGTCGTCGACGTAGGGTACACGTTCGTAGATGTACTCGTCACCGTAGCCGTTCGATCGTCGTGGTACTTGGGGGGGTCTCGGCGACGGTAGTGGTACTTGATCGTGGAACTTGCGTTTCTCCTCGTAGTCGTACACGGTTCTTGCGTAGCGGTACTTGTCTCGTCGACGGTAGGGGTACACGGCGACGGTAGTTGTACGGGTCCAAAAACAGATACACTTACTGCTCCAGTTACTTGAGATTAACATTAACAGCAACAAAACAGCACAAAAAAAGGGAAAAGGCTGCTCGGGACGACGAACTGGAAAAAAAGGACGGGGCCTCGGTCTTGCTGGAGTTGAAGACGGAGGAGGCCACGGCGGTCGTCTGGCGATGCGGGCGGCTCGAGGAGCCTCGAAGAGGGGCGCGCCGAAGGGAGGCCGCAGGAGATCCGGTGGCCGGACGCGGGGCTCGCGGCAAGGCAGCAGGGGGCGGCGCCCAGAAGAGGCAGCAGGGGCCCTCGTCGCGGGAAGGGCCAGCGTCCAGGGCGAGGGGCTGGCCGGGTCGCGCGGGGCTCGGCCAGGGTCCCGGACCTGACGCGGGAGGTCGGCCGCTTGGAGGACGGAGGAGGCGGAGCTCCTGCACGGAGCCGACGCGGGCAAGGCCCTGGCGAGCTGGAGGACGAGGTCGTCCAGGCCTGGCCGGGCTTCTGGAAGGTGCGGCGCTGCGGCTCACGAAGGAGGAGCTCGCCTCCTGGCTCGCGGGTGACGGCGAACGAAGGCCGCAGGCGCCATGGTGAAGGAGGAGAACGGAGGCACTCGGGCCTGGCCGGTCGGACGAGGCAGAGGCCTCGTGATCTCGAGCGGGGCGAGGGGAGAAGGGGGAAGGCGGAGGGCGCTTCGGCCATGGGAGCACGGGCTCCTGCGAGGGAAGATGGGGGCGCGGAGGAGAAAGGGAGCTGAGGGCCGAGGGGAACCTGGCGAAGGGAGGAGGAGGTCGAGGGAGAAACGAGGGAGGAGGGAGCGGGGTCGTGCGAGAGAGATGGGGAACGAGAGGGTGAGCGAGAGGGTGCGGCGGCGGTAAGAGGGAGAGGGAGGAGCGTCCGCTCCTGGCTAGGGTTGGCTGCTGCGGGCCAGGTTGGGCCAAAGGCTAAGAGGGAGGCTGCTGGCCTGGGCCTTAGGGAGGCCTGGGCTGGCTGCTGGCTTCTTCTTCTTATTAATTATTCCCTTAGCAGAACAACTAAGAGAAAAAAAAAGAAAGAGGAGGGTTTAGGGAAAAGATAGCACAAAGATAATTTTTCTCGGGCTCGTAAAAATGAGCACGACCGGAGAAAAATAAGAAAGGCATGATTGGAAAAAAATAATTCAAACATAATTGAATATAATTCAAATAGGTTTGAACTAAGACGAGATTATTGAAGTGTCCAAAAATGCTCCAATTTTTGGAGGAACCTCGAAACAACGGAAAAGAATTATTGGCAAGATTTTTGAAGGTGAAACTAGAAGTGAAAAGACATGGGGAAAATTATGCACGTGTGTTGGGTTAACTCCAACGAATGGAATATTTATTATATAGCTCCCTAATTATTGAGAGGCTTTTATATGTTATAAAGAGAAGACATCTTCCCTCGATTTAAATGGACCGAAGGTCCACACGAATTATTTAGGTTGAGATGCAAAAATTAAAATGACATGATGGCATGATGACATGATGCAATGCAAAAATAAATAACACAAGCACAATGCAACCCAAGGGAGGGCCCGGAACATCTGGAACCTTCTGGAAGCTTCTGGAATCTTCTGGGACGTCGGTCTCGGGTGTCACAACTCTCCCACACTAACAGAGGATCTCGACCCGAGATCCTAGAGATATCACCGGGTAAAAAGGAAGAGGAAGAGGTAAAACAAAGTTGCTTCTTTGACAGACGATTGAAAACAAAGAACCTTGAGAGGTTAAACAAGTGAAAGAAGAATACAACGGAGATGAACGAAGTTAAGAGCACTCCGGTAAGCAGGAGGAACATTACAAGAACCTTGAAGGTTGAAAGACATTAAACAAGAGCTCACGGACCAAAAGAATATGCAACTGCAATGGTATGGCCAAGGAATAAGAATGACAGAATTTGGGCAGCACTCCGTCTGAAAATTGAAGGAATTAACAAGAACTAGAGGAGAAGGATTGATACTTGATGAAAACAGCAACATATTGTCTCCGAAACAATGAAAGAATGGCACAAGGGGTTAAGAAAGATTCAGACAACACTCCGGTTAAGAGACAGGCAAAAACATGAAAAGATGAGGGAACTAGAATTAAGAATACCACACTCCGGTTAAATGGACAAGCAAAGGAAAGAACAAGATCTCGATAAAAAACGAGATGATGGTTAAAGAGAGTAATATCACAAAGCCTCCGGAATGAAAGAATAGATGCTAGATCGTTGGAAAGAAAAGATCGAAGAAGAAGATGACAACTTCTCCCACGAATGAATTAGAAAATCCTCCTTACGGAGAAGGGTTGAACGGTGTTGATGGAAAAATCAACAACGAAAAGAATAAGCTCGAAGTGGGCTTATGGAAAACATCTCAAAATTAAGAGGTGACAACCAGCCACTGAGGAGAACATTTGATTGGATTGAGATCAACAAGGAGACGAAAAACTTAATTCACCGGAATGAAAAATGAAGAACTTGGGTCATTTATAAGCACCATAATATCAACAATCCTTAGGGAAAGCTTTTAGGTGAAATACAACCCAAGATAACTCCAACGAATAAATTGAAGGGCTGAAAAGATCTCCTGAACAAGGAAAATGATGGGTTTAAATATCTCATTCTTGATAACTCGTGAATCATGAAACATGAAGGAATTACCAAGAATGACATAACACCATCTGAAAAGATAAGGTAGAAAGAATTGCAAAAGGAAAGCATGATGAAGAATGCTTGAGCTCCAACAAAAATCTTGATGAAAACTTCGAGGAAGAATTAAAACATGATGAACCACCATGAAAACTCCGGTAACAAAAGCATGAGAAGTGAAAGATGATAAGAATAAGATTCAAGGCATGCGATGAATTAGATGGAGGTTTGGAATGATAAAATTGAAATAACTTGAAGCTCCGGAAAACAAGATGAACAACTTAGAACCGAGAATATGATAAGATGAACAAGCTCCAGACGAAAGAATTAAACAGTTGGAAGGAACAAGAATAAGAATTATGTCATGCATATCCTTCACCAATTTAAATTGATGACAACCAAAGGATTTGGCATACTACTTATTCTCGTTGCAAAGAATTAAAGAGAGATGTAGCACAAGCTTGGGTAAATCTTCAACGAACCATCGGTAGGATTATGAAAAGAACAAGTGAATTAAAACGATAACAACGGAAAGGTAACTTGAAAGAACCACCGTAAGAATATGGAGACGAAAGAAGAGACATCAATGAAGAGTATTTGGAGGACGAAGTTGAAAACTGAGAAGGAAGAAATATTCTGAAATGATGGCCTTCGGAGGATCACAAAGAAATGAATTCATGAAATGCTTCGGATGGTTATGAAAATGATTCCTCACAATCGGAACAATAATGAGGATGGCATGAAGCTAGAACCACGAAACTTCAAGAAGACGGGTCAAGATTTAAGAGAAACACTTCTCCGGTCTCCAAATGCTGAGAATGAAGACGGAAATGCCATAAGAATTGTTGAGCACTCCGGAATGAAGAATTAAAAAGGTTGAACCAACGATGAAAAAGAATTGAAAGCGATCTTGGAGAAGGCATGTGACTGATGGAAATCATACTTACGTCACACTTTGAAAGAATTTGAGTATAACTCCGGAAAAAAAGTCAGGTAAGATCCTGGGAAAAGACCTGTGGGTTAGGGCCCACACAAAGAAATCACCGTTGGAAAAGATTGCTTAAGAGATATCACCGGTTGAATTAAAAAGGCTTGAATAAGATGACAATGCTCAAAATAATTTGAACGGATTAAGAATGGAATTATGAATCTTCAGCACTCCGGATAAGAATAACAAGAGGAGGATGATTAATTGGTGCACCGGAATAAGGAAGCATTGTGAAAAGAGGAAAAGGATAAGATCAACGCCGAAATCTTGAATTACATCCACCAGCAGAAGAAACGAGAACGGAGAATGATGAACTAGAAGCTCTTGAGCAACTTCACGATAAACACCGGATAAGAACATTGAAGGAAAAGAATGAAGAAATATCACATGAATAAAATGGATACTTCATCTGAGAATTTCTTGCTCTGAGAAGAAGAAGGGAGGGAGGGTGGGGAAAACAAAGACAACTTGGGATGAACAAAATGGACACCGGTTGAGAAGAATTAACATGACAATCTTGATGATCAAGAAGGACTAGCACTCTCATAGAAATATGAGAACACCGATTAGGAAAGGTATGGAATCAACATTTGACATCGAAGCAACTCGAATACCAGAATCAAAACAAGAACAAAGGATAGATATGCAGCATGATCTTCACAATATCATTCGAACAGAGGATTGAACGAATGAATTCCATAGTTACATCAACTTGTCGAGAAGCCACTTGGGAAAACAAAAGATAAATAAAAAAGGAACAAGGAACAGATAGAACAAATACAAGATAGAAGCTTCGTTCGACATCTTCGTGCTGAAAGCTCATGGAACGTGTTACAAAAGGGTTTTGCAATCCCCGGATCAGCATAGCCAAGGATCCTTTAAGATGCAACTCCCGATCAGAACAAGTCCATAAAACCACTTCACTCAATGTAGAACCCCGAACTTCATATCGAGCATCCGTTGGAAGAATGCCTAGAACTACTAGATGAACCCACCTATAGATTTCCGAAAGTTTCCAGTTATGCAATCAGGTGTTGGGGATACACGGGAAGCACCGCGCAATCAACTCTAAACCTACATCCAGGTGTATCCATCCTTCAACACATAACCAGTCTTTCTCGGAAACTGTTTACCTCGGACCTTCGAAAAGCATCCACTATAACAAGCTATGGCAATACTCTCGAACTACCTCCCCAGTACTGGGTGATGTCGGGGTTATCTTGCCACTGGCCGTATAGGAGAGATTTTCGATGTCGGCCGTCTTAAGTATTTAGTACTGCCGCGATATGCTTGTGTCAATGATACCCCGAAGCTCAACTCCTCGGTAACAGGAGGCATCGAGAACAATATCCTTGTCACAAGAACATCGAAACAATCCCAGAATACTCGCGGGATCCTAAAAAAAAATTTGGTGCGATTTTTGAAAGTAGAAGAGAAAAAAGTAATCGTCAGGAGTCCTCACCAGAGAGAAAGGGGATGAGAAGCAAAGAAATCCTACTCTCCGATATAATATAGGACTCAAAAAGTTTTCAGTGTGTGCCTAGACTCAACCGTCAATGATTCGATCAATCAGTGGGGGCTTCTAGGTCGGAGAAGGCTCTGAATACCAACTTGTAATGCCCAGGATGGGACTATACCTCCTACGTGTCGAGGCACGACTTAAAGGTATAAGCCCATCCTAGAATGATCTCAAGTTTGGTATCTTTGCACAACTCATGTAAAAGAGGGATTAAATTGCAAAAGGAGATAGTTGGCTTACACTCGCCACTTCACACAATACATTACATAAGCAATACATCATTCAAAACATCACAACCCGACTACGGGTGAAGATCCAAAGAAAGATACCAAAACAACAAAAGCCACAGGTCAGGATCGAATCCTAGTAGAAACCACTACTGAACATCGAAACGTCACAAGCAAACGGTCAAACTCTTCAACGAGCTCCTGGTGAAGCACTGATCCAACTCCTGCATCAAACTCGGCTGAACCTGCATCTGGTGTGGTGAAGTAACTGTGAGCCACAGAGGACTCAGCAATCCCGTTCCCGGGTAACAAGACTATTTAAGCCTTGGGTGAGGATAAGGCTGAAGAAAGAACGAGAGGTGAAGGAAACAAAACAAGAGTCTGCAGCAGCAACTAGCACTAACTTACGTAAAAGAGAGCGAGAAGAGAAGAGCATCGGTCGAAAGATGATCACGAAGTGATCCTAACTAAAGCCGGTCAAACATAACCCCACCGTGTTCAACTCCCGAATCCCTATTCGGAAATTGACAGTCACGGTACACACGCTGGTAGTGTATTAGAAACATTGTGTCAAGTTATCTACAACCGGATATTAACAAGCTCCCATCTGCCACATAACCGCGGGCACGGCTTTCGAAAGTTCAAACCCTGCAGGGGTGTTCCAACTTGGCCCATTACAAGCCCACGATCCGCGAAGTCGCAACTCCATAGGTGGGAAGACCCGAGTATCCTCGGAATCCCGTGCTCAAGTTAAACCGAACTAAGGTAAGGCTAATCCAGCAAATCCTCCCGGCGTGTCGACACCCTGATAGTAGCCGCGCGTATCTAGGTCTCAGGACACGACCGGATGGGCGAAGCTACAGGACCCAAATACCTCGGGTTGCCCCAAGGCGGTTCCCGCAGGCTCCCCGTTTGGGACCAACACCATCGGCACTGGCCCCCCCTGCTATGTAGAAATAAAGGATCCTCGAGGGAGCGACCCCCTATGCAAATTTAATTAATTAATTAAGTTGTTATTATGAGGCAAATAGTACCAAATGTTGGGACTTGCTGGAAAAGACTTAGCACTTAGCGGTTTATCAAGGGGGTCCCATACACCCCAACCGTGTTAGGAACGCAATAATCAAGGAACATAACACCGGTTTATACGGTTCCTAACGGCATGAGTGGAACAAAACACCAAGCAAAAGGCTTAGCCTTCCACCCTGCCAGTATATAGATGATTTCATTTAGCATTTATATAGTGTGATATAACCCAACCAAACTTCAACATGAAGCAAGCATCTTCAATCTTCACCTGCAACTAACAATGCTATAAGAGGGCTGAGCGAAGCGTACTTAGCCAAGCAACGGTTTGCGTAGGTAGGGTGGTTAGACATGGCAATGGTTACAAGTAGGAGGCTGACAAGAAGAACATGGGCATCGAGGCAAAACTAAAGATCGAGACTACTAGCAAGAGACAAAAATAGTAATGGTATCCGGGTTCAGTCATCTTGCCTGGGATTCCACAAGGGAGAAGAACGGATCCAAGAAGAAGACGGAGCAACAGTCGAGCGGATCCTCACAACTCCGGAACGAAACCGAGGCTATCAAGAGAAGCAAACCGGAAAGAAACAAACAACACGGTAAACACACAAACATAAACATGGCATACGATGCACAAGCAAGCATGATGCATGTCCGGTTTAATATGCATGGCATGGCAAAGGTGCACAAACAAAACTACAAGTTAAGTGGAGATCAATATGCAACGAGTTGCATATTGACGAAACACCACATTGATTATTTAATTGACTCTTATTATTTACAAGACAAGGTTAAAAGTTTTTAGCATGGCAAGAGGTGAAACATAAAGAAACTACACTATTAGGCAATTTAAATGGGGCCGGAAAATAACAACAACAAGTCCGGAAAAATCCCCATGAGCATGTTTAATAATTATAAGCAACAACAATTCAACATTCTAGTGTTGTTAACATGATGCGGATGACATGAACAAGTTTATGCAAGTTTTATTATAAGGTTGACATAAGAGGATAAGAAGCATTTGTCACCGTGGTAGAACGAAAGGGTGCCACGGCATGATCCGAAAATGGTGCAACACATCATATCGGTACCGGTAACTCGTTGAGAGTCCGGTGCAAAAGATGACGGAGAACGAGTCAAACGAGAAGAAAGAGGTGGGGTGATCCCGTTGCCGGGTTCCCACGAGTCGGTGACGAGGCAACCGAGGAACATGACAACAGGTGGAACGGGCACGAAGCACACACGGGAGACAACATTTCATACAACACAACAAGCATTCAAGGGTCATCCACGGGGTCGCGTCTCGGGGTTATACCTTCGAAGCGTTCTCTCTCGAAGCGGTTCGAGAGCGTCGAGGAAGTAGCCGTAGTAGAGGAAGTAGTGGTACACGGGGCGACGGTAGTGGTACACGATCGTAGTGGAAGTAGTGGAACTTGACGCATCCGAAGAGGTACTTGACATCGTCTTGTGTCGGCGTTTTTGTATCGTAGATGTTCATGCCGCGTGTAGAGGTACTTGTCGGGATCGTCGTCGACGTAGGGTACACGTTCGTAGATGTACTCGTCACCGTAGCCGTTCGATCGTCGTGGTACTTGGGGGGGTCTCGGCGACGGTAGTGGTACTTGGTCGTGGAACTTGCGTTTCTCCTCGTAGTCGTACACGGTTCTTGCGTAGCGGTACTTGTCTCGTCGACGGTAGGGGTACACGGCGACGGTAGTTGTACGGGTCCAAAAACAGATACACTTACTGCTCCAGTTACTTGAGATTAACATTAACAGCAACAAAACAGCACAAAAAAAAGGGAAAAGGCTGCTCGGGACGACGAACTGGAAAAAAAGGACGGGGCCTCGGTCTTGCTGGAGTTGAAGACGGAGGAGGCCACGGCGGTCGTCTGGCGATGCGGGCGGCTCGAGGAGCCTCGAAGAGGGGCGCGCCGAAGGGAGGCCGCAGGAGATCCGGTGGCCGGACGCGGGGCTCGCGGCAAGGCAGCAGGGGGCGGCGCCCAGAAGAGGCAGCAGGGGCCCTCGTCGCGGGAAGGGCCAGCGTCCAGGGCGAGGGGCTGGCCGGGTCGCGCGGGGCTCGGCCAGGGTCCCGGACCTGACGCGGGAGGTCGGCCGCTTGGAGGACGGAGGAGGCGGAGCTCCTGCACGGAGCCGACGCGGGCAAGGCCCTGGCGAGCTGGAGGACGAGGTCGTCCAGGCCTGGCCGGGCTTCTGGAAGGTGCGGCGCTGCGGCTCACGAAGGAGGAGCTCGCCTCCTGGCTCGCGGGTGACGGCGAACGAAGGCCGCAGGCGCCATGGTGAAGGAGGAGAACGGAGGCACTCGGGCCTGGCCGGTCGGACGAGGCAGAGGCCTCGTGATCTCGAGCGGGGCGAGGGGAGAAGGGGGAAGGCGGAGGGCGCTTCGGCCATGGGAGCACGGGCTCCTGCGAGGGAAGATGGGGGCGCGGAGGAGAAAGGGAGCTGAGGGCCGAGGGGAACCTGGCGAAGGGAGGAGGAGGTCGAGGGAGAAACGAGGGAGGAGGGAGCGGGGTCGTGCGAGAGAGATGGGGAACGAGAGGGTGAGCGAGAGGGTGCGGCGGCGGTAAGAGGGAGAGGGAGGAGCGTCCGCTCCTGGCTAGGGTTGGCTGCTGCGGGCCAGGTTGGGCCAAAGGCTAAGAGGGAGGCTGCTGGCCTGGGCCTTAGGGAGGCCTGGGCTGGCTGCTGGCTTCTTCTTCTTATTAATTATTCCCTTAGCAGAACAACTAAGAGAAAAAAAAAGAAAGAGGAGGGTTTAGGGAAAAGATAGCACAAAGATAATTTTTCTCGGGCTCGTAAAAATGAGCACGACCGGAGAAAAATAAGAAAGGCATGATTGGAAAAAAATAATTCAAACATAATTGAATATAATTCAAATAGGTTTGAACTAAGACGAGATTATTGAAGTGTCCAAAAATGCTCCAATTTTTGGAGGAACCTCGAAACAACGGAAAAGAATTATTGGCAAGATTTTTGAAGGTGAAACTAGAAGTGAAAAGACATGGGGAAAATTATGCACGTGTGTTGGGTTAACTCCAACGAATGGAATATTTATTATATAGCTCCCTAATTATTGAGAGGCTTTTATATGTTATAAAGAGAAGACATCTTCCCTCGATTTAAATGGACCGAAGGTCCACACGAATTATTTAGGTTGAGATGCAAAAATTAAAATGACATGATGGCATGATGACATGATGCAATGCAAAAATAAATAACACAAGCACAATGCAACCCACGGGAGGGCCCGGAACATCTGGAACCTTCTGGAAGCTTCTGGAATCTTCTGGGACGTCGGTCTCGGGTGTCACAATGTGACGAATAAAAATATAGTTTCGAGTAAAATATCGATGGTCTTTAGAAGAAAGAGGGGATGCCACTCGGGGGCATCCCCAAGCTTAGTTGTTTGTTTCTCTTTGGATAATAGCTGGGATGCCGGGGCATCCCCAAGCTTAGGTTCTTCTTACTCCTTATTCGTTCATCCATCGTAAGATAACCCAAAACTTGAAAACTTCAATCGCACAAAACTCAACAAAACTTTCGCGAGATCCGTTAGTATAAGAAAACAAATCACTACTATAAGTGTTGTAGTAAAACCATTCATATTTTGTATTTGTATTATATCTACTATATTCCAACTTTTCTATGGCAAAAACTCATCACAGAAAACCATAGAATCATCAAAACAAGCACATAACACAATAAAAACAGAATAGGTCAAAAACAGAATAGTCTGTAGTAATCTGGAAGTTTCGAATACTTCTGAAACTCTAAAAATTCTGAAAAAATAGGGCCACGTGGGCAATTTGTATATTAATCTTCTGCAAAAAGAATCAACCAAAAAACACTCTTCTGTTAAAAATGAGATTTTTTCTCGTGAGCGCAAAAGTTTCTGTTTTTCAGCAAGATCAAATCTACTAACACCCAACATGATCCTAAGGCTTTGCTTGGCGCAAACCTTTATTCAAACCACAAAAACACATCTACACAGAGGTATTAAAGGGTATTTTATTGAAAACAACAAGGAAATCAAAAAGCAATAAGATAGAAGTTGGGTTGCCTCCCAACAAGCGCTATCATTTTACGCCCTTAGCTAGGCATGATACCAAGATTTCAAGTGTTGTCATCCTTGTTGGATGTTCCATAAGTTGCCCTCATTATAGATTCATAAGGCAATTTGATCTTGGTTCTAGGGAAGTGTTCCATGCCCTTTCTCAAGGGAAATTGGAATTTAACATTCCCTTCTTTCATGTCAATCACCGCGCCAATAATGCGCAAAAACGGTCTACCAAGTATAATAGGGCAAGACAAATTACAATCAATGTCAAGAACAATAAAGTCTATGGGTACATAGTTCCTATTTGCAAGAATAAGAACATCATTGATCCTTCCCAGATGCTTTTTAATAGTGGAATCCGCCAAATGCAAAATAAGAGAGCAATCTTCAATATTGGTAAGACCAAGAACATCGCAAAGAGATTCGGAAGCATGGAAACACTAGCACCCAAATCACATAAAGCAAAATACTCATAATCTTTTATTTTGATTTTGATAGTAGGTTCCCGTTCATCATGCAACTTTCTAGGAATTGACACTTCTAATTCCAACTTATCATCTAAAGCTTTCATCATAGGATCAACAATATGTTTAGTAAAAGCTTTATTTTGTTCATAGGCATGGGTGAATTAATCATGGTTTGCAACAAGGAAATACAATCAATTAAAGAACAACTATCACAATTAAAGTCTTTGTAATCCAAGATGGTGGGCACATCACTAGCTAAAGTCTTGACCTCTCCAAAGCCACCTTTATCAATTTTCTCTACAAGATTTTCAATATTCGAAATATTGGGACGCCTTCTACCTAAAGTTGACTCTTCTCCAGTCCCTTTATCATCAAGTTGAACTTTACTAAACAAAGAATCAATAGAAGAAACACCAATCATTTTAATGTCTCCATCATTTTATCTTCTAATGAGATTGGTTTAGCAGCCATTTGTTGACTAGAGTAGCTTGTGCATCAGATATTTTTCCTAGCAAACTTTCAGCAAAGCATACTTAGATTGGAGATTGCAAACTTCTCTGCTAATATCATCAAGTTGTTTTGTTATAGCATCAAGCACAACTGAGTGCTCCTTGAGTTCTTCAGTAAAATATTTATTATGATCAAATTGTGTATTCATATATTCCATAGTATTTTTCTCAATTTCAAGCAAAATATCGGGGTAAGGAACATCATAATATTTTCTTTGAGGCATCATGACTACGCAAACAAAAACCTACGCAAAAACAGATCCGACAAGAAAACGACGAATGCAAAAGAGAGCGAATAAAAAACGGAAAATATTTGTGAAGTGGGGGAGATGAAAAATAGAGGCAAATGGCAAATAATGTAAATTGCGAGGAGATGAGATTTGTGATTAGGAACCTGGTATATGTTGAAGGTGCTCCCCGGCAACGATGCCAGAAATTCCTTTTGATGTCTGCTAGAACTACGTCGGTATTTCCCCAAAGAGGAAGGGATGATGCAGTATAGCAGCGGTAGGTCTTCCTCTCAGTGATGAGACCAAGGTTATCGAACTAGTAGGAGAACCAAGCAACACAATGTTAACAGCACCTGCACACAAATAACAAATACTCGCAACCCGCCGTGTTAAAGGGGTTGTCAATCCCTTTCGGGTAACGAACGTGATAGAGTTGTAAATATTGATAGATTGAACGATAAATAAGATAAATTGCAACAAGGTATTTTTGGGTTTTTGGTTTAGTAGATCTGAAAATAAAAGCAAAGGAAAATGTATCGCAAAGGCAAATAATATGAGAAAGAGACCCGGGGGGCCGTAGATTTCACTAGTGGCTTCTCTCGAGAAAATAGCAAACGGTGGGAAAACAATTATTGTTGGGCAATTGATAGAACTTCAAATAATCATGACGATATCTAGGAAATGATCATTATATGGGAATCACGTCCAAGATTAGTAGACCGACTACTGCCTGCATCTACTACTATTACTCCACACATCGACCGCTATCCAGCATGCATCTAGTGTATTCAGTTCATGGAGAAACGGAGTAATGCAATAAGAACGATGACATGATGTAGACAAGCCCATCGTTTTATCCTTAGTAGAAAGGATACATACTTGTCGGTTCCCTTTCTGTCACTGGGATGAAGCACCGTAAGATCGAACCCACTACAAAGTACCTCTTCCCATTGCAAGATAAATAGATCAAGTTGGCCAAACAAAACCCAAATACCGGAGAAGAAATACGAGGCTATAATAAATCATGCATATAAGAGATCAAAGAAGACTCAAATAACTTTCATGGATATAAAAAGATAGATCTGATCATAAACTCAAAGTTCATCGGATCCCAACAAACACACCGCAAAAGAGTTACATCTTATGGATCTCCAAGAGACCATTGTATTGATAATCAAAAGAGAGAGAGAGGAAGCCATCTAGCTACTGACTACGGACCCGTAGGTCTACAAGGAACTACTCACACATCATCGGAGAGGCACCAATGGAGGTGGTGAACCTCTCCGTGATGGTGTATAGATTGGATCTGGTGGTTCTGTACTTTGTGGCGGCTGGAATAGAATTTCGTCGCCTCCTCTAGGGTGTCTGGAATATCTGAGTATTTATAGAGTGAAGAGGCGGTGCGGGAGGCCACCGAGGTGGGCACTGATGGGGAACGTTGCATGGGAAACAAAAATTTTCCTACCGTTCACCAAGATCAATCTAGTAGATGCAACTACGAGGGGGGAGTGTGATCTACGTACCCTTGTAGATCGCTAAGCGGAAGCGTTATGAACGCGGATGATGGAGTCGTACTCGTCGCGATTCAGATCGCCGAAGACCTAGCACCGAAGCAACGGTGCCTCCGCGTTCTTCACACGTACGGCTCGGGGACGTCTCCTCCTTCTTGATCCAGCAAGGGGTGGAGGAGAGGTTGATGGAGAACCGGCAGCACGACGGCGTGGTGGTGATGGTGGAGAAGAACTCCAGCAGGGCTTCGCCTAAGCACCGCGGGAGAGGAAGATGTAACGGGAGAGGGAGGGCAGCACCGAGGCACAAACTGTGTTGGCTGCCCTCCCTTTGCCCCACTATATATAGGGGGGGTGGAGAGGTGAGGGCGCCCTAGGGTTTCCCCCTAGGGGCCGGCGGCCAGGGCAAGGGGAGGGGGCGGCGGCCAGGGCAGGGGGGGCGCCCAGGCCCTAGGGTTTCCCCCCTAGGTGCCTTGCCCCCCAAGGCCAAGGGGTGCGGCCAGCCCTAGGGGGTCCCACCCCCTTAGCCGCATGGGAAGAGGGCCCAGGGGGGGCGCACAGCCCCCTGAGGGCTGTGGTGTTCCCCCTTGTGGCCCAATAGGCCCAGAACAACTTCCGGACCCCCCGAAAACCCTTCCGGTACTCCGCCGATTTCCCGATACTCCCCGGAACACTTCCGGTACTCCGAAACCTTTCATCCTATATATCAATCTTCGTCTCCGGACCATTCCGGAGACCCTCGTCATGTCCGGGATCTCATCCGGGACTCCGAACAACCTTCGGTAACCATGCACTTTTCTCACTAACAACCCTAGCGTCACCGAACGTTAAGTGTGTAGACCCTGCGGGTTCGGAAACCATGTAGACATGACCGAGACACTCCCAGGTCAATAACCAATAGCGGGATCTGGATACCCATATTGGTTCCCACATGCTTCTCGATGATCTCATCGGATGAACCACGATGTCAAGGATTCAGGCAATCCCGTATACAGTTCCCTTTGTCTCGTCGGTATGTTACTTGCCCGAGATTCGATCGTCGGTATCTCTATACCTAGTTCAATCTCGTTACCGGCAAGTCTCTTTACTCGTTACTGTAATACATAATCCCGTGACCAACTACTTAGTCACTTTGAGCTCATTGAGATGACGTATTACCGAGTGGGCCCGGAGATACCTCTCCGTCATACGGAGTGACAAATCCCAGTCTCGATCCATGTCAACTCAACAGACACCCTCGGAGATACCTGTAGAGTACCTTTATAGTCACCCAGTTACGTTGTGACGTTTGGCACACACAAAGCACTCCTACGGTGTCAGTGAGTTACATGATCTCATGGTCATAGGAACTTATACTTGACATGCAGAAAACTATAGCGATAACTGACACGATCAAAAGCTATGTTTACGTTTGGGTCTCGTCCATCACATCATTCTCCTAATGATGTGATCCCGTTATCAAATGACAACTCATGTCTATGACCTGGAAACCGCGGTCATCTTTGATCAACGAGCTAGTCCTGTAGAGGCACACTAGGGACACAAAGTCTGTCTATTCATCCACACGTGTATATGAGTTTCCAATCAATACAGTTATAGCATGGATAATAAACGATTATCATGAACAAGGAAATATAATAATAATTCTTTTATTATTGCCTCTAGGGCATATTTCCAACAGTCTCCCACTTGCACTAGAGTCAATAATCTAGCATTACAAGGTAATGAATCTAACACCCATAGAGTCTTGGTGTTGATCGTGCTTAGCCCGTGGAAGAGGCTTAGTCAACGGATCTGCAACATTCAAATCCGTGTGTACTTTGCAAATGTTTATGTCTTCCTCCTTGACCGAATCGCGGATGGAATTGAAGCGTCGCTTTATGTGTCTGGTCCTCTTGTGAAACCTTGGTTCCTTGGCTAGAGCAATGGCACCAGTGTTGTCACAGAACAGAGTCATTGGGTTCAGTGCACTAGGCACAACTCCAAGATCTGTCATGAACTCCTTCATCCAGACACCTTCCTTAGCCGCCTCCGAGGCAGCTATGTACTCCGCTTCACATGTAGAATCAGCTACCACGCTCTGCTTGGAACTGCACCAGCTTACCGCTCCCCCGTTGAGAATATATACGTATCCGGTCTGTGACTTAGAGTCATCCGGATCAGTGTCAAAGCTTGCATCGACGTAACCCTTTACGACGAGCTCTTGATCACCTCCATAAACGAGAAACATATCCTTAGTCCTTTTCAGGTACTTTAGGATATTCTTGACCGCTGTCCAGTGATCCATACCAGGATTACTTTGAAACCTCCCGGCCATACTTATGGCAAGGCTGACATCTGGTCTCGTGCACATCATTGCATACATGATAGAGCCTATGGCTGAAGCATAGGGGACGACACTCATCTTTTCTCTATCATCCGCAGTCACTGGGCATTGAGTCTTACTCAACTTTGTACCTTGTAATACCGGCAAGAACCCCTTCTTGGATTGATCCATTTTGAACTTCTTCAAAACTTTATCAAGGTACGTGCTTTGTGAAAGTCCTATCAAGCGTCTTGATCTATCTCTATAGATCTTGATGCCCAATATGAAAGCAGCTTCACCGAGATCTTTCATCGAAAAACTCTTGTTCAAATACCCCTTCACGCTATCCAAAAATTCTATATTGTTTCCAATCAGCAATATGTCATCCACATATAATATTAGAAACGCTATAGAGCTCCCACTCACTTTCTTGTAAATACAAGCTTCATTGTAAACTTGTATAAACCCAAACGCTTTGATCACCTCATCAAAGCGAAGATTCCAACTCCGAGATGCCTGCACCAGCCCATAAATGGAACGCTGAAGCCTGCAAACTTTGTCAGCATTCTCTGGATCGACAAAACCTTCTGGTTGCATCATATACAACTCTTCCTTAAGAAAACCGTTAAGGAACGCTGTTTTGACATCCATCTGCCAAATTTCATAATCGAAATATGCAGCTATTGCTAACATGATTCGGACGGATTTAAGCATCGCTACGGGTGAGAAAGTCTCATCGTAGTCAATCCCTTGAACTTGTGAAAAACCCTTTGCCACAAGTCGAGCTTTATACACGGTGACATTACCGTCAGCGTCCGTCTTCCTCTTAAAAATCCATTTATTCTGAATGGCCTTCCGCCCTTCAGGTAATACTTCCAAAGTCCATACTTTGTTTTCATACATGGATCCCATCTCGGATTTCATGGCCTCTAACCATTTGTCGGAATCTGGGCCCACCATCGCTTCTCCATAGCTCGTAGGTTCACCGTTGTCTAACAACATGACCTCCAAGACAGGGTTACCATACCACTCAGGTGCAGTGCGTACCCTTGTCGACCTATGAGGTTCGGTAGTAACTTGATCAGAAGTTTCTTGATCATCATCATTGGCTTCCTCTTCAACCTCTGTAGGCTCCACAAAAACATCTTTCTGTGCTGCGCTACTTTCTGGTTGAAGCAGAGGTTCAATAACCTCATCAAGTTCTACCTTCCTCCCACTCAATTCTTTTGAGAGAAACTCTTTCTCGAGAAATGACCCGTTTTTAGCGACAAACACTTTGCCTTCGGATCTGAGATAGAAGGTGTACCCAACTGTTTCTTTTGGGTATCCTATGAAGACACATTTGTCCGCTTTGGGTTCGAGCTTTTCTGGCTGAAGCCTTTTGACATAAGCATCGCAACCCCAAACCTTGAGAAAAGACAACTTAGGTTTCTTACCAAACCACAGTTCATACGGTGTTGTCTCAACGGACTTAGATGGAGCCCTATTTAAAGTGAATGCAGCTGTCTCTAACGCATATCCCCAAAACGATAGTGGCAAGTCGGCAAGAGACATCATAGAACGTACCATATCTAATAGGGTTCGATTACGACGTTCGGACACACCATTACGCTGTGGCGTTCCAGGTGGTGTCAACTGTGAAACAATTCCACATTTTCTTAAGTGATCACCAAACTCATAACTCAGATATTCTCCCCCTCGATCAGATCGTAGGAACTTGATCTTCTTGTTACGATGATTTTCAACTTCACTCTGAAATTGCTTGAACTTTTCAAAAGTTTCAGACTTATGCTTCATCAAGTAAATATACCCATATCTACTTAAGTCGTCAGTGAAGGTGAGAAAATAACGATATCCACCGCGCGCCGTTACACTCATCGGACCGCACACATCAGTATGTATGATTTCCAATAAGTCACTTGCCCGTTCCATTGTCCCTGAAAACGGGGTCCTTGTCATCTTGCCCATGAGGCACGGCTCGCACGTGTCAAGTGATTCAAAATCAAGAGACTCCAAAAGTCCATCAGCATGGAGCTTCCTCATGCGTTTCAAGCCGATATGACCGAGACGGCAGTGCCACAAGAAAGTGGTATTATCATTATCTACTCTACATCTTTTGGCATCAATGTTATGAACATGTGTATCATCACTATCGAGATTCAATAAGAACAAACCCCTAACTTCGGGTGCATGACCATAAAAGATATTACTCATATAAATAGAACAACCATTATTCTCTGACTTAAATGAGTAACCGTCTCGCAATAAACACGATCCAGATATAATGTTCATGCTTAACGCAGGCACTAAATAACAATTATTCAGGTTCATAACTAATCCCGATGGTAATCGAAGAGCGAGCGTGCCGACGGCGATCACATCAACCTTGGAACCATTTCCCACGCGCATCGTCACTTCGTCCTTCGCCAGCCTCCGTTTATTCCGCAGTTCCTGTTTAGAGTTGCAAATGTGAGCAACCGAACCGGTATCAAATACCCAGGCACTACAACGAGAGTTGGTAAGGTACACATCAATAACATGTATATCATATATACCTTTGTTGTTGTTGGCCCCCTTCTTGTCCGCCAGATACTTGGGGCAGTTCCGCTTCCAGTGGCCATTCCCCTTGCAATAGAAACACTCAGTCTCTGGCTTGGGCCCAGCCTTGGGTTTCTTCACTGGATTAGCAACTGCTTTGCCACCCTTCTTAGAGTTACCCTTCTTGCCCTTGCCATTCTTCTTGAAACTGGTGTTTTATTGACCATCAACACTTGATACTCCTTCTGGATGTCTGCCTCAGCGACTTTCAGCATCGAGAACAGCTCGGCGATGGTTTTATTCATCCCTTGCATGTTGTACTGCTGCACGAAGCTCTTGTAGCTTGGAGGGAGTGACTGGAGAATTCTGTCAATGATAGCCTCATCCGGGAACACAAGTCCCAGATCAGCTATGCGGGTATAGTACCCAGACATCTTCAGTAAGTGCTCACTGACAGATGAATTCTCCTCCATCTTACAAGCGAAGAATTTATCGGTGGTCTCATACCTCTCGATCTTAGCATTCTTCTCAAAGATGAACTTCAACTCCGTGTACATCTCATATGCACCATGACGTTCAAAACGCCTTTGGAGTCCTCCTTCCAAGCCGTACAACATGGCACACTGCACTATCGAATAGTCATCCGAACGCGTCTGCCAGACGTTCATATCGTCCGCAGAGGCTCCAGGAGCGGGGGGTTGACCTAGCGGTGCATTTAGGACATAAACCTTTTGGGCAGCTGTGAGGATGATCCTCAGATTGCGGAGCCAGTCCACAAAGTTGCTCCCATCATCTTTCAGTTTAGCTTTCTCTAGGAACGCATTAAAATTCAGGGGAACTCCTGCGCGAGCCATCTACAACATAAGATTTTGCAAAGACAATTTTTAGACTATTGTTCATGATAAGTGAGTTATTACCTAATCAAATTAATTATAACTCCCACTCAAATTGACATCCCTCCGGTCATTCGAGCGTGACATGATCCAAATTCACCAACCCAAGTCCGATCATCACGTGAGATGAGGTGGTGTCAATGGTGAACATCAACATGTTGATCATATCTACTATATGACTCATGCTCGACCTTTCGGTCCTCCGTGTTCCGAGGCCATGTCTGTACATGCTAGGCTCGTCAAGTCTAACCCGAGTGTTCTGCATGTGCAAAACTGGCTTGCACCCGTTGTATGCGAACGTAGAGTCTATCACACCCGATCATCACGTGGTGCTTCGAAACGACGAACCTTCGCAACGGCGCACACTCGGGGGGAACACAATTTTATCTTGAAATTTTAGTGAAGGATCATCTTATAATGCTACCGCCGTCCTAAGCAAGATAAGATGCATAAAAGGATTAACATCACATGCAAATCATAAGTGACATGATATGGCCATCAACTCGTGCTTTTGATCTCCATCTCCAAAGCACCGGCATGATCTCCATCGTCACCGGCGCCACACCATGATCTCCATCATCATGATCTCCATCATCGTGTTGCCATCGGGGTTGTCGTGCGCCCACCATGCTCTTACTACTATTGCTACCGTTTAGCGATGAAGTAAAGCATTACAAAGCGCTTAATGATTGACACGCAGGTCATACAAAAAATTAAAGACAACCCTATGGCTCCTGCCGGTTGCCGTATGCATCGACATGCAAGTCGATATTAACTATTACAACATGATCATCTCATACATCAAATATATTTCATCATGTCATTGGCCATATCATATCACATACATACCCTGCAAAAACAAGTTAGACGTCCTCTAATTTGTTGTTGCATGTTTTACGTGGCTGCTATGGGTATCTAGTAAGAACGCTTCTTACCTACGCAAAACCACAACGGTGATATTCAAGTTGCTATTTAACCTTCTACAAGGACCGCCTTGTTCTATTCCGATTCAACTAAGATAGGAGAGACAGACACCCGCCAGCCATCTTATGCAACAAAAGTCACATGTCAGTCGATGGAACCGGTCTCATGTACGTGGACATGTAAAGTTGGTCCGGGCCGCTTCATCCCATAATACCGTTGAATCAAGAAAGACTAAGGAGGGCAGCAATTTAAACATCAACGCCACAAACCCTTTTGTGTTCTACTCGAGAAAGCATCTACGCAAGATCCTAGCTCATGATGCCACTGATGGGGAACGTTGCATGGGAAACAAAAATTTTCCTACCGTTCACCAAGATCAATCTAGTAGATGCAACTACGAGGGGGGAGTGTGATCTACGTACCCTTGTAGATCGCTAAGCGGAAGCGTTATGAACGCGGATGATGGAGTCGTACTCGTCGCGATTCAGATCGCCGAAGACCTAGCACCGAAGCAACGGTGCCTCCGCGTTCTTCACACGTACGGCTCGGGGACGTCTCCTCCTTCTTGATCCAGCAAGGGGTGGAGGAGAGGTTGATGGAGAACCGGCAGCACGACGGCGTGGTGGTGATGGTGGAGAAGAACTCCAGCAGGGCTTCGCCTAAGCACCGCGGGAGAGGAAGATGTAACGGGAGAGGGAGGGCAGCACCGAGGCACAAACTGTGTTGGCTGCCCTCCCTTTGCCCCACTATATATAGGGGGGGTGGAGAGGTGAGGGCGCCCTAGGGTTTCCCCCTAGGGGCCGGCGGCCAGGGCAAGGGGAGGGGGCGGCGGCCAGGGCAGGGGGGGCGCCCAGGCCCTAGGGTTTCCCCCCCTAGGTGCCTTGCCCCCCAAGGCCAAGGGGTGCGGCCAGCCCTAGGGGGTCCCACCCCCTTAGCCGCATGAGGAGAGGGCCCAGGGGGGGCGCACAGCCCCCTGAGGGCTGTGGTGTTCCCCCTTGTGGCCCACTAGGCCCAGAACCACTTCCGGACCCCCCGAAAACCCTTCCGGTACTCCGCCGATTTCCCGATGCTCCCCGGAACACTTCCGGTACTCCGAAACCTTTCATCCTATATATCAATCTTCGTCTCCGGACCATTCCGGAGACCCTCGTCATGTCCGGGATCTCATCCGGGACTCCGAACAACTTTCGGTAACCATACACTTTTCTCACTAACAACCCTAGCGTTACCGAACGTTAAGTGTGTAGACCCTGCGGGTTCGGAAACCATGCAGACATGACCGAGACACTCCCAGGTCAATAACCAATAGCGGGATCTGGATACCCATATTGGTTCCTACATGTTTCTCGGTGATCTCATCGGATGAACCACGATGTCAAGGATTCAGGCAATCCCGTATACAGTTCCCTTTGTCTCGTCGGTATGTTACTTGCCCGAGATTCGATTGTCGGTATCTCTATACCTAGTTCAATCTCGTTACCGGCAAGTCTCTTTACTCGTTACCGTAATACATAATCCCGTGACCAACTACTTAGTCACTTTGAGCTCATTGAGATGACGTATTACTGAGTGGGCCCGGAGATACCTCTCCGTCATACGGAGTGACAAATCCCAGTCTCGATCCATGTCAACTCAACAGACACCCTCGGAGATACCTGTAGAGTACCTTTATAGTCACCCAGTTACGTTGTGACGTTTGGCACACACAAAGCACTCCTACGGTGTCAGTGAGTTACATGATCTCATGGTCATAGGAACTTATACTTGACATGCAGAAAACTATAGCGATAACTGACACGATCAAAAGCTATGTTTACGTTTGGGTCTCGTCCATCACATCATTCTCCTAATGATGTGATCCCGTTATCAAATGACAACTCATGTCTATGACCTGGAAACCGCGGTCATCTTTGATCAACGAGCTAGTCCTGTAGAGGCACACTAGGGACACAAAGTCTGTCTATTCATCCACACGTGTATATGAGTTTCCAATCAATACAATTATAGCATGGATAATAAACGATTATCATGAACAAGGAAATATAATAATAATTCTTTTATTATTGCCTCTAGGGCATATTTCCAACAGGCACAACCCACCTGGGCGCGCCAGGGGGGCCTGGCGTGCCCTGGTAGGTTGTGCCCCCCTCGGGGCACCCCCAGGTGCAACTCTGGCCCATTGGGTGTCTTCTAGCCCGTAAAAATTGTCCAAAAAGTTTCGTGTTGTTTGGGCTCCGTTTGGTATTGATTTCCTGCGATGTAAAAAACATGCAGAAAACAGCAACTGGCACTTGGCAATATATCAATAGGTTAGTACCAAAAAATGATATAAAATGATTGTAAAACATCCAAGAATGATAATATAACAACATGGAACAATCAAAAATTATAGATACGTTGGAGACGTATCAGCCCATGACCCCGGAGTGCTTAGGATGTAGACCGCCAGGGACCTCTCTGCTGAGCCTAGGTAGGGCTGCAACGTGTTGATCTTCTAAGGCCGGACATTAACCCCGAAAAGTGTGTCCGGCCAGAGATGGTCGAGCGTGAGGGTAACGTGGTGCACCCTTGCAGGGAAGTTATCTATTCGAATAGCCGTGTCCACGGTAACGGACATTCAGTCTTATATCTTGATCTATTACAACTAGAAATGGATACTTGATATATGTGATGGATATGTGGTTGCGAAATTACTTTCTCGCAGGGAGTCGAGGAAGGATCTCTAGGCCGTTAATGCTACAACATGCTTGTGAATTATAATATGCTATTTTGTATTCCCTTCTACTGTTGCGAGATGGTGGTTTCCAGATGATACTTGAAGACGCTAGTCTTCGACAGGCTAGGCCCTTCCCTCTATTCTGTCATTCTGCAGTTCAGTCCACATATACAAATCATTCCTTTGATAGAGATGCATACTTAGTATAGATCTGATGCTTGCGAGTACTTTGGATGAGCACTCATGGTTGCTTTGCTCCCCCTTTTCCCCCTTCTTCTTCTTTCTGGTTGTTGCAACCATACAGTGGATCCCAGGAGCTAGATGCCACCCCAGTCGACTACTACTACTACCCCGATGGAGCCTACTACTACATGGAGACCGCTGATGACCAGGATTAGTTAGGAGGTCCCAGGCAGGAGGCCTTGCCTCTTCGATCGTTGATGTTTGTGCTAACCTTCTTAAGGCAAAACTTGTTTAACTTATGTGTGTACTCATATATTGTTGCTTCCGCTGACTCGTTTGTATTCGAGCCCTCGAGGCCCCTGGCTTGTAATATGAAGCTTGTATTATTTTATTTGTGTCTAGAGTTATGTTGTGATATCATCCTGTGAGTCTCTGATCTTGGTCGTACACATTTTGCGTGCATGATTAGTGTGCGGTCAAATCGGGGGCGTCACAAGTTGGTATCAGAGCTGACTGCCTATAGGAATCCCCCTTTCCAACTCCTTGGCTGAAGTCGAGTCTAGACATTGCAAAACTTTTACTAACATGGTTGTGTGGCTTACGGGCCCATGTCGCCATTGGGTGGTATTAGGATCTTTTACTCCTCGCATATACTATGGGATTCTGACATCTCTTCTATTCGGGTTAAATGATTTTGCTAAATCTAACATTAGGATCTCGTGATCACATCCACCCAGAGATTTGTGTTACCCCCGTTTTTCGAATGGAGAGCCAAGATCTGCTTCACATTGTTCACTGGTCGCAAGATCCTCATATCGAGGGCACCCTGCGTCGTCACTTGCAGACCCCTCGCTCCAGTGGTTTTTTTCTCTGAAGCCGATGTAGCCTTTGCTATGTCTCGGTGTTGTAGCCCTCCATCGCGTGCATGCGTGCTGCATAGTATGTCTCGGATGATTTTCTCGTCCGAACACATACGAACAACATATAATTGGCTCCGTATATGTATCAATATGTCTGTAATGACTATTGTTTGTGCATACTGCGCCTTTGCTCACTGTTCAGGTTGCATCGTGAATGACTCCATAGACTTGCTCCACCCCTTGATAAACTACCCCCTCTTGAATTTAAGCAGGATGGTTAGACCCGCTGGCCGTGACCGCCTGAATACATGGCCGGAATAATACAACAATTTGATGCTGAATCACCAGTTCATGGTACGAGTCATGGCTTAGTTTCCCCGTCCCAGTATGAATCAGCAACCAGACCAGTGACTCTGCAGGACTTTGCACGTCTCTACCCAACCATCTACCGCAGCTCAACTCAGCCCCTTTATGCTGATGACTTGCTCCGTGACCTCACTTTCGAGTTGGAGTCTACTGATGTAGCCCCTGACAACTATGCCACCTTCGCAGCTTATTACCTGAAAGTTCCCGCTGCTCAATGGTGGGATAGCCACATGCGTTCTTTACCTGTTGGAACCGCCATCACTTGGCCGAAATTTCAAGCTACATTCCGCGGGCCAATGTCAAACCACCTGGATTAGTCACAACGTCGCCGTTGAAATTGAATGGCGGTAAACACATACCGCTACTATCATTTGCGCCACTAAAATTGTCTTTCTACTGCATCCTTCATGTGAGATTGTAAGATACCGTGCTCATCTTGTTCGTAACGCCGAAGCATAGATCTATTCCTTCACTGCGTTAAACGCTTCTTCTCTTGTGAAAATTGGAAAAGCTCCAGTCCTCTGTGATTTCCAATATGTCTCTCCAAAATAACTACCCAGTCCATAAGCTTGAACTTGTTGCAGTTAAATTTGCACTAAAGTTGTTGCGGCATAATCTTCATGGTACTCGTTGCGAGATCTTCACCAATCATCAAAGTCTGAAGTAATTGTTTACTCAGCTAGATCTGGATCTTCGTCTGCAGCGATGTATGGAAACAATCACAGACTATGACTATGGTATTCCTTATACCCTTGGTAAGGCTAATGTTGTGGCCGATGCCCTGAGTCGCAAGTCTTAATGTAACAACCACATGGCTTATAAAACTCAACCCCTGCACGATGATCTCACTTACGAAGAGCATCCGATCCACGTTCTCGTTCAAGCTGAACGTCGCACCCATCAGAGGACTATCCAATTTCTAAAAGTTCAGTGGTCAAATCCTTCTGATGATGAAGCCACTCGGGAATGCGAGGATCGTCTTCGTGATTAATACCTTGTTTTGTTTCCTTCTACCTTCTAAATCTCGAGACGAGATTTCTTGTGGTGGAGGAGATTTGTAACGCCTGAATAATTAAGCTACAATAATCCCTCGTTAATGATGCCACGTCACCACTGTTACTGTTGCTAAACTCGCGTTGATTCGAATCCGGTTCAATTTGAAATTCAAATTAAAGTAGTAATTCAAATGAAAAAGGGCAAAACCAAAATGAAAATAAAACCCCCTGGCCGCCCTGGGCCTCGGCCCACACCGAGTCAGCCCACCCCCCCGCTCCCCTGGTCTGCCATCGCCCGAACCCTAACCTCCCCCGATCCACTTCTTCCCCTCATTCCCCACTTACCCATCCCCACCTCTCCCTCTCCGTTGTTCTGGAGGAAGGGCCGGTGTGCCCTCTGCCGTCCACCGCGTGCCACCGCGGCCAATGACCTTGATGTCTGCTAGAACTACGTCGGTATTTCCCCAAAGAGGAAGGGATGATGCAGTATAGTGATATGTCCATTTTGCATCATGTTTTCTTAATGTTATTTATAATGTTTTTATCCATAATAATGCTTTTTGGAGTAATTCTAATGCCTTTTATCTCATAATTTGCAAGGAACACACCAAGAGGGAGAATTCCGGCAGCTGGAAATCTGGACCTAGAAAAGCTACGTCAGGCCACCTATTCTGCACAACTCCAAACAAGCTGAAACTTCATAGAGAATTTTTATGGATTATTTAATAAATACTGGAGTCAATAAAGACCAGAGGGGCCCCACCAGGTGGGCACAACCCACCTGGGCGCGCCAGGCCCCCCAGGCGCGCCCTGGTGGGTTGTGGCCTCCTCGGCCCACCTCCGGTGCCCATCTTCTGGTATATAAGTGATTCTGACCTAGAAAAAAAATGAGCGGAAGGCTTTCGGGAAGGAACGCCGCCGTCTCGAGGTGGAACTTGGGGAGGAGCACTTTTGCCCTCCGGCGGAGCGATTCCGCCGGGAGAACTTCCCTCCTGGAGGGGGAAATCATCGTCATCATCACCACCAACCACTCTCCCATCTTGGGGAGGGCAATCTCCATCAACATCTCCAACAGCACCATCTCATCTCAAACCCTTGTTCATCTCTTGTATTCAATCTTGTTACCGAGACTATAGATTGGTGCTTGTGGGTGACTAGTAGTGTTGATTACATCTTGTAGTTGATTACTATATGGTTTATTTGGTGGAAGATTATATGTTCAGCTCCATTATGCTATTTAATACCCCTCTGATCATGAACATGTTTATCATTTGTGAGTAGTTACCTTTGTTCTTGAGGTCACGGGAGAAATCCTGTTGCAAGTAATCATGTGAACTTTATATGTGTTCGATATTTTGATAGTATGTATGTTGTGATTTTGGTGGGAACTTTTATGAAGAAGATGGTGGGAACTTATATGTGTTCGATATTCGATATCATAATGATCGATCCATGCTTGATACTTCTTGTGCTGGTTCTTTTATGAAGAAGACTATTGAATTTTGGTGGGAACTTTTGGAAAGAATTAAACGCAACTCTGAAGATTGGGAACTCGACGAAGGTAAGAGTCAGGTATTAAACTTAAGTATGCTTGTGTTAAATCTTTTATGGATACCGATGCTTTTCAAAAGTTTAGCACTAAATATGGACTTGATTCTGAGATAGTAGCCTCTTTTTGTGAATCTTTTGCTACTCATGTGAACTCCCTAAAGAGAAGTGGTTTATACATCACCCAACTATTAAAATAGAAATTAAAGAACCGGTTCCAATTAAAGAAGAAACTATACTTTATAATGTTGATCCAGTTGTTCCTTCTACTTATATTGAGAAACCAACTTTCCCTGTTAGGATAAAGGAACATGCTAAAGTTTCAATTGTGGTTAACAAAAGTTATATTATAACACCTAAACCAGATGAGCAAATTAAAGTAGAACCTAATATTGCTATGGTAAAGGATCTCTTGGAAGAAAATGTAGATGGGCATGTTATTTGCTTTAATGAAGAGGCTGCTAGAATTGCCAAACATGATAGAAAAGATAAACATAGACCCGTTGTGGGCATGCCTGTTATTTCAATTAAAATAGGAGATCATTGCTATCATGGTTTATGTGACATAGGTGCTAGTGCGAGTGCTATTCCCTACTCTTTATACCAAGAAATTATGAATGATATAGCACCTGCAGAAATAGAAGACATTGATGTCACTATTAAACTTGCTAATAGAGACACTATATCACCAATTGGGAATGTTAGAGATGTTGAAGTCTTGTGTGGGAAAATAAAATACCCTATTGATTTTCTTGTTCTTGGTTCCCCACAAGATGACTTCTGTCCCATTATCTTTTGTAGACCTTTCTTGAATACAGTTAATGCTAAGATAGATTGTCAGAAGCAAACTGTTGGTGTTAGTTTTGGTGATGAGTCTCATGAGTTTATTTTTTTCTAAGTTTAGTAGGAATCTTCATGAAAAAGAATTGCCTAGTAAGGATCAATTAATTGGTCTTGCTTCTATTGCTGTGCCACCTACTGATCCTTTAGAGCAATAATTACTAGACCATGAAAATGATTTACATATGCATGAAAGGAATGAAATAGATAAAATTTTCTTTGAACAACGCCCTCTACTTAAACACAATTTGCCTATTGAAAGTCTTGGAGGTCCTCCTCCACCTAAAGGTGATCCTGTGTTTGAATTAAAACAATTGTCACACACTTTGAAATGTGCTTATCTTGATGAAAAGAAAATATATCATGTTATTATTAGTGCTAACCTTTCAAAACATGAAGAAGAAAGATTATTGAAGGTTCTAAGGAAGCACCGAGCTACTATTGGATATACTCTTGATGATTTAAAGGGCATTAGTCCCACTCTATGTCAGCAAAAAATTAATATGGAACCTGATGCTAAACCAGTTGTTGATCACCAACGTCGGTTAAATCCAAAGATGAAAGAAGTGGTAGAACGGAAATACTTAAACTTCTGGAAGCAGGTATAATCTATCCTATTGCTGATAGTAGATGGGTAAGTCCTATTCATTGTGTCACTAAGAAAGGAGGTATAATTGTTGTTCCTAATGAAAAGAATGAACTTATTCCACAAAGAATTGTTACAGGCTATAGAATGGTAATTGATTTTATAAAATTAAACAAAGCAACTAGAAAAGATCATTACCCTTTGCCTTTTATTGATCAAATGCTTGAAAGACTATCTAAGCACACATATTTTTGCTTCCTTGATGGATATTCTGGGTTTTCACAAATACCTGTTTCTCAACGTGATCAAGAAAATACCACTTTTACTTGTCCTTTTGGAACCTATGCTTATAGACGTATGCCTTTTGGTTTATGTAATGCACATGCTACCTTTCAAAGATGCATGATGGCTATATTCTCTGACTTTTGTGAAAAGATTGTTGAGGTTTCATGGATGACTTCTCTGTTTATGGGAAGTCTTTTGATGATTGTTTAAGAAATCTTGAGCGAGTTTTGCAGAGATGTGAACAAACAAATCTCATCTTGAATTGGGAGAAGTGCCACTTTATGGTTAATGAAGGCATTGTCTTGGGTCATAAAATTTCTGAAAGAGGTATTGAAGTGGACCAAGCCAAGGTTGATGCAATTGAGAAAATGCCATGTCATATGGACATCAAAGGTATTCATGGTTTCCTAGGTCATGCTGGTTTCTATAGGAGATTTATCAAAGACTTTTCTAAAATCTCTAGGCCTCTTACTAGTCTCTTGCAAAAAGATATTCCTTTTGTTTTTGATGATGGCTGTCTTGAAGCCTTTGAAACACTTAAGAAAGCCTTAATATCTGCACCTATTGTTCAACCACTTGATTGGAACTTACCTTTTGAAATTATGTGTGATGCTAGTGATTATGCTGTTGGTGCTGTTCTAGGACAAAAAGTTGATAAGAAATTGAATGCTATTCATTATGCTAGTAAAACTCTAGACAGTGCTCAAAGAAATTATGCTACTACTGAAAAAGAAATCTTAGCACTAGTGTTTGCTTGTGATAAATTTAGACCTTATATTGTTGATTCCAAAGTAACTATTCCCACAGACCATGCTGCTATTAAACATCTTATGGAAAAAAAGATGCTAAGCCTAGACTTATTCGTTGGGTTCTCTTGTTGCAAGAATTTGATCTACATATCATTGATAGAAAAGGAGCTGAGAACCCCGTAGCCGATAACTTGTCTAGGCTTGAAAATGTGCTTAATGACCCACTACCTATTGATGATAGTTTTCCTGATGAGCAGTTAGCTGCAATAAATGTTTCTCATAGTACTCGTTAGTATGCTGATTATGCTAATTACATTGTTGCTAAATATTTGCCACCTAGCTTTACATACCAACAAAAGAAAAAAAATCTTTTATGATTTAGGACATTACTTTTGGGATGACCAACATCTTTATAAAGAAGAAGTAGATGGTATTATTAGACGTTGTGTACCTGAGCATGAATAGGGACAAATCCTACGAAAATGTCACTCCGAGGCTTATGGAGGGCACCATGCTGGAGATAGAATTGCTCACAAGGCATTGCAATATGGATTTTATTGGCCTACTCTCTTCAAGGATGCCCGTAAGTTTGTCTCATCTTGTGATGAATGCCAAAGAAAAGGTAATGTCGGTAAGCGTCAAGAAATGCCTATGAATTATTCACTAGCCGTTGAACCATTTGATGTTTGGGGATTTGACTACATGGGACCTCTTCCTTCCTCTAATGGGCATACACATATTTTGGTTGCTGTTGATTATGTTACTAAATGGGTATAATATATTCCAACTAGTAGTGCTGATCACAACACCTCTATTAAAATGCTTAAGGAAGTTATTTTCCGAAGGTTTGGAGTCCCTAGATATTTAATGACTGATGGTGGTTCATGATACGTCTCCGCCGTATCTACTTTTCCAAACACTTTTGCCCTTGTTTTGGACTCTAACTTCCATGACTTGAATGGAACTAACCCGGACTGACGCTGTTTTCAGCAGAATTGCCATGGTGTTATTTTTGCGCAGAAATAAAAGTTCTCAGAATGACCTGAAAATCAACGGAGAATATTTTTGGAATATATAAAAAATACTGGCGAAAGAAACAAGACTAGGGGCCCATACCCTGTCCACGAGGGTGGGGGGCACGCCCCCTATCTCGTGGCCCCCCTGATGCTCCACCGACCTCAACCCCAACTCCATATATTCACTTTCGGGGAGAAAAAAATCAGAGAGAAGGATTCATTGCGTTTTACGATACGGAGCCACCGCTAAGCCCTAATCTCTCTCGAGAGGGATAATCTGGAGTCCGTTCGGGGCTCCGGAGAGTGGAGATCGTCGTCGTCGTCATCATCAACCTTCCTCCATCACCAATTCCATGATGCTCACCGTCGTGTGTGAGTAATCCCATCGTAGGCTTGCAGAACGGTGATGGGTTGGATGGGATTTACAATGTAATCGAGTTAGTTTCATTAGGGTTTGATCCCTAGTATCCATTATGTTCTAAGATTGATGTTGCTATGACTTTGCCATGCTTAATGCTTGTCACTAGGGCCCGAGTGCCATGATTTCAGATCTGAACCTATTATGTTTTCATGAATATATGTGAGTTCTTGATCCTATCTTGCAAGTCAATAGTCACCTGCTATGTGTTCTGATCCGGCAACCCCAAAGGGACAATAATCGGGACCACTGCTGGTGATGACCGTAGTTTGAGGAGTTCATGTATTCACTAAGTGTTAATGCTTTGGTACAATACTCTATTAAAAGGAGGCCTTAACATCCCTTAGTTTCCAATAGGATCCCGCTGGCACGGGAGGGTAGGACAAAATATGTCATGCAAGTTCTTTTCCATAAGCACGTATGACTATATTCGGAATACATGCCTACATTACATTGATGAACTGGAGCTAGTTATGTGTCACCCTATGTTATAACTATTACATGAGGAATCACATCCGACATAATTATCCATCACTAATCCAATGCTACTAAATACTTTGCTGTAGATATTAAGTCTTCTAGGTGTGGTTGAATTGAGAACTCAACTGCTAATACTTGAGAGTATTCTTTGGCCCCCCTTGTGTCGAATCAATAAATTTGGGTTGAATACTCTACCCTCCAAAACTTTTGCGACCCCCTATACTTGTGGGTTATCAAGACTATTTTCTGGCACCGTTGCCGGGGAGCATAGCTATATTCTTTGAGTCAGTTGGGACTTATATCTGTTGATCACTATGAAGACTTGAAAGACGAAAAAACCAAGATTTATCCCTCTACTACGAGGGGAGGTAAGGAACTGCCATCTAGCTCTACACTTGATTCACCCTTTGTTATGAGTAAATTTGCGACACCTACACCTGCTATTGAATCTGATATGTTGCATGTTTTTGATGATGCCACTTCTGCTAAGCATGATACTTATGATGAAACTACTTCTATGCTTGATAATACTGTGCCACTAGGTGAATTTCTTGATGAACAAATTGCTAGGGCCAGAGAGAATGAAATTATTGAAACTGATAATACTGATGGAAGTGATGATGAAGATTCTCCCCCTATATATGAATTGCTTGTTGTGCCTGAGGGTGATGTTATGGATGGAGAAACTGTTAGAGATCTTTTAGTTTGCAATGATAGGTATGATCTTAAGAAATTGTTAGCTAAGCTAAAAGAAAAGTCTTTGAATGCTAGAATGAAATATGACCCTGCTTTTGCTACTTCACCTATCTGTATTTCTGATAAGGATTATGATTTCTCTGTCGATCCTGAGTTAATTACTTTGGTTGGATCTGATCCTTTCCATGGTTATGAATCTGAAACTGTTGTGGCACATCTATATAGCCACCCTATTCACCAATGAGGAAAAAAATCGCTACTACTATATCCTTAAGTTATTTCCGTTCTCGTTAAAGGGTGATGCTAAAACATGGTTTAATTCTCTTGATCCTGGTTGTGTGCGTAGTCCCCAGGATATGATTTATTACTTCTCCGCTAAATATTTTCCCGCTCATAAGAAACAAGCTACCTTAAGGAAAATATATAATTTTGTGCAAATTGAAGAAGAGAGTCTCCCACAAGCTTGGGGGAGGCTTCTCCAATTACTTAATGCTTTGATTGATCATCCTCTCAAGAAAAATGAAATACTTGATATCTTTTATAATGGACTAACCGATGCTTCCACAGACCACCTGGATAGTTGTGCTGGTTGTGTTTTCAGGGAAATAACTGTTGATTAAGCTGAATTGCTATTGAATAATATGTTCATGAATGAAAATAATTGTACACTTCCTGAACCAACTCCTAAGCCAACTCTGAAGAAAAGGGGTATTCTATTTCTTAGTCCTGAAGATATGCAAGAGGCAAAGAAATCTATGAAAGAAAAAGGTATTAAAGCTGAAGATGTTAATAATTTACCACCTATTGAAGAAATACATGGTCTTGATAACCCGACACATGTAGTAAAGGTAAATTCTCTCTATAGATTTGATGAAGGTGATGTTCCTCATTTTAAGTCTGCTAGCCAATGCTTAGATGAGTTTGACAATTTTATTGTTAAACAAGAAAACTTCAATGCTTATGTTGGTAGGCAATTGCAACGTAATGCTTATATGATTGAACACTTGAGTGATTATATGTCTAGAGTTAAAGGTGAACTTAAACTCATTAGTAAACATGCTTCCATGGTTACCACTCAAGTAGAACAAGTACTTAAAGCACAAAGTGATTTGCTCAATGAATTAAATAATAAGAAAAATGATAATGTTGTTAGAGTTGTGACTAGAGGGGGTAGAATGACTCAGGAACCTGTGTATCCTGAGGGCCACCCTAAGAGAATTGAGAAATATTCTCAAAGAATTAATGTTGAAGCATCTAGTTCTTCTAAGAAGAAGAAAAAGAAAAATGATAGGACTTTGCACGCTTCTAGTGAACCTATTGTTGACACACGTGAGAATCCAAATGATATTTCTATCTCTGATGCTGAAACACAATCTGGTAATGAACATGAACCTAGTGATAATGTTAACGATGATGTTCATGTTGATGCTCAACCTAGCAATAACGATGATGTAGAGATTGAACCTGCTGTTGATCTTGATAACCCACAATCAAAGAATCAACGTTATGATAAGAGAGACTTTGTTGCTAGGAAGCACGGTAAGGAAAGAGAACCATGGGTTCAGAAACCCATGCCTTTTCCTCCTAAACCATCCAAGAAAAAAGATGATGAGGATTTTGAGCGCTTTGCTGAAATGATTAGACCTATCTTTTTGCGTATGCATTTGACTGATATGCTTAAAACAAATCCTTATGCTAAGTATATGAAAGATATTATCACAAATAAAAGGAAGATACCAAAAGTTGAAATTTCCACCATGCTTGCCAATTATACTTTTAAACATGGAATACTAAAGAAACTAGGAGATCCAGGAGTACCAACTATACCATGCTCCATTAAAAGGAACTATGTCAAAACTACTTTATGTGATCTAGGAGCCGGTGTTAGTGTTATGCCTCTCTCTTTATATCGTAGACTTGATTTGAATAAGTTGACACCTACTGAAATATCTTTGCAAATGGCTGATAAATCAACTACTATACCTGTCGGTATTTGTGAGGATGTGCCTGTTGTGGTTGCAAATGTTACTATTTTAACGGACTTTGCTATTCTTGATATTCCCAAGGATGATAGTATGTCGATTATCCTTGGTAGACCCTTTTTGAATACTGCAGGGGCTATTATTGATTGCAACAAAGGCAATGTCACTTTTCATGTTAATGATAATGAGCATACGGTACACTTTTTGAGGAAACAACCTTAAGTCCATAGTATCAATTGTATTGGAAAAATTTCAACGATTACCATTGGAGGTTTTGAATTCCCTCTTCCTACTGTCAAGAAGAAATATGATATTCTTATTGTTGGGGACATACATATCCCCATTGAGGTAACCTAGTATTATTCGAAAATTCTGCGGTTTCATGTTATTCGAAAAGAGTTCATTAACAAGACTTGATCAACCTTGTTAGTGGATTGCTTTTGATGAGCATGAGATGGGTGAAGTTAGAAAGCACAACTCTCTGTACCCTCCTTTTTACTTTCTGTTATTTAGATTAAATAAAGCAAAAATAGTATTTTCTGTCTGTTTTGTGAGTTATCCTTGCAATAAAAAATATCCTGAAAATAAAAGTTCTCCAAATGTCCTGAAAATGAAATATGATTTTTTTCTAGAATATTTAAGAATATTTGGCACTGAGAACACGTCAGGTGCCACACCACCTGGCCACGAGGGTACATGGCACGCCCTACCCCCTGGGTGCGCCCCCTGCGTCGTGGGCCCCACGTGGCCCCCTCCACTTATTCCAGCACCCACACACTTCATCTTCCTCGAGAAAAAATCCCCCCCCATAGCTCAAACTCGTGTTCTAGCTCATCTTGCTGCCATTTTCAATCTCCTTGCTCAAAGCTCCATTCACAAACTATTTGGGGAGATTGTTCTTCGGTATGTGACTCCTCCAATGGTCCAATTAGTTTTTGTTCTAGTGCTTTATTTATTGCAATTTTTTCCTGCTAAGGTGACCCTGTTCTTGAGCTTGCATGTCAAATTTATGTGGTCAAAAGTAGTTCTAATGCATGATATAGTCTCTAGGCACTTGTGGGAGTACTTGCTATCAATCTTGTTGAGTTTGGTTCACTTTTATTTTGAGTCACTAAAAATTTCAGATTTTTTTTCGAAGAAAAATGCATAGGAAAATCTACCAAGGCATTTCCTCAAGGAAGCAAGGACCGAGGCTCACGATACGTGAGCCGAACGATGAACTACCGAGGGAAGCTCAAGTGCGGCCTTGTGAATGGCCGTCGGAGGAGTTTATGGTCCAGGCGGGCATCAAGGAAGAATTTGACACATATGTGCGTAAGGCTGATCTTGAGGACTTCATGTCAGATAAGTGCCCACAATACTACTACTTAACCGATTCCTTTGTGAAAAGGTTTAAATTTACATCTTCACGCAATTCTGACACTGTCTTATTTGATCTTTATGATAAATCATATACTATGGACCTAGAAGATTTTAATGATGCTTGTAAGCTCCCGTAATGGGGTAATGTTGGTGAACCTCGCAAATCTGAATATAAGGACTTTCTAGATAGTATCACCATGAGGGAATCTAGAGAAATCACACAAGCTACCTTTGGGAGCATTCATTTCCCTTCCATACATTATTTTGCTCTCTTCATCGGTATATGCATTAACGGTAAGGATGAGGCTTGCCATATGTGCATCCCTTATCTTAATGTCCTCAAAAGTGCGGTATTAGGTGATAGACAATATAACTTGGGGGCTATTGTCGCACGAAGGTTGCATCTTAACGGTTTAAGTGGAGATTTGTTTGGTGAAATTTATGCAACTCGAGTAGCTAATTATCTTCGTGTACCCATACATGAAAACGATGCGAAGTTGCCACCCGCTTATCTAGATTATAATGCTATGGTTCGCCATCAGTTTGTTGAGAGGAATGAACAATTCCTCCAGTACCGACTAATCTTCGACAAGCGTCACACTGTCCATATTGCTCTGCCTGCTCCTACTTTCTTTGACTTCCAGGCAAAAAGGAGATATGTTATAACCAGGGAGGAGGCGAACGAGTATGAAGAGAGGACGGAGGTGGCTTGTCTCCAAGCTACAGCTCATCAGGCAATAGCCGCCGCATCGCTGTACAATCCCAACTACGACTTTGGATATCCGTTAGGCCAGTACTGGCCATAAACCAACTTAAGCCAAAAGCCTAAGCTTGGGGGAGTACGTATTTATCACAGACATTACATTTATGTTCACACACTCATTCTAGTTGTCGGTGCTCATACTTTTTTCATTGTACTATCCATGCTAGTTTAATTTCTTTGCTAAGTCTTTTTCTTGTGTGTTTGAAAAACCTTAAGAAAAACAAAAAACAAATAGTTGTAGCTTTTAGCTAGTTTACTTTCCATGCCTGTAGTAGTAGTAATTACAAGAAAACCCAAAAAGATTTCTCGTTCTTGTTTTGCTTGTTGGGAGCTTTCCCGTGTAAATAGTTTTTATTTCTTTTCTTTTCTTTGGGGGTCAAGAGGAGAAGACCATGATGAAAATGTTGAGTGGCTGTCATATGCTTTATTGTTGATTTAACCAAGAGCCCATATTACCTTGTCTTCTCCCTTGTATTAAATGCTTGCAGATTCTAGCTTAGTCCAACGCACGTGCACTATTATTATTATCCACACCGTTCGGTCGTGCGAGTGAAAGGCAATAATGACGATATATGATGAACTGATTGAGATGAGAGAAGCTGGTATGAACTCGACCTATCTTGTTTTGTAAATATGAATAGTTCATCGTTCTTGATTCAGCCTATTATGAATGAAACATGCTAGCAATGACAATAGAGATTATAGTTGCTCATGCCATGCTTAATTAGCTAGGAGTTTATAATGATTTACCTTGCGTTCCAACATGCTATTAAAATGGTTGTGATGTGGTATGATATGGTGGTATCCTCCTTTGAACGATTCAAGTGGTTTGACTTGGCACATGTTCACGCATGTAGTTGAAATAAAATCAACATAGCCTCCACGATATTTATGTTCATGGTGATTTATATCCTACTCATGCTTGCACCCATTGTTGCTTACTTTAAATGCATGTTTATGACTATTGTCGCTCTCTAGCTGGTCGCTTCCCAGTCTCTTTCTAGCATTCATTTGTACTAAGCGGGAATACTGCTTGTGCATCCACTTCCATAAACCCCAAAGTTATTCCATATGAGTCCACCATACCTTCCTATATGTGGTATTTACCTGCCGTTCCAAGTAAATTTGTGCGTGCCAAACTCTAAACCTTCAAATGAAATTATGTTTTGTATGCTCAAATAGCTCATGTATCAACTAGGGCTGTCTATATCTTCCATGCTAGGTGGGTTATTCTCACGATGAGTGGACTCTGCTCATCATTCACGAGAAAATGGCCGGTAACCGGGATGCCCAGTCCCATGCTCAAATCAAATCAAAATAATTAAACAAAACTGCCCCAGGCTGTTGTTGGTATGGACGGTACCCGTTGTTTCGGGCCAGTCGTGTAGTGTGCTTGTTGGTGGTGGGGGAGTATAAACTTTACCATTCTGTTTGGGAAAACCGCCTATAATGTGTGTAGCATGGAAGATATCGGGAACTCTTGGTTGTTATGTTGACAATGAAAGTATACCGCTCAAAATAGTATTTATCTCTATTTCAAAAATCGAGCTCGGGCACCTCTACAAATCCCTACTTCCCTCTACGAAGGGCCTATCTATTTACTTTTAGTTTGAGTCGTCATTCTCTTATTAAAAAGCACTAGTTGGAGAGCACCGCTGTCATTTTCATGCATTGCTATTAATTTACATTGAGTACGACTGTGACTGGATCTCTTTTACCATGAATTACAATGTCTAGTCAATCCTTGATCTTCAGAGGTGCTCTGCATTTATGTTTTGCGGTCTCAGAAAGGGCTAGCGAGATACCATCTTGTTATATCATATTATGATTGTTTTGAGAAAGTGTTGTCTGATGTCTACTATGCACCCTTCTTCTTGTAGACGTTGTTGGGCCTCCAAGTGTAGAGGTTTGTAGGACAGTAGCAAATTTCCCTCAAGTGGATGACCTAAGGTTTATCAATCCGTGGGAGGCATAGGATTAATATGGTCTCTCTCGAGCATCCCTGCAACCAAATAACAAAGAGTCTCTTGTGTCCCCAACACACCCAATACAATGGTAAATTGTATAGGTGCACTAGTTGGGCGAAGAGATGGTGATACAAGTGCAATATGGATGGTAGATATAGGTTTTTGTAATAAGAAAGTATAAAAACAACAAGGTAGGAAGTGGTAAACGTGAGCATAAACGGTGTTGCAATGGTAGTAGGCAAGGCCTAGGGTTCATACTTTCACTAGTCAACAAGGATAACATAATTGGATCATATTACTAGCCCTCAACATGCAACAAAGAGTCACTCCAAAGTCACTAATAGCGGAGAACAAACGAAGAGATTATGGTAGGGTACGAAACCACCTCAAAGATATTCTTTCTGATCGATCTATTCAAGAGTCCGTAGTAACGATCAATCTATCATAGAGTTCGTACTAGAATGACACCTTAAGACACAAATCAACCAAAACCCTAATGTCACCTAGATACTCCATTGTCACCTCAAGTATCCGTGGGCATGATTATATGATATGCATCACACAATCTCAGAAACATCTATTCAACCAACACATAGAACTTCAAAGAGTGCCCTAAAGTTTCTACCGGAGAGTCAAGACAAAAACGTGTGCCAACCCCTATGCATAGATTCCCAAGGTCACGGAACCCGCAAGTTGATAACCAAAACATACATCAAGTAGATCACATGATATCCCATTGTCACCGCAGATAAACATGTGCAAGACATACATCAAGTGTTCTCAAATCCTTAAAGACTCAATCCAATACAAGAGAGTAGAGGGGAGAAGCATCATGAGATCCAACTAGAATAGCAAAGCTCGCGATACATCAAGATCGTGCCATCTCAAGAACACGAGAGAGAGAGATCAAACACATAGCTACTGATACACACCGTCAGCCCCGAGGGTGGACTACTCCTTCCTCGTCATGGAGAGCGCCGGGATGATGAAGATGGCCACCGGAGAGGGATTCCCCCCTCCGGCAGGGTGCCAGAACGGGTCTAGATTGGTTTTTGGTGGCACCAGAGGCTTTCGGCGGCGGAACTCCCGATCTAGGTTAATTTTCGAAGGTTTTAGTATTTATAGGAATTTTTGGCGTAGGTCCCACGTTAGGGGGGCTTCTGGGCTGTCCTCAAGATAGGAGGGTGCCACCACCTTCCCAGGACGCACCCTCCACCCTCGAGGGCAGCCCGTGGCTCTCCTGGCCCAACTCTTTTGCTCCGGGGGCTTCTTTTGGTCCAGAAAAAATCATAAAAAATTGGCTGGTCAATTGGACTCCGTTTGATATTCCTTTTCCGTAAAACCCTAAAACAGGAGAAAAACAGAAACTGGCATTGGGCTCTGGGTTAATAGGTTAGTCCCAAAAATGATATAAAAGTGAATGATAAAGCCCATTAAACATCCAAGACTTCATAAATAATAGCATAGAACAATAAAAAATTGTAGATACGTTGGAGACGTATCAAGCATCCCCAAGCTTAATTCCTGCTCGTCCTCGAGTAGGTAAATGATAAAGAAAGAATTTTTGATGTGGAATGCTAACCAATATAGTTTTTCAATGTAATTCTCTTAATTGTGGCATGAATGTTCAGATCTGAAAGATTCAAGATAAAAGTCTATATTGACATAAGAAATAATAATATTTCAAGCAATACTAACAAAGCAATCATGTCTTCTCAAAATACTATGGCTAAAGAAAGTTATCCCTACAAAATCATATATTGTTGGCTATGCTCGCTCTTTTTCACACAAAAATATTCATATCATGCACAACCCCGATTTCAGCCAAGCACTTGTTTTCATACTCCATCTTTTCAAACCTTTCAACTTTCATGCAATACATGAGCGCGAGCCATGGATATAGCACTATGGGTGGAACAGAGGTGGTTGTGGAGAAGACAAAAAGGAGGGAGATAGTCTCACATCAACTAGGCGTATCAACGGGCTATGGAGATGCCCATCAATAGATATCAATGTGAGTGAGTAGGGATTGCCATGCAACGGATGCACTAGAGCTAAATATGAATGAAAGCTCAACAAAAGAAACTAGTGGGTGTGCATCCAACTTGCTTGCTCACGAAGACCTAGGGCATTTGAGGAAGCCCATCGTTGGAATATACAAGCCAAGTTCTATAATGAAAATTCCAACTAGTATATGAAAGTGACTAAACATGAGACTCGCTACAATGAAAAACATGGTGCTACTTTGAAGCACAAGTGTGGAAAAAAATAGTAGCAATTGTCCCCTTTTTTTGGGCCTTTTTCTTTCTTTGGCCTTTCTTTTTTTTCTTTTTTTTTGTGGAGGAGCTTTATAGATTTAGCCTTTCCTCCCATGGGACAATGCTCTAATAATGATGATCATCACACTTTCATTACAACTCGATATTACAACTCGATACTACAACAACAAAGTATGACTCTATATGAATGCCTCCGGTGGTGTACCGGTATGTGCAATGAAACAAGAGTGACATGTATAAAAATTATGCATGGTGGCCTTGCCACAAATACGATGTCAACTACATGATCATGCAAAGGCAATATGACAATATGATGCGTGTCATATGAATGGAACGGTGGAAAGTTGCATGGCAATATATCTCGGAATGGCTATGGAAATGCCATGATAGGTAGGTATGGTGGCTGTTTTGAGGAATATATATGGTGGGTTTTTTGAGGAAGGATATATAGTGGGTGTATGGTACCGGCGTAAGTTGCGCGATACAAGAGAGGCTTGCAATGTAGAAGGGTGAGAGTGCGTATAATCCATGGACTCAACATTAGTCATAAAGAACTCATATACTTATTGCAAAAATTTACGAGTCATCAAAACATAGCAATCAACGCATGCTCCTAGGGGGGAGGTTGGTAGGAGTTAACCATCGCGCGCCTCGACCTCCACACAAAGGTTGACACTCTACAAATACCTCATGCTCTAACTTAGTCACACAACGGTTCACCATACGTGCATGCTACGGGAATCACTAACCTTAACACAAGTATTTCTCAATTTCAAAATAACTCCACTAGCATGACTCTAATATCACTATCCTCATGTCTCAAAACAATTATCAAGCATCCGACATCTCATTCTATTCAATTCACTTGGTGTGATTTTTTTACTACATTGACATTGGATGTCTATCGTGTGAAGACTAGTTTCTTTAGCCTAAACACATCACCATGCTGTTTTAATAGACTCTCAAAAGGATATAAGTGAATCATGAGAGTTCAACAATTTCTACAAAATATTACCACCACCGTGCTCTAAAAGATATAAGTGAAGCACTAGAGCAATAACAAACTACTCCGAAAGATATAAGTGGAGATCAATGAATAGTTGAATAATTATGTAACTATGTGAAGACTCTCTAACATTTAAGAACTTCAGATCTTGGGATATTATTCAAACATCAAGCAAAACAAAATAAACTAAATTGACGCTCCAAGCAAAACACATATCATGTGGTGAATAAAAATATAGCTCCGAGTATAGTTACCGCTGGATGAAGACGAAAGAGGGGATGCCTTCCCGGGGCATCCCTAAGCTTAGGCTTTTGGTTGTCCTTGAATTTTACCTTGGGGTGCCATGGGCATCCCCAAGCTTAGGCTCTTGCCACTCTTTGTTCCATAGTCCATCAAAGCAATACTCAAAACTTGAAAACTTCACAACACAAAACTTAGACAAAAATCTCGTGAGCTCCGTTAGTATAAGAAAGCAAACCACTACTCAAAGGTATTGTAATGAATTCATTCTTTGTTTATATTGGTGTTAAACCTACTGTATTACAACTTCTCTATGGTTCATACTTCCCAATATTACTCATAGATGCATTGAAATAAGCAAACAACACACGAAAAACAGAATCTGTCAAAAACAGAACAGTCTGTAGTAATCTGCAGGTTTCGCCTACTTCTGGAACTCCAACAAATTCAAACTAAATTGGTAAATTTGAGTAATTTGTCTACCAATCATCTGCAAAAAGAATCAACTAAAAGGCAAACTCCAGTAAAATCTGAAGACCACTTTAGCGAGCTCTGACGATTCTGTTTTTCATAGCAAGATCACATAAACTTCACACAAGTTTTCCCAAAGGTTCTACTTGGCACAAACACTAAACAAAACATGGAACCACATCTAATCAGAGGCTAGATGCAAAATTTATTCCCTAATAGCAGAAAAACAAAAATAATAATATAAAGTTGGGTTGCCTCCCAACAAGCGCTATCGTTTTACGCCCCTAGCTAGGCATGATGATTTCAATGATGCTCGCATAAAAGATAAGGACTGAAACATAAAGGGAGCATCATGAAGAATATGAATAGCACATTTAAGTCTAACCCACTTCCTATGCATAGGGATTTTTTGAGCAAACAACTTATGGGAACAATAATCAACTAGCATAGGAAAGCAAAACAAGCATAGCTTCAAGATTCTAAGCATATAGAGAGGAAACTTGATATTATTGGAATATGTAGAAGCATATGTTCCTCTCTCATAATAATTTTCAGAGGCAACATGAATGAATTCAACAATATAACCAACTCATAAAGCATTCTTTTCATGATCCCCAAGCATATAAATTTTATTACTCTCCACATAAGCAAAATTCTTCTCATGAATAGTAGTGGGAGCAAACTTAACAAACTAATTATCATGTGAGGCATAATCCAATTGAAAACTAAAATCATGATGACAAGTTTCATGGTTATCGTTATTCTTATTAGCATACAAGTCATCACAATAATCATCATAGATAGCAACTTTGTTCTCATAATCAATTGGAACCTCTTCCGAAATAGTGGATTCATCACTAAATAAAGTCATGACCTCTCCAAATCCACTTTCATCAATATAATCATCATAAATAGGAGGCATGCTTTCATCATAATAAATTTTCTCATCAAAACTTGGGGGACTAAAAATATCATGTTCATCAAACATAGCTTCCCCAAGCTTGTGGCTTTGCATATCATTAGCATCATGGGTATTCAAAGAATTCATACTAACAACATTGCAATCATGCTCATCATGCACATATTTTATGCCAAGCATTCTATGTAATTCTTCTTCTAGTACTTGAGCACAATTTTCCTTTCCATCATTTTCACGAAAGATATTAAAAAGATGAAGCACATGGGGCAACCTTAATTCCATTTTTTTGTAGTTTTCTTTTATAAACTAAACTAGTGATAAAACAAGAAACTAAAAGATTCGATTGCAAGATCTAAAGATATACCTTCAAGCACTAACCTCCCCGGCAACGGCGCCAGAAAAGAGCTTGATGTCTACTACGCACCCTTCTTCTTGTAGACGTTGTTGGGCCTCCAAGTGCAGAGGTTTGTAGGACAGTAGAAAATTTCCCTGAAGTGGATGACCTAAGGTTTATCAATCCGTGGGAGGCGTAGGATGAAGATGGTCTCTCTCAAGCAACCCTGCAACCAAATAACAAAGAGTCTCTTGTGTCCCCAACACACCCAATACAATGGTAAATTGTATAGGTGCACTAGTTCGGCGAAGAGATGGTGATACAAGTGCAATATGGATGGTAGATATAGGTTTTTGTAATAAGAAAATATAAAAACAGCAAGGTAGCAAGTGGTGAACATGAGCATAAACGGTGTTGTAATGATAGTACGCAAGGCCTAGGGTTCATACTTTCACTAGTGCCAGTTCTCTCAACAAGGATAACATAATTGGATCATATTACTAGCCCTCAACATGCAACAAAGAGTCACTCCAAAGTCACTAATAGCGGAGAACAAACGAAGAGATTATGGTAGGGTACGAAACCACCTCAAAGCTATTCTTTCTGATCTATTTAAGAGTCCTTAGTAACGTTCAATCTATCATAGAGTTCGTACTAGAATAACACCTTAAGACACAAATCAACCAAAACCCTAATGTCACCTAGATACTCCATTGTCACCTCAAGTATCCGTGGGCATGATTATATGATATGCATCACACAATCTCAGAAACATCTATTCAACCAACACATAGAACTTCAAAGAGTGCCCTAAAGTTTCTACCGGAGAGTCAAGACGAAAGCGTGTGCCAACCCTATGCATAGATTCCCAAGGTCACAGAACCCGCAAGTTGATCACCAAAACATACATCAAATAGATCACAGGATATCCCATTGTCACCAGAGATAAACACGTGCAAGACATACATCAAGTGTTCTCAAATCCTTAAAGACTCAATCCGATAAGATAACTTCAAAGGGAAAATTCAATCCATTACAAGAGAGTAGAGGGGGAGAAGCATCATAAGATCCAACTAGAATAGCAAAGCTCGCGATACATCAAGATCGTGCCATCCGAAGAACACAAGAGAGAGAGAGAGAGATCAAACACATAGCTACTGATACATACCCTCAACCCCGAGGGTGGACTACTTCCTCCTCGTCATGGAGAGCATCGGGATGATGAAGATGGCCACCGGAGAGGGATTCCCCCCCTCCGGCAGGGTGCCAGAACGGTTCTAGATTGGTTTTTGGTGGCACAAGAGGCTTTCGGCGGCGGAACTCCCGATCTAGGTTAATTTCCGAAGGTTTTAGTATTTATAGGAATTTTTGGCATAGGTCCCATGTCAGGGGGGCTTCTAGGCTATCCTCGAGATAGGAGGGCGCCACCACCTTCCCAGGGCGCGCCCTCCACCCTCGAGGGCAGCCCGTGGCTCTCCTGGCCCAACTCTTTTGCTTCGGGGGCTTCTTTTGGTCCAGAAAAAATCATAAAAAATTGGCTCGTCAATTGGACTCCGTTTGATATTCCTTTTCTGTAAAACCCTAAAACAGGAGAAAAACAGAAACTGGCACTGGGCTCTGGGTTAATAGGTTAGTCCAAAAATGATATAAAAGTGAATGATAAAGCCCATTAAACATCCAAGACTTCATAAATAATAGCATGGAACAATCAAAAATTATAGATACGTTGGAGACGTATCATTGTCATCCGAGGTTTATTATTATTGCTCGCTAGTTGATTATGCCATTGATATGAGTAAACATGAGACCTAAAAGTTATCGTGAATGTGGTTAGTTCACAATCTTTGCTGAAAAAATGAATGTTGGCTTTACATATTTGCAACAACAAGAGCAAACCGAGTTTGAAAAAGTTTTTCTTTATCAATTTCAGTTTGTCAACTGAATTGCTTGAGGACAAGCAAGGATTTAAGCTTGGGGGAGTTGATACGTCTCCAACGTATCTAATTTTCCAAACACTTTTGCCCTTGTTTTGGACTCTAACTTGCATGATTTGAATGGAACTAACCCGGACTGACGTTGTTTTCAGCAGAATTGCCATGGTGTTATTTTTGCGCAGAAATAAAAGTTCTCGGAATGACCTGAAAAATCAACGGAGAATATTTTTGGAATATATAAAAAATACTAGCAAAAGAATAAAGACCAGGGGGCCCACACCCTGTCCACAAGGGTGGGGGGCGCCCCCCTGGGCGCGCCCCCTGTCTCATGGCCCCCCTGATGCTCCACCGACCTCAACCCCAACTCCATATATTCACTTTCGGGGAGCAAAAAAATGAGAGAGAAGGATTCATCGCATTTTACGATACGGAGCCGCCACCAATCCCTAATCTCTCTCAGGAGGGCTGATTTGGATTCCGTTCAGGGCTCCGGAGAGTGGAGATCGTCGCCGTCGTCATCATGAACCTTCCTCCATCACCAATTCCATGATGTTGACCGCCGTGCATGAGTAATCCCATCGTAGGCTTGTTCGACGGTGATGGGTTGGATGAAATTTACCATGTAATCGAGTTAGTTTTGTTAGGGTTTGATCCCTAGTATCCATTGTTTTCTAAGATTGATGTTGCTATGACTTTGCCATGCTTAATGCTTGTCACTAGGCCCGAGTGCCATGATTTCAGATCTGAACTTATTATGTTTTCACGAATATATGTGAGTTCTTGATCCTATCTTGCAAGTCAATAGTCACCTACTATGTGTTATGATCCGGCAACCCCGAAGTGACAATAATCGGGACTACTCCTGGTGATGACCGTAGTTTGAGGAGTTCATGTATTCACTAAGTGTTAATGCTTTGGTCCGGTACTCTATTAAAAGGAGGCCTTAATATCCCTTAGTTTCCAATAGGACCCCGCTGCCACGGGAGGGTAGGACAAAAGATGTCATGCAAGTTCTTTTCCATAAGCACGTATGACTATATTCAGAATACATGCCTACATTACATTGATGAACTGGAGCTAGTTCTGTGTCACCCTATGTTATAACTATTACATGAGGAATTGCATCCGACATAATTATCCATCACTGATCCGATGCCTATGAGCTTTTCACATATTGATCCTTGCTTAGTTACTTTTCCGCTGCTACTGTTACAATCACTACAAAACTGCTATTGTTACTTTTGCTACCGTTACTGTTACTTCCATACTACTTTGCTACTAAATACTTTGCTGCAGATATTAAGTCTTCCAGGTGTGGTTGAATTGACACTCAACTGCTAATACTTGAGAGTATTCTTTGGCTCCCCTTGTGTTGAATCAATAAATTTGGGTTGAATACTCTACCCTCGAAAACTGTTGCGACCCCCTATACTTGTGGGTTATCAGTTCACACTTTATTCATGGTGCTTTCCGTAAAATGCTTGCTAAGTATGATGTTAACCATAGAATTGCATCACCCTATCATCCTCAGTCTAGTGGTCAAGTTGAACTTAGCAATAGAGAAATAAAATTAATTTTGCAAAAGACTGTCAATAGGTCCAGGAAGAATTGGTTTAAGAAATTAGATGATGCACTTTGGGCTTATATTACAACATATAAAAATCCTATGGGTATGTCTCCTAATAAAATGGTATATGTAAAAGCTTGTCATTTGCCCCTTGAGTTAGAACATAAAGTATACTGGGCAGTTAAAGAACTCAACTATGATTTCAAACTTGCTGGTGAAAAGAGGTTATTTGATATTAGCTCATTAGATGAATGGAGAACCCAAGCTTATGAAAATGCGAATTTATTCAAAGAAAAAGTTAAAAGATGGCATGTCAATAGAATCCAAACGCATGAGTTTAAAGTCGGAGAATATGTTCTTTTGTACAACTCTCGTTTTAGATTTTTTGCAGGGAATCTCCTCTCGTAATGGGAAGGCCCATATGTCATCGAGGAGGTTTACCAGTCTGGTGCCATCAAAATAAATAATTCCGAAGGTACTAACCCGAAGGTTGTCAATGGGCAACGAATAAAGCATTATATCTCACGTACACCCATTAATGTTGAAAGTAATATTATCCAAACTTTCACACCGGAAGAGCACATAAAAGAGTCCTTCCGGAACACTCCATAATCGTGAAAATAAGGAGGTACATGATACGGTAAGTAAACGGACTCTGAAAAATCCGCAAAAATATTTTTTGTCAGTTTTGGAATATTTTAAAATTTAAGAAATAAAGAAACTTCCAGGAAGCGTCCCCTGGTGGGCATAAGACACCAGGGCGCGCCAGGCAAGCCTGGCGTGCCCAGGTGGGTTGTGCCCACCTGGGACACCTCCCGGTCTCTATTTTTCTTCCATGTACTTGTCCCCCAAGATAAAAAAATCTATATATACTTCCCGAACCTGTTAACCACCGTATCGCGAAGAAATCTTCTATTCTCTTTTCTTGCTGTTTCTGGTCAAATTCATGAAGCCAGGCATCATGTCTTCCTGCTCCTCCAACCACATGGAATAAGATGCTTGGTTGATGAAGATCGAGACAAAGAGGGAGGAGCCTACGGACGTCATCAAGGGAGACAAGGGCAAGTAAGCTACCGTAGATCCATCCCCGGTGGCAACACAAACACTGTTGGTCGAGGAGGAGGAGGAGGAAGATATCCTTAAACCCTACCTTACTCACCTTACTCCTGCTGAGATTGAAGATTTTCGCGTCATTGAAATAGTTCGCATACAAAATAAGTATCTCACTCGCGAAAATATTTTGCATCAAGAGCATATCACCTATATCCGGAGCGTCAGCCGTCGGTTGGAGAATCTCTTGATCCTCAAAGATATGATCGCCTCTTCATCACCATCATCTTCTTCACCACCAAAGGAGAATTTTGTATCGGGTATGGGCACTCCACTTGGCTTCCGCCAAGCTTGGGGGAGGTGCCCCGGTATCGTATCATCCCACTATCTTTTTGCTTTTACTTATTTTAGTTCATTCTTTTTGCTTTAGATGAAATAAAGTTTAGTTCGATCCTTTCTTTTTGAGAGTTTGCTTAGTGATCTATCCTTGTAATCATGTGCAAGTTATATAATAAAGTTTAGCTTGAGTTTGTGCTTTCTTTACTTTCATGCTGCAAATAAAGAAAAGAAATAAAGGAAATAAGAAAAAGAGAAAGGAAATAAATCAATAAGATCATATACTAATCCTATGGTAGGTGATAGCACCACATAAGGAAAAGTATAAGTAGCAAATTTTATTAAAAATTGACAAACATAGCATTAGTCAATGATGCAACTCATGATAGAATTAATAAGGGAAGAGAAGATTCACATATAAATATACTATCCTAGAAATCTTTTGTGATTGTGAGCCCTCATAAAAATATTATATTCTATGCATGTTTATATTCACATAGAAGTCATATTGTCATAGATCCTTTAACATGTGATGCTTGCCCCCTATCTTTGCTAGCTAAAACTTCCGCACTAAGTAGAGATACTACTTTTGCATCCAAAAACCCTTAAACCCAATTTTTTTCAAGTGTCCACCATACCTACTGTAGCGACCAGACCTCAAACAGTCTGATCTCTGTGCATCAGTGTCATTCCTGGATCAGTAATGCTGACACGCATAGTACTCGAAGGATTTATAACAGAGTAGCAATCACACACTTATTACATCGATAGTCCAACGATGAACTTATTACAAATAAATATGGCTGAAGGCCATCTAACACGATAACAGCGGAAGGCTTGGAAGATAAGTGAGTCCATCAACTCCAGCGGCATCACTGAGTATAGAACCACGACCTAAAAGGGGCATCTTACTCGTCGCCTGAAAAGTCTGCAACATGAAACGTTGCAGCCCGAAAAACGGGTCAGCACATGGAATATGCTGGCAAGGTAACACAAGAGAATGCAATGATAAAAGGCTATAATATATGCAATATGGCTGGTGGAAAGCTCTATGGTTAAGTTTTTGCATAAAGCCAATTTTTCCCTACTTCAAAGGAATAGATTTTAATTAACTATCATGGTAGTTGAAACATCGTTGAGAAGATAGACATCCTCTCAACCCCAATTAAAGTAATCATTAAACCCAACAAAATTAAATTAGAGTAGCATGATGAGATTCACATGATAATCCAAGTACTAGATACTCAAGACGTCCATAACCGGGGACACGACTAATCATGATCAGTTTGTACACTCTGCAGAGGTTTGTGCACTTTTCCCCACAAGACTCGATCGCCTCCGTTTGGTTACTCGCACTGCATGGTGTTTGAGAAACGGATGACCGAGACACAGTCTTTCCGATGAGGTCCCCTTAACCAATTAGATAGGCCGGTACACCTACAAAACCCACTACATCTGCTAGCCCATCATGGAAAGGTTTCCCACAACTTACTCAACTATGCCAGAGCCCATATTGGCATGTGGCTGCACACGGAAGTTTCTAGTATGAAAAATCTCATGATCCCTTTGAGCCTGGGTGGCGGTCCAAAAGAAAAACAGGCAATCACTGGAATACCCAGATGCCTCAATCCACCCAGATGTGTATTAATGTTGCCACCTTAAGTTGAACCATTAATTAACAACTCACATCTGTCATGGATTTCACTCAAACCCAAACCACGTCTACGAGCATAGCATGTCCTAACAGCAAACGTAGAAGTAACTCCCAAGGGTTTGAATGTAATGCAGGTAATAGGTACTACCTCAAACTACTTACCAATCCCACAAATTTATTAATCCTACTCATGCAATGTGTGAGGGTTGGACTAATGCTATGAAAACTGGGTAATTGGAAAGCATGATCAAAGTGTTACTTGCCTTGCTGATGATCCGCAAAACCTAGAGACTCAAAGTAGCAAGCGGCGCACTCCGGGTACTCTATCGCAATCAACAAACAAGCATACAATAAGTACTTAACTAATGCACGGGTAAAACTCAAATAAGAGATTTAACCAGAAAGTTCAACTTAAGAACTCCGGTTTGCAAAAAGAATCAACTCGGAAGAAGCAACGAAACTAAAACTGCAAAAGAAACGAGCTCCAGTTTACTAGTTGGCCTAAAGTCAAATTTTACAGTAGCCAAAACTTTGTTCAAGTTGATCTAACGTAAATAGGGCTTCGAGACGAAGATCTGGGATTTTGAATCACCTGATTCCGACTCTCGAGCGAAAAGAAAAACACAAAACAAGATCAAGACAGAAATCGCGATCGGAATAACCGCGGATAAATACCCCGAAAAAGAAAAACGACGAACAGGCTAACGAACAAACGTTCGCTGTCTGCGGTTAACTAACGAAAACCATTCGTTAAAACGAACGTACGGACGAACGTCCTCTATTTAACTAAACCGACGGAAAATAAAAAAAACCGAACCGATCTATTCTAAAAAAACAGATCTAGGTTTTCCTAAACAAAACCGATCTATTTACCGAAAAAACGAAAACTACCTCGAACTCCGGCGGCGGCGGCGGGGCGGCAGCGGCGCGGCGGCGGGCGGCGGCGCAGCGCGCGGCGGCGGGTGGCGGCGGCGGCGGCTGGCTAGGGTTAGGGCGAGGCTGCGGGCGGGCGAGGCCTTGGGCCAGCGGGGCTGCGGCTTATAAAGCCCAGTCTCCTGGTCCTATACGAGACTAGGTCGGTTTCCTATTTTTTTTTCTTTTTTTTAAAGAGTCCCGGCGCAGAAAAACTAACGAAAGAAATCCCAAACGGACTCCAAAATTCCCGAAATAAATTTTCACCGTCTTCTAATAATATTTAGGACAAAGTGAACATTTTTCCCGGACCTAAATGCATTTTTGAAAAATGCGTATTTTTCCTATGCAAATAAATCCGCAAATAAATCCAGAAAAATACCAAAAGTGATTTTAACATTTTTCCTCCAATATTTCTGTTATTTTGGAGAAGTCATATTATCTCCGCTCATATTTTTGTTTTTAGAAATATTTTTAGGAGAGAAAAATTATTAGGATCACACTGTCCTCGTACCGGTATTCGAGCGAACTCAAATACGAAAACGGTAAAATTCCCAACTCTCTCCGTAGGTCCTTGAGTTGCTCAGAATTTCGAGGAACGCCACGAACCGAAAATGCAAAACATGAAATGCAAATATGATCTATGTATAACATTCCAAATTGAAAATTTGGGATGTTACAAACCTACCCCCCTTAGAATGAATCTCGCCCTCGAGATTCGACTTGGCTAGAGAACATGTGTGGGTGGTCTTTGCGTAGATCATCTTCTCGCTTCCAGGTGGCTTCTTCCTCGGTGTGGTGACTCCACTGAACTTTGCAAAACTTGATAACCTTACTACGAGTAACTCTACTCGTAAATTCGAGAATCTTAACAGGCTTCTCCTCGTAGGTTAGATCACTATCCAACTGAATTGCTTCCAGGGGTACTGTGTCTCTAAGCGGTATATCGGCCATCTCCGCATGGCACTTCTTAAGCTGCGAAACGTGAAACACATTGTGCACTCCTGCCAATCCTTCGGGCAATTCCAGCTTATAGGCAACCTCCCCCATTGTCGGTGTACTAAAGTAGGGGTACCCTTAGTATCCCGAACTTGTGCACGGGCAGTCGCAGCATCCCGCGGCAAGGCTTGCCGGGTGACCGCCAAGGTCCTCCGTGGTTCCCTTGGAGCCATTCAAGAACAAAGTATTTAAGCCAAGAAGACAAGACCCCGGCAAGAGGAGCTTGCCGGGAAGGCCAACAACGGCATCTCAAGGAACTTGCCGCGACGTGCCACGCGTCCCGGCAAGGCCCGGTGAGCGGCAAGCTCCCGGAAGCGACAAGGCAGCGACCGCGGCAAGGCGCTTGCCGTGGCAAGCTTCCACTATGTACCCGCGCTCCAACACATCCACCAAGTGTCGCTCTGGGACCCTTCTAGGCGTACGTGGCGGGAGGCTGTGCAGCCAGCGGTATGCGGTGGCAAGCGGCGCTGACAAGATTGCCATCGTGGCAAGCAGTGGCGCCCCTAACGGCCCCTTTTCGCACTGTTTGGGCGATGCTAATGGGCATTTAATGCTCTTGTCCCCTGCCGTCAGGGTTAGGTATGATGTACTGTACAGGTAGTTGTACCAACTACAACACCTTTCCATTTTTACCCTTATCTGCGTTGCCACATGTCGGTGACCCCTTGAGCATATAAAAGGAGGCCCATGCGCAACGTAGGGGAGGGTTCGAGGCAGAAGAACTCTCACGCTCGGTCTCGTTAGCTGCTGAAGTGTACTGTAGCACCCAGCGCTCCCGAGCAAGAACTCAATACAAACCACAAAGCAGGAGTAGGGTTTTACGCATCCGTGCGGCCCGAACCTGGGTAAACTGCTCGTGTGCTTCGCCTCGATCTGCTCTTCGCGCGACCTCCGCCCCCGCCAAACCGAAAGGGGCTCGGTCCGCCGGTCCCATAGGTGTTCGTGGATCAGTTTCCCCGACATCTTTGGCGCGCCAGGTAGGGGGTGCGTCGAGGTTGTGTGAACCTGATCCGGCGTCCACACGAGCTAGATCTTTATCGACTTCATCAACATGCCGCCGAAGAAGAAGGCTTCGGAGGCGGCTGCTCTATCCGCGCCGAACCCACCACCGCCGGAGCCAACAGCTGGTGGGGTAGACGCCGGCGGAGGAACGGGCGTCGACGAGGGAGCTCACGGTGCCGCCAGGTCCAAGGACAAGGCTGCGCTGCCCATCGGCGGCGTAGCCGGCTCCCACGACGACCGGGCGCACTCCAAGACCTCGGCGTCCGTACATGCACCGCGCCCATCTCAGGAGGCGCGGGACCGGCAGCGTCATGGTACCATACGTTTGCTGGGCCAAGATCGAGCTGGTGGGTCTCGGGATGCTCCGGACCAGCATGCACGCCAACATGCTGGCACGAGCAAGGCACGGTCGCCTGGACAGGATACTGCTCCTTCTAACATAGTTAGGAGTCCGAGCATATCCCGCTCCTCGCACCGTTCGCCACCGCTACCCGCCACTCCAGCAGAAGCTCTAGCGCGAGCTCAACTGCTCCTAGACTTCCCTCCAACGGCAGACAAGATCGACGACTGGAGGGCCACCATTCATAGTCTCATCGGCTTTGCCAACGGCGATGTGACGCCCGAAGACCGACGTCCCAGAAGATTCCAGATGTTCCGGGGTTTTCCCGTGTGGTTCATTGTGCTTGTGTTATTTATTTTGCATTGCATCATGTCATCATGCCATCATGTCTTTAATCTTTGCATCTCAACTTAAATAAATCATGTGGACCGTCGGTCCATTTAAATCGAGGGAAGGTGACTTCTCTTTATAACATATAAAAGCCTCTCAATATTATTAGGGAGCTATATTAAAATATTCCATTCTTTGGAATTACCCGCAACACACGTGCATATATTTTCCCCATGCCTTTTTCTTCTCAATCCCTTGCCAAGACCTCCTCCTCCTTTTTTTTCATGTCTTTTGGAAGTGCTTGGTTGGCCTAAAGATTTATGCAAGTTTGAGTTATTTCCGAACTCGCATAAATTTGTAGTCTCTAAAAATTGCCAAAGCATTTTATTAAAATAGCCCACAATTCCAGGGTTGTAGGGATATTTTTATCTCAGTCAAAACCATCTCCAAACTCTCTGGGCATTTCTATTTTTTTTGTTCTATTTCTTTTAATGGGAAAAGATCAGCAGTAGAGAAGAGCCCAGCCTAGCCGGCCTCTTGGGCCTCCCTCCAGGCCCAGCCAATCCTCCTCTTGGCTTTAGGCCATCCCAGCGTAGCCATCTGGCGTCTTGGCCCAGCCCGGCCGCCGGCTTGCTACCTTCCATCCCCGCGGCCCAGGGCTCCCAGGCCGCAGCCCGCTCCCTCGTCCGAACCCTAGCGGACGATCGCTCGACCCCTACATCTCTCTCCTTGCTCCCTCCCGTTTCCTACCACCGCCACCCTCTCGTTCTCTCTCCCCATTCCCTCTCGCTCTCTCCTTCACGCGCGAGGCATCTCCCAGCGCCCCGAGCGCCCCCTCCTCCTCTGGCGCAAGCCAGCGACGCCGTCTCCTCGCGCAGAGGCCCGATTCCCTCGATCCATCTCCCTCTCGAGCTCCCTCGCCCCTTCCCCCCAATCGAAGTTCCAGCAAGCCCGCACTCCATCCCGTCGTCTCCCTCCGGCCGCGCCCTCGCCAATCCGTGAGCTGGCCTTAGCCCTGCCTCCTCGGACAGGGAAGCGCGCCCCGCGACCGCTGCGCCTCCCCCCCTCCAGCGGCCAAGTGCTCCGCCGCCAGTTCCTCCCCGACAGCCGGCAGCGACGGCCTCTGCCTCGCCCTCCTGCATCGACCTCGGGCCCTGCTCCGAGCTCCCTCCTGCCACGCGCCAGCTGGGGCAGCAGCAGGCCGCGTTCTCCCCTCCGGGCCTCCACTCGACGAGCGCCAGGGCCGCGCCCGACCCTCTCCATCCCGTCGTGCGTCCTCGCCTCAGGCCCTCCTCCTCCATCGTCAAGGCCTCACCTCCAGCACCTCGTCGTCGGCGTGCTACCTCTCCTCCTCACCGTGACCGTGACCGTAACCGTGCTGCGTTTTTGTTGTTGCTGTTTTGTTTATCTCAAGTACCCGGGAACGACTACACGACGACCCCTCAAGTGCATCTACGAGCTCCATGTACGACTACATGAACGAGTACACGGCGACCCGACCAAGTACCCCTACACGTCGATGCGGCAAGTACCTCGACGACATGTACAACTACGACTCGAGACGAGACCGGCAAGACCGAACGGCTACGATGGCGAGTACCTCTCCGATGAACGGGAACAACTACATGGCGATGCGACAAGTACCCCTACGGAACGTGTACAACTACTGTCGCCCCGAAGATGTCCGACGCCGCAAGTACCATGACACGATATCGGAACGACTACTTCCTCTACGACCCGCGAGAACGCCTTCTTCCTCTTCTATCTCGAACCGCTCCGAGAACGTTTGTCCCGAAGGTATAACCCCAAGACGATGCCCATGGAATGCTTGTTGTGGTTGTATGAAATGTTTCCCGTGTGTGCTTCTGTGGGGACCCCGACTTAGAAGTCGAGATCACCGAATGCACGTGTACAGTGATCCCAGAGATCAATGCTCACTGAACACACAGAAGCTGAAATAACAAGAGTCTTACATCCATACAAATAGTCTTACATGAATTAAGGCCATTATGGCCAAGCCTTACATAGATAGAGCCTCACGGGCTGAATAGAAAATAACTCAAGTAGCGGAAGTCTTCGATAAACGGGTAGAACCCATGCCATCTGCCTTAACCCTACAGGCATTCTGACTGGGATAGCGTCCTAGTTCGCATGTTCGTCTCCAAAGAACACTTCCTCATATTCCTGCTCTTCCATGCCTGGCCAATTAAATAACCAGTGGCAAGCCAATGAGTACTTTGAATGTACTCGCAAGCAACCCATGATGTGGTAACAATGCAATGGAACAATAATGAACAATCTAGCAGAAAGCTAGAACAATATGCTATCATCAAGTTTATGCATCAATAACCTCGCGTAACCTCGAAAATAGGTTACCGATATCAACATGAATATGATTCAACTCATCGAGTCAAGTCACCATCCTTGACTTATCACACACATTCAACACAGATGAAGTAAAATTCTGGACATAGTTTAAGTAGCACCACCCAACTGTCCATGACCGTGGACACGGCTATTCGAATAGTTTTACACTCTGCAGAGGTTGCGCACTTTACCCACAAGATCCGAGGAACTTCCGTGTCATCCACGACCCGCGGTATCTCAAGTACCCGGGGTAAGCACCCGGTCATTACCTTTCCTTAGACGACACTAACATAGAGTCCACTCGTTGGTACATGGCCCTCGGGTACAAACAATAGATCACGGGACTTGCCCTAATTTCAATGTCACGCATACCCGAAGGGACCAACGGTGTGTCCGGTGCCCTGTGAAAACAGTCATGGTCGTCTATCCAAGCACGACCCCGTCCCGGGAAAGACCTCAAGTCTTCCCGTCACTAGTAATGCGGGCACCATGCTAGTATCGACCTAAGTAATCAATAAAGCCCCGTCCCATAAGGGGTAGTGTGGTTGCACATGTTTGGTTGGGACGGTAGTCACACATAAATCTAATCCATCGTTCCACCATGCACATGATATACCGGCACATCACTTCTTTCTCAAGTGATGACCTAACACATCATCGCCCTCGGGCATTAGGGGCACCCGATGGGTTCATGCAAAGATTTCAACTGCGAGGGTTCATATCACACATGCATCATATAAGCATCATGTCCATCTATTTGCATGATATCTAGCACTTAGCAAGATCAAGATCAAGCATGCATCATGTGGTGGAATCAACTAGGTTACCATCGTAACCCTAATATCATGCATCGGAAACAAACGGGTTCCGAGGAACAAGTGTATCATGGTCAAAGGGCTGCTTGCCTGGATTGGCTTGGTCTTCAAAGTCTTCAAGTCCTTCTCCTTCCTCTTCCACAGCAACTTCGTCCAATACGGGATCTATACGTCGCATAATAACCACGGAAAATAAGAATACAAACAAAACAGAAAAATCAAAGTGCTCAGAAAAATGTCAACTCATTTTTGTAAAAATACTAGAGGGATTTCTAAGATGGGGAAAAAAATCTTAGTTGGAGTTTTGGAGTAACAGAATGGAATATATTGATTTTAGAACAGGAGTATTAGTGCCCAAATTTGAATTTAAATTTGAACTGTACAGCAAAGTTTCATGGATTTGAATGAAAGTAGTACCATTAAATAGGTTGTAATATTACAAGATTTTAGGAGTTGGAAATATTTAATTTGGATCATTTTTCTTTTCTGTAGAAATGTTTAAAACATTAACAGAAAAGAAAAGGAAAAAGGGTCCTGTGCACTAGGCCAGAGGGGGCCACAGTGCACGGCCCAGACGGACTGGCCCAGCCGCACGGAAGCCAGCGCGCGCACGTCAGGTTTTCAAACCTGACGGGCGGGGCCCGTGGGTCAGCGGCACAGAGGAGGGGGAGAGAGGTGGGGGGATGACAGGCGGGGCCCGCCTGTCATCTCTAACCCCACGGCCATGGCGACGGCGAGCTCACCGGCGAGGATTCCGGCCACGGCGACGGCAACGGAGGGCAGGAACGTGACCAGCGTCGTGTCGCGGTTGCAGTGGTGGTAGTGCGGCACGGCGGGGAGGCCTGGTTCACCGGCGGCGAGGTGGGACGGCGGAAGCTCGTCGGAGGGTGGTTGCTGCGGCCGTTTCCGATTGCGAACGAAGGGGGAAACAGGGGGAAAAGAGTCAGGGTGGCTCGGCGGTTCCGAAACAGGTGAAAGGAGAGGCAGGGGAGGCCCGCACCACGAGATCACCGGCGGCCCGACGCGGCGGCGCTCCGGTCGATCCCGAGCACTGGGACCTCTTGGGGTCGAACTGGAGGTGCTGGGGGGCTCAGAGGAGTGGAGTGAGGCTTGTGGTGCCGTTGGAGAGGCTCGGGAGGGGCTATTTATAGGGGCTCGACGGAGACCCGTGGTCCAGTGCGCCGGCGAGCTCACCGGCGAGGCTACAGCGCACGGGAGGCTAGGGGAATGGGTCTTGGAGTTCCTGGACGAGCTCCACGTCCAGCTGAGGGAGAAAGAGGAGCGGGGGAGCGTCAGAGGAGTGCGCGCGTGTGAGGCAGAGGAGTGGCCGCCGCGGGCGGCCAGCGCGCGTGCGACGACGGCCACTGGAGGGCGCAGGAGGAGGGGGGACAGCGCCGAGGAGGTCGCGGACGTCGAGGGGCCTCGACTGGCGCGAGGGGGAGGCCCGAGGCTGTCGGGGTAGAGCGATTGGCCGAAGCTACAGTGTTGGTCGGCACTGTTGCGCGCTCCAGAGCGTGCGTATGGCTGGCATCGCCGTGCTCTCGCCGTTCTGGTCAAACCCAACGTGTCTAGCAGTGTCTAGCACGTTGTGGGAGGAGTAAAGAAATGCCCTGAGGCCTTGGATGCCCTGGAGATGCTGAGAGAGAGGGAGAGGGCTGGTAAAATGGTGGAAACCTGCTGTACAGCAAGGTAAAACAGGGGTTTCACCCTTCAATCATGGAGCTGGGGTGCTGGGGGAGTTACTGGAGGTAGCTGGTAACTCAATGAGCATGTGGTAAGAAGTTGAGGCCATGGAGAAAAGTAAAAGTGATCAAGTTGGGGGTTTTAGAAATTCTGCTGAAGGTGTTTGATCTGTGTTTGGTCAAGTAAATAAACTCCACTTGACATGGCACTTGACAGGGTTGAAAGACTTGAGAAAATAGGGTGCTTCACCAAATTTGGGCTCATTTGGAGAAACTAGCCAATGTAACTTTGGTGAACCCTAGAAATCAACAGAAACAGTTTCATCTTGATTGAGTCAAGCTAATCATCTCCCCTTGATGCACCACTTGGTGTAGCATCATCATTTGGGGTATTGATCATGCCCACAAAGTTTGAAGCTCCAGATAAAAAGTTGGTAATGTAAAGTTGTTCAAATTTGCATTTGAACAGAAAGGGTTTTAGAGGGTTTAGCCCATTATTTTGAACATGACCAAGTGTTGAAACTCTTATATATGGACAATATATGTCCTCTGAGTCTCTCTGAATTTTGGCAAATTTTTTTGAAATAGTTAAATAATTTTCCCCTATTAAAGACCATTTCTGGCCTTAAGAAAAAGCTTTTAAATAAAATAGGAAAATAACTTTTAAAATTATACCTTTGTGGTTTCTGGAAGTCCTATGGCTACTAGGTCTCAAATAAACCTTTTGAAACAATTTTCTCACCCTAAATCAAGTACTTGCAGTGCAAATCTCAATTCAGGGGTTTTTGGAAAACTAAATTTATAAACTACTTTTTGGCCAAATTAATTTTGTAAGAAAATACTATACTGTTATATAACACTTGGCATGATCATTGGGCAGAAGTTTAGAGTATGGAGATGAAATCTACAAGAGATCATAGTTGACTTTAATGAGCACATGAAGAAAACTCAATTCCAAATAAAAGCCAAATGATGCTAAAAATTTTTGCTGGTCCAAATTTTCATGCTTCAAAGATACAAATAACATGTTACAAAATGCAGGGTGTGACAGACCTACCCCCTTACAAGAATCTCGTCCCCGAGATTCCTAAACTAGGGCTTAAAAGAGATCGGGAAACTCGGATCTAAGATAGTCTTCTCGTTCCCAGGTTGCTTCTGCTTCGGTGTGGTTGCTCCACTGGACCTTGAAGTACTTGATGGTACGGCTCCGCGTACGTCGTTCTGCTTCGTCCAGAATATGAATGGGCTTCTCGCGGTAGGTCAAATCAGGCTGCAGATCAATGGCTTGGTGATTCACATCCTTGTAGAGATTGGGCTTGTCTGGAACTTGGAGACATTTCCGGAGTTGTGACACATGGAACACATTGTGCACATCGGATAGCTCAGGTGGTAGTTCCAACTGATAAGCCACTTCTCCTCGTCGTGCAGTGATCTCAAAGGGTCCAATGAACCTTGGTGCGAGCTTCCCCTTGACATGGAAACGCTTGGTTCCCTTCAGAGGAGTTACCCGCAGGTACACGTGGTCCCCGACATGGAAACTCATGTCTCGGCGTCGAGTGTCAGCATAACTCTTCTTCCTTGACTTGGCTGCCTTTAATCGCTCTTTGACTAGTTGGACTTGCTCTTCTGCAGCGCGGAGATTATCCGGTCCAAAGACTAGTCCTTCTCCAGTCTCTGACCAATTGAGGGGTGTGCGGCATCTGCGTCCGTACAACACCTCAAATGGTGCCATCTGAAGGCTTGACTGGTAATTGTTGTTATAGGAGAACTCGGCAAAAGGGAGACAGTCTTCCCACTTGGCTCCATATGCCAGGACACAGGCTCGGAGCATGTCTTCGAGAATCTGATTGACTCGCTCAGTTTGACCTCCGGTCTGTGGGTGGAAAGCTGTGCTGAAAGACAACTTGGTTCCCAAGGCTTCTTGGAACTTCTTCCAGAACCTTGAGGTGAACTGGGTTCCTCGATCTGACACAATCTCCTGGGGAACACCGTGAAGACTTACGATTCGGTCGATGTAGAGAGCTGCCAGCCGGTTGCCGTCATAAGTGGTCTTGACAGGAATGAAATGGGCCACCTTGGTCAAATGATCAACTATGACCCAGATGGAGTCATGTCCTCTATTCGACCTTGGTAGTCCAGTGATGAAGTCCATTCCGACTTTATCCCACTTCCACTCAGGAACCTTGAGTGGTTGAAGCAATCCAGCAGGTCGCTGATATTCAGCCTTGACCCTTTGGCACACATCACACTTTGCAACATAGGTTGCAATCTCTCTCTTCATACCGTGCCACCAGAATCGTGCCTTCAAGTCTTGGTACATCTTGGTTCCTCCGGGGTGGATGGAATACGGAGTGTCATGGGCTTCTTGCAGAATCAGCGTCTTCAGCTCGGTGTTGTTTGGTACGCAGAGGCGACCTTTGTACCAAACAATCCCGTGCTCGTCTTCGGAGAACCCTGGGGCCTTGCCCAGCTTCATCTTCTTCTTGATACCTTCGATGCTTGCGTGTCCATCTTGAGCCTTCTTGACGTCGTCCATCAGGGTCGGTCTGACTTCCAAATGATCCAGAAATCCGGGGGTGACCAATTCCAAACTGAATTGTTCGATCTCCTTAAACAAGGCTGGCTGCCTTTCTTGAATAATGGCATTCAAAGAGCAAGCCTTCCTGCTTAAGGCATCGGCCACCACGTTAGCCTTCCCAGGGTGATACTGAACACTGAGGTCATAATCTTTGATGAGTTCCAACCATCTCCGCTGCCTCATGTTCAATTCCTTTTGGGTGAAAATATACTTCAGACTTTTGCGGTCTGTGTAAATCTCACACCGTTTCCCTAGGAGGTAATGCCACCATGTCTTCAAGGCATGAACTACTGCCGCTAGCTCAAGATCGTGAGTAGCGTAGTCCTCCTCATGAGGTCGTAGCTGCCGGGAGAGGTACCAGTACGAGTTACAACAGGCATCCTGTTGGAGCAGTAAAAGGTCTCATGACTAGGAAGCAAGATAGATGGGTGCCTAGTAAGGGGGTGGGTGTGACACTAAATCAAATCATGCAAGGGCCGAGAGGCCAAAACACATTCATTAAAATCCAAATGGGTGATGTAGTCGTTTACACATTCCCGAAGGAAGAATACGACTTATATCCAGACACAACAAAAGCAAAACACTAGATGGTTTCATATGAACCATACAAGGACTCGACTGCGCATAGGGGTTACACGACCTATCCTACCGTAGAGGTTACAACTGGCATATCCGAGTAGCGAATAATGCCTAAGCGGCAGAATGCTCGGTCGCGTATTCCGGCTCTTCTGGGTCTTCCTCCTTGTCTTCATCTGTCTGGGCTCCCTTGTCGCTTGAGGGAGTGGGGGAGTGGAGGAGTTGGATACGTCGATGCTTCGACGGTAGTGCAGGGAAAAGCTTGCGATATTCCCTTGCCGTCATCCGGCGTCGCCGAGGTGGTTCTTCACCCTTGGAAGATACATCCTCGGAGGGCCTTCCGCCTCGATATGCGATAGCGGATTGTCCAGAAGGTGCTCATTCCTTCTTGATCCTGTTTGCCTTATCTTGAGCTCGACGAAGAAGTGCCTTGGTCTTGTGAAGTTCTTCTCGAAGCTTCATTGATTCCGAGGCCAAGTCTTGTGCCAGGCTGTCGGCACATAGACTGAAGTAGGTCTGGAATCGAAGCGAGAGTCCTTCCTTCAATGGAGGGGCTAGTGCGCTGCTTTCTTCGTCACCTTCCTTTCGGTAAGGTATGAAGCAAGTCGCCATCTTGGCTGCCATCTCCGGAAGAAGCTCGCGGAGACGGGTTAGTGCCTTGAGTGCAGCAGCCTCGGCAGCGAGTGGTAGTGTTGCCATCTGGGGTCCCTCAAAGAACCAACTTGTGGGAGGATCGTTTGCCTTCACGATCACTTCCACATGGTACTCCACCTCAGTATCGCTCACCCAATGCTCAAGGTAGGTGAGGATGGGTGCTCGGTGGAACTGACACTCCTGGAGGCTATCCTCGAGAAGTAAGGGAAACCCAGTGGTCAGGTGCTCTTCGGGAATAGCGGCCATCTACAAAGGTGGAATAGGAGGGGTTAATAAGATGATGAAATCTCAGGTTTAGAAAAGAAGAGAGGTTCAGAAGGTTTTTGAAAAGGGGTCTCAACTAACTAACACCCATGCTAACTAAGGCTTCCTACAGTCAGGATGGCTCTGATACCAGCTCTGTGGGGACCCCGACTTAGAAGTCGAGATCACCGAATGCACGTGTACAGTGATCCCAGAGATCAATGCTCACTGAACACACAGAAGCTGAAATAACAAGAGTCTTACATCCATACAAATAGTCTTACACGAATTAAGGCCATTATGGCCAAGCCTTACATAGATAGAGCCTCACGGGATGAATAGCAAATAACTCAAGTAGCGGAAGTCTTCGATAAACGGGTAGAACCCATGCCATCTGCCTTAACCCTACAGGCATTCTGACTGGGATAGCATCCTAGTTCGCATGTTCGTCTCCAAAGAACTCTTCCTCATATTCCTGCTCTTCCATGCCTGGCCAATTAAATAACCAGTGGCAAGCCAATGAGTATTTTGAATGTACTCGCAAGCAACCCATGATGTGGTAACAATGCAATGGAACAATAATGAACAATCTAGCAGAAAGCTAGAACAATATGCTATCATCAAGTTTATGCATCAATAACCTCGCGTAACCTCGAAAACAGGTTACCGATATCAACATGAATATGATTCAACTCATCGAGTCAAGTCACCATCCTTGACTTATCACACACATTCAACACAGATGAAGTAAAATTCTGGACATAGTTTAAGTAGCACCACCCAACTGTCCATGACCGTGGACACAGCTATTCGAATAGTTTTACACTCTGCAGAGGTTGTGCACTTTACCCACAAGATCCGGGGAACTTCCGTGTCATCCACGACCCGCGGTACCTCAAGTACCCGGGGTAAGCACCCGGTCATTACCTTTCCTTAGACGACACTAACATAGAGTCCACTCGTTGGTACACGGCCCTCGGGTACAAACAATAGATCACGGGACTTGCCCTAATTTCAATGTCACGCATACCCGAAGGGACCAACGGTGTGTCCGGTGCCCTGTGAAAACAGTCATGGTCGTCTATCCAAGTACGACCCCGTCCCGGGAAAGACCTCAAGTCTTCCCGTCACTAGTAATGCGGGCACCATGCTAGTATTGACCTAAGTAATCAATAAAGCCCCGTCCCATAAGGGGTAGTGTGGTTGCACATGTTTGGTTGGGACGGTAGTCACACATAAATCTAATCCATCATTCCACCATGCACATGATTTACCGGCACATCACTTCTTTCTCAAGTGATGACCTAACACATCATCACCCTCGGGCATTAGGGGCACCCGATGGGTTCATGCAAAGATTTCAACTGCGAGGGTTCATATCACACATGCATCATATAAGCATCATGTCCATCTATTTGCATGATATCTAGCACTTAGCAAGATCAAGATCAAGCATGCATCATGTGGTGGAATCAACTAGGTTACCATCGTAACCCTAATATCATGCATCGGAAACAAACGGGTTCCGAGGAACAAGTGTATCATGGTCAAAGGGCTGCTTGCCTGGATTGGCTTGGTCTTCAAAGTCTTCAAGTCCTTCTCCTTCCTCTTCCACAGCAACTTCGTCCAATACGGGATCTATACGTCGCATAATAACCACGGAAAATAAGAATACAAACAAAACAGAAAAATCAAAGTGCTCAGAAAAATGTCAACTCATTTTTGTAAAAATACTAGAGGGATTTCTAAGATGGGGAAAATCTTAGTTGGAGTTTTGGAGTAACATAATGGAATATATTGATTTTAGAACAGGAGTATTAGTGCCCAAATTTGAATTTAAATTTGAACAGTACAACAAAGTTTCATGGATTTGAATGAAAGTAGTACCATTAAATAGGTTGGAATATTACAAGATTTTAGGAGTTGGAAATATTTAATTTGGATCATTTTTCTTTTCTGTAGAAATGTTTAAAACATTAACAGAAAAGAAAAGGAAAAAGGGTCCTGTGCACTGGGCCAGAGGGGGCCAGAGTGCACGGCCCAGACGGACTGGCCCAGCCGCACGGAAGCCAGCGCGCGCACGTCAGGTTTTCAAACCTGACGGGCGGGGCCCGTGGGTCAGCGGCACAGAGGAGGGGGAGAGAGGTGGGGGGATGACAGGCGGGGCCCGCCTGTCATCTCTAACCCCACGGCCATGGCGACGGCGAGCTCACCGGCGAGGATTCCGGCCACGGCGACGGCAACGGAGGGCAGGAACGTGACCAGCGTCGTGTCGCGGTTGCAGTGGTGGTAGTGCGGCACGGCGGGGAGGCCTGGTTCACCGGCGGCGAGGTGGGACGGCGGAAGCTCGTCGAAGGGTGGTTGCTGCGGCCGTTTCCAATTGCGAACGAAGGGGGAAACAGGGGGAAAAGAGTCAGGGTGGCTCGGCGGTTCCAAAACAGGTGAAAGGAGAGGCAGGGGAGGCCCACACCACGAGATCACCGGCGGCCCGACGCGGTGGCGCTTCGGTCGATCCCGAGCACTGGGACCTCTTGGGGTCGAACTGGAGGTGCTGGGGGGCTCAGAGGAGTGGAGTGAGGCTTGTGGTGCCGTTGGAGAGGCTCGGGAGGGGCTATTTATAGGGGCTCGACGGAGACCCGTGGTCCAGTGCGCCGGCGAGCTCACCGGCGAGGCTACAGCGCACGGGAGGCTAGGGGAATGGGTCTGTGGAGTTCCTGGACGAGCTCCACGTCCAGCTGAGGGAGAAAGAGGAGCGGGGGAGCGTCAAAGGAGTGCGCGCGTGCGAGGCAGAGGAGTGGCCGCCGCGGGCGGCCAGCGCGCGTGCGACGACGGCCACTAGAGGGCGCAGGAGGAGGGGGGACAGCGCCGGGGAGGTCGCGGACGTCGAGGGGCCTCGACTGGCGCGAGGGGGAGGCCCGAGGCTGTCGGGGGAGGCCGATTGGCCGAAGCTACAGTGCTGGTCGGCACTGTTGCGCGCTCCAGAGCGTGCGTATGGCTGGCATCGCCGTGCTCTCGCCGTTCTGGTCAAACCCAACGTGTCCAGCAGTGTCTAGCACGTTGTGGGAGGAGTAAAGAAATGCCCTGAGGCCTTGGATGCCCTGGAGATGCTGAGAGAGAGGGAGAGGGCTGGTAAAATTGTGGAAACCTGCTGTACAGCAAGGTAAAACAGGGGTTTCACCCTTCAATCATGGAGCTGGGGTGCTGGGGGAGTTACTGGAGGTAGCTGGTAACTCAATGAGCATGTGGTAAGAAGTTGAGGCCATGGAGAAAAGTAAAAGTGATCAAGTTGGGGGTTTTAGAAATTCTGCTGAAGGTGTTTGATCTGTGTTTGGTCAAGTAAATAAACTCCACTTGACATGGCACTTGACAGGGTTGAAAGACATGAGAAAATAGGGTGCTTCACCAAATTTGGGCTCATTTGGAGAAACTAGCCAATGTAACTTTGGTGAACCCTAGAAATCAACAGAAACAGTTTCATCTTGATTGAGTCAAGCTAATCATCTCCCCTTGATGCACCACTTGGTGTAGCATCATCATTTGGGGTATTGATCATGCCCACAAAGTTTGAAGCTCCAGATAAAAAGTTGGTAATGTAAAGTTGTTCAAATTTGCATTTGAACAGAAAGGGTTTTAGAGGGTTTAGCCCATTATTTTGAACATGACCAAGTGTTGAAACTCTTATATATGGACAATATATGTCCTCTGAGTCTCTCTGAAGTTTGGCAAATATTTTTGAAATAGTTAAATAATTTTCCCCTATTAAAGACCATTTCTGGCCTTAAGAAAAAGCTTTTAAATAAAATAGGAAAATAACTTTTAAAATTATACCTTTGTGGTTTCTGGAAGTCCTATGGCTACTAGGTCTCAAATAAACCTTTTGAAACAATTTTCTCACCCTAAATCAAGTACTTGCAGTGCAAATCTCAATTCAGGGTTTTTGGAAAACTAAATTTATAAAATACTTTTTGGCCAAATTAATTTTGTAAGAAAATACTATACTGTTATATAACACTTGGCATGATCATTGGGCAGAAGTTTAGAGTATGGAGATGAAATCTACAAGAGATCACAGTTGACTTTAATGAGTACATGAAAAAGCACATGAAGAAAACTCAATTCCAAATAAAAGCCAAATGATGCTAAAAATTTTTGCTGGTCCAAATTTTCATGCTTCAAAGATACAAATAACATGTTACAAAATGCAGGGTGTGACAGCTTCGTGCCCGTTCTGACCTTTTTTCATGTTCCTCGGTTGCCTCGTCACCGACTCGTGGGAACCCGGTAACGGGATCGCCCACCTTTCATCTCGTTTGACACACTTCGCCATCTTTCCTTTTGCACCGGACTATCAACGAGTTACCGGCACCGATATGATGCCATTGCATCAGTTTTGGATCGTTGCCGTGGCACCCTTTCATTCCACCACGGTGACAAATACTTCATGTCTCTCTTGTCAACCTTTAATAAAATTGCATAAACTTCATCTTGTCATCCGCATCATATTAACAACATTATATGTGTGAATTGTTGTTGCTTTAATAATTACTAAACATGCTCATGGGGATTTTCCGGATATGTTGTTGTTATTCTTCCGGCCTCTTTTAAAATGTCTAAGTAGTTAGTTTACTTATGCTACACCTCTTGCCATGTTAAAAACATTTAACCTTGTCTTGTAAATAACGAGAGTCAATTAAATAATTAAATGTGGTGTTTCGTCAATATGCAACTCGTTGCATATTGAGCTCCACTTAAATTGTAGTTTTGTTTGTGCACTTTGCCATGCTATGCATAATTAAACCAGACATGCATCATACTTGGATGTGCATCGTATGCCATGTTTATGTTTGTGTGTTTACCGTGTTGTTTCTTCTTTCCGGTTGCTTCTCTTGTTAGCTTCGGTTTCGTTCCGGAGTTGTGAGGATTCGCTCGACTGTTGCTCCGTCTGCTTCATGGATCCGTTCTTCTCCCTTGTGGAATCCCAGGCAAGATGATCATACCCTTGGATACCTTTACTACCATTGCCATGCTTAGTTGTCTCGATGCTATCGTTACATGTCGCGCTACCCATCTTTTATGTCAGCCTCTCCTTGTTGCCATGAAACCTCTAACCTTGACACCTTCCTAGCAAAACCACTGTTTGGATATGTTACCCGCTTGCTCAGCCCCGCTTGCTCAGCCCCTCTTATAGCGTTGTTAGTTGCAGGTGAAGATGAAGTTTGTTCCAGGAGGGAACTTGTTGTTGGTATATCAGAATATCTATAATTATTATTAACACACCTATATACTGGGCATGGGTGGAAGGCTTGGCCTTTTGCTCGGTGTTTTGTTCCACTCATGCCACCTTAGGCGCCGATAAACCGGCATTATGTTCCTTGATTTTGCGTTCCTTACACGATGGGTGAAATGGGGACCCCTTGACAGTTCGACTTTGAATAAAACTCCTCCAGCAAGGCCCAACATTGGTTTTATTTGCCTCTTAATAACAACTTAATTAATTAGTTAAATTGCATAGGGAGTTAGCGCTACCCGAGGATTCTTAATTCTACATAGCAGGGGGGCCAGTGCTGATGGTGTTGGTCCCAAATAGAGTCGTGTGTGGTGCCACCCAGTCACCTGGGGTCTTCGGTTGCTGTACGCTGTGCTCATCCGGTCGTGGCCTGAGACGAGATACGCGCGGCTACTATCAGGGTGTCGGCACGCCGGGAGGTCTTGCTGGACTTGTTTTACCATTGTCGAAATGACTTGTGCTACCGGGATGCCGAGCCTGATCGGATTTTCCCTAAGATAAGGGGTGATGATATTATATTTATCACTTCAGCTAATCGTGAGAGCTTGTGATGGGCTAAGTTGGAACACCCCTGCAGGGTTATGATCTTTCGAAAGCCGTGCCCGCGGTTATGTGGTAGATTGGAATTTGTTAATGTCCGGTTGTAGAAAACTTGACAGATGATCCGAAGTAAAACACACAACTGTGTGAGTAACCGTGACCGTCTCTTTTCACTTTGAGAAGAGAACACGGTGGGGTTATGTTTGATCGTATGTAGTTAGGATCTTTAGCGATCACTACTTTTGCGACCGTTTGCGTAGATGCTCATCTTATTCTGGTACTCGTAAGTTAGCCACCATATTATGCTTAGCCGCTGCTGCAACCTCACCACTTTACCTCTTCCTACCCTTAAAGCTTTGCTAGTCTTGACACCCATGGTTATGGGATTGCTGAGTCCTCGTGGCTCACAGATACTACAACACCAGATGCAGGTTCAGCCGAGTTGATGCAGAAGCTGGTTCAAGTTCTTCACTGGGAGCTCGATGAAGAGTTTTGCCGTATGCTTGTTACATTTCGACGATCAGTAGTGGTTTCTACTAGGATTCGATCCTGACCTGTGGCTTTATGTTGTTTTGGTATCTTTCTTTTGGATGTTCGCCCGTAGTCGGGTTGTGATGTTTTGAATGATGTATTGCTTATGTATGGTATTGTGTGAAGTGGCGAGTGTAAGCCAACTATCTCCTTTTGCAATTTAATCCCTCTTTTACATGAGTCGTGCAAAGATACCAAACCTGAGATCATTCTAGGATGGGCTTATACCTTTAAGTCGTGCCTCGACACGTAGGAGGTATAGTCCCATCCTGGGCATTACAAGTTGGTATTCAGAGCCTTCTCCGACCTAGAAGCCCCTCTGATTGATCGAATCGTTGACGGTTGAGTCTAGGCACACACTTGAAAATGTTTTGAGTCCTATATATATATCGAAGAGTAGGATTTCTTTTGCTCCTCATCTCTTTTCATTCTGGTGAGGACTCCTGACGACTACTCTTGCCTCTCCTACTTTCAAAAATCGCACCAAATTTTTTTTAGGATCTCGCGAGTATTGTTTGGATTGTTTCGATGTCTTTGTGACGAGAACATTGTTCTCGATGCCTCCTGTCATTAGGGGTTGTGGCAGTGTCCCAGGGAGTTGAGCTCCGAGGTGTTGTCGTCACAAATCCATCGCGGCAGTACTAGAATACTTAAGACGACCGACATCGAAAACTCTCTTATGCGGTTAGTGGCAAGATAACCCCGACATCACCCAGTACTGGGGAGGTAGTTCGGGAGTATTGCCATAGCTTGTATAGTGGATGCGTTTCGAAGGTCCGAGGTAAACAATTTCCGAGAACAACTGGTTATGTGTTGAAGGATGGATACACCTGGATGTAGGTTTAGAGTTGATTGCGCGGTGCTTCCCCTGTATCCCCAACACCTGATTGCATAACTGGAAACTTTCGGAAATTAATAGGTGGGTTCATCCAGTAGTTCTAGGCATTCTTCCAACGGATGCTCGATATGAAGTTTGGGGTTCTACATTGAGTGAAGTGGTTTATGGACTTGTTCTGATCGGGAGTTGCATCTTAAAGGGTCCTTGGCTATGCTGATCCGGGGATTGCAAAACCCTTTTGTAACACGTTCCATGAGCTTTCAGCACGAAGATGTCGAACGAAGCTTCTATCTTGTATTTGTTCTATCTGTTCCTTGTTCCTTTTTATTTTCATTTTGTTCTCCAAGTGGCTTCCCGACTAGTTGATGTACCTGCGGAATTCATTCGTTCAATTCTCTGTTCGGATAGATATGTTGCTACATAATCTTCTTCTTAAACATATTTATCCTTTGTTCTTGTTTTGATTCTGGTATTCGAGTTGCTTCGATGTCAAATGTTGATTCCATACCTTTCGTAATCTGTATTCTCATATTTCTATGGGAGTGCTAGTCCTTCTTAATCATCAAGATGGTCATGTTAAATTCTTTGTCAACCGGTGTCCATTTCATTCATCCCAAGGTGTCTTTGTTTTCCCCACCCTCCCACCCTTCTTCTTCTTGGAGCCAGTAATTCTCAGATGAAATATCCATTTTATTCATGTGATATTTTCTTCATTCTTTTCCTTCAATGTTCTTATCCGGTGAATTATCGTGAAGATGCTCAAGAGCTTCAAGTTCATCATTCTTTTGTTCTCTAATTCTGCTGGTGGATGTAATTCAAGATTTCGGTGTTGATCTTATCCTTTTCCTCATTTCACAATGCTTTCTTATTCTGGTGCACCAATTAATCATTCTCCTCTTGTTATTCATATCCGGAGTGCTGAAGATTCATAATTCCATTCTTAATCCATTCAAGCTATGTTGAGATGGTTATCTTATTCGAGCCATTTATTTCAACCGGTGCAATATCTCTTAAGCAATCTTTTTTTTTCAACGGTGATTTCTTTTGAGTGGGCCCTAACCCACAGATCTTTTCCCAGGATCTTACCTGACTCTTCTTTTCCGGAGAATTCTTTTCAAATTGTGACGTAAGAATGATTTCCATCAGTCACATGCCTTCTCCAAGATCGCTTTCAATTCTTTTCATCGTTGGTTCAACCTTTGTAATTCTTCATTCCGGAGTGCTCAACAATTCTTATGGCATTTCTCGTCTTCATTCTCAACATTTCAAGATCGGAGTAGAGTTTCTCTTAAATTTTGACCCGTTCTCTTGATGAGTTGTGATTCTAGCTTCATGCCATCCTCATTATTGTTCCGTTTGTGAGGAATTCTTCTCATACCCGTCCGGAGCATTTCATGAATTCTTTTCTTTGTGTTCCTCCGAAGGCCATCTTTTCAGAATATTTTCTTCGTTCTCAGTTTTCAACTTCGTCCTCCAAATATTCTTCATTGATGTCTCTTCGTTCGTCTTCATATTCTTACGGTGGTTCATTCAAGATTACCCTTCCGTTGTTATCGTTTTAATTCATTTGTTTTTTTCATAATCCTACCGGTGGTTCGTTGAAGATTTACCCAAGCTTGTGCGAGATCTCTCTTAATTCTTTCCAACGAGAATAAGTAGTATGCCAAATCTTTGGTTGTCATCAATTTAAATTGGTGAAGGAGATGCATGACATAATTCTTATTCTTATTCCTTCAAGGTGATTCAATTCTTTTGTCTGGAGCTTGTTCATCATATCATATCCTTGGTCCTAAGTTGTTCATCTTGTTTTCCGGAGTTCCAAGTTATTTCAATTATATCATTTCAACTTCATCTAATTCATCGCAGACCTTGAATCTTATTCTTTTCATCTTTCACTTCTCATGCTTTCATTACCGGAGTTCTTCAGGGTGGTTCATCATGTTTTAATTCATCCTCGAAGTCTTCATCAAGATTCTTGTTGGAGCTCAAGCATTCTTCATCATGCTTTCCAAGTGCAATTCTTTCTACCTTATCTTTTCAGGTGGTGTTATGTCATTCTTGACAATTCCTTCATGTTTCATGATTCATGAGTTATCGGGAATGAGATATTTAAAACCATCATTTTCCTTGTTCACGAGATCTTTTGAACTCTTCAATTTATTTGTTGGAGTGATTTGGGTTATAATTCACCTTAAAGCTTTCCTTGAGAATTGTTGCTAATTGTGGTCCTCATAAATGACCCAAGTTCTTCATTTATCATTCCGGTGAAATAAGCTTTTCATCTCCTTGTTGATCTCAATCCATTCAAATGTTTTTGTAAGTGGCTGGTTGTCACCTCATAACTTTGAGATGTTTTCCATAAGCCCACATCAAGCTTATTCCTTTTCGTTGTTGATTTTTTCCAACAACTCTGTTCAACCCATCTTCGTAAGGTTGTTCTTTCAAATTCTATTTTGAGAGAAGTTGTCATATCTTTCTCCGTTCAATTCTTTCATGGATTTATATGCTATTCTTTCATTCCGGAGGCTTTGTGATATTGCTCTATCCAAACCATCATCTCGTTTTATCGAGATCATGTTCTTTCCCTTGCTTATCATTTAACCGGAGCGTTGTATTCTTCATTCAAGTTCTCTCGTCTTACCAAGTTTGCCTCTCTTTTAACCGGAGTGCTGTCTGAATCCTTCTTACCCTTGTGCCATTCTTTCTATTGTTTCAGAGGCTGTGTGTTGTTGTTTTCATCAAGTATCTTCCCATCTCCTCAAGTTCTTGTTCAATTCCTTCGATTTTTAGACGGAGTGCTGTCCAAATTCTGTCATTCTTATTCCTTGGCTATACCGTTGCAGTTTCATATTCTTTTGGTCCGTGAGCTCGTGTTTCATGTCTTTCAACCTGCAAGGTTCTCGTGATGCTCCATGTTCCTCTTTCCAACGGAGTGTTTTCATCTTCGTTCATCCATTGTACTCTTATTCAACTTGTTCAACCTCTCAAGGCTTGTGGTTTCACTCATCTGTCAAAGAAGCAACTTTGTTTTACCTCTTCCTCTTCCGTTTTACCCGGTGATATCTCTAGGATCTCGGGTCAAGATCCTCTATTAGTGTGGGAGAGTTGTGACGCCCGAAGACCGACGTCCCAGAAGATTCCAGATGTTCCGGGGTTTTCCCGTGTGGTTCATTGTGCTTGTGTTATTTATTTTGCATTGCATCATGTCATCATGCCATCATGTCTTTAATCTTTGCATCTCTACTTAAATAAATCGTGTGGACCGTCGGTCCATTTAAATCGAGGGAAGGTGACTTCTCTTTATAACATATAAAAGCCTCTCAATATTATTAGGGAGCTATATTAAAATATTCCATTCTTTGGAATTACCCGCAACACACGTGCATATATTTTCCCCATGCCTTTTTCTTCTCAATCCCTTGCCAAGACCTCCTCCTCCTTTTTTTTCATGTCTTTTGGAAGTGCTTGGTTGGCCTAAAGATTTATGCAAGTTTGAGTTATTTCCGAACTCGCATAAATTTGTAGTCTCTAAAAATTGCCAAAGCATTTTATTAAAATAGCCCACAATTCCAGGGTTGTAGGGATATTTTTATCTCAGTCAAAACCATCTCCAAACTCTCTGGGCATTTCTATTTTTTTGTTCTATTTCTTTTAATGGGAAAAGATCAGCAGCAGAGAAGAGCCCAGCCTAGCCGGCCTCTTGGGCCTCCCTCCAGGCCGAGCCAATCCTCCTCTTGGCTTTAGGCCATCCCAGCGCAGCCATCTGGCCTCTTGGCCCAGCCCGGCCGCCGGCCTGCTACCTTCCATCCCCGCGGCCCAGGGCTCCCAGGCCGCAGCCCGCTCCCTCGTCCGAACCCTAGCGGACGATCGCTCGACCCCAACATCTCTCTCCTCGCTCCCTCCCGTTTCCTACAGCCGCCACCCTCTCGTTCTCTCTCCCCATTCCCTCTCGCTCTCTCCTTCGCGCGCGAGGCATCTCCCAGCGCCCCGAGCGCCCCCTCCTCCTCTGGCGCAAGCCAGCGACGCCGTCTCCTCGCGCAGAGGCCCGATTCCCTTGATCCATCTCCCTCTCGAGCTCCCTCGCCCCTTCCCCCCGATCGAAGTTCCAGCAGGCCCGCACTCCATCCCGTCGCCTCCCTCCGGCCGCGCCCTCGCCAATCCGCGAGCTGGCCATAGCCCTGCCTCCTCGGACAGGCAAGCGCGCCCCGCGACCGCTGCGCCTCCCCCCTCCAGCGGCCAAGTGCTCCGCCGCCAGTTCCTCCCCGACAGCCGCCAGCGACGGCCTCTGCCTCGCCCTCCTACATCGACCTCGGGCCCTCCTCCGAGCTCCCTCATGCCGACGCGCCAGCTGGGGCAGCAGCAGGCCGCGTTCTCCCCTCCGGGCCTCCACTCGACGAGCGCCAGGGCCGCGCCCGACCCTCTCCATCCCGTCGTGCGTCCTCGCCTCAGGCCCTCCTCCTCCATCGTCAAGGCCTCGCCTCCAGCACCTCGTCGTCGGCGTGCTGCCTCTCCTCCTCACCGTGACCGTGACCGTAACCGTGCTGCGTTTTTGTTGTTGCTGTTTTGTTTATCTCAAGTACCCGGGAACGACTACACGACGACCCCTCAAGTGCATCTACGAGCTCCGTGTACGACTACATGAACGAGTACACGGCGACCCGACCAAGTACCCCTACACGTCGATGCGGCAAGTACCTCGACGACATGTACAACTACGACTCGAGACGAGACCGGCAAGACCGAACGGCTACGATGGCGAGTACCTCTCCGATGAACGGGAACAACTACATGGCGATGCGACAAGTACCCCTACGGAACGTGTACCACTACCGTCGCCCCGAAGATGTCCGACGCCGCAAGTACCACGACACGATATCGGAACGACTACTTCCTCTACGACCCGCGAGAACGCCTTCTTCCTCTTCTATCTCGAACCGCTCCGAGAACGTTTGTCCCGAAGGTATAACCCCGAGACGATGCCCGTGGAATGCTTGTTGTGGTTGTATGAAATGTTTCCCGTGTGTGCTTCGTGCCCGTTCCGAACTTTTTTCATGTTCCTCGGTTGCCTCGTCACCGACTCGTGGGAACCCGGTAACGGGATCGCCCACCTTTCATCTCGTTTGACACGCTTCGCCATCTTTCCTTTTGCACCGGACTCTCAACGAGTTACCGGCACCGATATGATGCCGTTGCATCATTTTCGGATCGTTGCCGTGGCACCCTTTCATTCCACCACGGTGACAAATACTTCATGTCTCTCTTGTCAACCTTTAATAAAATTGCATAAACTTCATCTTGTCATCCGCATCATATTAACAACATTATATGTGCGAATTGTTGTTGCTTTAATAATTACTAAACATGCTCATGGGGATTTTCCGGATATGTTGTTGTTATTCTTCCGGCCTCTTTTAAAATGTCTAAGTAGTTAGTTTACTTATGCTACACCTCTTGCCATGTTAAAAACATTTAACCTTGTCTTGTAAATAACGAGAGTCAATTAAATAATTAAATGTGGTGTTTCGTCAATATGCAACTCGTTGCATATTGAGCTCCACTTAAATTGTAGTTTTGTTTGTGCACTTTGCCATGCTATGCATAATTAAACCGAACATGCATCATACTTGGATGTGCATCGTATGCCATGTTTATGTTTGTGTGTTTACCGTGTTGTTTCTTCTTTCCGGTTGCTTCTCTTGTTAGCTTCGGTTTCGTTCCGGAGTTGTGAGGATTCGCTCGACTGTTGCTCCGTCTGCTTCATGGATCCGTTCTTCTCCCTTGTGGAATCCCAGGCAAGATGATCATACCCTTGGATACCTTTACTACCATTGCCATGCTTAGTTGTCTCGATGCAATCGTTACATATCGCTCTACCCATCTTTTATGTCAGCCTCTCCTTGTTGCCATGAAACCTCTAACCTTGACACCTTCCTAGCAAAACCATTGTTTGGCTATGTTACCCGCTTGCTCAGCCCTGCTTGCTCAGCCCCTCTTATAGCGTTGTTAGTTGCAGGTGAAGATGAAGTTTGTTCCAGGAGGGAACTTGTTGTTGGTATATCAGAATATCTATAATTATTATAAACACACCTATATACTGGGCATGGGTGGAAGGCTTGGCCTTTTGCTCGGTGTTTTGTTCCACTCATGCCACCTTAGGCGCCGATAAACCGGCATTATGTTCCTTGATTTCGCGTTCCTTACACGATGGGTGAAATGGGGACCCCTTGACAGTTCGACTTTGAATAAAACTCCTCCAGCAAGGCCCAACATTGGTTTTATTTGCCTCTTAATAACAACTTAATTAATTAGTTAAATTGCATAGGGAGTTAGCGCTACCTGAGGATTCTTAATTCTACATAGCAGGGGGGCCAGTGCTGATGGTGTTGGTCCCAAATAGAGTCGTGTGCGGTGCCACCCAGTCACCTGGGGTCTTCGGTTGCTGTACGCTGTGCTCATCCGGTCGTGGCTTGAGACGAGATACGCGCGGCTACTATCAGGGTGTCGGCACGCCGGGAGGTCTTGCTGGACTTGTTTTACCATTGTCGAAATGACTTGTGCTACCGGGATGCCGAGCCTGATCGGATTTTCCCTAAGATAAGGGGTGATGATATTATATTTATCACTTCAGCTAATCGTGAGAGCTTGCGATGGGCTAAGTTGGAACACCCCTGCAGGGTTATGATCTTTCGAAAGCCGTGCCCGCGGTTATGTGGCAGATTGGAATTTGTTAATGTCCGGTTGTAGAAAACTTGACAGATGATCCGAAGTAAAACACACAACTGTGTGAGTAACCGTGACCGTCTCTTTTCACTTTGAGAAGAGAACACGGTGGGGTTATGTTTGATCGTATGTAGTTAGGATCTTTAGCGATCACTACTTTTGCGACCGTTTGCGTAGATGCTCATCTTATTCTGGTACTCGTAAGTTAGCCACCATATTATGCTTAGCCGCTGCTGCAACCTCACCACTTTACCTCTTCCTACCCTTAAAGCTTTGCTAGTCTTGATACCCATGGTTATGGGATTGCTGAGTCCTCGTGGCTCACAGATACTACAACACCAGATGCAGGTTCAGCCGAGTTGATGCAGAAGCTGGTTCAAGTTCTTCACTGGGAGCTCGATGAAGAGTTTGGCCGTATGCTTGTTACGTTTCGACGATCAGTAGTGGTTTCTACTAGGATTCGATCCTGACCTGTGGCTTTATGTTGTTTTGGTATCTTTCTTTTGGATCTTCGCCCGTAGTCGGGTTGTGATGTTTTGAATGATGTATTGCTTATGTATGGTATTGTGTGAAGTGGCGAGTGTAAGCCAACTATCTCCTTTTGCAATTTAATCCCTCTTTTACATGAGTCGTGCAAAGATACCAAACTTGAGATCATTCTAGGATGGGCTTATACCTTTAAGTCGTGCCTCGACACGTAGGAGGTATAGTCCCATCCTGGGCATTACAGGCGACACTCCGCGGCAACCGAATACGACGCAGCTGTGGCAAGTCAGCCAAGCACGAGCCGATGGCGACAAGACCGGTGAGGGTGCAACCATCGTGCACTCTCCGCCCCGAAGGCCAAGATCGCCGACTCGCCGGATCCACCTCGACAGCGACTCCACCACGTCATCAGATCCACGAGCTCGTCGCGATCAGCGCCAAGTTCTTCACGACCGACAACAAGAGGATGCTCGTACTCGCATCGAGCACCGAAGAGAAGCGCAGCATCAATCAGACAAGCACGCTGGGCCCACTGTCGACATGCATGCGCCAGGGGAACCAGGCGACTTGCCGTACGCGGTAGGTTGCCCTGCGTTTACTCGTGAGCTGCGGCAAGTCCAGTGGCCCAGCATGGAGAATTTCAAGTCAGACGTACCAGAGAAGTACGACGGCAAGACGCATCCGTCGGAGTTCCTCAGCATCTACACCATCGCGGTGCAAGCTGCCGGGGGGCGAGACGACAAGATCCTTGCCAACTACTTCCCGCTGGTGCTCAAACCCAACGTCAGATCCTGGCTCATGCACTTGCCGGACAACTCCATATTCTCCTGGGCAGACCTATGCCATCAGTTTGTCGGCACCTTTACAGGCGGCCACAAACCTCATGGCCAAGAGAGTGACCTTCACCTGCTCGCCCAGAAGGAAGGAGAGCCCCTGCGCAAGTACATTCAGAGATTCAGCCGTGTACAGCACAACATCCCAGATGTCCACCCCGCCACGGTCATTAGCGCGTTCCATCAGAACATGCGTAACCGCAGGATGCGGGAGGAGATGGCGATGTGCAAGATCAGGGATGTTAGTGAGTTGTATGCCCTGGCCGACAAGTGTGCACGTGCTGAGGAAGGGAGGAAACTCCCCGGAGAGGATACAGGAGCAGGAGGATCTGACAGCGAGGATGCCGCCCCGGCAAAGAAAAACCGGCGGCAGAACAACAGGAAGAAGAAAGGCAAAGATGTGCTAGTCGTTGAGCAGTCCGGCAACGAAGGTGGCGCCAAGAAAGCCAAAGTTGGTAGCTCCGGGAAGGAGATTGCCGCATGCACCAACTGCCAGGCTGTGGCGGCCGCCGACAAGCAGGACGACACCGACAAGTAGTACTGTAAGATCCACCGCACCAAGGGTCATGACCTCCAGAACTGCAAGAGGGTCGAACAGCTTGTCGAGCAGCAAAAGGCTGAATACGAGCGACGCGACAAGGAGAAGGCCCAAGGAGGTACTGGAGGATCCGGCCAGAAGCGCCCCGGCCGGGAGGACGCCGCGGCAAGGCCAAGCAGCGGCAAGGAGATAGACCTCCCGCGGCCGCGACAAGGATGAAGATGACGACGACGATGAAGACATGGATGATGTTGAGACCAATGAGCAGGAGTTCCAGAAAGCCACAGAGGTTTTGTGCGTTGACGGCGGTGCTCCTCTGCATACTTCACACCGCCAACTCAAGCAGTGGGTGCGGGAAGTCAATGCGGCAGAACCACCTGTCGAGTCACGCAAGCTTCTGAGATGGTCCAGCACGCCTATCATCTTTGATATTGAGGACCACCCTGATCGCACAACTGTGGTCGGGTGCTTGCCGATGTTGGTTTCACCAACTATCCGCAACCTCAAGGTCACAAAGATGCTAGTTGACGGCGGGGCCGGCTTGAACCTGATCTCCTCCGCTGTACTCCAGAAACTCCAGATCCCTGACAGCGAGCTCGAAGAGACCGGCACATTCCAAGGGATCAACACGGGAAGGAGCAAGCCGAAGGGGAAGATCACGTTGCCAGTGACATTTGGCGGCGAGTTGAACTTCAGGACTGAGAGGGTCACTTTTGACGTTGCCGATTTTCCATTGCCTTACAATGGGATACTTGGCCGTCCAACACTCGCCAAGTTCATGGCAGCCTCTCACTACGCATACAACATGTCGAAGATGCCAGGCCCGATAAGTGTCATCTCTGTCCCTGGTGACAAGAAGGATGCTCTTATCTGCGTCGACAAGATCTACCGGGAAGCAGCTGCCGCAACGGATCGCAAGTCACTTGCCGCTGAAGCTCCCGGGGGGAAGAAGAAGACCAAGCCCGGCAAGAGTTCGGATGCCCACTCCGGCAAGCGCACCTCTTCGGAGTGCTGCGCTACCGTCGAGGACGCACCATCGAGCTCCACCGGCAAGTGCAAGAAGACAATGGCAGCTCCGCCAGAGACCAAGAAGGTGTCTGCCAAGGAGGACGGCACTGGTGGTACCTTCACCATCAGTGCCACTCTTGACCCTAAATAGGAAAGCGCGCTCATTGCTTTCCTGCGGGCGAACGTCGACATGTTTGCATGGCAACCGTCTGACATCCCCAGTGTTCCCATGAAAGTAGTTGAGCACCATCTTGCCGTCTGTCCTCATGCGCGGCCCGTCAAGCAGAAAGTCAGGAAGCAAGCAGTGGAGCGCCAAGAATTCATCGCAGAAGAAATCAAGAAGTTGGAAGCAGCAGGCCTTGTCAGAGGAGTGCTCCATCCTACGTGGTTGGCCAATCCTGTAGTCGTGCGCAAGGCAAATGGGAAATGGAGGCTTTGTATCGACTTTACCGATGTCAATAAAGCTTGTCCCAAAGACCCATTTCCCTTGCCGCGCATTGACCAGATTGTTGACTCCACGGCCGGATGTGACTTGCTTTCATTTCTTGATGCATACTCAGGATACCATCAGATCTTCATGGCAGAAGAGGATGAGGAGAAGACCGCATTCATCACTCCATGTGGCACATACTGTTTCATACGGATGCCTTTCGGATTGAAGAATGTTGGTTCAACATTTGCAAGAGTAGTCCATGCCGCTTTTGAGCCACAAATACACAGAAATGTGGAAGCCTACATGGATGACATAGTGGTCAAGAGCAAGGACAGGGCAACTCTGATTCAAGATTTAGACGAAACCTTTGCAAATCTGCGCAAGATCAACCTCAAGCTCAACCCTGAGAAGTGTGTGTTTGGAGTCCCTTCCGGCAAGCTTCTCGGGTTCTTCGTGTCTCAGTGGGGAATTGAAGCCAATCCCGACAAGATCAAGGCCATTGGGCAGATTGAAGCACCAAAGCGCGTCAAGGATGTACGAAGACTAGCCGGTTGCATGGCTGCTCTCAGCAGGTTTATCTCTAAGTCTGGTGAGCGTGCCCTGCCGTTTTTCAAAATTTTGAAAAAGGCAGGTCCAATGAAATGGACTCCGGAAGCGGAGGCTGCGTTGCAAGACTTGAAGAGATACCTGTCCTCCACTCCAACACTTGTCGCACCTAAGCCACAAGAGAAGTTGCTGCTGTATATAGCGGCAACCAATCAAGTGGTTAGTGCTGCGTTAGTAGCGGAGAGGAAGGCAGATGATGAGCCAGCGACCACGGCAAGCGCATCCAGCGACAAGCAGGGGGCTTCCCCGACAAGCTCTGGTCCCGACAAAGATGGATCTGCGCAGGCGCGCGAAGAGATATAGAAGAAAATGGTGCAGCGCCCAGTTTACTTTGTCAGTTCCCTTCTGCAGGGGGCTAGGTCAAGGTACTCTGGTGTGTAGAAATTGCTTTTCGGCCTTCTCATGGCCTCGAGAAAGCTACGCCATTACTTCCAAGCACACGAGATCACAGTTGTCACTCGTTTTCCGCTGAAGAGGATACTACAAAATCCAGAAGCAACAGGCAGGATTGTTGAGTGGGCACTCGAACTGTCAAGCTTTGGCCTCAAGTTTGAAAGCACGTCAACTATTGTCAGGACCGGTTTTCCGGGATATTAATTTCCCAGTAAATGGCCCTTGTGCTCACCAGCCCCAGGATTACTGTTAGCTGATGAGACACAAACTTGATACAGAAATTCCAAGCAAAATGTAAAATATGAAGTACAAGACCATTCTGGTCCATGAGTACAACAAAAGGTCTCTAATGGTTGATGGCGGAAGCGGTTTGCGGATCATCAGTGTCTATGGGACTCCATTTCCCACAGGAACAGCTGACCTGGATAACTCCTATCTTCGCGCGTCTGCTATCTCCATTGCCTAGGTTCCGGGGCTGTCGTCGTTGTGCTCCTCTCCAAGCAAGAAATCTGGCCAAGACAATAGCCAGGGACAAGCCAGTGAGTACTTTGAATGTACTCGCAAACATCATGAAAACAGGTATAACATAACAGTTGATAATCATGCACTGAAATAATCCATGATCACTTAGTCAGTCCAAAAATAAAATTCATGATACACATGAGCAGGTCATTTGTACTAAACAGGAATAAGCAATCAGCGAATGAAGATAAAATAAACCGATCGGGTGTCTGAAGTGATGCCTCGAAAGGTTAATAATATAAAACATGCCTCAGTCGGGCGTCTGAGCGACGCCACATAAAGGGCTTATAAAGAAAATAAATAACAAGTATGCCACAGTCGGGCGTCTCAGCGACACCACATAAAGGGCTTATAAGGAAAATAAATAACAAGTATGCCACAGTCGGGCGTCTCAGCGACACCACATAAAGGGCTTATAAAGAAATATCACAGGAAATATCCGGGAGGTAGAACCATCCCAGGGATACTCAACAATTCAACAACAATATAAATGGTTAGTCCACAATAATAATAAACACAATCATCATTCGTCACACGTCATGATCAATATTTTGGTTTAGAAGTTTTCCTCCGAAGACCGACACTAAGACCGACACTTGACCCTTCCCAGACTGTAGTCCTTAACCGCGGATACGGCTATTCGAATAGATATAAACTCTGCAGAGGGTGTACTCTTTACCCACGAGTAACGGATTCCTTTAGTCCACCGGGACTAATTCCGCTTACGGTCTTTGAATTGAAAACACACCCAACCAGCACACACCAGCTTAACTTACCAGTGCCTGGAATCACCCATGACACTTATTAAGCAAAACTCTAAGCGGGGAGGCTACAACCTCGATTAGCATGGGATCAAATTTATATCGCGCGCTACTAAGGGGTGCCCCCCTCTCGGCCCCAACCGGAAACACCCATGCCCCCGGACCATGTGGCATGCCTACCGGATGCACCCGGTATCTTCCACCATGGCCTCTCTGTACGGTGTGTGCCAAGAAAGGGGTTGACAACTTACTGAACCGTACCCTGCCCGCGGCAGGGACAAGTGGTAGTACGAAAACAAGCATGGGGTTTACTGGAACAAGACTCGATCTATGGTCGACTCAGGAGGCTTATGTGTTCCCTGCATGGTTAGTACAACAGATACTTTTCACGGTTTTCCTGACAGGGCACCACTCATCATGCCCCATCATGCCTCACGGCACATCCTCGCCACAACGAGATGTCCGTCACGTGGTTGTGTTCACCGGAACACAATCCTCCTTCGGACTCCATCCGAACTGTCACCAGGCACATGTGGCATGAGAAGTGGCTACTGTCACCAATGTCACACATATAACAGAAAAGATTTTCACCATATGATGATATGCATGAGTATGACTACCACATGAAATAACGCTACTCCATTTTAGCATATTGATGGAGTTCATATGTTCTAGCAAACAACACACAACTTATGTCATAATGGAGTTCAAGATGCTTGCCTTCAAGGTGCAGAGAGGTGAGGTGCACTTCAAAACTTTTGAAAGTTTTGATCTTCCCTCCAATTCCTAATTTTGAAAATATTCAAATTAACACATAATCTAAAAACAGTACAAAAAGTTGTCATAATTATTTTTGAAATAAATCTTAAAATAAACTAGGTGAAATTTGAGAGAGGTAGGAAAAAGAATCAACTCATTTGGAGTTTTATTTAAAAAGATATGTCCAGTCAAAGATGTGGTCAACTCTGGTTTTTAAAAAAAAACTGAAAAAGGAAACGGTTCGGTCTGGCTTACGCTTTCCTGAACGAGAAAGCGTACTTACAGAAATGCGCCTCTACTTAGGACGAGCTGGAGCGGTGCTGACTCACCGACAAGCGGGGCCCGCGCTGTCAGGTTCATCTCCCTCCTCTCGCGCGCGCTGGTACAGAGACAGAGGCGAGTTCCCGCGGCGATCCCCGACGACACAAGTCACCATTCGACGTGCTCTTGATATGGGGATGATCGGGAGGAGGCACCGCATCCATCTGCGGTGGTTAGGAGCGCGGGGGGGCTCGAGGGTGAGAGCACCTTCCTCCATGGCGGAGGGGAAGCTTCGGGCCTCGGGGAATTCCTCCTACGGTGGTCTTAGGCGGAAAGAGGGAATGGAGACGGGTCCTCTGCATCTGAGGGACTCGGTTGGAAGGCACTAGGCAAGGGGTAGAGTAGTAGGGGGCTCCGGGTTTGACCACGACGGTGGTGGCGGAATCCTGACCGGAGGCGGGGAGGAAGACCACTACCAACCGTTTGGTGGCTTGGAGAGGCTCTAAGGGAGAGGCGGGGCGCTGCGCCATGCTGGGGAAGCAAGGAAGAGCCCTTTTATAGGCGCGCGCTGTCGGTTCTGCGGCTTCCCGTGGATAAGCATGACGGCGGCGATGGCGGTTCGTCGCCTCTGTAGCCGGGGCGACGTGGCGGAGCTCTGGGGGCATGCCAGGAGCTAGCGGACGAGCTGCGACTGCTCCAGGGGCTAGCTGGCGCGCGTGGATGGTGTGGGCGGTGCTGGCCACGGCAGAGACGGCAGTCGGCGGTCGTGGCGGCTTGCGGGGAAGACGGGGGAAGGCTGCGGTGCTCGTGAACGAACAGGACTGGCCTTGGCGCTATGCTGCGTGCGGCAGAGGGCTGGGATAAGCTCGGGGGTTGGTGAGGCGGCTCGGGCAGGCGCGTGCAAAACGCACGCTCTGCTCGTGCTCTCGGCATGCCCACCACCCATTCGACGAAATGCCAATGCATTCTAGAAAGCTTGGGTTAGGGTAAGACTTAACAGGGTAGCTAGGCTGGTTACTATAGCTCCATTAGACATGCTGGTTTGGCACAGAAAGCAACTCCACAATGCAAACTAAAAACTATGCCAATTCTGTCCTGGCGCACAAGGTGCTCGACAGAATGCCATGGGCATCTAGGGATCTCTTCTGGTGGCCAAAAGCTCCAGGTTGGGGTCTCTTTAGGTGTAGGTGATGGTGGTAAGGTTAGTTTGGCAAAACCAGAAACTTGTTAGTGCAAGTTTTTGAGAAAACCAAATCTGGACAGAAAATGTAGGCTATTATTGCATGGACCAAAATTATTCAAATGGGTCCAATATCCTGGACTTAAGGGTTTGGTAGCAAGTACTAACAGCAGGAAAGATCCCAAGTTCACTAGAGAAATTTAAAATAGGGTGCAGTGCAATGGGAGCCCTTGAAAGAATAGAAAAGCCATTTTAAAAGAATTGATGCTTGGCAAAAGTATTATAGAAATGCTTCCACTTGCATACCCAACAAGAATCAAATGTTTTAAGAAAGCATTCAAGTCCCTCAATATTATCCAAAAGTTTCAGATAAGAGGAAAAATTTTAAAAATCCAGAGAAAAGAAGTAGCTCTGAAATTAATAGAAAAGCCAGAAAATAGTAAATAAATCTTTCTGACAAAATTCTAATAAATAAAACAGGATTAAATTTTTGGGGTGTTACAACACTACCCCCCTTAAGAAAAATCTCGTCCTCGAGATTTGCTAAGAACGTATTTTGTAAAAAGAATACTCGTACCACGCGGCAATCGTCACATGAAAACAGATACACCACACGTATGATAGGACGGGGTTACAGTGAAAATCGCTGACTAATGTGCAGCTGTGGTATACTAGGGAGGTAATTGACTAGGTGATAAAAGCGCGCGGGGTTTTACATTAAGTGCACATGGTCTGTGAGTCAAATAACGAGAGGGCATGCGAAACAAATTTTTATTGAGGAAAACACTTTTCATGGCAGTGGTTCTTTAGGAAAAACCTTACTATGAAATTTGCTATAATTAAAAACAATCAATTTATTTGTAATCACAAACAACAACTTCAACCAATGCAATATACTAATACAGAAAGTTTTGAAGCACAACACAGTCATCACAACAAGCAGTCAATTTCTACACAAACTGATATAACCACGGTGCTGACGGTTCAGGTAATAAGCTATATTTCACGAGGAAATATTCCCTGCAGTGCGATATATCCTTCGCCTACTGGGAGTGGATGGGGAACTCACAAAATGCGTCTCTCTTAGTCTGGCCTCAGGGGTCTACTAATAGCGACTAGGGTTTTACACAGCAAGGGTCTGGAGAAAATCCATCACTTGCTGGGTCAAGCGCTCTCGAGCGATGAGATAGTGCACCAGCTTATCTAGCATCGGACCTTTCTCTTCTCAGGCGTAGGGAAAGGATGCGGCTTCTCTGGCTGCTGCACTATTCGGGGAAGATAATAATAGCCACGTTCACTAGCATAGGGTACCATGAATTGAAGATGGGTAACCGCTCCATAAGCAGCGATCTTTATGGTCATTATTGGAGTGGGCATGGATTTTCCTGATGAAGGGAACTTCCGTAGGGTCTTGGTTTGGGTCTACCTGCGGGGTGTGCCTGGCTGTATAATATGAGAGTGACCCTCAATTGAACAGGTTGTACCAGGATGGCTGGAGAAAACCCATGGTACTGTGGTCAAAATCTCACAAAAATCCCCCTGGGTTGCATCTGGGGTCTTTATATGAATCCCAAGGTGCGACCTGAGAAACAACTGGCTGTGAAGGCAGTGCACAATGTGAGGGATGCTTGGTAAGGTCACGGAGTGGCCTCATGTATAGCATCTGGGCAGGATGACATGTCGTGTTGTGGGGGCAATATTAATTGTCGGTTCTGTTCTCTGGTGGTCGGGGTCATTGTCACAGATATATATATCGCAAAAATGCGATGTATTACTGTGGTTGTCGGTTGGGCAAACGCTCCATATCTATAAAGAAAAAGGAGTCTTCCTTCGCACATTTGCGAGTGGGGCCACTCAGGTGTCGATCACGGGTGTGTAGCTTATTGGGCTGGTCTGATAGGTTGGGCACCGACTGCCAAAAGCTGTCGGGGTCACAGTGGGGGCTATCGGGTAGGATAGGCTTGATTGTGGTGAGGTTAAGGTCTGGTGGGTGGTTTAACCTAGGTTCATCGACCCGGCCAAGATAGGATTAGCCAATGGTCAGCCTGGCTCTGATACCAAGGTTGTCAGGACCGGTTTTCCGGGATATTAATTTCCCAGTAAATGGCCCTTGTGCTCACCAGCCCCAGGATTACTGTTAGCTGATGAGACACAAACTTGATACAGAAATTCCAAGCAAAATGTAAAATATGAAGTACAAGACCATTCTGGTCCATGAGTACAACAAAAGGTCTCTAATGGTTGATGGCGGAAGCGGTTTGCGGATCATCAGTGTCTATGGGACTCCATTTCCCACAGGAACAGCTGACCTGGATAACTCCTATCTTCGCGCGTCTGCTATCTCCATTGCCTAGGTTCCGGGGCTGTCGTCGTTGTGCTCCTCTCCAAGCAAGAAATCTGGCCAAGACAATAGCCAGGGACAAGCCAGTGAGTACTTTGAATGTACTCGCAAACATCATGAAAACAGGTATAACATAACAGTTGATAATCATGCACTGAAATAATCCATGATCACTTAGTCAGTCCAAAAATAAAATTCATGATACACATGAGCAGGTCATTTGTACTAAACAGGAATAAGCAATCAGCGAATGAAGATAAAATAAACCGATCGGGTGTCTGAAGTGATGCCTCGAAAGGTTAATAATATAAAACATGCCTCAGTCGGGCGTCTGAGCGACGCCACATAAAGGGCTTATAAAGAAAATAAATAACAAGTATGCCACAGTCGGGCGTCTCAGCGACACCACATAAAGGGCTTATAAGGAAAATAAATAACAAGTATGCCACAGTCGGGCGTCTCAGCGACACCACATAAAGGGCTTATAAAGAAATATCACAGGAAATATCCGGGAGGTAGAACCATCCCAGGGATACTCAACAATTCAACAACAATATAAATGGTTAGTCCACAATAATAATAAACACAATCATCATTCGTCACACGTCATGATCAATATTTTGGTTTAGAAGTTTTCCTCCGAAGACCGACACTAAGACCGACACTTGACCCTTCCCAGACTGTAGTCCTTAACCGCGGATACGGCTATTCGAATAGATATAAACTCTGCAGAGGGTGTACTCTTTACCCACGAGTAACGGATTCCTTTAGTCCACCGGGACTAATTCCGCTTACGGTCTTTGAATTGAAAACACACCCAACCAGCACACACCAGCTTAACTTACCAGTGCCTGGAATCACCCATGACACTTATTAAGCAAAACTCTAAGCGGGGAGGCTACAACCTCGATTAGCATGGGATCAAATTTATATCGCGCGCTACTAAGGGGTGCCCCCCTCTCGGCCCCAACCGGAAACACCCATGCCCCCGGACCATGTGGCATGCCTACCGGATGCACCTGGTATCTTCCACCATGGCCTCTCTGTACGGTGTGTGCCAAAAAAAGGGGTTGACAACTTACTGAACCGTACCCCGCCCGCGGCAGGGACAAGTGGTAGTACGAAAACAAGCATGGGGGTTACTGGAACAAGACTCGATCTATGGTCGACTCAGGAGGCTTATGTGTTCCCTGCATGGTTAGTACAACAGATATTTTTCACAGTTTTCCTGACAGGGTCACCACTCATCATGCCCCATCATGCCTCACGGCACATCCTCGCCACAACGAGATGTCCGTCACGTGGTTGTGTTCACCGGAACACAATCCTCCTTCGGACTCCATCCGAACTGTCACCAGGCACATGTGGCATGAGAAGTGGCTACCGTCACCAATGTCACACATATAACAGAAAAGATTTTCACCATATGATGATATGCATGAGTATGACTACCACATGAAATAACGCTACTCCATTTTAGCATATTGATGGAGTTCATATGTTCTAGCAAACAACACACAACTTATGTCATAATGGAGTTCAAGATGCTTGCCTTCAAGGTGCAGAGAGGTGAGGTGCACTTCAAAACTTTTGAAAGTTTTGATCTTCCCTCCAATTCCTAATTTTGAAAATATTCAAATTAACACATAATCTAAAAACAGTACAAAAAGTTGTCATAATTATTTTTGAAATAAATCTTAAAATAAACTAGGTGAAATTTGAGAGAGGTAGGAAAAAGAATCAACTCATTTGGAGTTTTATTTAAAAAGATATGTCCAGTCAAAGATGTGGTCAACTCTGGTTTTAAAAAAAAAACTGAAAAAGGAAACGGTTCGGTCTGGCTTACGCTTTCCTGAACGAGAAAGCGTACTTACAGAAATGCGCCTCTACTTAGGACGAGCTGGAGCGGTGCTGACTCACCGACAAGCGGGGCCCGCGCTGTCAGGTTCATCTCCCTCCTCTCGCGCGCGCTGGTACAGAGACAGAGGCGAGTTCCCGCGGCGATCCCCGGCGACACAAGTCACCATTCGACGTGCTCTTGATATGGGGATGATCGGGAGGAGGCACCGCATCCATCTGCGGTGGTTAGGAGCGCGGGGGAGCTCGAGGGTGAGAGCACCTTCCTCCATGGCGGAGGGGAAGCTTCGGGCCTCGGGGAATTCCTCCTACGGTGGTCTTAGGCGGAAAGAGGGAATGGAGACGGGTCCTCTGCATCTGAGGGACTCGGTTGGAAGGCACTAGGCAAGGGGAAGAGTAGTAGGGGGCTCCGGGTTTGACCACGACGGTGGTGGCGGAATCCTGACCGGAGGCGGGGAGGAAGACCACTACCAGCCGTTTGGTGGCTTGGAGAGGCTCTAAGGGAGAGGCGGGGCGCTGCGCCATGCTGGGGAAGCAAGGAAGAGCCCTTTTATAGGCGCGCGCTGTCGGTTCTGCGGCTTCCCGTGGATAAGCATGACGGCGGCGATGGCGGTTCGTCGCCTCTGTAGCCGGGGCGACGTGGCGGAGCTCTGGGGGCATGCCAGGAGCTAGCGGACGAGCTGCGACTGCTCCAGGGGCTAGCTGGCGCGCGTGGATGGTGTGGGCGGTGCTGGCCACGGCAGAGACGGCAGTCGGCGGTCGTGGCGGCTTGCGGGGAAGACGGGGGAAGGCTGCGGTGCTCGTGAACGAACAGGACTGGCCTTGGCGCTATGCTGCGTGCGGCAGAGGGCTGGGATAAGCTCGGGGGTTGGTGAGGCGGCTCGGGCAGGCGCGTGCAAAACGCACGCTCTGCTCGTGCTCTCGGCATGCCCACCACCCATTCGACGAAATGCCAATGCATTCTAGAAAGCTTGGGTTAGGGTAAGACTTAACAGGGTAGCTAGGCTGGTTACTATAGCTCCATTAGACATGCTGGTTTGGCACAGAAAGCAACTCCACAATGCAAACTAAAAACTATGCCAATTCTGTCCTGGCGCACAAGGTGCTCGACAGAATGCCATGGGCATCTAGGGATCTCTTCTGGTGGCCAAAAGCTCCAGGTTGGGGTCTCTTTAGGTGTAGGTGATGGTGGTAAGGTTAGTTTGGCAAAACCAGAAACTTGTTAGTGCAAGTTTTTGAGAAAACCAAATCTGGACAGAAAATGTAGGCTATTATTGCATGGACCAAAATTATTCAAATGGGTCCAATATCCTGGACTTAAGGGTTTGGTAGCAAGTACTAACAGCAGGAAAGATCCCAAGTTCACTAGAGAAATTTAAAATAGGGTGCAGTGCAATGGGAGCCCTTGAAAGAATAGAAAAGCCATTTTAAAAGAATTGATGCTTGGCAAAAGTATTATAGAAATGCTTCCACTTGCATACCCAACAAGAATCAAATGTTTTAAGAAAGCATTCAAGTCCCTCAATATTATCCAAAAGTTTCAGATAAGAGGAAAAATTTTAAAAATCCAGAGAAAAGAAGTAGCTCTGAAATTAATAGAAAAGCCAGAAAATAGTAAATAAATCTTTCTGACAAAATTCTAATAAATAAAACAGGATTAAATTTTTGGGGTGTTACAACTATCCAAAGCAGAGCATTGGCAGAGTTCATAGCAGAGTGGACGCCAACACCAGACGAAGAGATTCCAGAAACGAGCATCCCCGTCAAGGAAGCAAGCAAAGAGTGGTTGATGTACTTTGATGGTGCCTTCTCGCTGCATGGCGCCGGTGCTGGCGTGCTGCTTGTCGCACCCACCGGAGAGCACCTCAAGTACGTAGTCCAGATGCGCTTTCCCAAGGAGCAAGCCACAAACAATACCGCAGAGTATGAAGGTTTGCTTGCCGGTCTCAGGATCGCGGCAGACCTTGGGATCAAGAAGCTCATTGTCACGGGTGACTCATAGTCGTCCGCCAAGTAAACAAGAGTTATCAGAGTCCGTTGATGGAAGCCTACGTCGATGAAGTGAGAAAGCTAGAAGAGCACTTTGACGGCCTACAGATGGAGCATGTTCCAAGAGCTCAGAACGACATTGCAGATGGCCTGTCGAAGTGCGCCGCACTTAAGTTACCTGTGGAACCAGGGATCTTTGTGCTCAAGCTGACTCAACCGTCCGTAACACCATCAACTGGACAGAGCAAGAAGAGGAAGTTGATTTCAGGTGACTATTTTCCGGCAGAGCTTCCCGAAGCCGCTGCCAAGAAGGTCCCCAAGATCAACACCAAAAGTGCTGAGGAGCAGTCTGCTCCGGCAAGCCCTAGGGTTTGTTCCGTTGAAGCAAACGCTCCCGACAAGTTTTGCTCCGGCAAGCTTGCCGGGGAACGTCAGGCTCCGGCTGAGCCGCGGGTTCTAGCCGTAGAAGCGGATGTTCCCGCAGCAGCAGATGTGCCTTTAGTCCTTGTTGTCGAGCCACAAGCTCCAGCATGGGCACAGCAGATTGTCCGTTTCCTTCAGACAGGAGAACTTCCCGAAGAGAAATAAGAAGCGGAAAGAGTAGCCCGGCAGTCAAGTATGTACCAGTTTGTTGACAACACATTGTACAGAAGAAGACTCAACGGTGTGAAATTGAAGTGTATTCTCCGGGAAGATGGACAAAAGATGTTGGAAGAGATACATGGAGGCATATGTGGTCACCACATTGGCACAAGAGCACTTGCCGGCAAAGCGTTCCAGCAAGGTTTCTTTTGGCCGACAGCCCTCCAGGATGCAACTGCACAAGTAACCAAGTGTGAAGCATGCCAGTTCCACTCCAAGCAGATACACCAGCCAGCTCAAGCTCTCCAGACGATCCCTTTATCCTGGCCATTTTCGGTCTGGGGGCTCGACATCCTCGGCCTCTTTCCCCGCGCAGCCGGGGGCTTTGAGTACTTGTACGTTGCCATCGACAAGTTCACAAAGTGGCCGGAAGTGGAACCAGTGAGGAAGGTGACAGCACAGTCAGCAGTCAAGTTCTTCAGGTCGATTGTTTGCCGTTTCGGGATCCCTAACAGGATCATCACCGACAACGGTACGCAATTCACGAGCCGCACCTTCATGAAGTACGTCCAAGATCTTGGCGCCAAGGTCTGCTTCGCTTATGTTGCTCACCCGAGAAGCAACGGTCAAGAGGAGAGGGCAAATGCTGAAGTGCTGCGTGGACTCAAGACCAGAACTTTCGACAGGCTGCGCAAGTGCGGAAGAAACTGGATCGAGGAGCTGCCGGTGGTTCTTTGGTCGATCAGGACGACGCCAAATCGAGCCACTGGACAGACACCTTTCGCTCTAGTCTATGGAGCAGAGGCAGTTCTCCCCACGGAACTCGTATACCGGTCACCTCGAGTGCTCGCTTATGAGGAGCTTGAGCAAGAGCAGCTGCGACAAGATGACGCGCTGCTCCTTGAGGAAGACCGTCTTCAGGCTGCTGTACGAGCTGCTCGCTACCAGCAAGCTTTGTGCCGCTACCATAGCCGCAAAGTTAACGCCAGAAGGCTCGAGGAAGGCGACCTTGTTCTTCGGCACGTTCAGTCCGCCAAAAATTCCAACAAGTTGACGCCGAAGTGGGAAGGCCCTTACCGGATGAAACGAGTCACTAGGCCTGGCGCTGTCCGCCTTGAGAGCGAAGATGGCTTTCCGGTGAGCAACTCCTGGAACATCGAGCATCTTCGTAAGTTTTACCCGTAAGGCGTGGTTGCCGGAACCCGTTCCGGCAACCACCTTTTGTACAAGTCTTGCCGCTGTTGCATGTAATCCTTTGTACAAAGCCGGGCGCAGACCCCGTGCATAAGTAAAGCTCATGTGCTCCGCACATCTTGTCAATTTCTCGCTTTCTATTTTTTGCATGTATTACCTGACATTTTGTGCAACACCTACCCCCGGTAAGCAATAAGGAGCCGTAAGGCTCCATATCTTTATTTTCTCTTCTTTCTTTGGCTCAAGGAAAGGAAGGTTCCCTCGCCCACAAGTTTGCCGGGGGGGAAGGAAAAGATAATGGTATGGACCAGGCATCGTTCAAGAAAGTTTCGCCTTGCCGGGAAGCAAACAACAGAAAAGCTAAGTTGCCAAAGCTTGAGCGATCAGATTTTTAAATTTTTAGGTTATCTTCCTTGAACGACCGCACTTTGTATGGAAAACCTGTGCGCGGAGGAACCGACACGTGGCTAGTCACGCCCTTACTTTGTTTCGTGTCCGCTCAACGACTTAAGTGTGCTGCGACTAGTGTCGCGCCCTTACTTTGTTTCGAGTCCGCTCAACAACTTAAGTGTGATGCGACTAGTTGCGACAAGGTTTCTTGTCGGAAACGGCACCGCCAACAGGCTGCTGACGTCCCGCACTCAGCGCTCGCGGCTAAGGTGCCTACGCCGGCAAGTTCCCTAAAAGCGTAGGGCAAAAACATACAAAGGAAGGGGTCAAGTAAAGGAAATAACATTGCAATCACTACCCAAAATAGAGTTATAATACAAAGTAGCTTGTCGCAGCTCTAATAGATTGTTCTCATAACATGACCAGCAGCGACAAGAGAAGAAGAAAACGGGCGGCCTAATCTACGCGATCTCCCTCAACCCTCTTGATCCCGCTCACCTTGTCCACAATGGGTGCGACAAGGGCCTTGAGTGCGTCCAGATCAGCGTCCGACGGTAGGGACTTGTGGGGACCCCAACTTAGAAGTCGAGATCACCGAATGCACGTGTACAGTGATCCCAGAGATCAATGCTCACTGAACACACAGAAGCTGAATAACAAGAGTCTTACATCCATACAAATAGTCTTACACGAATTATGGCCCTTATGGCCAAGTCTTACATAGATAGAGCCTCGCGGGCTGAATAGCAAATAACTCAAATAGCGGAAGTCTTCGATAACGGGTAGAACCCATGCCATCTGCCTTAACCCTACATGCATTCTGACTGGGATAGCGTCCTAGTTCGCATGATCGTCTCCAAAGAACTCTTCCTCATAATCCTGTTCTTCCATGCCTGGCCAATTAAATAACCAGTGGCAAGCCAATGAGTACTTTGAATGTACTCGCAAGCAACCCATGATGTGGTTCAAAGTAACAGTGCATTTGAATAATAATGATCAATCTAGCAAGGCTAGGACAAATATTCTACCATCAAGTTTATGCATCAATAATCTCGCGTAACCTCGAAGGCAGGTTACCGATATCAACATGAATAAGATTCAACTCACGAGTCAAGTCACCACCTTGACTCACATACACACGCATGGTTTCACAAACATTGGACGTAGCCCAAGAGCGGTTACCCAACTGTCCATGATCGTGGACACGGCTATTCGAATAGTTTGACACTCTGTAGAGGTTGTACACTTTACCCACAAGATCCGGGGAACTTCCGTGTCATCCACGACCCGCGGTACCTCAAGTACCCGGGGTAAGCACCCGGTCATTATCTTTCCTTAGACGACACTAACATAGAGTCCACTCGTTGGTACACGGCCCTCGGGTACAAACAATAGCTCACGGGACTTGCCCTAATTTCAATGTCACGCGTATCCGAAGGGACCAACGGTGTGTCCGGTGCCCTGTGAAAACAGTCATGGTCGTCTATCCAAGCACGACCCCATCCCGGGAAAGACCTCAAGTCTTCCCGTCACTAGTAATGCGGGCACCATGCTAGTATCGACCTAAGTAATCAATAAAGCCCCGTCCCATAAGGGGTAGTGTGGTTGCACATGTATGGTTGGAATAACGGTCGCAACTTAAACCAATCCGTTTGAAAAACACACACACTTGCCTTGGTACACCACTTCGTCATCAAGTGGTCACCCAACTCATCATCATCATCTCCCTCGGGCATGAATGGCACCCGACGGGGTTTTATGCAAAGACTTCAACCATGAAGGTTCATGTCACACATGCATCACTAATAATAACCACTAACCATATGCAAGTCATCTAGCACATAGCAAGATCAAGATCATGGCATACATCATATGGTGGAATCAGCTAGGTCTCTATCGTAACCCTAACATCATGCATCGGAAACAAACGGGTTCTGAAGAACAAGTGTATCATGGTCAAAGGGCTGCTTGCCTGGATTGGCTTGGTCTTCAAAGTCCTCAAATCCTTCTCATTCTTCTTCCACATCAACTTCGTCAAATACGGGATCTATACGTCGCATAATAAGCACGGGAAAATAAGAATACAAACAAAACAGAAAAATCAAAGTGCTCAGAAAAATGTCAACTCATTTTTGTAAAATACTAGAGGGATTTCTAAGATGGGAAAAAATCTTGGTTGGAGTTTTGGAGTTACAGAATAGAATCTATTGATTTTTGAACAGGAGTATTACTGCCCAAATTTGAATTTAAATTTGAACAGTACAGCAAAGTTTCATGGATTTGAGTGAAAGTGGTACCATTAAATAGGTTGGAATATTACAAGATTTTAGGAGTTGGAATTATTTAATTTGGACCATTATTCTTTTCTGTAGAAATGTTTAAAACATTTACAGAAAAGAAAAAGAAAAATGTGCCCAGTGCACTGGGCCAGAGGAGGCCACAGTGCACGGCCCAGGGCGGTCCAGCCCAGCCGCACGGGAGCCTGCGCGCGCACGTCAGGTTTTTGAACCTGACGGGCGGGGCCCGTGGGTCAGTGGCAGAGAGGAGGGGGAGAGAGGTGTGGGGATGACAGGCAGGGCCCGCCTGTCATCTCCAACCTTGCGGCCACGGCGACGGCGAGCTCACCGGCGAGTTTTCCGGCCACGGCGACGGCAACGGAGGCCAGGGATGGACTCAGCGTCGAGTGGCGGTTGCAGTGGTGGTGGTGCGGCACGCCGGGGAGGTCTGGTTCGCCGGTGGCGAGGTGGGACGGCGGAGGCTCGTCGGGAGGTGGTTGCTGTGGCTGTTTCCGACTGCAAACGGAGGGGAAAACAAGGGGGAAAAGGTCAGTGAGGTGAGGGGGTTCTGAATCGGGTGAAAGGAGAGGCAGCGGAGGCCCGTACCGCGAGATCACCGGCGGCCCGACGCGGCGGCGCTCCGGTCGATCCCGAGTACTGGGACCTCTTGGGGTCGAACTGAAGGTGCTGGGGGGCTCAGTGGAGTGGAGTGAGGCTGGTGGTGCTGCTGGAGAGGCTCGGGAGGGGCTATTTATAGGAGGTCGACGGAGACCCGTGGTCCAGTGCGCCGGCGAGCTCCGGCTCGAGGCTACAGCGCACGGGAGGCGAAGGGAATGAGTCCGTGGAGTTCCTGGACGATCTCCACGTCCAGTAGAAGTGAGAGGAGGAGCGGGGGAGCGTCTGGAGCGCGCGCGCGTGTGAAGCAGCAGAGTGGCCGTCGCGGGCGGCCAGCGCGCGTGCGACGTCGGCCACTGGAGGGCGCATGAGGAGGGGGGACAACGCCGGGGAGGTTGCGGACGTCGAGAGGCCTCGACTGGCGCGAAGGAGAGTCCCGAGGCTGTCGGGGGAGGCTGATTGGCTGAGGCTACAGTGCGTGTCTGCACTGTTGCGTGCTCCAGAGCGCGCGTTTGGCTGGCATCGCCGCGCTCTCGCCGTCCTGGTCAAAACCAACGTGTCCAGCAGTGTCTAGCACGTTGAGGGAGGAGTAAAGAAATGGCCTGAAGCCTTGGATGCCCTGGAGATGCTGAGAGAGAGGGAGGAGGCTGGTGACTTGGTGAAAACCTGCTGTCCAGCAAGGTAAAACAGGGTTCTTACCCCTCAATCATGGAGCTGGGGTGCTGGGGAAGTTACTGGAGGTAGCTAGTAACTCAATGATCAGGTGGTAAAAAGTTGAGGCCATGAAGAAGAGTAAAAGTGATCAAGTTGGAGGTTTTAGTGAAAAGCCAGAAGGTGTTTGATCAGTGTTTGGTCAAGTAAATGACCTCCACTTGACATGGCACTTAACAGGGTTGAAAGACATGAGAAAATAGGGTGCTTCACCAAATTTGGGCTCATTTGAAGAAACTAGCCAATGTAACTTTGGTGAACCCTAGAAATCAACAGAAACAGCTTCATCTTGTTTGAGTCAAGCTAATCATCTCCCCTTGATGCACCACTTGGTTTAGCATCATCATTTGGGGTATTGATCATGCCCACAAAGTTTGAAGCTCCAGATAAAAAGTTGGTAATGTAAAGTTGTTCAAATTTGCATTTGAACAGAAAGGGTTTTGGGGTGATCTGATCAAGTTGCTCTATTCCAATTCTTGTGCCATTTGGTCTAGATGCCTTATTAGGTCATTCTAGCATGTGCACCAAGTTTGAGAACATTTGGACCAGTTTGGCAATGTAAAGTTGCTCAAACTTCAAATATGGACAGAATGGTTATGAAGGGGTTTGAGGATGTTTTCTTGCTTCCCAAGGCATGGGACTTGGCAAGATCATCAAATATGTCATATATGACATGATGGAATTTCCCTGGAATTTTTGGAGAATATATCCTTTGTAAATATTTCAAAAGCTTGAAATATCCAGAAAGGGTTTTAGAGGGTTTAGCCCATTATTTTGAACATCACCAAGTGTTGAAACTCTTATATATGGACAATATAGTTCCTCTGAGTCTCTTTGAATTTTGGCAAATATTTTTGAAATACTTAAATAATTTTCCCCTATTAAAGACCATTTCTGGCCTTAAGAAAAAGCTTTTAAATAAAATAGGAAAATAACTTTTAAAATTATACCTTTGTGGTTTCTAGGAGTCCTATGACTACTAGGTCTCAAATAAACCTTTTGAAATAATTTTCTCACCCTAAATCAAGTACTTGCAGTGCAAATCTCAATTCAGGGGTTTTTGGAAAACTAAATTTATAAAATACTTTTTGGCCAAATTAATTTTGTAGGAAAATACTATACTGTTATATAACACTTGGCATGATCATTGGGCAGAAGTTTTGGGTATGGAGATGAATTCTACAAGAGGTCATAGTTGACTTTAATGAGCACAAGAAAAAGCATATGAAGAAAACTCAATTTCAAATAAAAGCCAAATGATGCTAAAAAAATTTGCTGGTCCGAATTTTCATGCTTCAAAGATACAAATGACATGTTACAAAATGCAGGGTGTGACAGACCTACCCCCCTTACAAGAATCTCGTCCCCGAGATTCCTAAACTAGGGCTTAAAAGAGATCGGGAAACTCGGATCTAAGATAGTCTTCTCGTTCCCAGGTTGCTTCTGCTTCGGTGTGATTGCTCCACTGGACCTTGAAGTACTTGATGGTACGGCTTCGCGTATGTTGTTCTGCTTCGTCCAGAATGCGAATGGGCTTCTCGCGGTAGGTCAAATCAGGCTGCAGATCAATGGCTTGGTGATCCACATCCTTGTAGAGATTGGGCTTGTCCGGAACTTGGAGACATTTCCGGAGTTGTGACACATGGAATACATTGTGCACATCGGATAGCTCAGGTGGTAGTTCCAACTGGTAAGCCACTTCTCCTCGTCGGTCGGTGATCTTGAAAGGGCCAATGAATCTTGGCGCGAGCTTCCCCTTGACGTGGAAACGCTTGGTTCCCTTCAGAGGAGTTACCCGCAGGTACACATGATCTCCGACACGGAAACGCATGTCTCGGCGTCGAGTGTCAGCATAACTCTTCTGCCTTGACTTGGCTGCCTTTAATCGCTCTCTGACTAGTTGGACTTGCTCTTCTGCTGCACGGAGAATATCCGGTCCAAAGACTAGTCCTTCTCCAGTCTCCGACCAATTGAGGGGTGTGCGGCATCTGCGTCCGTACAACACCTCAAATGGTGCCATCTGAAGGCTTGACTGGTAACTGTTGTTATAGGAGAACTCGGCAAAAGGGAGACAGTCTTCCCACTTGGCTCCATATGCCAGGACACAGGCTCGGAGCATGTCTTCGAGAATCTGATTGACTCGCTTTGTCTGACCTCCGGTCTGTGGGTGGAAAGCTGTGCTGAAAGACAACTTGGTTCCCAAGGCTTCTTGGAATCTCTTCCAGAACCTTGAGGTGAACTGGGTTCCTCGATCTGACACAATCTCCTTGGGAACACTGTGAAGACTTACGATTCGGTTGATGTAGAGAGTTGCCAGCTGGTTGCCTGAGTAGGTAGTCTTGACAGGAATGAAATGGGCCACCTTGGTCAAATGGTCGACTATGACCCAGATAGAGTCATGTCCTTTATTCGACCTTGGTAATCCAGTAATGAAGTCCATTCCGACTTTATCCCACTTCCACTCAGGAACCTTGAGTGGTTGAAGCAATCCAACAGGTCGCTGATATTCAGCCTTGACCCTTTGGCACACATCACACTTTGCAACATAGGTTGCAATCTCTCTCTTCATACCGTGCCACCAGAATCGTGCCTTCAAGTCTTGGTACATCTTGGTTCCTCCGGGGTGGATGGAATACGGAGTGTCGTGGGCTTCTTGCAGAATCAACGTCTTCAGCTCGGTGTTGTTTGGTATGCAGATGCGACCTTTGTACCAAACAATCCCGTGCTCGTCTTCGGAGAATCCTGGGGCCTTGCCCAGCTTCATATTCCTCTTGATACCTTCGATGCTTGCGTGTCCATCTTGTGCCTTCTTGATGTCGTCCATCAGGGTCGGTCTGACCTCCAAATGATCCAGAAATCCAGGGGTGACCAATTCCAAACTGAATTGTTCGATCTCCTTAAACAAGGCTGGCTGCCTTTCTTGAATAACGGCACTCAATGAGCAAGCCTTCCTGCTTAAGGCATCGGCCACCACGTTAGCCTTCCCAGGGTGATATTGAACACTGAGGTCATAGTCTTTGATGAGTTCCAACCATCTCCGTTGCCTCATGTTCAATTCCTTTTGGGTGAAAATGTACTTCAGACTTTTGTGGTCTGTGTAAATCTCACACTGTTTCCCTAGGAGGTAATGCCGCCATGTCTTCAAGGCATGAACAACTGCCGCTAGCTCAAGATCGTGAGTAGCGTAGTTCTCCTCATGGGGTCGTAGCTGCCTGGAGAGGTATGCTATGACGTGCCCTTCTTGCATCAGAACGCTTCCCAATCCGGTTCGAGAGGCATCACAATATATCACGAACTCCTTGTGAATATCAGGTGTTGCCAGAACTGGGGCGGTGGTCAATCTCTTCTTGAGCTCTTGGAAGCTCTCTTCGCATTTTGGCGTCCACTCGAACTTCTTGTCCTTCTTGAGGAGCTGAGTCATTGGTCGTGCAATGCTAGAGAATCCTTCCACGAACTTGCGGTAATAGCCCGCTAGCCCGAGGAAGCTTCTAACTTCCTTGACGGTCATTGGAGATTGCCATTGGGTCACAGCTTCGATCTTTGCAGGATCAACAGATAATCCTTCCTCGGTCAAGACATGACCTAAGAATCCAACTTTATGCAGCCAGAACTCACACTTGCTGAATTTGGCATACAGTTGGTGCTCACGAAGCTTGTCTAGGACCATCCTCAGATGCTGCTCGTGCTCTTCCTCCGACTTTGAGAACACAAGAATGTCATCAATGAAGACAACAACAAACTTGTCCAAATATTCCATGAAGACTTTATTCATGAGATACATGAAGTAGGCTGGGGCATTGGTTAACCCAAAAGACATGACCGTGCACTCGTACAGGCCATATCTGGTTACGAATGCCGTCTTCGGAATATCTTGGGGTCTGATCTTCAGCTGGTAGTACCCAGATCTGAGGTTGATCTTGGAGAATACCTTGGCTCCGCTGAGCTGATCAAACAGATCTTCGATCTTGGGAAGTGGATACTTGTTCTTGATTGTAACTTCATTGAGGGAACGATAGTCAATGCATAAGCGGATGGTACCGTCCCTCTTGGCCACAAACAGAACAGGAGATCCCCAAGGGGAGGCACTTGGGCGGATAAATCCCTTCCTTAGCTGCTCTTCCAGCTGCTTCTTCAACTCGGCTAATTCTTCCGTCCCCATTCTATAAGGCTTCTTATAGATGGGTCCTGCTCCGGGCACGAGCTCGATGATGAACTCAATGTCACGGTCAGGGGGCATTCCCGGTAGTTCATCTGGAAAGACATCAGGATACTCACATACCACCGGTACTTGATCTAGCCCAACTTCGGACAGACAGTTGACTTTAGCGGCTTGAGCGGAAGAGGAGTTGGAAGCAAACTTGACTTCGACTCCTTGGTCATTGGTCACAGTGACTGTCCGATTGGCACAGTCTAACAAGCCTTGGTGCTTACCGAGCCAATCCATCCCTAAGATCACATCCAAGCCTTGCGATCTCAGGATGATGAGGTCTGCTAGGAAGTCTACACCGTTAATGGTAATACTGACTCCTTTACAGCCTATCTTGGCTCTCATCTCGGCTCCATGGGTTTGTACCACCATAGGGTTATTCAGGGGTGTAGGGGTCATGCCACTTTTTAATGCAAATCTTTGAGTGACAAATGAATGCGTTGCTCCAGAATCAAACAAGACAGTTGCAGGTCCTGAGTTGACAAGGAACGTACCCAGCACGACGTCCGGGTCTTCCTGGGCTTCTTCAGCAGTGACGTGATTCACACGCCCCTTCCCTTGGTTCGGTGGATTGCGAGGAGCTGGGTTCCTTGGTGGCATTCCACGGCCTTGTCCCTGGTTCTGCGCATTGGGGCGCGGGGCATCAGGCTTCTTGTTGGGGCACACCCTTGAGATGTGTCCGGGCTGACCACATCCAAAGCAAGTGACTTGGTTTGGATTGATCTTGTTGCCACCACTGGTATTGGGGTTGTAAGCTGGCCTGGGGTTGGCATACTGCTGAGGCTGAGGGTTGGCACGAGGTGCAGGAGCTCTTGGCTGCTGATAGGTTGGCTTGGCCGGGGCTGACTGCCACGGACGAGGCTTCTGGTTGCTGGAACTTCCCTTACTGACCAACTTGCGCTTGCGAGTGTCTTCCAAAGCACGCCGCTTGTCTTCAAGCATAAGTGCCTTGTTCACCAGGTCAGGGAAAGACGGGCAGTCGCACACGACAAGCGAGTATTGCAGAGTCTGATTGAGGCCTTACATGAAGCGCTCCCTTTTGGCAGCATCAGTGCTGACATCCTCAGGGGCATACCTTGACAGAATACTGAACTTCTGCATGTACTCCTTGACAGTGCCACTACCTTGCTTCAGGGCTCGGAACTCACGCTTTTTGATAGCCATGATTCCGGAAGGAATGTGGGCCTTGCGGAATTCTGCCTTGAAGTTAACCCAAGTGATGTCTTGTTCAGCATGCATGACCTTGAATCCATCCCACCAAGCTCTAGCAGCCCCCCCGGGGCAGTGGGCTGCATAAGCCACCTTCTCGCGGTCTTCGGTGCATCTGACTAGTTCCAGAATTTCCTCGATGGAACGGACCCAGTCGTCTGTATCCAGGGGTTCAGCAGTCTCGATGAAGGTTGGCGGTGCATGCTTCTTGAACTCTGCCAACGTGGAACGTCAATTGCCATTCCCCGCCGGCTGGCGGTTGTTGGTGACAGCTTGAGCAATCAGCTGGAGAGCTGCAGTGTTGGCTTGGCGTTCCTCTCGGAAAGCTTGGAGAAGCTGAGCCATGTCCATGCTTGGAGGAGGTGGTGGTGGAGCTTGGTCGTTGGTTTGGTCGTGGCTTGCCTCTGGCTGAGAGGATGCTCCGGCTTCGGGCTGCTGGGTAGAGGTACCAGTACGAGTTACAACAGGCATCCTGTTGGAGCGGTAAAAGGTCTCATGACTCAGAAGAGGGAAAGCAAGATAGATGGGTGCCTAGTAAGGGGGTGGGTGTGACACTAAATTAAATCATGCATGGGCCGAAAGGCCAAAACACATCCATTAAAATCCAAACGGGCGATGTAGTCATTTACATATTCCTGAAGGAAGAATACGACTTACATCCAGACACAACAAAAGCAAACACTAGATGGTTTCATATGAACCATACAAGGACTCGACTGCGCATAGGGGTTACACGACCTATCCTACCGTAGAGGTTACAACTAGCATATCCGAGTAGCGAATAATGCCTAAGCGGCGGAATGCTCGGTCGCGTATTCCGGCTCTTCTGGGTCTTCCTCCTTATCTTCATCCGTCTGGGCCCCCTTGTCACTTGAGGGTGTGGGGGAGTGGAGGAGTTGGATACGACGATGCTTTGTCGGTGGGGCAGGGAAAAGCTTGCGATATTCCCTCGCCGTCATCCGGCGTCGCCGAGGTGGTTCTTCACCCTTGGAAGATACATCCTCGGAGGGCCTTCCGCCTCGATATGCGATAGCGGATTGTCCAGAAGGTGCTCCTTCCTTCTTGATCCTATTTGCCTTCTCTTGAGCTAGACGAAGAAGTGCCTTGGTCTTGTGAAGTTCTTCTCGAAGCTTCATTGATTCCGAGGCCAAGTCTTGTGCCAGGCTGTCGGCACATAGACGGAAGTAGGTCTGGAATCGAAGCGAGAGTCCTTCCTTCAGTGGAGGGGCTAGTGCGCTGTTTTCTTCTTCACCTTCCTTCCGGTAAGGTAAGAAGCGAGTTGTCATCTTGGCTGCCATCTCCGGAAGAAGCTCGCGGAGACGGGTTAGTGTCTTGAGTGCAGCAGCCTCGACAGCGAGTGGTAGTGTTGCCATCTGGGGTCCCTCGAAGAACCAACTTGTGGGAGGATCGTTTGCCTTCACGATCACTTCCACATGGTACTCCACCTCAGTATCGCTCACCCGATGCTCAAGGTAGGTGAGGATGGGTGCTCGGTGGAACTGACACTCCTGGAGGCTATCCTCGAGAAGTAAGGGAAACCCAGTGGTCAGGTGCTCTTCGGGTACAGCGGCCATCTACAAAGGTGGAATAGGAGGGGTTAATAAGCTGATGAAATCTCAGGTTTAGAAAAGAAGAGAGTTTCAGAAGGTTTTTGAAAAAGGGTCTCATCTAACTAACGCCCATGCTAACTAAGGCTTCCTACATTCAGGATGGCTCTGATACCAGCTCTGTGGGGACCCCAACTTAAAAGTCGAGATCACGGAATGCACGTGTATAGTGATCCCAGAGATCAATGCTCACTGAACACACATAAGCTGAATAACAACAGTTTTACATCCATACAAATAGTCTTACACGAATTATGGCCCTTATGGCCAAGTCTTACATAGATAGAGCCTCGCGGGCTGAATAGCAAATAACTCAAATAGCGGAAGTCTTCGATAACGGGTAGAACCCATGCCATCTGCCTTAACCCTACATGCATTCTGACTGGGATAGCATCCTAGTTCGCATGATCGTCTCCAAAGAACTCTTCCTCATAATCCTGTTCTTCCATGCCTGGCCAATTAAATAACCAGTGGCAAGCCAATGAGTACTTTGAATGTACTCGCAAGCAACCCATGATGTGGTTCAAAGTAACAGTGCATTTGAATAATAATGATCAATCTAGCAAGGCTAGGACAAATATTCTACCATCAAGTTTATGCATCAATAATCTCGCGTAACCTCGAAGGCAGGTTACCGATATCAACATGAATAAGATTCAACTCACGAGTCAAGTCACCACCTTGACTCACATACACACGCATGGTTTCACAAACATTGGACGTAGCCCAAGAGCGGTTACCCAACTGTCCATGACCGTGGACACGGCTATTCGAATAGTTTGACACTCTGCAGAGGTTGTACACTTTACCCACAAGATCCGGGGAACTTCCGTGTCATCCACGACCCGCGGTACCTCAAGTACCCGGGGTAAGCACCCGGTCATTATCTTTCCTTAGACGACACTAACATAGAGTCCACTCGTTGGTACACGGCCCTCGGGTACAAACAATAGCTCACGGGACTTGCCCTAATTTCAATGTCACGCGTATCCGAAGGACCAACGGTGTGTCCGGTGCCCTGTGAAAACAGTCATGGTCGTCTATCCAAGCACGACCCCGTCCCGGGAAAGACCTCAAGTCTTCCCGTCACTAGTAATGCGGGCTCCATGCTAGTATCGACCTAAGTAATCAATAAAGCCCCGTCCCATAAGGGGTAGTGTGGTTGCACATGTATGGTTGGAATAACGGTCGCAACTTAAACCAATCCGTTTGAAAAACACACACACTTGCCTTGGTACACCACTTCGTCATCAAGTGGTCACCCAACTCATCATCATCATCTCCCTCGGGCATGAATGGCACCCGACGGGGTTTTATGCAAAGACTTCAACCATGAAGGTTCATGTCACACATGCATCACTAATCATAACCACTAACCATATGCAAGTCATCTAGCACATAGCAAGATCAAGATCATGGCATGCATCATATGGTGGAATCAGCTAGGTCACTATCGTAACCCTAACATCATGCATCGGAAACAAACGGGTTCCGAAGAACAAGTGTATCATGGTCAAAGGGCTGCTTGCCTGGATTGGCTTGGTCTTCAAAGTCTTCAAATTCTTCTCCTTCTTCTTCCACAGCAACTTCGTCAAATACGGGATCTATACGTCGCATAATAACAACGGGAAAATAAGAATACAAACAAAACAGAAAAATCAAAGTGCTCAGAAAAATGTCAACTCTTTTTTGTAAAATACTAGAGGGATTTCTAAGATGGGGAAAAATCTTGGTTGGAGTTTTGGAGTTACAGAATAGAATCTATTGATTTTTGAACAGGAGTATTACTGCCCAAATTTGAATTTAAATTTGTACAGTACAGCAAAGTTTCATGGATTTGAGTGAAAGTGGTACCATTAAATAGGTTGGAATATTACAAGATTTTAGGAGTTGGAATTATTTAATTTGGACCATTATTCTTTTCCGTAGAAATGTTTAAAACATTTACAGAAAAGAAAAAGAAAAATGTGCCCAGTGCACGGCCCAGGGCGGTCCAGCCCAGCCGCACGGGAGCCTGCGCGCGCACGTCAGGTTTTTGAACCTGACGGGCGGGGCCCGTGGGTCAGTGGCAGAGAGGAGGGGGAGAGAGGTGTGGGGATGACAGGCGGGGCCCGTGTGGGGACCCCGACTTAGAAGTCGAGATCACCGAATGCACGTGTACAGTGATCCCAGAGATCGATGCTCACTGAACACACAGAAGCTGAAATAACAAGAGTCTTACATCCATACAAATAGTCTTACAGGAATTATGGCCATTATGGCCAAGTCTTACATAGATAGAGCCTCACGGGCTGAATAGCAAATAACTCAAATAGCGGAAGTCTTTGATAAACGGGTAGAACCCATGCCATCTGCCTTAACCCTATAGGCATTCTGACTGGGATAGCTTCCTAGTTCGCATGTTCGTCTCCAAAGAACTCTTCCTCATAATCCTGTTCTTCCATGCCTGGCCAATTAAATAACCAGTGGCAAGCCAATTAGTACTTTGAATGTACTCGCAAGCAACCCATGATGTGGTTCAAAGTAACAATGCAATGGAATAATAATGATCAATCTAGCAAGGCTAGAACAAATATTCTATCATCAAGTTTATGCATTAATAACCTCGCGTAAACTCGAAGACAGGTTACCGATATCAACATAAATATGATTCAACTCATCGAGTCAAGTCACCATCCTTGACTTATCACACACATACTGTCATCGATGAAGTAAAATTCTGGACATAGTTTAAGTAGCACCACCCAACTGTCCTTGACCGTGGACACGGCTATTCGAATAGTTTTACACTATGCAGAGGTTGCGCACTTTACCCACAAGATCCGGGGAACTTCCGTGTCATCCACGACCCGCGGTACCTCAAGTACCCGGGGTAAGCACCCGGTCATTACCTTTCCTTAGACGACACTAACATAGAGTCCACTCGTTGGTACACGGCCCTCGGGTACAAACAATAGATCACGGGACTTGCCCTAATTTCAATGTCACGCGTACCCGAAGGGACCAACGGTGTGTCCGGTGCCCTGTGAAAACAGTCATGGTCGTCTATCCAAGCACGACCCCGTCCCGGGAAAGACCTCAAGTCTCCCCGTCACTAGTAATGCGGGCACCATGCTAGTATCGACCTAAGTAATCAATAAAGCCCCGTCCCATAAGGGGTAGTGTGGTTGCACAAGTTTGGTTGGGACGGTAGTCACACATAAATCTAATCCATCATTCCACCATGCACATGATATTACCGGCACATCACTTCTTTCTCAAGTGATGACCTAACACATCATCACCCTCGGGCATTAGGGGCACCCGATGGGTTCATGCAAAGATGTCAACTACGAGGGTTCAAATCACACATGCATCAAATAAGCATCATGACCAACTATTGCATGTCATCTAGCACATAGTGAGATCATCAATAAAGCATGCATCATGTGGTGGAATCAACTAGGTTACCATCGTAACCCTAATATCACGCATCGGAAACAAACGGGTTCCGAGGAACAAGTGTATCATGGTCAAAGGGCTGCTTGCCTGGATTGGCTTGGTCTTCAAAGTCTTCAAGTCCTTCTCCTTCCTCTTCCACAGCAACTTCGTCAAATACGGGATCTATACGTCGCATAACAACCACGGGAAAATAAGAATACAAACAAAACAGAAAAATCAAAGTGCTCAGAAAAATGTCAACTCATTTTTGTAAAATACTAGAGGAATTTCTTAGGTGGGGAAAAATCTTAGTTGGAGTTTTGGAGTAACAGAATGGAATATATTGATTTTTGAACAGGAGTATTACTGCCAAATTTGAATTTAAATTTGAACAGTACAACAAAGTTTCATGGATTTGAATGAAAGTGGTACCATTAAATAGGTTGGAATATTACAAGATTTTAGGAGTTGGAATTATTTAATTTGGACCATTATTCTTTTCTGCAGAAATGTTTAAAACATTTACAGAAAAAGAAAAAGAAAAAGGGTCCTGTGCACTAGGCCATAGGAGGCCACAGTGCACGGCCCAGGCGGTGCAGCCCAACCGCACGGGAGCCTGCGCGCGCACGTCAGGTTTTTAAACCTGACGGGCAGGGCCCGTGGGTCAGTGGCACAGAGGAGGGGGAGAGAGGTGAGGGGATGACAGGCGGGGCCCGCCTGTCATCTCTAACCCCACGGCCACGGCGACGGCGAGCTCACCGGCGAGGTTCCCGGCCACGGCGACGGCAACGGAGGGCAGGGATGAACTCAGCATCGTGTCGCGGATGCAGGGGTGGTGGTGCGGCACGGCGGGGAGGTCTGGTTCACCGGCGGCAAGGTGGGACGGCGGAAGCTCGTCGGAGGGTCGTGGTTCTGGTCGTTTCCGACTGCAAACGGAGGGGGAAACAGGGGGGAAAGGATCAGTGAGGCGAGGGGGTTCTAGATCGGGCAACAAGAAGAGCGGGGAAGGCCCGTACTGCGGGATCACCAGCGGCCCGACGCGGCGGAGCTCCGGTCGATCCCGAGCACTGGGACGTCCTGGGGTCGAACTGAAGATGCTGGGGGGCTTAGTGGAGTGGAGTGAGGCTTGTGGTGCTGCTGGAGAGGCTCGAGAGGGGCTATTTATTGAAGCTCGACGGAGGCCCGTGGTCCAGTGCGCCGGCGAGCTCCAGCTCGAGGCTACAGCGCACGGGAGGCCAAGGGAGTGAGTCCGTGGAGTTCCTGGACGATCTCCACGTCCAGCTGAGGGAGAAAGAGAAGCGGGGGAGCGTCAGAAGCGTGCGCGCGTGCGAGGCAGAGGAGTGGCCGCCGCGGGCGGCCAGCGCGCGTGTGACGACGGCCACTGGAGGGCGCAGGAGGAGGGGGACAGCGCCGGGGAGGTCGCGGACGTCGAGGGGCCTCGACTGGCGCGAGGGGGAGGCCCGAGGCTGTCGGGGTCAGCGATTGGCCGGAGCCACCGTGCGGAGGTGCACTGTTGCGCGCTCCAGAGCGTGCGTATTGCTGGCATCATCGCGCTCTCGCCGTTTTGGTCCAAACCAGCGTGTCCTACAGTGTCCAGCACGTTGAGGGAGGAGTAAAGAAATGGCCCGAGGCCTTGGATGCCCTGGAGATGCTGAGAGAGAGGGAGAGTGCTGGTGAAATGATGAAAGCTTGCTGTCCAGCAAGGTAAAACAGGGCTTTCACCCCTCAATCATGGAGCTGGGGTGCTGGGGAAGTTACTGGTGGTAGCTAGTAACTCAATGATCATGTGGTAAGAAGTTGAGGCCATGGAGAAAAGTAAAAGTGATCAAGTTGGAGGTTTTAGTAAATCTGCAGAAGGTGTTTGATCAGTGTTTGGTCAAGTAAATGACCTCCACTTGATATGGCACTTGACAGGGTTGAAAGACATGAGAAAATAGGGTGCTTCACCAAATTTGGGCTCATTTGAAGAAACTAGCCAATGTAACTTTGGTGAACCATAGAAATCAACAGAAACAGTTTCATCTTGATTGAGTCAAGCTAATCTTCTCCCCTTGATGCACCACTTGGTGTAGCATCATCATTTGGGGTATTGATCATGCCCACAAAGTTTGAAGCTCCAGATAAAAAGTTGGTAATGTAAAGTTGTTCAAATTTGCATTTGAACAGAAAGGGTTTTGAGGTGATCAGATCAAGTTGCTCTGTTCCAATTCTTGTGCCATTTGGTCTAGATGCCTTAGTAGGTCATTCTAGCATGTGCACCAAGTTTGAGAGCATTTGGACAAGTTTGGCAATGTAAAGTTGCTCAAACTTCAAATATGGACAGAATGGTTATGAAGGGGTTTGAGGATGTTTTCTTGCTTCCCAAGGCATGGGACTTGGCAAGATCATCAAATATGTCATATATGACATGATAGAATTTCCCTGGAATTTTTGGAGAAAAATCCCTTTGTAAATATTTCAAAAGCTTGAAATATCCAGAGAGGGTTTAGCCCATTATTTTGAACATGACCAAGTGTTGAAACTCTTATATATGGACAATATATGTCCTCTGAGTCTCTCTGAATTTTGGCAAATATTTTTGAAACAGTTAAATAATTTTCTCCTATTAAAGACCATTTCTGGCCTTAAGAAAAAGCTTTTAAATAAAATAGGAAAATAACTTTTAAAATTATACCTTTGTGGTTTCTGGAAGTCCTATAACTACTAGGTCTCAAATAAACCATTTGAAATAATTTTCTCACCGTAAATCAAGTACTTGAAGTGCAAATCTCAATTCAGGGGTTTTTGGAGAACTAAATTTATAAAATACTTTTTGGCCAAAATAATTTTGTAGGAAAATACTATATTGTTATATAACACTTGGCATGATCATTGGGCAGAAGTTTTGGGTATGGACAGTGGCGGTTCTAGGCCCCAGGCAGCCAGGGCCTTGGCCTGGGGCGTGGCGGATTATTTCTTTGTTAACTGTAGCATAATGTAGCAAAGATTGTACTGTAGCTTACTGTAGTTACACTACTTGCCTGGGCCGTATGCTGAACCTAGCTCCGCTACTGGGTATGGAGATGAAATCTACAAGAGATCATAGTTGACTTTAATGATCACAAGAAAAAGCACATGAAGAAAACTCAATTCCAAATAAAAGCCAAATGATGCTAAAAAAATTTTGCTGGTCCAAATTTTCATGCTTCAAAGATACAAATAACATGTTACAAAATGCAGGGTGTGACAGACCTACCCCCCTTACAAGAATCTCGTCCCCGAGATTCCTAAACTAGGGCTTAAAAGAGATCGGGAAACTCGGATCTAAGATAGTCTTCTCGTTCCCAGGTTGCTTCTGCTTCGGTGTGGTTGCTCCACTGGACCTTGAAGTACTTGATGGTACGGCTTCGCTTACGTCATTCTGCTTCGTCCAGAATACGAATGGGCTTCTCGCGGTAGGTCAAATCAGGCTGCAGATCAATGGCTTGGTGATCCACATCCTTGTAGAGATTGGGCTTGTCTGGAACTTGGAGACACTTCCGGAGTTGTGACACATGGAATACATTGTGCACATCGGATAGCTCAGGTGGTAGTTCCAGCTGGTAAGCCACTTCTCCTCGTCGTGCAGTGATCTCAAAGGGTCCAATGAACCTTGGTGCGAGCTTCCCCTTGACATGGAAACACTTGGTTCCCTGCAGAGGAGTTACCCGCAGGTACACATGGTCCCCGACATGGAAACTCATGTTCCGACGGTGAGTGTCAGCATAACTCTTCTGCCTTGACTTGGCTGCCTTTAATCACTCTCTGACTAGTTGGACTTGCTCTTCTGCTGCGCGGAGATTATCTGGTCCAAAGACTAGTCCTTCTCCAGTCTCTGACCAGTTGAGGGGTGTGCGACATCTGCGTCCGTACAACGCCTCAAATGGTGCCATCTGAAGGCTTGACTGGTAACTGTTGTTATAGGAGAACTCGGCAAACGGGAGACAATCTTCCCACTTGGCTCCATACGCCAGGACACAGGCTCGGAGCATGTCTTCGAGAATCTGATTGACTCGCTCAGTCTGACCTCCGGTCTGTGGGTGGAAAGCTGTGCTGAAAGACAACTTGGTTCCCAAGGCTTCTTGGAACTTCTTCCAGAACCTTGAGGTGAACTGGGTTCCTCGATCTGACACAATCTCCTTGGGAACACCATGAAGACTCACGATTCGGTCGATGTAGAGAGCTGCCAGCCGGTTGCCATCATAAGTGGTCTTGACAGGAATGAAATGGGCCACCTTGGTCAAATGATCGACTATGACCCAGATAGAGTCATGTCCTCTATTCGACCTTGGTAATCCAGTGATGAAGTCCATTCCGACTTTATCCCACTTCCACCCAGGAACCTTGAGTGGTTGAAGCAATCCAGCAGGTCGCTGATATTCAGCCTTGACCCTTTGGCACACATCACACTTGGCAACATAGGTTGCAATCTCTCTCTTCATCCCGTGCCACCAGAATCGTGCCTTCAAGTCTTGGTACATCTTGGTTCCTCCGGGGTGGATGGAATACGGAGTGTCGTGGGCTTCTTGCAGAATCAGCGTCTTCAGCTCGGTGTTGTTTGGTACGCAGAGGCGACCTTTGTACCAAACAATCCCGTGCTCGTCTTTGGAGAATCCTGGGGCCTTGCCCAGCTTCATCTTCCTCTTGATGCCTTCAATGCTTGCGTGTCCATCTTGTGCCTTCTTGACGTCGTTCATCAGGGTTGGTCTGACTTCCAAATGATCCAGAAATCCAGGGGTGACCAATTCCAAACTGAATTGTTCGATCTCCTTAAACAAGGCTGGCTGCCTTTCTTGAATAACGACATTCAAAGAGCAAGCCTTCCTGCTTAAGGCATCGGCCACCACGTTAGCCTTCCCAGGGTGATATTGAACACTGAGGTCATAGTCTTTGATGAGTTCCAACCATCTCCGTTGCCTCATGTTCAATTCCTTTTGGGTGAAAATATACTTCAGACTTTTGTGGTCTGTGTAAATCTCACACCGTTTCCCTAGGAGGTAATGCCGCCATGTCTTCAAGGCATGAACTACTTCCGCTAGCTCAAGATCGTGAGTAGCGTAGTTCTCCTCATGGGGTCGTAGCTGCCTGGAGAGGTATGCTATGACGCGGCCTTCTTGCATCAGAACGCTTCCCAATCCGGTTCGAGAGGCATCACAATATATCACGAACTCCTTGTGAATATCAGGTGTTGCCAGAACTGGGGCGGTGGTCAATCTCTTCTTGAGCTCTTGGAAGCCCTCTTCGCATTTTGGCGTCCACTCGAACTTCTTGTCCTTTTTGAGGAGCTGAGTCATTGGTCGTGCAATGCTAGAGAATCCTTCCACGAACTTGCGGTAATAGCCCGCTAATACGAGGAAGCTTCTGACTTCCTTGACGGTCGTTGGAGATTGCCATTGGGTCACAGCTTCGATTTTTGCAGGATCAACAGATAATCCTTCCTCGGTCAAGACATAACCTAAGAATCCAACTTTATGCAGCCAGAACTCACACTTGCTGAATTTGGCATATAGTTGGTGCTCACGAAGCTTGTCTAGGACCATCCTCAGATGCTGCTCGTGCTCTTCCTCCGACTTCGAGAACACAAGAATGTCATCAATGAAGACGACAACAAACTTGTCCAAATATTCCATGAAGACTTTATTCATGAGGTACATGAAGTAAGCTGGGGCATTGGTTAACCCAAAAGACATGACCGTGCACTCGTACATGCCATATCTGGTTACGAATGCCGTCTTCGGAATATCTTGGGGTCTGATCTTCAGGTGGTAATACCCAGATCTGAGGTCGATCTTGGAGAATACCTTGGCTCCGCTGAGCTGATCAAACAGATCTTCGATCTTGGGAAGTGGGTACTTGTTGTTGATTGTAACTTCATTGAGGGAACGATAGTCAATGCATAAGCGGATGGTACCGTCCCTCTTGGCCACAAACAGAACAGGAGATCCCCAAGGGGAGGCACTTGGGCGGATAAATACCTTCCTTAGCTGCTCTTCTAGCTGCTTCTTCAACTCGGCTAATTCTTCCGTCCCCATTCTATAAGGCTTCTTATAGATGGGTCCTGCTCCGGGCACGAGCTCGATGATGAACTCAATGTCACGGTCAGGAGGCATTCCCGGTAGTTCATCCGGAAAGACATCAGGATACTCACATACCACCGGTACTTGATCTAGCCCAACTTCAGACAGACAGTTGACTTTAGCGGCTTGAGCGGAAGAGGAGTTGGGGGCAAACTTGACTTCGACTCCCTGGTCATTGGTCACAGTGACTGTCCGATTGGCACAGTCTAACAAGCCTTGGTGCTTACTAAGCCAATCCATCCCTAAGATCACATCCAAGCCTTGCGATCTCAGGATGATAAGGTCTGCTAGGAAGTCTACACCGTTTATGGTAATACCGACTCCTTTACAGCCTATATTGGCTCTCATCTCGGCTCCAGGGGTTTGTACCACCATAGGGTTATTCAGGGGTGTAGGGGTAATGCAAATCTTTGAGTGACAAATGAATGCGTTGCTCCAGAATCAAACAAGACAGTTGCAGGTGCTGAGTTGACAAGGAACGTACCCAGCACGACGTCCGGGTCTTCCTGGGCTTCTTCAGCAGTGACGTGATTCACACGCCCCTTCCCATAGTTCGGTGGATTGCGAGGAGCTGGGTTCCTTGGTGGCATTCCACGGCCTTGTCCCTGGTTCTGCGCATTGGGGCGCGGGGCATCAGGCTTCTTGTTGGGGCACACCCTTGAGATGTGTCCGGGCTGACCACATCCAAAGCAAGTGACTTGGTTTGGATTGATCTTGTTGCCACCACTGGTGTTGGGGTTGAAGGCTGGCCTGGGGTTGGCATACTGCTGAGGCTGAGGATTGGCACGAGGTGCAGGAGCTCTTGGCTGCTGATAGGTTGGCTTGGCCGGGGCTGACTGCCACGGACGAGGCTTCTGGTTGCTGGAACTTCCCTTACTGACCAACTTGCGCTTGCGAGTGTCTTCCAAAGCACGCCGCTTGTCTTCAAGCATAAGTGCCTTGTTCACCAGGTCAGGGAAAGACGGGCAGTCGCACACGACAAGCGAGTATTGCAGAGTTTGATTGAGGCCTTCCATGAAGCGCTCCCTTTTGGCAGCATCAGTGCTGACATCTTCAGGGGCATACCTTGACAGAACACTGAACTTCTGCATGTACTCCTTGACAGTGCCACTTCCTTGCTTCAGGGCTCGGAACTCACGCTTTTTGATAGCCATGATTCCGGAAGGAATGTGGGCCTTGCGGAATTCTGCCTTGAAGTTAACCCAAGTGATGTCTTGTTCAGCATGCATGACCTTGAATCCATCCCACCAAGCTCTAGCAGTCCCCCCCGAGGCAGTGGGCTGCATAAGCCACCTTCTCGCGGTCTTCAGTGCATCCGACTAGTTCCAGTATATCCTCAATGGAACGGACCCAGTCATCTGCATCCAAGGGTTCTGCAGTCTCGATGAAGGTTGGCGGTGCATGCTTCTTGAACTCTGCCAACGTGGAACGTCCATTGCCATTCCCCGCCGGCTGGCGGTTGTTGGTGACAGCTTGAGCAATCAGCTGGAGAGCTGCAGTGTTGGCTTGGCGTTCCTCTCGGAAAGCTTGGAGAAGCTGAGCCATGTCCATGCTTGGAGGAGGTGGTGGTGGAGCTTGGTCGTTGGTTTGGTCGTGGCCTGCCTCTGGCTGAGAGGATGCTCCGGCTTCGGGCTGCTGGGTAGAGGTACCAGTACGAGTTACAACAGGCATCCTGTTGGAGCGGTAAAAGGTCTCATGACTCGGAAGAGGGAAAGCAAGATAGATGGGTGCCTAGTAAGGGGGTGGGTGTGACACTAAATTAAATCATGCATGGGCCGAAAGGCCAAAACACATCCATTAAAATCCAAACGGGCGATGTAGTCATTTACATATTCCCGAAGGAAGAATACGACTTACATCCAGACACAACAAAAGCAAACACTAGATGGTTTCATATGAACCATACAAGGACTCGACTGCGCATAGGGGTTACACGACCTATCCTACCGTAGAGGTTACAACTGGCATATCCGAGTAGCGAATAATGCCTAAGCGGCGGAATGCTCGGTCGCGTATTCCGGCTCTTCTGGGTCTTCCTCCTTGTCTTCATCTGTCTGGGCTCCCTTGTCGCTTGAGGGAGTGGGGGAGTGGAGGAGTTGGATACGTCGATGCTTCGACGGTGGTGCAGGGAAAAGCTTGCGATATTCCCTTGCCGTCATCCGGCGTCGCCGAGGTGGTTCTTCACCCTTGGAAGATACATCCTCGGAGGGCCTTCCGCCTCGATATGCGATAGCGGATTGTCCAGAAGGTGCTCATTCCTTCTTGATCCTGTTTGCCTTCTCTTGAGCTCGACGAAGAAGTGCCTTGGTCTTGTGAAGTTCTTCTCGAAGCTTCATTGATTCCGAGGCCAAGTCTTGTGCTAGACTGTCGGCACATAGACTGAAGTAGGTCTGAAACCGAAGAGAGAGTCCTTCCTTCAGTGGAGGGGCTAGTGCGCTGCTTTCTTCGTCACCTTCCTTCCGGTAAGGTAAGAAGCGAGTTGCCATCTTGGCTGCCATCTCCGGAAGAAGCTCGCGGAGACGGGTTAATGCCTTGAGTGCAGCAGCCTCGACAGCGAGTGGTAGTGTTGCCATCTGGGGTCCCTCGAAGAACCAACTTGTGGGAGGATCGTTTGCCTTCACGATCACTTCCACATGGTATTCCACCTCAGTGTCGCTCACCCAATGCTCAAGGTAGGTGAGGATGGGTGCTCGGTGGAACTGACACTCCTGGAGGCTATCCTCGAGAAGTAAGGGAAACCCAGTGGTCAGGTGCTCTTCGGGAACAGCGGCCTTCTACAAAGGTGGAATAGGAGGGGTTAATAAGCTGATGAAATCTCAGGTTTAGAAAAGAAGAGAGGTTCAGAAGTTTTTTTTTTAAAAAGGGGGTCTCAACTAACTAACGCCCATGCTAACTAAGGCTTCCTACAGTCAGGATGGCTCTGATACCAGCTCTGTGGGGACCCCGACTTAGAAGTCGAGATCACCGAATGCACGTCTACAGTGATCCCAGAGATCGATGCTCACTGAACACACAGAAGCTGAAATAACAAGAGTCTTACATCCATACAAATAGTCTTACACGAATTATGGCCATTATGGCCAAGTCTTACATAGATAGAGCCTCACGGGCTGAATAGCAAATAACTCAAATAGCAGAAGTCTTCGATAAACAGGTAGAACCCATGCCATCTGCCTTAACCCTACATGCATTCTGACTGGGATAGCTTCCTAGTTCGCATGTTCGTCTCCAAAGAACTCTTCCTCATAATCCTGTTCTTCCATGCCTGGCCAATTAAATAACCAGTGGCAAGCCAATGAGTACTTTGAATGTACTCGCAAGCAACCCATGATGTGGTTCAAAGTAACAATGCAATGGAACAATAATGATCAATCTAGCAAGGCTAGAACAAATATTCTATCATCAAGTTTATGCATTAATAACCTCGCGTAACCTCGAAGACAGGTTACCGATATCAACATAAATATGATTCAACTCATCGAGTCAAGTCACCATCCTTGACTTATCACACACATACTGTCACCGATGAAGTAAAATTCTGGACATAGTTTAAGTAGCACCACCCAACTGTTCTTGACCGTGGACACGACTATTCGAATAGTTTTACACTCTGCAGAGGTTGCGCACTTTACCCACAAGCTCCGGGGAACTTCCGTGTCATCCACGACCCGCGGTACCTCAAGTACCCGGGGTAAGCACCCGGTCATTACCTTTCCTTAGACGACACTAACATAGAGTCCACTCGTTGGTACACGGCTCTCGGGTACAAACAATAGATCACGGGACTTGCCATAATTTCAATGTCACGCGTACCCGAAGGGACCAACGGTGTGTCCGGTGCCCTATGAAAACAGTCATGGTCGTCTATCCAAGCACGACCCCGTCCCGGGAAAGACCTCAAGTCTCCCCGTCACTAGTAATGCGGGCACCATGCTAGTATCGACCTAAGTAATCTATAAAGCCCCGTCCCATAAGGGGTAGTGTGGTTGCACAAGTTTGGTTGGGACGGTAGTCACACATAAATCTAATCCATCATTCCACCATGCACATGATATTACAGGCACATCACTTCTTTCTCAAGTGATGACCTAACACATCATCACCCTCGGGCATTAGGGGCACCCGATGGGTTCATGCAAAGATGTCAACTACGAAGGTTCAAATCACACATGCATCATATAAGCATCATGACCAACTATTGCATGTCATCTAGCACATAGTGAGATCATCAATAAAGCATGCATCATGTGGTGGAATCAACTAGGTTACCATCGTAACCCTAATATCACGCATCGGAAACAAACGGGTTCCGAGGAACAAGTGTATCATGGTCAAAGGGCTGCTTGCCTGGATTGGCTTGGTCTTCAAAGTATTCAATTCCTTCTCCTTCTTCCTCCACAGCAACTTCGTCAAATACGGGATCTATACGTCGCATAACAACCACGGGAAAATAAGAATACAAACAAAACAGAAAAATCAAAGTGCTCAGAAAAATGTCAACTCATTTTTGTAAAATACTAGAGGAATTTCTAAGGTGGGAAAAAATCTTAGTTGGAGTTTTGGAGTAACAGAATGGAATATATTGATTTTTGAACAGGAGTATTACTGCCCAAATTGGAATTTAAATTTGAACAGTACATCAAAGTTTCATGGATTTGAATGAAAGTGGTACCATTAAATAGGTTGGAATATTACAAGATTTTAGGAGTTGGAATTATTTAATTTGGACCATTATTCTTTTCTGTAGAAATGTTTAAAACATTTACAGAAAAAGAAAAAAGAAAAAGGGTCCTGTGCACTGGGCCAGAGGAGGCCACAGTGCACGGCCCAGGCGGTCCAGCCCAACCGCACGGGAACCTGCGCGCGCACGTCAGGTTTTTAAACCTGACGGGCGGGGCCCGTGGGTCAGTGGCACAGAGGAGGGGGAGAGAGGTGAGGGGATGACAGGCGGGGCCCGCCTGTCATCTCTAACCCCACGGCCACGGCGACGGCGAGCTCACCGGCGAGGTTCCCGGCCACGGCGACGGCAACAGAGGGCAGGGATGAACTCAGCGTCGTGTCGCGGATGCAGGGGTGGTGGTGCGGCATGACGGGGAGGTCTGGTTCACCGGCGGCGAGGTGGGACGGCGGAAGCTCGTCGAAGGGTCGTGGTTCTGGTCGTTTCCGAGTGCAAACGGAGGGGGAAACCGGGGGGAAAGGATCAGTGAGGCGAGGGGGTTCTAGATCGGGCAAGAAGTAGAGCGGGGAAGGCCCGTACTGCGGGATCACCGGCGGCCCGACGCGGCGGAGCTCCGGTCGATCCCGAGCACTGGGACGTCCTGGGGTCGAACTGAAGATGCTGGTGGGCTTAGTGGAGTGGAGTGAGGCTTGTGGTGCTGCTGGAGAGGCTCAGGAGGGGCTATTTATAGGAGCTCGACGGAGGCCCATGGTCCAGTGCGCCGGCGAGCTCCGGCTCGAGGCTACAGCGCACGGGAGGCCAAGGGAGTGAGTCCGTGGAGTTCCTGGACGATCTCCACGTCCAGCTGAGGGAGAAAGAGAAGCGGGGGAGCGTCAGAAGCGTGCGCACGTGCGAGGCAGAGGAGTGGCCACCGCGGGCGGCCAGTGCGCGTGCAACGACGGCCATTGGAGGGCGCAGGAGGAGGGGGGACAGCGCCGGGGAGGTCGCGGACGTCGAGGGGCCTTTACTGGCGCGAGGGGGAGGCCCGAGGCTGTCGAGGTCAGCGATTGGCCGGAGCCACCGTGCGGAGGTGCACTGTTGCGCGCTCCAGAGCGTGCGTATTGCTGGCATCATCGCGCTCTCGCCATTTTGGTCCAAACCAGCGTATCCTACAGTGTCCAGCACGTTGAGGGAGGAGTAAAGAAATGGCCCGAGGCCTTGGATGCCCTGGAGATGCTGAGAGCGAGGGAGAGTGCTGGTGAAATGGTGAAAGCTTGCTGTCCAGCAAGGTAAAACAGGGCTTTCACCCCTCAATCATGGAGCTGGGGTGCTGGGGAAGTTACTGGTGGTAGCTAGTAACTCAATGATCATGTGGTAAGAAGTTGAGGCCATGGAGAAAAGTAAAAGTGATCAAGTTGGAGGTTTTAGTAAATCTGTAGAAGGTGTTTGATCAGTGTTTGGTCAAGTAAATGACCTCCACTTGATATGGCACTTGACAGGGTTGAAAGACATGAGAAAATAGGGTGCTTCACCAAATTTGGGCTCATTTGAAGAAACTAGCCAATGTAACTTTGGTGAACCCTAGAAATCAACAGAAACAGTTTCATCTTGATTGAGTCAAGCTAATCATCTCCCCTTGATGCACCACTTGGTGTAGCATCATCATTTGGGGTATTGATCATGTCCACAAACTTTGAAGCTCCAGATAAAACGTTGGTAATGTAAAGTTGTTCAAATTTGTATTTGAACAGAAAGGGTTTTGAGGTGATCAGATCAAGTTGCTCTGTTCCAATTCTTGTGCCATTTGGTCTAGATGCCTTAGTAGGTCATTCTAGCATGTGCACCAAGTTTAGGAGCATTTGGACAAGTTTGGCAATGTAAAGTTGCTCAAACTTCAAATATGGACAGAATGGTTATGAAGGGGTTTGAGGATGTTTTCTTGCTTCCCAAGGCATGGGACTTGGCAAGATCATTAAATATGTCATATATGACAAGATAGAATTTCCCTGGAATATTTGGAGAGAATTCCCTTTGTAAATATTTCAAAAGCTTGAAATATCCAGAGAGGGTTTTAGAGGGTTTAGCCCATTATTTTGAACATGACCAAGTGTTGAAACTCTTATATATGGACAATATATGTCCTCTGAGTCTCTCTGAATTTTGGCAAATATTTTTGAAACAGTTAAATAATTTTCCCCTATTAAAGACCATTTCTGGCCTTAAGAAAAAGCTTTTAAATAAAATAGGAAAATAACTTTTAAAATTATACCTTTGTGGTTTCTGGAAGTCCTATAACTACTAGGTCTCAAATAAACCTTTTGAAATAATTTTCTCACCCTAAATCAAGTACTTGCAGTGCAAATCTCAATTCAGGGGTTTTTGGAAAACTAAATTTATAAAAATACTTTTAGGCCAAAATAATTTTGTAGGAAAATACTATACTGTTATATAACACTTGGCATGATCATTGGGCAGAAGTTTTGGGTATGGAGATGAAATCTACAAGAGATCATAGTTGACTTTAATGAGCACAAGAAAAAGCACATGAAGAAAACTCAATTCCAAATAAAAGCCAAATGATGCTAAAAAAAATTTTGCTGGTCCAAATTTTCATGCTTCAAAGATACAAATAACATGTTACAAAATGCAGGGTCTGACAGCCCGCCTGTCATCTCCAACCTTGCGGCCACGGCGACGGCGAGCTCACCGGCGAGTTTTCCGGCCACGGCGACGACAACGGAGGCCAGGGATGGACTCAGCGTCGAGTGGCGGTTGCAGTGGTGGTGGTGCGGCACGCCGGGGAGGTCCGGTTCGCCGGTGGCGAGGTGGGACGGCGGAGGCTCATTGGGAGGTGGTTGCTGTGGCTGTTTCCGACTGCAAACGGAGGGGAAAACAAGGGGGAAAAGGTCAGTGAGGCGAGGGGGTTCCGAATCGGGTGAAAGGAGAGGCAGGGGAGGCCCGTACCGCGAGATCACCGGCGGCCCGACGCGGCGGCGCTCCGGTCGATCCCGAGTACTGGGACCTCTTGGGGTCGAACTGAAGGTGCTGGGGGGCTCAGTGGAGTGGAGTGAGGCTGGTGGTGCTGCTGGAGAGGCTCGGGAGGGGCTATTTATAGGAGGTCGACGGAGACCCGTGGTCCAGTGCGCCGGCGAGCTCCGGCTCGAGGCTACAGCGCACAGGAGGCCAAGGGAATGAGTCCGTGGAGTTCCTGGACGATCTCCACGTCCAGTAGAAGTGAGAGGAGGAGCGGGGGAGCGTCTGGAGCGCGCGCGCGTGTGAAGCAGCAGAGTGGCCGTCGCGGGCGGCCAGCGCGCGTGCGACGTCGGCCACTGGAGGGCCCAGGAGGAGGGGGGACAGCGCCGGGGAGGTTGCGGATGTCGAGAGGCCTCGACTGGCGCAAAGGAGAGGCCCGAGGCTGTCGGGGGAGGCTGATTGGCTGAGGCTACAGTGCATGTCTGCACTGTTGCGTGCTCCAGAGCACGCGTTTGGCTGGCATCGCCGCGCTCTCGCCGTCCTGGTCAAAACCAACGTGTCCAGCAGTGTCTAGCACTTTGAGGGAGGAGTAAAGAAATGACCTGAAGCCTTGGATGCCCTGGAGATGCTGAGAGAGAGGGAGGAGGCTGGTGACTTGGTGAAAACCTGCTGTCCAGCAAGGTAAAACAGGGTTCTTACCCCTCAATCATGGAGCTGGGGTGCTGGGGAAGTTACTGGAGGTAGCTAGTAACTCAATGATCAGGTGGTAAAAAGTTGAGGCCATGAAGAAGAGTAAAAGTGATCAAGTTGGAGGTTTTAGTGAAAAGCCAGAAGGTGTTTGATCAGTGTTTGGTCAAGTTAATGACCTCCACTTGACATGGCACTTAACAGAGTTGAAAGACATGAGAAAATAGGGTGCTTCACCAAATTTGGGCTCATTTGAAGAAACTAGCCAATGTAAATTTGGTGAACCCTAGAAATCAACAGAAACAACTTCATCTTGTTTGAGTCAAGCTAATCATCTCCCCTTGATGCACCACTTGGTGTAGCATCATCATTTGGGGTATTGATCATGCCCACAAAGTTTGAAGCTCCAGATAAAAAGTTGGTAATGTAAAGTTGTTCAAATTTGCATTTGAACAGAAAGGGTTTTGGGGTGAGCTGATCAAGTTGCTCTATTCCAATTCTTGTGCCATTTAGTCTAGATGCCTTATTAGGTCATTCTAGCATGTGCACCAAGTTTGAGAGCATTTGGACAAGTTTGGCAATGTAAAGTTGCTCAAACTTCAAATATGGACAGAATGGTTATGAAGGGGTTTGAGGATGTTTTTTTGCTTCCCAAGGCATGGGACTTGGCAAGATCATCAAATATGTCATATATGACATGATGGAATTTCCCTGGAATTTTTGGAGAATATATCCTTTGTAAATATTTCAAAAGCTTGAAATATCCAGAAAGGGTTTTAGAGGGTTTAGCCCATTATTTTGAACATGACCAAGTGTTGAAACTCTTATATATGGACAATATATGTCCTCTGAGTCTCTTTGAATTTTGGAAAATAGTTTTGAAATACTTAAATAATTTTCCCCTATTAAAGACCATTTCCGGCCTTAAGAAAAAGCTTTTAAATAAAATAGGAAAATAACTTTTAAAATTATACCTTTGTGGTTTCTGGGAGTCCTATGACTACTAGGTCTCAAATAAACCTTTTGAAATAATTTTCTCACCCTAAATCAAGTACTTGCAGTGCAAATCTCAATTCAGGGGTTTTTGGAAAACTAAATTTGTAAAATACTTTTTGGCCAAATTAATTTTGTAGGAAAAATACTATACTGTTATATCACACTTGGCATGATCATTGGGCAGAAGTTTTGGGTATGGAGATGAATTCTACAAGAGGTCATAGTTGACTTTAATGAGCACAAGAAAAAGCATATGAAGAAAACTCAATTTCAAATAAAAGCCAAATGATGCTAAAAAATTTTGCTGGTCCAAATTTTCATGCTTCAAAGATACAAATAACATGTTACAAAATGCAGGGTGTGACAGGACTCGAGGACGTTGGTGAGGTTGAGGCCCGGGTTGCGGAATGCGACCTTCACCAACACCTTTTGAAGGGCTCCCGCGCAGAGCTTGCGCGACTCGTCCGCCAGCTGCTTTGGGATCCCCTCCCGGAGTCGCTGGAGGGTCGTCGCCACACCTTTGAAGAACAGAGTGAGCTAGGTGCTGGGTTGGAGGTTCTCATCGGAGGAATACCCGAGATCCTCCATCCCTAGCTGCGCCAGCTCCTTGTCAATATCCGCGGCAGCATTCACGAGACCCTCCGTCCAGTGCTCGACGGTCTCCCTGAAAGTATTCTGGACGGCAGCAGCACTCGCCAACAGCGCCTTCTCGGCCTTGATCTCCTCCTTCAAGGCCGCCTCCCGCTCCCTGGCGCCGTCCAGCGTCTTGGTCAAAGTGGTCAGCTTCAACTCAAGATCCGCGTTGGAGTCCTTGGCGGCGGCAAGCTCCTTGCCCTTCTTGGCGAGGCGAACCTGCAGCTCCGAGTTGCTGTGGGCGTCCTTCTCCCGCTCATGCTTGAGCGCGGCGATCTCTTCACCTCTCGCCTTGAGATCGGCCTCGAGCTGCGCCACCTTCGTCTCCAACTCCTTCTTGGCGACCTCGGCAGCTGCGGCAGCGTCCTCTGCTTGCTTGAGGGCTCCGCCAAGTGATTGCTCGCGCGCGGCAAGTTCTTCCTCGTGGCTGTCGAGGTTAACCTTCCGCTGCGCCAGCTCACCCTCCCGTGTGGACAGCTTCTCAGCGGCAAGCCGCTGCTGTTCTTCGACTTCAGCCTTCTCGAGGAAGAAGGCCTACTGCTCCTCGGCAAGTTGCTCCCGCTCCTCTGCCAGGGACCGGAGAGCTGCCTGGTTGAGGGTCCGGAGCTCCTCTGCGCGCTTCTCAATGTCAGCTCCCGCCTTCGCGGCAAGCGCCTCACGGGACTCCAGCTTGGCTTGCCGAGCGCGGTAGAGCGACAACAGCTTCCGCAATAGCCGCTCCTCCTCGGGCTCGCCGCTGCTGCTGCTCGGCGCGTCAACAAGCGTCAGCCCGGCGGAGGCGAGCACCTCTCCGTCAAAGCTTTCTCCTTCGACCGGCGCCCTGGACATTGACGCCCAGGGGAGGTTGATGAAGACGTCATCGCCGGCCTTCAGGTAGACGCCTGGCTGGGACTCTTCGGAGCCTGGCGCTACGGCAGCGGCGGAGGGATCGGCGGTCGGCGTAGCGTCTGGCGCTCCTGCGGCCTCAGGGCCGTCAGTGCGATCGCCGGACCCCTCGCCAGCTGCTGCGGCGGCAGCCTTGGCAGCCTCATCGCCGGCGGGATCGTCGGCCCCGGCTGCCTCTTCGGTGGCAGCGACGTCGCCGGTGTTGCCGCGCGTGTTCTCCTCGCCAGCAACCTCCGTCTCCATCGGCTCCGCAGTAGATGGATCTGACGGCAGGAAAGGGGAGAAAAATAGTCAAGCAAAATATCCAAAAAGAAGATCAAAAGAAGAAGGAAAGCCCAAGGGAAGATTGAAGCGAGAGGATTACCTGCGCGAGCCGGCTCCTCAGCAGGCCCCCTTGTCGGAGAGTTTTCCCTTGGCGGCGCAGTCGTAGTCTCCGCCGGCGGAGGGCCGCTGGTGCTGTCCCTCGCCGGAGAGCTCTCCCTTGCCGGAGAATCCCCCCTTGCCGGAGAGCTCCCCCTCGCTGGAGGACTCTCCCTTGCCGGAGAACTCCCCCTTGGCGGCGTAGTTGAAGCAGATGGCACGTCAGGGGCGGTCTCCGGGCGCTCCTGGTGAGGCTGCTCTGCTCCTACACAAATCAACAAACAAATATCAGCAAAAAAAGAGCACCCACGCGCGCCTAACAGCGGAAAGTGAACTATACACTTACGCTGGGGGCTGCGCTGGGGGCCGCTCTGAAGGTCAGTTGCCGGGTCTGGCAAGGTGGTCTCGGTGGGTTCATCCTCGACAATGATCACCTCCTCTCTCCTCGCCGGGACCTTGGCTCTCTTTGCCGCTCTCTGGGCCAGAGTCCTGAAAAGGAATAAGTTCAGAGTAAGGCAAATGAGATACAAGACAAAACAACAAAAAATTAAGGAAATACAAGAACAACAAAGATCTTACTCTTCTTCTTCCTCGTCGGAGCTGAGCGCGGAGAAGTCGAAGTCCGGCTCACGCCCGGCGCGAGGAGGCGGAGGAGTAGGCTCCCTTGGCCGCTTGACGGGAGCAGTGGCGGTGGTCTGAGACGACCCCGCTCCGGCTGCCGCCGTGGCGTAGGGAGCAGCAGGAGCAGAAGCGGTGGTCCGGGAAGACCCCGCTCCAGTTGCTGCAGAAGCGCGCAGTGCTCCCGCGGCAACCGTGCTTGCCGCGGTGGAGCGTGTCGCGTGGCGCAGCGGCTGTCGACTCGTCTGCCGCTCCGCTACGTCCCCGGCCTTGCGGAGACGCCTTCTTGGTGGAGCTGGGGGCTCTGCTAGCGGCGAGCTGCCTGAAGATGAGGAGGAAGAGGAGTCGATCTCCAACGAGCCGCTCGTATCCTCGGCGGGCTCGCTCGACTCGACGCCCTGCTCGGCAGGCTCGCTCGACTCAGCGTCATGCCCGGCAAGCTCTCCCTCGTCGGCAAATTCATCTCGCTCGGCAAGGCTTGCCGCCTTTGCAGCCTCTGCCTCCTCCACGGTGAATCCGAACTCACCCGCGACTGCGGCTGCCGCCTCCTCTTCCAGCCTAGCGGCGATGCGCGCCAGCTCCGTGTCAGTGGTGTCGCGGGTGAGGCCTTTCTTCTCGTCGGAACGGATCAACACTTCTTCCAAGCTGTCGAAGAATGCCTGCACGGCGTCATCTGCAGGCTCTTGCCAAGTTGGGTCGATCCCATGAGAGTCGCACATCGGCATCATTGCGCGAATGCGGCTGAGCGCGGAGTTGTTGCACAGCGGGACGACACCCTTCGGCAACCTGAACACTTCGGGATGCTGAGGGTCATGTTTGAACAGCTCCTGGAGCATCGCGTTGAGCTCCAGGACAGTGAAGTTGAAGTTGAGGCCCGGGCGCAGCCTCATGATATCCGCCGCATTCTCGAACTCCCAGGCGGGTCTCTTCCTCTCCTGCAGGGGGGCGATGCGGCGGCGAAGGAAATCTACGCCGACAGCGCCTATAGTGAGCCCGGCAAGCCTGAGGCGTAGGATCCGGGCGACGACAATCTTCAGCATGTCGTCTTCCGGGGCCACGTTACTCCAATCGTTGCCGCGCACTACTGGGGCTCGGCGCCAGGCAGTAAATGGCTGCGGGTTCTCCTCGGCAATCCAGCACCAATCTGCCCTCCATTCCTCCCACTTGCCGCAGAGCTCTCCCTCCAGATAAGCTTCCTTCTTGTGGGCCCTCGAGATCCAGGAGACTCCGCCGGATAAAGGCTCTCCTCTCTCAACTCGGGGCATAAAGAAGTGGCGGAAAAGGGCTACATTTGGATGGACTCCGACAAAGTTTTCGCAGAGATGTGCGAAAACTGCCATGGTCAGAACGGCGGTGGGGGTAAAGTCAAGGAGGCGGAGCCCGTAGGTGTTCATAATGTCGCAGAAAAATTCAGAGAAGGGCGGGCAGAGCCCGCAGTAGAAGAACAAGGCGAAAAACGGATATCCAGTTGGAGCCAGTTTCCAAGCGACGACTGGTAGTACCTTGGTGCGCAGATGCGCCCGCGTCTCCCCCGACCAGAAGAGGTAGTAGTTCTCCCTCAGCTCCCTCGCGGCAAGCTTGGGGGGGGGGAGACAGCCCGCTCCTTTCGCAGTGCCGCGAGCCGCTGCGCCTCGGCCGACTTCGCGCCCTTCCCCTTGTCGGTTTTCGGAGCCATTGCGGAAGTGGTGAGGGAGGTCAACGGCGTTGGTGGTGCTGGTGGCGATGGGGGGCGGAGCGCTGCTCTCTTTCAGCTTTGGGAAGAAGGGGAGCGACGGAGGTTTTCAAGGTTGGAGTAGCAACGGGCGGATGGGCGAACTGCCCCTGTTTCCCCTGCTTATAAAGAGGGAGGGGGCGGACGTTCCGCCTTTCCCGAATAAAGAAACCACCCACGATCTCTCCCACGACACCGCAATCAACGCGTGCCATTCAGGGAGGGCGCGGTGGATACGGAGTAAGATACGGCGCAACCCAGGCCGCGCGTGCCCTGTTTCGGGCCTGGCCCAACAGCGCTCGGCACCGTGTATGGCCCAGGCCCGGGGGCTCCTGTCTGTGTACTAAAGTAGGGGTACCCTTAGTATCCCGAACTTGTGCACGGGCAATCGCAGCGTCCCGCGGCAAGGCTTGCCGGGTGACCGCCAAGGTCCTCCGTGGTTCCCTTGGAGCCATTCAAGAACAAAGTATTTAAGCCAAGAAGACAAGACCCCGGCAAGAGGAGCTTGCCGGGAAGGCCAACCACGGCATCTCAAGGAACTTGCCGCGACCCGCCACGCGTCCCGGCAAGGCCCGGTGAGCGGCAAGCTCCCGGAAGCGACAAGGCAGCGACCGCGGCAAGGCGCTTGCCGCGGCAAGCTTCCACTATGTACCCGTGCTCCAGCACATCCACCAACGTGTCGCTCTGGGACCCTTCCAGGCATACGTGGCGGGAGGCTGTGCAGCCAGCGGTACGCGGTGGCAAGCAGCGCTCACAAGATTGCCATCGTGGCAAGCGGTGGCGCCCCTGACGGCCCCTTTTCGTACAGTTTGGGCGACGCCGATGGGCATTTAATGCTCTTGTCCCCTGCCGTCAGGGTTAGGTATGATGTACTGTACAGGTAGTTGTACCAACTACAACACCTTTCCATTTTTACCCTTATCTGCGTTGACACCTGTCGGTGACCCCTTGAGCATATAAAAGGAGGCCCATGCGCAACGTAGGGGAGGGTTCGAGGCAGAAGAACTCTACGCTCGGTCTCATTAGCTGCTGAAGTGTACTATAGCACCCAGCGCTCCCGAGCAAGAACTCAATACAAACCACAAAGCAGGAGTAGGGTTTTACGCATCCGTGCGGCCCGAACCTGGGTAAACTGCTCGTGTGCTTCGCCTCGATCTGCTCTTCGCGCGACCTCCGCCCCCGCCAAACCGAAAGGGGCTCGGTCCACCGGTCCCATAGGTGTTCGTGGATCAGTTTCCCCGACACCCATGCGTTCCAAAACACGGTAAGGTCCCACAAATCTTGGGGCTAACTTCCCTTTAACTCTGGAACGTTTAACTCCTCGCAGAGGCGATACTCTCAGGTACGCTCTGTCTCCGACCTCATAGGTTATCTCCTTGTGCTTCGAGTCTGCATAACTCTTCTGCCTGGACTGAGCTACCTTCAGTCTATCTCGAATCAACTTAACCTTCTCCTCAGAGTTATCTCCAAATCGTGGGTGGCATAGTTCATCTCATGAGGTTTCAGTTGTCGTGAAGCATACGAAACAACTCTTCCTTCCTGCATAAGAACTGCTCCAAGTCCTCGACGTGAAGCGTGGCAGTACACCTCATAATCCTTATGTTGATCTGGCAGAATCAACACAGGGGATGATACCAACCTTTTCGTCAATTCCTGGAAACTAGTCTCACATTCTTCGGTCCATCTGAACTTGGTGTCCTTCTTCAACAACTCCGTCATTGGCTTTGTAATCTTCGAGAAATTCTCGATAAATCTCCGGTAGTATCCTGCGAGTCCAAGAAAACTTCGGATCTCTCCAACCGTCATCGGTGCTTCCCAATTGGTCACAGTGTACACCTTGGCGGGATCTACTGCTATTCCTTCTCCGGATATAGCATGTCCGAGGAATCCGACTTCCTTCAACCAAAACTCACATTTGCTAAACTTGGCATATAACTGATGTTCTCTGAGCTTTTTCAATACTAATCGCAAATGCTCTTCATGCTCCTCTTCATCCTTCGAGAAGATCAAGATATCATCTATGAACACTACGACGAACTTATCCAAATACTCCATAAACACTTTGTTCATCAGGTTCATAAAGTATGCCGGTGCGTTTGTCAGACCAAACGACATAATGGTATACTCGTACAACCCATACCTAGTGGTAAAGGCCGTCTTAGGTATATCTTGCTCTCGGATCTTCAATTGATGGTACCCTGATCGCAGATCGATCTTGGAAAATACCTTAGCTCCTTGCAATCTATCGAATAGATCATTGATCATCGGTAGTGGGTGCTTGTTTTTGATCGTTACTTCGTTCAATCCACAGTAATCAACAACCATTCTTAACGAGCCATCCTTCTTCTCCACTAGAAGTACTGGCGAACCCCAAGGCGAAGAACTTGGGCGTATAAACCCTTTATCCAGTAACTCCTTAATCTGTTTCTTAATTTCCTCCAAATCCTTTGCGGGCATCCTATATGGTCTCTTAGAAATTGGCACGGTGCCTAGCAAAAGTTCAATTAGAAACTCTATATCTCTATCTGATGGCATGCCAGGTAACTCCTCTGGAAACACATCCGGATAATCCTTCACTACTGGCACTTCCTCCTGAACAACTCCTGTGAGAGAATGCACTTGAGTCCTTGTAGGCGAATGCCTAGATACATACTTAATCCTTTTTCCCTCCGGGGTGGTGAGCATAATAGACTTACTGGCACAATCAGTATTACCGCCATACTTCGATAACCAATCCATGCCTAATATCACATCCAGTCCTTGAGATTCCAATACTATTAGGTCAGAGGGGAAAGTATGGCGTCCTATGATCAATGGCGTCTGAACACATCCTTGGTGTGCCATATAATCTGCTCCAGGTGAACTTACTAACATGGGGGTCTTAAGAACTCGGGTGGACATCCTATGTCTATTTACGAATCCCCTTGAAATATATGAATGCGATGCTCCAGTATCGAAAAGAACTATTGCGGTAAATGTCTTAACCAAAAACTTACCGACAACAGCATCTGGTTGCTCTTCTACCTCCTCCACGGTCACGTGGTTCACTTGTCCTTTGTTGAACGGGTTGGGCTTCTTCCCGGCGCTTCCATTGCCGTTCCCATTCTTAACTTCTGGGCATTCATTGGCATAATGTCTAGTCTTCCCACACTTGTAACAAGTGACATGGCTAAAATCCCTCTTGGTGGGTGTGGACGGTGTAGGGCGGTTCTGGTTTCCATTGGCTCCATTCCCATTCTGCCATTGCCATTCTTGATGCCATTGTGGTTGTGTGAGCTACCTCCTCCATGGGTATGCTGAAACTGTCCTACCACTTTAGGGGTAAAGCGGGGCTTCTGCTGAGCTCCAGAATTATACTTTCCTTTCCCATACTTCCTTTTGCGACTCTTAATCTGCTGGTGCTTCCTTTCAATCATTAGGGCGTGGTCAACCAACTCCTGGTAGTTATTGAAAGTTGCCACCATCAACTGTACACTCATCTCATCATTCAGCCCTTCCATGAATCTCTCCTGCTTCTTGGCGTCTGTAGCCACATCATCTGGGGCATAACGAGATAGGGTACTAAACTCATCCACGTACTGGGCCACAGTACGATTCCCTTGGCGCAAATTGCGAAACTCCTGCTTCTTCATACTCATGGCTCCAGTTGAGACATGGGCGGTACGAAAAGCTTGTTGAAACTGATCTCAAGTCACATTGGCTACGGGGTAAGTGGCTGTGTAATTCTCCCACCATGCTGCGGCTGGTCCAGACAACTGGTGTGCGGCAAATCGCACCTTCTCAGCATCCGAGCAATTGGCGGTGGTCAAATCCCTTCCAATCTTGCGTAGCCAGTCATCAGCCACAATTGGTTCGATGCTGCTAGCAAACACGGGTGGTTGCAACCTTAAGAAACGAGTCAGGTTGTCCACGGGTGGTGGTGGTGGAGGGATGTTGTTGTTCTGGTTGTTCTGAGTGTTCTGGACAAGAAGTTGCATCAGGGTGTTCTGTTGCTGGATCAACTGAGTGAGCTCAGGGGGAAACTCGAATTCACGTCTTGGAGGCATCTGATGGTTGTAGAGGGAAGAGATTAGAATAGAAAAGAGGTCTAAGGGAAAATCACTACCCATATGCACATGAGACAAACACACAATCATATCACACCAATCAATTTCAAACAAGGTCTTACAAATCTAACGATCGTTACAAAAGTGCTCTAAAACTAATATATGGAGGTAAACTACTAGTCACAGGGTGGTCATCTAAAAATATTGATCGGCAGAGGATTCCATAATGTCTACTCCAGCTTCATCTTCATAGTCTTCATCCTTGCTATCCTCAGCTTCCGAATCTGTGTCAGCTATGATGATATAGTCTTCCGGTGGTATCTCCTTGGGTTCTTCTTCCTCGTCTTCTTCTCCCATGAGTATTCCTAACTTCCGGGTCAAATCATCATTCTTCTCCACAAGTATCTTCATCTCCTCCTCATATCCGTCGCGTGTAGACTTGAGTTCTTCTTCTAGCTCCAAATTCCTATTCAGGTCCTTCTTCAAATCTATCATCCCAGCACACATCTGGTGCTCCTCGCGACGAATGTGGTGGTTCAACTCCTGGATGAATGCTGCAATGGATATACCCTTCCGGGTGCTGATCATATCCCAATTCTCATCTCGGCGTCCACGAATCTGGTAGATGGTGTCCTTTAGCTCCTGCTGGTAGACTTCTCCAATCCTTCCCATAGCAATGTGGGCTGCCATACTCCTTCCTAGGCTCCATGTAGGTGCATTAAAGGAAAATGCTATGAGTGAGGTGACAGGTGCGAACGTCCTTCCTGGAACTTGGGCTTGAATCAACCAACGCTCCTCCTCGGGTAGAGTGGCATTGTAAGTTCCGATGAAACTTGGTAATCCAATGTTGAGATATCTTGTGACTTCCTTCAGGTGTCGTCCAAATGGCGTGTCATCATCCGGTTGCATGAACTTATGCTTTGCTTCCACCATCCTAAAGAATAGAAAAGATGAGGAGTCAGAAAAGACAAGAGTGAATTGTGTTCTAGGGCTTGTCTTAATGGTCGTGTCCTACAGTCAGCATGTGCTCTGATACCATCTTGTAGCGACCAGACCTCAAACAGTCTGATCTCTGTGCATCAGTGTCATCCCTGGATCAGTAATGCTGACACGCATAGTACTCGAAGGATTTATAACAGAGTAGCAATCACACACTTATTACATTGATAGTCCAACGATGAACTTATTACAAATAAATATGGCTGAAGGCCATCTAACACGATAACAGCGGAAGGCTTGGAAGATAAGTGAGTCCATCAACTCCAGCGGCATCAATGAGTATAGAACCACGACCTAAAAGGGGCATCTTACTCGTCGTCTGAAAAGTCTGCAACATGAAACGTTGCAGCCCGAAAAACGGGTCATCACATGGAATATGCTGGCAAGGTAACACAAGAGAATGCAATGATAAAAGGCTATACTATATGCAATATGGCTGGTGGAAAGCTCTATGGTTAAGTTTTTGCGTAAAGCCAATTTTTCCCTACTTCAAAGGAATAGATTTTAATTAACTATCATGGCAGTTGAAACATCGTTGAGAAGATAGACATCCTCTCAACCCCAATTAAAGTAATCATTAAACCCAACAAGATTAAATTAGAGTAACATGATGAGATTCACATGATAATCCAAGTACTAGATACTCAAGACGTCCATAACCGGGGACACGGCTAATCATGATCAGTTTGTACACTCTGCAGAGGTTTGTGCACTTTTCCCCACAAGACTCGATCGCCTCCATTTGGTTTCTCACACTGCACGGTGTTTGAGAAACGGATGACCGAGACACAGTCTTTCCGAAGAGGTCCCCTTAACCAGATAGATAGGCCGGTACACCTACAAAACCCACTACATCTGCTAGCCCATCATGGTAAGGTTTCCCGCAACTTACTCAACTATGCCAGAGCCCATATTGGCATGTGGCTGCACACGGAAGTTTCTAGTATGAAAAATCTCATGATCCCTTTGAGCCTGGGTGGCGGTCCAAAAGAAAAACAGGCAATCACTGGAATACCCAGATGCCTCAATCCACCCAGATGTGTATTAATGTTGCCACCTTAAGTTGAACCATTAATTAACAACTCACATCTGTCATGGATTTCACTCAAACCCAAACCACGTCTACGAGCATAGCATGTCCTAACAGCAAACGTAGAAGTAACTCCCAAGGGTTTGAATGTAATGCAGGTAATAGGTACTACCTCAAACTACTTCCCAATCCCACAAATTTATTAATCCTACTCATGCAATGTGTGAGGGTTGGACTAATGCAATGAAAACTGGGTAATTGGAAAGCATGATCAAAGTGTTACTTGCCTTGCTGATGATCCGCAAAACCTAGAGACTCAAAGTAGCAAGCGGCGTACTCCGGGTACTCTATCGCAATCAACAAACAAGCATACAATAAGTACTTAACTAATGCACGGGTAAAACTCAAATAAGAGATCTAACCAGAAAGTTCAACTTAAGAACTCCGGTTTGCAAAAAGAATCAACTCGAAAGAAGCAACGAAACTCAAACTGCAAAAGAAACGAGCTCCGGTTTACTAGTTGGCCTAAATTCAAATTTTACAGTAGCCAAAACTTTGTTCAAGTTGATCTAACGTAAAGAGGGCTTCGAGACGAAGATCTGGGATTTTGAATCACCTGTTTCTGACTCTCGAGCGAAAAGAAAAACGCAAAACAAGATCAGGGCAGAAATCTCGATCGGAATAACCGCGGATAAATACCCCGAAAAAGAAAAACGACGAACAGGCTAACGAACGAACGTTCGCTGTCTGCGGTTAACTAACGAAAATCGTTCGTTAAAACGAACGTACGGATGAACGTCCGCTATTTAACTAAACCGGTGGAACATGAAAAAAACCGAACCGATCTATTCTAAAAAAACAGATCTAGGTTTTCCTAAACAAAACCGATCTATTAACCGAAAAAAACGAAAACTACCTCGAACTCCGGCGGAACTCCGGCGGACTCCGGCGGCGGGCAGCGGCGCAGCGCGCGGCGGCGGCGGCGGGTGGCGGCGGCGGCGGCTGGCTAGGGTTAGGGCGAGGCTGCGGGCGGGAGAGGCCTTGGGCCGGTGGGGCTGCGGCTTATAAAGCCCAGTCTCCTAGTCCTATACGAGACTAGGTCGGTTTCCTATTTTTTTTCTTTTTTCTAAAAGAGTCCCGACGCAGAAAAACTAACGAAAGAAATACCAAACGGACTCCAAAATTCCCGAAATAAATTTTCGCCGTCCTCTAATAATATTTAGGACAAAGTGAACATTTTTCCCGAACCTAAATGCATTTTTGAAAAACGCGTATTTTTCCTATGCAAATAAATCCGCAAATAAATCCAGAAAAATACCAAAAGTGATTTTAACATTTTTCCTCCAATATTTCTGTTATATTGGAGAAGTCATATTATCTTCACTCATATTTTTGTATTTAGAAATATTTTTAGGAGAGAAAAATTATTAGAATCACACTGTCCTCGTACCGGTATTCGAGCGAACTCAAATACGAAAACGGTAAAATTCCCAACTCTCTTCGTAGGTCCTTGAGTTGCTTAGAATTTCGAGGAACGCCACGAACCAAAAATGCAAAACATGAAATGCAAATATGATCTATGTATAACATTCCAAATTGAAAATTTGGGACGTTACACCTACCTAGGGATTGAGCAAGATCCCTCAAGTAAGTTGTCAGCGGTGCAAAAGGGCAATACAAATTGCTTCTAAATATGTGAGATAATTTAGTGTAAGAGAAATTGAGCATTGTACGAACTTGGGTGACAAAGAATAAAAGCGACATAATGCATAATAAAGTTTGTCATATTAAGGGTCAATACAACGTGACGTTCTTTTGCACTAAGGGATTGAGCATGGAAATAAATAAGCGCATGGCAACCTCTGCTTCCCTCTGCGAAGGGCCTATCTTTTACTTTTATGTATTTACTTTTATGCAAAGAGTCAAAGTTTTCCTTCTATTTATTTTATTTTTCTCCTTTGGCAAGCATCATGTGGTGAGGAAAGATCTAGGCACATATGTCCAGTTGAATATAGATGACATGAGTTATTAACTGTTGACATTACCCTTGAGGTGAGTATGTTGGGAGGCGAAACTATAAGCCCCTATCTTTCTATGTGTCCGGTTGAAACATTTTGATTATGAGTACGAGGTGAGTGTTAGCAATTATAGAAGACTATATGATGGTTGAGTATGTGGACTTGCTTAAAAGGCCCCGACACGTGACCCTTCCTGAAAAGATGATGAATTGTAGTTGCAAAGTTGACTGAAAACATAGTTTGTTGGTTTCTAATAGAGATTCTGCTTCATACTTCGATTATGTGATGAACTGTTACTTATTCATGGGAAGTATATGATGCAAGTTCAATGATAAAAGTCATATGTTTGATTTTATTGTTGTCATAATAATCAACATGATGATTCTTGATACGTCTCCAACGTATCTATAATTTTTGATTGTTTGGCTATTATATTATCTGTTTTGGATGTTTAATGGGCTTAATTATACACTTTTATATTATTTTTGGGACTAACCTACTAACCCAAGGCCCAGTGCAAATTGCTATTTTTTTTGCTTATACGAGTGTTTCGCAGAAAAGGAGTTGGGGATATAAGTATTTGATATGACCCGCCCAGGAGGGGCCGGGTTACCCAACGACGGTTCATGGGCCAAGCCCAGAACCATATTAAGGATGGCGGTTTATGTAAGGGCCCAAGGCCCGAGGCGGCTTAAAGCCTGTAAATATCAACCCGCCATATATGTGACTTGTATTGTAAGGCATGTAACAAGAGTCGCCAGGCCGGACACGATTGTATGAGCCCGCCGGGACTCCGTAGGCTGTAGGGCGTCAACCCGTGTATATAAGGGGACGACCCGACAGCGGCTTAGGGCAAGAAACAACAGATCGAGAGCTAGGAAAGCGCATATGCTCCCTAGCAATCGACACCCCAGCAATTCCACCTCAAACTGGATTAGGTTTTACCCTCACTGCAAGGAGCCGAACCAGTATAAACTCCCCGTGTCTTTTGTCCCGTTTAACCCCTTTAAGCTAACCACGTCGCTATGGCTCCGTAATCAAGTCCTTCCCTTAGGACATCTGCGGTGACAACCCCACGACAGTTGGCGCCCACCATGGGGCATGCGGCCTGTGGTTTCGAGTTCTTGAAGGGCAACTTCTAAGGGCTCAAGGGATACTCTGTGGGCCAGATGACCAAGAGTCATCGCGGCAAGCTTTACATCGATGATGAAGGCTGGGGTCTCGAGGCTGGCTCAATTGAGTACGGGTACCGGGTCCCCTTCGGCGAAATCCACGTTTTCATCGGCAAGATCGGCGAACTGGGCCCTGAGCCGGACACCTGCACCAACATCTTCGAAACGGCTCAGCGTGCTCAATCTGCCCGTGTTCAGCCCGCCGTGAAGCGTGCCTTTGTTGGATACATCCAGGGTGCTGGAAGCTCTGGATCTCATGGTGAGACGGCCGCTCTTTCCGATGGCGAGTCATCCACAGGTGAGACCGATTCAATGTATCAGATGCAGAGCGGACGGCTTGGGGGGCTTGTCTGACGGTAGCAGTATTTCAGACCCTGTGAGCCGCTGAGCAGGCTGGCGATTTTCATGACTAGCACCCAGTCGGCTCTCAGATCAACAGTCATCGGGGCCATAACACCCGGCGCGACGGCAGCTGCAGCGGGCGTGGGCGGTTCAACGCGCCTGCCGACTCAAGTCTTGATAGATCTGTTGGAGGATCTGGCGACTCTGATGGGGACGGAGGTAACCCCAAAAAACCAGGACCAGCATAAGGCAGCTGTGGATAAGCTACGACAGGAGATAGCACAAGCCAAAGAAGACCTGACGGCGGAGAACGCCAGGATGACTGAGGAACGGGCTGTTTTGGACGCCCGGGCTCAGCGGATTCAAGCGGATTCTTACCGGCTCTCGGTGGATCAGAACGTGGCTAATGAGGCCATGAGGAGAAAGTAACAGAGTCGTATCCCCTTTGTTTATGAGCCAAGGAATCTCTTTAACACAGCTGGAGCAGGGGGCAGTAGTCCGCCGGTGGTAAACCGGACGGTTGAAGCGCCTAGGACTGGTGGGCCGGTTCACCAGCGTATGACACGTTCTCTGTATGCACCTCATTACCCGGCGGCGCCGGTGGGTCACTACTCCAACCCTCTGGATAATATGATAGCAACGGCTATGAGATTGGCGGCTTTGTCGGTTGAGGGCGAAACTCCGGTGGCGGTGGAAACCCGGAGGGCCCAGGAACTACTTCAAACGACGCAGCAGCAGCAAGAGGCTTATTCCTATAGTCGAGACCGGATTCATTCAACTCCCCGTTCAAGTGCCAGCTACAGCAGGCATGTTGACCCGCCAGAGGTTTCAAGCACAGAGCAGCACCGCAACTCGCCTCGTGGGCATAACCCGGCGCGGCATGACGCTGATGCACATGACTTGGTGGATCAGGGTAGGATGTGCTGAGAGGCGGAGCTGGCGGCTCAGGAGGCCGATCATTAGCCGGCGCCATATTATCTGGCAACCTCAGTAGAGACAGGCAGGACGTCTAGATCTTGGGGCGTGCCGTGCTTAACGGTGGCTATACGGAACGAGCGGTTTCCTAAAGATTTCAAGGGCCATCATAAGGTGCCCAATTACACAGCGGATCAGCCCCCTGAGGCTTGGATAGAGAGTTACAAGATGGCTATGGAGATGCTGGACGTTAGAAAATCCGCGTGTGCCAAGTATTTCACGATGATGCGGGAAGGTACGGCTCGTAACTGGTTGAAAGGATTGCCCGTCAATTCCATCGAGTCATGGGCGGAGCTGAAGGCCAAGTTTGTCAAGCATTTCAAGGATACATGCAAGCAGCCGATGTCAATTGTGGATCTAGAATCTTGTGTTCAGAATGAGGGTGGGTTAACGGCCAGTTGGGTGCGCCGGCTCTCAACCATCATGCATTCTTCAGATAAGATCAACGCCGAAGCTGCGATATTAACGTTGGAGAAAAATTACTGTTTCCTTTCGCTCAAGCTGAAGTTGGGGCGGCTTAAGCGCCATTGTAGTGATATGGGGGAGCTTATGGCGGCTCTCGTCAAATATGCCAACTCTGATAGTACGAAGGACCCCGAGTCTGAGGCTGAAAGACCGGGAAAGGGAAAGAAGGGTAATGAACCGGGAGGACAACAGTATAACCCGACCAATCAAAAAGTGGCAATAAACGCAAGGCTGATACTTTTGTAGCTAATACTGGGGCATGGAATTTTAACCAGCGTCGCAAGGGGAAGCCGCCTCCAAGATATAACCTTGATGAGGTGATGAATCAGCCATGTCCAAAAAATGGAATGGACGAAAAGCTGGCCACTCATATGTGGAAGGACTGCAACATCATGAGGTCTTATAGGGAGTCTATTTAGAAACATTATGGACCGAACGGTGGTTCAGGATCCCGTTTTCATGGTCTGGGTCATGGAGGCGGCGGCTCAAACTCTGGCTTTCAAGGCCAGGGAAATCAAGGCGGCAACAACCAGCATAACAGTCAAGGGAATCAGCAGGAGTCCGGTTATCAGAGTAACCCGAAGCAGTTGAGCAATGGGCAGTACCACGTCTTCACCACAAGTCTGTGCAAGCGGGACCATAAGCTTTATAAAAGGGAGGTGAACGCTGTTGAGCCGGCTGTTCCCCATTACTTGCGATGGTCTGAGCAGCCCATTGTGTGGAGTGATAACCCACAAGTGTAGGGGATCGCAACAGTTTTCGAGGGTAAAGTATTCAACCCAAATTTATTGATTCGACACAAGGGGAGCCAAAAAATACTCTTAAGTATTAGCAGCTGAGTTGTCAATTCAACCACACCTAGAAACTTAGTATCTGCAACAAGGTAATTTAGTAGCAAAGTAATATGGAAATAGTGGTAACAGCAATAAAAGTAACGATAGTTTTTGTAGTTTTTGTAATAGCAGCAGCGGAAAAGTAAATAAGCAACAAGCAATATGTGAAATGCTCGTAGGCATTGGATCGGTGATGGAGAATTATGTCGGATGCGATTCCTCATGTAAAAGTTATAACCTAGGGTGACACTGAACTAGCTCCTGTTCATCAATGTAATGTAGGCATGTATTCCGAATATAGTCATACGTGCTTATGGAAAAGAACTTGCATGACATCTTTTGTCCTACCCTCCCGTGGCAGCGGGGTCCTAGTGGAAACTAAGGGATATTAAGGCCTCCTTTTAATAGAGTACCGAACCAAAGCATTAACACATAGTGAATACATGAACTCCTCAAACTACGGTCATCACCGGGAGTGGTCCCGATTGTTGTCACTTCAGGGTTGCCGGATCATAACACATAGTAGGTGACTATTGACTTGCAAGATAGGATCAAGAACACACATATATTCATTAAAACATAATAGGTTCAGATCTGAAATCATGGCACTCGGGCCCTAGTGACAAGCATTAAGCATGGCAAAGCCATAGCAACATTAATCTTAGAACATAGTGGATACTAGGGATCAAACCCTAACAAAACTAACTCGATTACATGGTAAATTTCATCAAACCCATCACTGTCCAGCAAGCCTACGATGGGATTACTCACGCACGGCGGTGAGCATCATGGAATTGGTGATGGAGGAAGGTTGATGATGACGATGGCGACGATCTCCCCTCTCCGGAGCCCCGAACAGACTCCAGATCAGCCCTCTCCAGAGATTAGGGCTTGGCGGCGGCTCCGTATCGTAAAACGCGATAATTCTTCCTCTCTGATTTTTCTCTCCCCGAAAGTGAATATATGGAGTCTGGGGGTACGTCGGTGGAGCAACAGGGGGCCCACGAGGCAGGGGGCGCGCTCAGGGGGAGGGGGCACGCCCCCCACCCTCGTGGACAGGGTGTGGGCCCCCTGGCTTGGATCTTTCCGCAGGTATTTTTTATATATTCCAAAATAATTCTCCGTTTATTTTCAGGTCATTCCGGGAACTTTTATTTCTGCACAAAAATAACTCCATGGCAATTCTGCTGAAAACAGTGTCAGTCCAGGTTAGTTCCATTCAAATCATGCAAGTTAGAGGCCAAAACAAGGGCAAAAGTGTTTGGAAAAGTGGGTACGTTGGACACGTATCAACTCCCCCAAGCTTAAATCTTTGCTTGTCCTCAAGCAATTCAGTTGATAAATTGAAAGTGATAAAGAAAAACTTTGACAAACTCTGTTTGCTCTTGTTGTAAATATGTAAAGCCAGCATTCAAGTTTTCAGCAAAGATCATGAACTAACCACATTCACAATAACTTTCAGGTCTCATGTCTACTCATATCAATGGCATAATCAACTAGCGAGCAATAATAATAAACCTCGAATGACAACACTTTCTCAAAACAATCATAATATGATATAACAAGATGGTATCTCGCTAGCCCTTTCTGAGACCGCAAAACATAAATGCAGAGCACCTTTAAAGATCAAGGACTGACAAGACATTGCAATTCATGGTAAAAGAGATCCAGTCATGATCATACTCAATGCAAATTAATAACAATACATGCAAATGACAGAGGTGCTCTCGAACTGGTGCTCTTTAATAAGAGGATGATGACTCAACATAAAAGTAAATAGATAGGCCCTTCGTAGAGGGAAGCAGGGATTTGTAGAGGTGAATAATATTTTGAGTGGTATACTCTCATTGTCAACATATCAACCAAGAATCTCGATATCTTCCATGCTACACACATTATAGGCGGTTCCTAAACAGAATGGTAAAAGTTAATACTCCCCCAACCACCAACAAGCACACTCCACGGCTAGCCCGAAACAACGGGTACCGTCCAAACCAGCAACAACCCTCGAGGAGTTTTGTTTAATTATTATGATTTGAGGATGGGACTGGGCATCCCGGTTACCAGCCATTTTCTCATGAATGATGAGCGGAGTCCACTCATCGCGAGAATAACCCACTTAGCATGGAAGATATAGACAACCCTAGTTGATACATGAGCTGTTCGAGCATACAAAACATAATTTGATTTGAAGGTTTAGAGTTTGGCACACACAAATTTACTTGGAACGGCAGGTAGATACCGCATATAAGAAGGTATGGTGGACTCATATGGAATAAATTTGGGGTTTATCGAATTGGATGCACAAGCAGTATTCCCGCTTAGTACATGTGAAGGCTAGAAAGGGACTGGAAAGCGACCAGCTAGAGAGCGACAATAGTCATGAACATGCATTAAAATTAATCAACAATGAATGCAAGCATGAGTAGGATATAAATCACCATGAACATAAATATCGTGGAGGCTATGTTGATTTTGTTTCAACTACATGCGTGAACATGTGCCAAGTCAGACCACTTGAATCGTTCAAAGGAGGATACCACCCTATCATATCACATCACAACCATTTTAATATCATGTTGGCATGCAAGATAGACCATTATAAACTCCTAGCTAATTAAGCATGGCATGAGCAGCTATGATATCTAATTGTCATTGCAAGCATGTTTCATTCATAATAGGCTGAATCAGGAATGATGAACTATCATATTTACAAAAACAAGAGAGGTCGAGTTCATACCAGCTTTTCTCATCTCAATCAATTCATCATATATCATCATTATTGCCTTTCACTCGCACGACCGAACGGTGTGAATAATAATAATAGTGCACGTGCATTGGACTAAGCTGGAATCTGCAAGCATTTGATACAAGAGAGAAGACAAGATAATATGGCTCAAGGTTAAATTAACAATAAAGCATATGAGAGCCACTAAGCATTTTCAATCATGGTCTTCTACTCTTAACCCCCAAAGAAAAGAAAAGAAACTATTTACACGGGAAAGCTCCCAACAAGCAAAAGAAGAACGAGAAATCTTTTTGGGTTTTCTTTTAATTACTACTACTACAGGCATGGAAAGTAAACTAGCTAAAAGCTACAACTAATTTTTTTCTTAAGGTTTTTCTAACACACAAGAAAAAAAACTAAGAAAAGAAATGAAACTAAGCATGGATGGTACAATGAAAGAGTGTGAGAACCGACTACTAGAATAAGTGTGTGAACATGAATGTAATGTCAGTGAGAAGCACGTACTCCCCCAAGCTTAGGCTTTTGGCCTAAGTTGGTCTATGGCCAGTACTGGCCTGACGGATATCCATAGTCGTAGTTGGAGTTGTACTGAGATGCAGCGGCTACTGCCTGGCGAGCTGCATCCTGGAGACGAGCTACTCTCATTGTCTCCTTATACTCATTTGCTTCCTCCCTAGTTATAATATATCTCCCTCTTCCCTGAAAGTCAAAGAAGGTAGGAGCAGGGAGAGCAATATGGACAATGTGACGCCTGTCAAAGATTAGTCGATACTGGAGGGATCGTTCATCCCTCTCTATAAACCGATGGCTCACCATAGCATTGTAATCCAAATAAGCAGGCAGTAATAGCTCATCATTTTCATGTATAGGCACACCAAGATGACGGGCTATGCGAGTGGCATAAATCCCACCAAATAAATCTCCATCTAAACCAGTATGATGTTACCTACATGCAACAATGGCTCCCAAGTTATATTGTCTATCACCTAACACAACACTCTTGAGAACACTAAGATCTGGGACGCACATATAGCAAGCCTCATCTTTACCGTTGATGCATCTACCTATAAAGAGAGCAAAATAATGTATAGCAGGAAAATGAATGCTTCCTATGGTAGCTTGTGTGATCTCTCTAGATTCCCCCACAGTGATACTAGCAAGGAAGTCTTTATATTCAGATTTGTGAGGATCACTAATATTGCCCCACTGCAGGAGCTTACAAGCATCATTAAAATCCTCTAAGTCCATGGTGTAAGATTTATCATAAAGATCAAACAGGACAGTGTGAGAATTACGTGAAGATGAAAATTTAAACCTTCTCATAAAGGTATCAGTTAAGTAACGATATTGAGGGCACTTATCTTACATGAAGCCCTTGAGGTCAGCATTACGCACATATGCGTCAAACTCCTCCTTAATGCCTGCCCGAACCATAAATTCCTCTGACGACCATTCACAAGGCCACACTTCAACTTCCCTCGGCAATTCATCGTCCGTCTCATGCATCGCGAGCCTTGGTTCTTGCTTCCTTGAGGAACCACCTTGGAAGATTTTCCTATGCATTTTTTTTTGAAATTTTCTGAATTTTTTAGTAACTCAAAATAAAAGTGAATCGAACTCAACAAGATTGATAGCAACAACTCCTACAAGTGCCTAGAGACTATATCATGCATTAGAACTACTTGGGACCAAAGAAATTAGATATGCAAGCTCAAGAACAAGGTCACCACAGCAGCAAAAAATTGCAATAAATAAAGCACTAGAACAAAAACTAATTGGACCAATGGAGGAGTCACATACCAAGGAACAAACTCCCCAAACGGTTTTGTGAATGGAGATTTGAGCAAGGAGATCAAAAATGGCAGCAAGATGAGCTAGAACTCATGCTTGAGCTGGATAGAGATTTTTTTGGGAGGAAGAAGGAGTGTGTGGGTGCAGGAATAAGTGGAGGCGGGCCACGTGGGGCCCACGAGGCAGGGGGCGCGCCCTGGACCCTCGTGGTCAGGTGCTGGCTCCCCCTGCTGTGTCCTCTGTGCCAAATATTATCAAATATTCTAGAAAAAATCAGATTTCATTTTCAGGGCATTTGAAGAACTTTCATTTTCGGGGTATTTTTTATTGCACGGATAAGTCTGGAAACAGACAGAAAATACTATTTTTGCTTTATTTAATCTAATTAACAGAAAGTAAAAGGAGGGTACAGATGGTTGTGCTATCTAGATTCACCCATCTCATGCTCACCAAAAGGAATCCATTAACAAGGTTGATCAAGTCTTGTTAATAAACTCTTTGTGAATAACATGAAACCGGACAATTTTCGAATAACACTAGGTTACCTCAATGGGGATATGTATGTCCCCAACAATAAGAATAGCATATGTCTTCTTGACAATAGGAAGAGGAAATTCAAAATCTCCAATAGTAATAGTTAATTTGTTTCCAATAGAATTGATACTGTGGACCTGAGGTTGTTTCCTTGGAAAATGTACCATATGCTCATTACCATTGACATGAAAAGTGACATTGCCTTTGTTGCAATCAATAACAGCCCCCGCAATATTCAAAAAGGCTCTACCAAGGATAATAGACATACTATCGTCCTCGGGGATTTCAAGGATAACAAAGTCCGTTAGAATAGTAACATTTGCAACCACAACAGGCACATCCTCACAAATACCGATAGGTATAGCAATTGATTTATCGACCATTTGCAAAGATATTTCAGTAGGTGTCAACTTACTCAAGTGAAGTCTACGATATAAAGAGAGAGGCATAACACTAACACCGGCTCCAAGATCACATAAAGCAGTTTTAACATAATTTATTTTAATGGAGCAAGGTATAGTGGGTACTCCTGGATTTCCTAGTTTCTTAGGTATTCCACCCTTAAAAGTGTAATTGGCAAGCATGTGGAAATTTCTACTTCAGGTATCTTTCTTTCATTGGTAATAATATCTTTCATATACTTAGCATAAGGATTTGTTTTAAGCATATCAGTCAAACGCATACGCAAAAAGATAGGTCTAATCATTTCAGCAAAGCGCTCAAAATCCTCATCATCCTTTTTCTTGGATGGTTTATGAGGAAAAGGCATGGGTTTCTGAACCCATCGTTCTCTTTCGTTGCCGTGCTTCCTATCAACAAAGTCTCTCTTATCATAACATTGATTCTTTGATTGTGGGTTATCAAGATCAACAGCAGGTTCAATCTCTACATCATTATCATTGCTAGGTTGAGCATCATCGTGAACATTATCATTAACATTATCACTAGGTTCATGTTCAGTACCAGATTGTGTCTCAGCATCAGAAACAGATATATCATTGGGATTCTTAGGTGTGTCAGCTACAAGTTCACTAGAAGCATGCAAAGTCCTATCATTTTTCTTTTTCTTCTTCTTATAAGAACTAGGTGCATCTAAATTAGCTCTCTGAGAATCTTGCTCAATTCTCTTAGGGTGGCCCTCGGGATACAAAGGTTCCTGAGTCACTTTACCCGCTCTAGTTGCAACTCTAACAGCAAAGTCATTATTCTTACTATTTAATTCATTGAGCAAATCATTCTGAGCCTTAAGTACTTGTTCTACTTGAGTGGTAACCATAGAAGCATGTTTACTAATGAGTTTCAATTCACCTTTAACTCTAGACATATAATCACTTAAGCGTTCAATTATATAAGCATTGCGTTGCAATTGTCTACCAACATAAGCATTAAAGTTTCTCGCTTCACAATAAAATTGTCAAACTCATCTAAGCATTGGCTAGCAGACTTATAACGAGGAATATCACCTTCATCAAATCTATAAAGAGAATTTACCTTTACTACATGTGTCGGGTTATCAAGACCATGTATTTCTTCAATAGGTGGTAAATTCTTAACATCTTCAGCTTTAATACCTTTCTCTTTCATAGATTTCTTTGCCTCTTGCATATCTTCAGGACTGAGAAACATAACTCCACTTTTCTTTGGAGTTGGCTTAGGGGCTGGTTCAGGAAGTGTCCAATTATTTTCATTGGCCAGCATATTCAATAGTAATTCAGCTTGTTCAACTATTCTTTCCCTGAAAACACAACCAGCACAACTATCCAGGTGGTCTCTGGAAGCATCAGTTAGTCCATTATAAAAGACATCAAGTATTTCATTCCTCTGAAGAGGATGATCAGACAAAGCATTAAGTAACTGGAGAATCCTCCCCAAGCTTGTGGGAGAATCTCTTCTTCAATTTGCACAAAATTATATATTTCCCGTAAGGCAGCTTGTTTCTTATGAGCGGGAAAATATTTAGCAAAGAAGTAATAAATCATATCCTGGGGACTACGCACACAACCTGGATCAAGAGAATTAAACCATGTCTTAGCATCACCCTTTAACAAGAACGGAAATAACTTAAGGATATAATAATAACGAATCTTTTCATCGTTGGTAAACAGGGTGGCTATATCATTTAACTTAGTAATATGTGCCACAACAATTTCAGACTCATAGCCATGGAAAGGATCAGATTCAACCAAAGCAATTAGCTCAGGATCAACAGATAAATCATAATCCTTATCAGTAACAAAGATATGTGAAGTAGCAAAAGCGGGGTCACTTTCATTCTAGCATTTAAAGACTTTTCTTTCAGCTTAGTTAATAATTTCTTGAGATCATATCTATCGTTGCAAGCAAGAAAGTCTCTAGCAGTTTATTCATCCATAACATAACCCACAGGAAAAACAGGCAATTCATATCTAGGGGGAGAATCTTCATCATCACTTTCATAAATATTATCAGTTTCAATATTTGCATTCCCCTAACCTTAGCAATTTGTTCATCTAGAAATTCACCTAGTGGCACAGTGTTATCAAGCATAGAAGTAGTTTCATCATAGATAGCAGAAGTGGCATCATCAAGAACATGCGACATATCAGATACAATAGCAGGAGTAGGTGTCACAAATTTACTCATAACAGAGGGTGAATCAAGTGCAGAGCTAGATGGCAGTTCCTTACCTCCCCTCGTAGTTGAGGGAAAGATCTTGGTTTTTGAGTCCTTCAAGTTCTTCATAGTGATCAACAGATATAAATCCCAAGTGACTTAAAGAATATAGCAATGCTCCCCGACAACGGCGCCAGAAAATAGTCTTGATAACCCACAAGTGTAGGGGATCGCAACATTTTCGAGGGTAAAGTATTCAACCCAAATTTATTGATTCGACACAAGGGGGGCCAAAGAATACTCTTAAGTATTAGCAGCTGAGTTGTCAATTCAACCACACCTGGAAACTTAGTATCTGCAGCAAGGTAATTTAGTATCAAAATAATATGGAAATAGTGGTAGCTGCAATAAAAGTAACGATAGTGTTTTTGTAGTTTTTGTAATAGCAGCAGCGGAAAAGTAAATAAGCAACAAGCAATATGTGAAAAGCTCATAGGTATTGGATCGGTTATGGAGAATTATGTCGGATGCTATTCCTCATGTAAAAGTTATAACCTAGGGTGACACAGAACTAGCTCCAGTTCATCAATGTAATGTAGGCATGTATTCCGAATATAGTCATACGTGCTTATGGAAAATAACTTGCATGACATTTTGTCTTACCCTCCCGTGGCAGCGGGGTCCTAGTGGAAACTAAGGGATATTAAGGCCTCCTTTTAATAGAGTACCGGACCAAAGCATTAGCACATAGTGAATACATGAACTCCTCAAACTACGGTCATCACCGGGAGTGGTCCCGATTCTTGTCATTTCGGGGTTGCCGGATCATAACACATAGTAGGTGACTATTGACTTGCAAGATAGGATCAAGAACACACATATATTCATGAAAACAAAATAGTTTCAAATCTGAAATCATGGCACCCGGGCCCTAGTGACAAGCATTAAGCATGGCAAAGTCATAGCAACATCAATCTTAGAACATAGTGGATACTAGGGATCAAACCCTAACAAAACTAACTCGATTACATGATAAATCTCATCCAACCCATCACCGTCCAGCAAGCCTACGATGGGATTACTCACGCACGGCGGTGAGCATCATGAAATTGGTTATGGAGGAAGGTTGATGATGATGATGGCGACGATCTCCACTATCTGGAGCCCCGAACGGACTCCAGATCAGCCCTCCCGAGAGAGATTAGGGCTTGGCAGCGGCTCCGTATTGTGAAACACAATAATTCTTCCTCTAATATTTGTTTCTCCCTGAAAGTGAATATATGGAGTCCGGGGGTACGTCGGTGGAGCAACAGGGGGCCTACGAGGTAGGGGCGCGCCCAGGGGGAGGGGGCGTGCCCCCACCCTCGTGGACAGGGTGTGGCCCCCTGGGATTGGATCTTTCCGCAGGTATTTTTTATATATTCCAAAATAATTCTCCGTTGATATTCAGGTCATTCCGAGAACTTTTATTTCAGGAAAAAAATAACACCATGACAATTCTGCTGAAAACAGCGTCAGTCCGGGTTAGTTCCATTCAAGTCATGCAAGTTAGAGTCCAAAACAAGGGCAAAAGTGTTTGGAAAAGTAGATACGTTGGAGACGTATCATGGAGCCGTAAAGGTCACCCACCCCGAGTTGATAATCTGGGTCAGCTGGCTTTAGTGGTAGCGCCTCAGGTCGAAGGATACTAGTTCACCAAGGTGCTCATTGATGGATGTAGCAGCATCAATATGCTTTATTATAATACCTTCCGTCATATGGGATTAACTAACAAGAAACTTAGGCCGTCCAACAGAGTCTTTCATGGAGTTGTGCCTGGTAAGTCGGCGTGCCCAGTAGGAAAAATTGATTTGCAGGTATCCTTTGGGGATGACTTTAACGTTTGAGGTTGTTAGGATCCACAACCCATACCATGCTCTGTTTGGAAGGCCGGCTTACACTAACTTCATGGCGAGGCCATGTTATGTTTATTTGCAGTTCAAGATGTTGGGTCATAAGGGGACCATCATAGTGCATGGGAGTCGCACGATAGCCTTGGAATGTGAAGAAGGCGATGCGGCTTACGCAGAGTCAGTTTGCGCCACAGAGGAACTTAAGTTTTACAAAGATAATGTTGACCCGGCAGATATGACATCTTTAAAGAAGCCAACCACAGAGCATGACCCGTTGCTGAAGTTTAAATCGCCGGACGATACCAAGCTAGTTGACTTTGTTCCTAGCGATTCATCTAAGCAGTTCAGCATCAGTGCTAATCTGGATCCGAAATAGGAAAGCGCGCTCATCGAGTTCATCCGTGAGAACCGGGACATTTTTGCATGGAAGCCTTCAGACATGTCGGGTGTCCCGAGAGAACTAGGTGAGCACACTCTCAATATTGATCCAAAGTGTAAGCCGGTCATAAGTTTTAATGAAGAGAGACGGAAAGCCATTGGTGAAGAAGTGGCCCGGCTCTTGGCGGCCGGGTTCATCGTTGAAGTTTTTCATCCTGAGTGGTTGGCTAACCCGGTTTTGGTGCTTAAAAAGAATGGCACTTGGCGCGTGTGTGTGGACTACACAGATTTAAACAAAGCTTGCCCAGCTGACCCGTTCGCCCTCCCCCGTATTGATTAGATCAATGATGCTACTGCGGGCTATGAGCGTTTGAGTTTTTTGGATGCGTATTCTGGGTATCACCAGATCAAGATGGCATTTAAGGACTAGGAGAATACGGCTTTCATCACTCCATTTGGAGCCTTCTGCTATGTATCTATGCCTTTCGGGCTTAAGAGTGCCCAGGCGACTTACCAGCGGTGCGTACAGAATTGCCTGCACGACCAGATTGGGCGTAACGTTCATGCTTATGTGGATGACATTGTGGTCAAATACAGAAAGAAGGAGACCCTGATCGACGACTTGAAGGAAACGTTTGACAATCTCCAGGTGTACAAAATGATGCTTTACCCGACCAAGTGTGTCTTTGGTGTTCCAGCAGGCAAGCTCTTGGGTTTTCTGGTCTCTTAGCGAGGCATCAATGCTAACCCAGAGAAAATCAAGGCCATCACCTCCTTGGCTAGACCGAAGTGTGTCAATGATGTTCAGGGCCTGGCAGGACAGAGAGCATCATTGAGCCGGTTCATAAGACGGTTAGGTGAAAAGGCTATCCCTCTATATCACATGATGAAAAAAAAGATGACTTTGTCTGGAGTGAAGCTGCTGATGAGGCGTTCGAGGCACGCAAAAAACAATTGGTTGAGCCGCCGGTTCTGGCGGCCCCCATTGTCAAGGAGCCATTGTTATTATACGTTGCTGTCAGTGTCAAAACCGGCAGATCTCGGGTAGGGATCCCAAGCTGTGCGTGTGAAGATCGATGGTAACAAGAGGCAGAGGACACGATGTTTACCCAGGTTCCGGCCCTCACGATCGAGGTAAAACCCTACTTCCTGCTATATTAATATGGATGAATATGTGTACAAGAGTTGATCTACCACGAGATCGTAATGGCTAAACCCTAAGTCTAGCCAATGGGGATATTGTAATGATGATGATCCCTCTATAGACTAAACCCCTCAGCTTATATACAGGCCCGAGGAGACCTAAGGTTACAAGGGTGGCTTGGGGAGGAAGTAATTGACACATCTGGACTCAAATCCTGCCTTTCTATGTACATAGGAGTTGTGACCAAATACGGGGGAAGGTCTTCTGCTTCTTCTTTGTGCAGCCCACCAGTGTGACCCAGCTTTATTGGCCTAGATGCGTGAGGACCCCTGAATACAAGACTCCCTCAGTAGCCCCCGGACTTGCCTTCAAGGATGAGATTGTATCTGGCTTCATGTCCTCGGTCTTGCAAGGTGAGTCCTTTTGGATGATAGTTGAGATTCTTTAAATATTAACTTGCCGGTTCCTCAATGCCGTCGCTTTGGCTTCCACGTGTCCAATGAATGTGAACCGTCTGGGCATCTTTTTGCAGATACCCCCCCTGACTGTTCAGAGAAAACGCCTATATAAGAGAATATATCGAATTGCTTCTCCATCTCATTCCATGCGGAAGAAATCCCTAGTGCCTGCAAAAAATCTTTAGATATGACCAGTGTTCCGACCTCCTCCTCTCGCCCTCATGGCCCTAGTACAGGAGATTGGAAGAGCTGCTCTATGTCCCACACGCATATGCGGACACTGCAATCGCAGGGGTATCTCCTCCGGAGGATCTAGTCCCCGTCCGGGCCGGACTAACGTCCGTTGACAACCAAGCCTTGGCGGAGAGCTTTCCCAACCCCTCCAATGGAGAGCGGGCATGTTTAGTCCCCTACCTTCTAAGAGGTGTGGGGTTCCCAGTCCATCCCTTTCTTAGGGGACTCCTGGAGTTTTACGTCCTCCAACTACACAATCTTACTCTAGTGTCAATCCTACACATTGCGGGTTTTGTCGCTTTATGCGAACTATTTTTGGGCTGCGAGCACCACTTTGAGCTATGGAGGAGGTACTTCTGCCTCGTTCCTCGATCGGAGGAAGGATCCATATTTGAAGTTGGGAGCGCTGAAGTATGGCGTATAGCCGGGACAAGTTACCTGCCCGTTACTCCGAAGAAGGCATCCGATGAGTGGCCCTCGGAGTGCTTTTACATTGAGGATGTTGCTTTGTCGGATCTAGTTCGGCAAGGACTTCCCCCGTATTCCAGTGCTCCTCCAAAGAATCTTTTCAGCTGGCATCCCCGGGGTCCCCTAGAGGGAGTGAGTGCGGAGGTTAGCCGACTGGCCGACAAGATCAAATTGCTTGCCAGTTCAGGATTAACTATAATCGAAGTGATGGCTATTTCGATGAAGCGACGCGTGCAGCCGCTCCAAGCCAGAGGTATTCCAATGTACCACTATAACAGTCAAGATGATGCCTCGCGCCGCCTGTGCCTGTATCTGGACGACCCTGCCATTTTAGGCGCAATCCTGGAAGGCCTCTATAAGGGAGAGAAACATGATTTTATCCGTTTAACATGTCGGGAAGCCCTTCCCATGTACAATCTTCCCGATTGGGTAAGTCCTTCTCATTGGCTGTTTAGATGTTTTTAAGTATAGGTTTTAACCAAACTATATTCGGTTGCTCCCGTTAGGAGTGGAGGCAGGTGGTAAGGGGGATTAACAGTCCTGCCCCGCAACCGGAGGACCCGTTCAAAAAGGCGGGCCCTGGATATGAAGAAGATCTAGATGTAGGCATAGAGTTAGAAGAGGGAGTCTTCTATCAAGCCTTCCGTGGGGGCACCTTGGTGGCTATAGTGGCCGCTTACCCGGGCCTTATTACTTCTTCTAGTGTAAGCAATTTAGGGTATATCTCGCCAATGAGAAGATTCCCAGTGCGCATTTACCCACTGTATTCTATTATGTTTAAACAGGGACAACACTCCCCACGCCGAACTGTGCGTAGGCCACCAACCCGGAGGGTGGCACCCGCGTTAGGCGAGGTTTTGAAGCGGAAAAGGACCACAATCTCCAGCAGATCTTCAAAGATGTATGTTTGTTTTATCATGTGCAGGGTGGTGAAATCATTATTATAACTTTCCGCATTGTCTATTCCTTTAAGGGGGAATGCAAGCCGGACTGTCTCCGGAGGCGACGCGAGCCAAGTTCCAGCCAATCCGGCACCAGGCCCGTCAAGGGTGAATGCTAATTCGGTGCTGGAATGTCCTCTCCAGGAGGATTCGGGTGAAGTATCCGCTACCAATTCTGAAGTGGAGGTCGCGATGATTCATCGGCGGTGGAAAGCAACCATGTGTGACCCTGGCTTCTCTGCGGAGGTGTTCAACGCCCTTGCTTCTGCCGACGCGTATATACGAGCCGCTCAAGACGGACTCGCCGGAGCCACTCATCAGCTTTCAAAGGATATGAGGGTAATTTTTTGTTATTAGAGTATTATCCTGTTAGTAGCCCTCGAGACTTAAAGTAGTTGGTACAACTGATTTGAGGATCGTTGTATTTTTATAGGTCATTCGAGAAAAGAATAATCCTTTGTCCAGGAACTTGAGTAGTGCTGGACCCAACTTGCCGAATTGAAAATTTTGAAGGAATCCGGAAAGGATGCTCTTGGTAAGAATAATTGTGTCCGGAAACTATGACAGTTCTGCTGATTACTATGATGTATATACTAATGTGTAATACAACAACATGATCGACCGTCCAACTGGAGAGGGAGCTAAGAGCTGCCTTAGTGGACAAGAAGTTTGCCGAAGAGGAAAAAGCCGCTGGCGAGTGTGCACTAACGCAGGCGATGGAAAAAAGGAACCAAGTGCAAGATATAAATATTAGGCTCGAACAGGAGCTGAAGGGCGTAAAGGCCCAACTCTCAAGTGCCTTGGAGGAGAACTGGAGGCTAAAAAGGGGCATGTTTAGTATGTCTCTTATACCTAGCTCTCCTTATAGTCTCGTGGGTTTAAAAGTTTCTGATAAAAACTTTCCTGCAGGTTTAATAACTGGTCAGCCTGAAGACGGCGTGTCCGCATTTGAGGGCGATGTGCTGCAGGAGCTTTCCAGGGTCCATGAACGGGCTCGGAAGGCCATGAAGAGTATGGCCAGAGCTCTATGGCCTGGCGACTCCCCTCCAGAATCTATGGAGGACTTGGCGGACTTGTTCAAAGGGGCTCGGCGCCGCTTTGAACTATGGAAAGCCTCAGCATGCCGCATGGGTGTTCGAGAAGCGTGGGCTATGGTGAAGACGCGTTTTACTCGCCTTGATCCAAATCACATGGCCCGTGTGGGACCTCGAGGACCTGATGGAAAAGAAATTCCTCCCCGTTTGGTATATGACCAAGTAGGTTTAGCTGCTAAGCTGTCCTAATTGGACTGTGTACTAGACCGCCTGATAGAGGGAATAGAAAATGAATAGTCGTTTCATTCTATGTATCAATGTACTTTTACCATCAAACTTATCTCCTACCAAATTTGTATAAAGTTTGTCATTGCCGACCATCTGTTTCGACCTCCATAAACCCGAAGGCTGGAGTGTGTCCGAATACTATATTTGTGACGAGCACATGATATGTTCGGAAACCAGGTAATCCGGTCATAATTGCTTAAACAGACGAACTGAGTTCGGGAAGTTATGTTATATTACTATTTAACATAAGCAACATCTTCCAGAGAGAATAGTTTCGTTAGTGGTTCCTTTCCCTAGGTCGGCATGCATAAAGATGCATGCCTAGGCTTTTGAATCCCATGATGGGGATAATAGGAAGCCATTTCTTGTTATTTAAAATACGCTATAGAATGCGGTATGTCATGTATCCGTCGACCAATTATTCCCTTAAGAGCGGTAGCTTTCGGCTTCACCCAGTCTGAGGTACATATCCTGATTACCCGGCTGTAACAATCGCAGAGGTGCTCCCTTTACACCCTAGCCAAACAATCGGAAACGTAGGGGTAAGCATAGGAGCCAGGCAACCCAGCTTGGCCAGAACTTAAGTCATATTGGTGCATATAATGTCAAGGATGAACTGTAAAAACAGGCGACATTTTTAGGCAAGAAGCTTTATTGATGATGGGCTTTGTTAAAGAAGCCCCCGGGTATATATGTGGACGTAATTGTCCTGTGGCAGTTCGGGCGAGCCGAATACTTGCCAAGTAAATGGAAAAAAAAGAAAAAAAGGTAGAGAAACAAGAGAATAAAAGACAAGACCTAACTTATAAAGAGGAAGAAATTGCTACCGAACTATCCATAGAATCGTCGGAGCCTGGCAGCGTTCCAAGGGTTCAGCTCAAGGCGGTTGTCCTGTGCATTGCGAAGGCGATAGGCTCCCCCGGTGAGTACTTCGTCAATAATGAAGGGGCCCTCCCATTTTGGTTTGAGCTTGTCCTTTTTCTTCTCCGGTAGGCGTAACACGAGTTCGCCGACGTTGTATGTCTTGGCCCGCACTTCTCTGCTCTGGTATCGCCTAGCCTGTTGTTGGTAAAATGCGGAACATGCTAGCGCTGTATCGCGCTCCTCTTCAAGTCCATCTAGGTCGTCCTGCCGATCTAGCTCGGCTTCTCGTTCCTCGTACATGTGCACTCTAGGTGAGTCATGAGTAATATCGCAGGGCAAGACAACCTTTGTGCCGTACACCATGAAGAAATGTTTATATCCAGTCGTACGATTGGGCGTGGTCCGCAGCCCCCAGAGTACGGGGTCGAGCTCCTCGACCCAGTGTTTACCAGACTCCCGTAGGGAGCGCACTAGTCGGGGTTTAATGCCGCTCATAATCATACCATTGACCCTTTTGACTTGACCATTTGTTTGAGGGTGGTATACGGAAGCGTAGTCGAGTTTTATACCCAACTTTTTTACACCAATTTTTTACCTCATCAGCTATGAAATTGGAGCCATTATCTGTGATAATACTATGCGGGACACCATAACGGTGTACTACGCTGGATATGAAATCTATCACGGGTCCTGCTTCAGCTATTTTTACTGCTTGGCTTCTATCCATTTAGTGAATTTGTCCACCATCACTAGTAAGTATTTTATTTTATGACTTCCCCCTTTAAGGGGTCCGACCATATCAAGCCCCCAGACCGCAAAAGGCCAAGTAATGGGGATTGTTCTCAGTGCGGTGGGAGGCATGTGACTTTGATTTGCAAAGAGCTGGCAGCCAATGCAATGTTGGACTAAGGTTCGGGCATCTGCTCGGGCAGTAGGCCAGTGAAGCCAGCACGAAAAGCTTTGCCTACGAGCGCCCTAGCTGCGGCATGGTGACCGCCCATTCCAACATGTATTTCAGTGAGAATTCGCCTCCCATCTTCTTCTGAGATGTACATTTGGAGAATACTAGATGTGCTTTTCTTGTATAGTTCACCTTCGTGAACTTTGTAGGCTTTTGAGCGCCGGACTATGCGGCGGGCCTCATTCTAGTCATCGGGGAGTTCCTGCCTATTAAGGTAAGCTAGGAAAGGCTCTATCCAGGGGGCTATAACAGCCATGATTTCATGAGCCGACAGACTTATATCCATGCCTGGCTCTCCGATGACTTCGTGATTGGGTTCGCCTGGGGGTGTGTTCGGATCTGTATTCGTATCGCCGCTCGTGTCCTGCCATGTTACCGATGGCTTAAACAACCGTTCCACAAATGTGTTCGGTGGGACGGGGTCACTTTTAGCTCCCATGCGTGCGAGTATGTCGGCTGCCTGGTTATTATCCTGGGCTACGTGATGGAATTCCAACCCCTCAAATCGAGCCAACATTTTTAATATGACATTGGGTTAAGCTACCATTTTTGAATCCTTCGCATCAAAATCCCCATTGATTTGGGAGATGGCGAGGTTTGAGTCTCCACGTACCTCGAGGCGTTGAATGCCCATGGATACGGCTAGTCGGAGACCATGCAAAAGGGCCTCATATTCGGCCGCATTGTTCGAGTCCGTATACATTATTTGTAAAACGTACCGAACTATATCCCCTTTTGGAGATATGATTATCACACCGGCCCCCAATCCGGATAGCATTTTGGAACCGTCAAAGTACATTGTCTAGTGGGAGTATGATCCGCACTCTTTAGGGAGTTCGGCTTTGATCCATTCTGCGATGAAGTCGGCCAACACCTGGGATTTAATTGTCCGACATGGCTTGTAAGATATTTTGAACGGTAGGAGCTTAATGGCCCATTTTTCTATGCGTCCCGTGGCATCTTTATTATTGATAATATCATTGAGTGGTACCTCGGATGCCACTGTGATCGAACACTCTTTAAAGTAGTGCCGGAGTTTCCGGGATGACATGAAGACTACATAAGCAAGTTTTTGATAGTGGGGGTACTGTGATTTACACGGTGTGAGAACCTCGGATACATAGTATACGGGCTTTTGAACGGGAAATTTATGTCCCTCTTCGGCTTGTTCGACGACGAGCACGGCACTCACCACCTGGTGAGTGGCTGATATGTACAACAGCATTGGTTCGCGAACATTGGGGGCGGCTAGGATTGGGTTGCTTGCTAGTAAAGCTTTTATTTCTTCCAATCCAGCTGTGGCCGCATTTGTCCATTCGAATTTGTCAGTGCGCCATAAGAATCTGTAAAGTGGCAATGCTTTTTCTCCTAACCTGGAGATGAAGTAGCTTAAAGCCGCTACGTAGCCTACTAATTTTTGCACTTGCTTGACATCGGTTGGTATTTTGAGTTCTGACAGGGCCCGGATTTTAGCTGGGTTAGCTTTGATTCCTCTATGGGATACGATGAACCCTAATAGCTTTCGGGATGGAACGCCGAAGACACATTTTTCCGGATTGAGCCTTATGTCATATTCTCGGAGGTTGGCGAACGTAAGGCGGAGATCATCCACCAAGGTTTCAACGTGTTTGGTCTTTACGACTATGTCGTCAACGTATGCCTCCACTGTTTTGCCAATTTGTTTTTTCTAAGCATGTTTAAATCATGCGTTGATATGTGGTGCCAGTGTTTTTGAGTCCAAAAGGCATAGTGTTGAAACAAAAATGGCCGTATGGTGTAATGAATGTCGTTGTGGCCTGATCGGATTCTTTCATCTTTATCTGATGGTATCCTAAGTAAGCATCAAGGAAGCACAACGAGTCATGTCCGGCTGTTGCATCGATAATTTGGTCAATGCGGGGCAAGGGGAAGGGATCCTTTGGGCAAGCCTTATTCAAGTCTGTGAAATCGACACAGAGGCGCCAAGATTTATCCTTCTTTGGTACCATGACTAGGTTGGCTAGCCAGTCCGGATGTTTGATTTCTCTGATGAATCCGGCTTCCAATAGTTTGGCTTACTCTTCTCCCATTGCTTGTCTTTTGGGTTCAGAAAATCGTCGCGGTGACTGCTTGACTGGTTTGAACCCTTTTATAATATTGAGGCTGTGTTGGGCCAGCCTACGTGGGATTCCTGGCATATCTGAAGGGTGCCAGGCGAATATATCCCAATTTTCCCGAAGGAAGGCGTGTAACGCGCTGTCTACCGCCGGATCCAGCTGTGGCCCGATGGATGCTGTTTTATTAGGGTCCGTTGGGTGCACTTGAAATTTGATGATTTCGTTAGCGGGTTTGAAGGAGGTAGACTTCGATCTTTTGGTGAGGATGACGTCGTCGGCATCCACCTTTGATCGTAGGGTAGTTAATTCTTCAGCCGTGAAAGCTTCAGATAATGCCTCTAAGGCTAAGGATGTCGTTTTGTTTTCGGCGCGGAGTGCTCTATCCAGATCACTTATTATTGTGATCACCCCATTGGGCCCTGTTATTTTAAGCTTCATGTACCCGTAAAGGGGTATAGCTTGAAAGCGTGAGAAAGCATCCCGTCCTAGACGGGCGTGGTATCCGCTGTGAAAGGGCACAACGTGAAAGAGTACTTCCTCTGATCTGTAGTTGTCGGGTGAGGCGAACACTACATCGAGCTTAATGCTTCCCGAACATTTGGCCTCGCGGCTTGGTGTAATTCCCCTAAAGATTGTGTTGCTGTGCTCAATGCGGGATTTTTCGACCTGCATTTTTGCAAGCGTTTCCTCATATATGAGGTTTAATCCGCTTCCTCCGTCCATAAGTACTTTAGTGAGGCGAAAGCCATCTACTATTGGGTCCAGTACAAGAGTTGCTGATGCTCGGACCGGTCGGACTCGGGGTGAGTCTTCGGCAGAAAAACTGATTGCCGTGTCGCTCCATGGGCTTGCGGAGCTAATTTGGTAAACCTCAGCAAGTTCGCGATTTGCTCTCTTGCGAAGGTTATTTGAGGAGAACGTCTCGAAGGCAGTGAAGACATTGGTGTCATTCTCCCTTGGTGTGGTTGTGGTGAGAAGTGCCATACCGCCTTTTGCTACCTGCCGGAGTACCCAACATGCTCTAAGGCGATGGTTTGGGACATTATCCGGACCCATAGTGATATTCGGGGTTTTAACAACTTCCGTTGGTGACAATCCAGACTTGATGGGTTCAGAGATCCGGACTATGGCGGTCTCCGTCTGGGGAGGAGAAGTCTCTATGGCTTCGTCCTCGACTGCTGCTACTAGATGAGTGACCGTAGAAGGGTCGATCTCATCATGGCCGGATTTAAGTCCGATCCGATCTCCTGGTGATGAGAGCCCCAGGGCGGCGATGCGATCTAGCAGCTCATTTAAGGGCGACAGTTCTGCCAAAGTCGTGTCATCGGAATAGCCGAAATCGGCATAAAGGTGATGCTCGACGGCCGCATGGGGTGCGGCTGGCCCCAAGGCCATGCCGGCGCATATGGTGAACCCGCCGAGCTGGAGAACCTGGCCGATAGCCAAGTTGTTTCCGAGGGTGATCTCGTCGTTGATGATGAGGCGTGCCATCGATCACTCATTGTGAGCGCACATCGGAGCTCTCAATGAAAGCACCATTGTCGGTGTCAAAACTAGCAGATCTCGGGTAGGGGGGCCCAAGCTGTGCGTCTGAAGATCAATGGTAACAGGAGGTAGGGGAGATGATGTTTACCCAGGTTGAAGCCCTCTCGATCGAGGTAAAACCCTACTTCCTGCTATATTAATATGGATGAATATGTGTACAAGAGTTGATCTGCCACGAGATCGTAATGGCTAAACCCTATGTCTAGCCAATGGGGATATTGTAATGACGATGATCCCTCTACAGACTAAACCCATCGGCTTATATACACGCCTGAGGAGACCTAGGGTTACAAGGGTGGCTTGGGGAGGAAGTAATTGACACATCCGGACTCAAAACCTACCTTTCTACGTACATAGGAGTTGTGACCGAATACGGGGGAAGGTCTTCTGCTTCTTCTTTGTGCGGCCCACCAGTGCGGCCCAACTTTATTGACCTAGATGCGTGAGGACCCCTGAATACAGGACTCCCTCAGTTACTGCAAATAGCATAGCTGTCAGTGTGGCCATTGTGGTAGAAAGGAAAGAGGCTGGCAAAGAATATCTGGTTCAAAGGCTGGTTTATTATATCAGTGAAGTGCTCATCGAGTCCAAACAGAGATATCCACATTGGCAGAAGCTAGTATATGGGTCTTCATGGTGAGCCAGAAGCTCAAGCAATATTTTCTGGGTCATCCTATTACAGTGGTGAGTTCTGCTCCCTTAGGGGATATCATCCAAAATAGAGAAGCTACAGGACGAGTGGCCAAGTGGGCCATTGAGCTCGAGCCTCATGGTTTAAAATATATGCCTCAGACGGCCATCAAATCGCAAGCGCTCGTGGACTTTATCAATGACTAGACGGAGCTGCAGACGCCTGAGGAAAAGCCGGATATCACATATTAGACAATTCACTTTGATGGATCCAGACAGTTAGAAGGCTTGGGGGCTGGAGTTGTTTTAACTTCCCCGCGAGGTGATAAATTTTCTTATGTTCTCCGGTTAATGTTCCCATGTACTAATAATGCAGCTGAGTATGAGGCCTTGCGCCACGGTCTTTGGATGGCCGAGGAGATGAATTTAAGTCGGGTAAGATGCTTCGGCGATTCAGATCTGGTAGCTCAGCAGGTTTCTGGCACCTGAGATTCCAAGGACCCACTCATGGCAGCTTATCATCGGGAGGTTGATGCTATTGCGGCTCACGTCAAGGGTTACCAAGTTGAGCATATTGGTCGAAGGAAGAACGAGGCAGCTGACACCTTAAGCCGGTTAGGATCTCAACGTAAGCCGGTGCCCCCAACACCTTTTTGGATGTTTTGCTTAACCCGTCTATCAAGTTGCCTACAGAGGAGGACCTTTCTATTCCTGACCCAGAGGCATAGTTGGTGGCGGCTCTTCATGTCATACCGGACTGGACGGTTCCGTATTTGGCTTACATGACCCGGGGTGAATTACCTGAGGATGAAATCTTGGCCAGGCAGGTAACCTGGCGGTCTAAGTCGATGATGATTGGCAACGGAGAGTTGCACCATCGCAGTGTTACAGGTGCGTTTCAATGTTGTGTCTCACCTGAGGAAGGCTGTGACATCATGCGGGAGATTCATGAGGGGGATTGTGGTCATCACGCCGGCCCTAAATCTCTTGTAGCAAAAGCATTTCGTCACGAATTCTATTGGTTGACGGCTCATGCTGATGCTGAAGACTTGGTCAGCAGATGCGATGGTTGTTAGAAATTTTCACGGCGTGCTCATGTTCCGGCTCAAGAGTTGAGGATGATTCCGATAACCTGGCCGTTTTCAACTTGGGGGCTTGATATGGTAGGGCCTTTCAAGAGGTCCAAAGATAAGAAAATCCACCTTTTGGTGGCAGTGGACAAATTCACCAAGTGGATTGAGGCAGAGCCGGTCAGCAAGTGTGATGCGGAAACAACAGTTCAATTCATCAAGAAGGTGATTTTCCATTTTGGTTTTCCACATAGTGTCATAACAGACAATGGCACCAATCTGTCTAAGGGTGCTATGAGGGAGTTTTGTCAGTGTGAGCATATCCGACTTGATGTTTCTTCTGTGGCTCAGCCCCAGTCCAATGGTCAAGCAGACCAGGCTAACCAAGAGATTCTGCGAGGGATCAAGCCCCGGCTCATGGTTCCTTTAAAGAGAACGCCGGTTTGTTGGGTGGAAGAGTTACCTTCTGTGTTATGGAGCATTAATACAATGCCCAATAGGTCTACAGGTTACACGCCCTTCTTCATGGTCTATGGAGCCGAGGCGGTTCTTCCTAGCGATATCCATCATGACTCGCCCCGAGTGGTGGCTTACATCGAAGCTAATAATGAGAAGGCACGTCAGGATGCGTTGGATTGGTTGGATGAAGAGCATGGTCTCGCGGCGGCTCGTTCAGCGATCTATCAACAGGATTTACGATGATATCACAGCCGGCGGGTCAAGACCAGAACCTTTCAAGAAGGCGACTTAGTTCTCCAGCTCATCCAAGATCAGAGTGACATGCATAAACTTTCGTCGCCTTGGGAGGGACCTTTTGTCGTCAGCAAGAATCTGCACAACGAGTCATACTATTTGATCGACATTCAAGAGCACAAGGACTCACGCACATGAGAAGAGGAGACTAATCGGCCGTGGAATATTGCTCACCTTCGGCCTTACTATACTTAAGCCTCCGGCTCTCATGATGTAGTTCGATGATGTAAATATTAGTACAATATAATAAAGCCGGCATCCCTGCTAATTCGGGGCCTCTGCCATTTTTTCAAAGTTGAGTCCTTGTCATCATCATACATGTTTTATCAAGAGGCTTACCACCAAAATTATAGGGATCACGGGGAGGTGGATGCATAGCACAGCTCCAGCATAAGCTCTTGATGAGAATAATTTGTAAGTATGTCACTTGGGGCTTCCTGTTCAAACATAGGCGTATTCGACCGAAGAGAACACAACATTACTACCCATTTGACCAGGTTATGTTCAAACATAGGCGTATTCGACCAAAGAGGACATAACCTGTGGGTCATCCTACCTGTACCCAGCTGCTTCAACTCCATTAGGTCATCCTGATTGACCCGGTGAACTCTTGGCAATTAGTCTTATATGGCGTATTCGACCAAGACCCAAGCTTGTTAAGGTTCAAACATCATCTGTCACTGCAACAGCACGGCTTACATATAGTCAGGATAGATCCAGGCTCAAAATGCCGCCTTCCTTGAAACTTGGATAATTCGGCCTATGATGCAAGATGCAACTCTGACCCCACGTACTCTAGGCAAGTCTATCTTTAAAACAAAGACCTGTACTTGTCTAGGTTCAAATGTAGATTGGGTACTATGAGAGCCGGCTCATAGCACGCACGTACCTTCCAGTGGCCACCGAGGCTAGTTTCATTCAAGAAGAACCTTTGGCTTGGCGGCCTGCAAAAGCCTCGAGTGTTTTTTCGATCCTTTTTCTCTAGTTCCTTTGTTTTTGTGAATTTTCCATTTTATTTGCATTCTTTGCAAATTCGGCCAAGCTGCCTCTTCTTGTTGCTCATATTTGAAGCCTCTCCGGGTCTCTAAAACCCAACCTAAGGAACGGCTCTAAGCCGACAGAGTACAACAATCTTATTTCTGGAGCAATACCTCTACAAGGTTTATAACTGTATGGAGACTGATAAAGCCAGCAGTCTAAATCACATCTTCAGGTATGATATTTTCATATAATTAAGTCAGCCCTGATTATGGACATCTGTCCCCAGTGGCACCGGTTGGGCATAATGACCCGCCCGGCGGTAAGCCGCCAGGGCATATGTTCTCTGTTTATGTGCAGGACAAGGGTTATACTTATCTACACAAGACAATACTGTCACAACGGTAGAATGTCATACTTTGATGTCTGGCGTGTTAATAGTATTATATAGACGCAGAATCGTGCGATGGCACGCCAGATTCAAGTTCAACTACCCTATTACAAGATTCAATAAGCCAATCAACATAAGTGTTTTGCATAAACGGGATCAAGCATGTGAACCGCCCGGTGGATCATTCTCCTTTCCCTTGCTGCTTTGAAGAATCCGGGTTATCCTTCTCCGGTTCTTCGCCCTTCTCTGTCTGAAAGTTCTGTGCCAACCAATCCAAGCCAGTCAAAGCTTCAAACTCAGCCTCTTCATCAATAAGTTCAGAGGGATCAATTTCACGGGCAAAAGTATGCTTACTGATTGGAGGAATAAGCTCCATCACTTTGTAAGACGGAGTGGGCATCTTCTGGTTCTCCATACTATAAGCCGGCTAATATTTGGACAAGTCCGTTACATTAACGATTAAGCTGGCCAGAGGGCGGATGTTCTTGACGCAGGCAGCAAAGTCCTTATGGTCAAACGCTGTGCCGTCTTCTTTTAAGCTTGGATAGCCAGTGGACAAGTCGGACGGGTCCATGTCTGGAAGGCACGCATTAGCCCGGCTCAAGGCTGTTACATCACCGGCTCTTGCAGACGACCATTTTATTTCATCTATTCTGGCAGGTAGAACGGAGAGTCTTCTTAAAATATCCACAAACATCTTGGGTGCCTGGTTGGATGGCGAAACAACAGCCAAGACGCGCTGTGCTCCAGTGTATAGCTGCTCCATAAGGGTGTAGATAGCTTTGAGCTTTACAAGTGGCTCTCTGCCATGATTGCTGCTCCTACTACCTACATGACCCATAAATTGGTCAGTAACGTGTTATGTTACCTCAAGATATTATTTAAATTACAACATGGCGGCTTACCGAAGATGGATGAAGTCATTTCCGAGACACGATGCTTTAACCCGGTGAGTTTAGTTGTCACCTCCTCAAGAGTTGTTTCGGGTTTTTCAGCTCTCTGAACCAAGGCAGTTCTTTCTTCCTCCCATGCAGACTTCTCCGTCTTAAGTTTAGCCTCTAGTTCATTTAATTCAGACAGGCTAAATTGAAACTTTGACTCAACCTTCTGGGTCTCCGACTCTTGATGCTTAAGCCAGTTCTTGGCATCATCTAACTGCGCTTGCAATTCAGCAGTAGTATCCTGGACAGACAAAGAGAGCATGAAACAAATTAGTTTCCGGTTTAGAATGATTAAAGTCCCAATCCTTTTGCAAGCAACAACACTTGGCACTTGGGGGCTAATGGATGCTGAATTTTTTTCTTTCCACACCGGTTCATATTACTAAAAGTCTCAAGCCCTTTGCAGCAAGAGCACTTGACCCTTGGGGGCTAATGGATGCAGAAGTGTTTTCTAAATTAACGGTTCATACCAATAAAGTCCCAAGCACTTTGCAAGCAAGAGTACTTAGCACTTGGGGGCTAATGCATATTGCTTCTTTATTATTATTCATTTACACTAACCCGATGGCTAAATCGTCATTACCACCGGCTCATGAGGGGTACGCATGCAAGTTCTATACAATGATAATTAGGACCGGCTCATTCATGCTGATTAAGCCGGCCCTTGGAGGCTACACATGCAATGTTCCTCAAAAACAGATTTCTTATTAAGAGGTGTGCCGATTCACAAAGGCATCATTTATTTCTAAGTCTACAGCATATTCACTTCTATCATATCTAATAGACTTGGGGGCTGGAAGGACGTTTATAGTTTGGTCAAGAATCTTACCTCAAACTTCTGGTGCATCTTCTTTACCATGTCAATCTCAAGGTCATGGCTGCTGTGGACCTGATTGAGATATCTAGAAAGGACTTCGCCAATGCTCAGCTATGCGTACTGAGCTGTGTCAAACCTCACTTTCCGCTTCTCAGCGAGTTCTTGATTGGCAGTATGTTTCTCTAGCACAGTCGGATTGCCGGGCTCTCTGAAAGCAGTACCAGTAATTGTAACATCATCAGTCCGGTTCTCCGCCGGCTCAGACGGGGCTGGCGGTTCAGCAGTTGCAGAATCAGCTTTGGCAGGATCAATAGAGATGTCAGGAGTCTCATGAGGAGCATCCTGAGTGCCTTCCTCTGTTGGTTTATGAACATATGTTACCAAGACCTGCTGCTCCAACTCAATTACCTTTGGATCAGCTGCCGGTTTACTCGCCCTGGCTCTTTTGATAGGCTTAGCCTGGCCTCTGCACGAGTTAAAGTGTGTTACTGCGAAGTTACAAAGATTCAAGGAAAAGATAAACAGGGAATAAATTGTTTACCCAGGGGCAGTCTTGAAAGCCGGGAGCTGACTTTGAGATGAGTCGCCAGATGAAGAGCGGGAGACTTCCTGATAGTTTGAATCAGAAGAGTTCAGCGGTTGACAAATAAGACCCGCGAGCGGGTAAAGAGAGTTTAAGAGTGGAAAAACCTCATTCTGGCATTTTCGACGAGTTGGAGTATTTGGTAAACCGGAGGACAGTTCTTCCTCCCCGGTGTTCCGAGTCCGACGCCGGCTCTCGTGTTGCTGTTGCTTCAAAAGAAAGTGAGGATCTAAATGAGCTGAAGGGTGTGAAAATCTTACTTTCCAGATTACCCGTCAAACTTTTTGTCTTGGCAAGGATTCTGAGCCGGAGGAAATAGTAATTACCTCTTCATCAACGACCTGGCTAGCCTCAGTGTCATCCTAATAATAATCAGTGTCAATAAGATGATTGAAATAAGAACCAAGAGAGTCAAGGACTACCTCCGACTCAGTGTTGTAGTCCATTACCAACAACTCAGAAGCGGTGGTTTTCTTCTTGGTCTTTTTATGTCTCTCTTGGCGGCTTTCTTAACAACTCTGGCCCTCTTGGCAGCTTCATGGTCATAAGCTTTTTTTCCAGAAAGCCGACTTAGCCTGCGAGAGGTGGCAAATTCAAGATTGACAGGGGAATAAAAATTATAAGATGACGACAGTTAAGTTAAGAATTACCTCTGGTGCCGGGTTAAGTTTGAAGAAAGGGCACAGACCCACTTTGCTGTAGTCAGCTAGGCTCTCATTCAAGACAGTTTTGGTTATGTCTCTGATTACAACCTCCTCCAGATCCTCCGAGCTGTGGCATAATGGATCTTCGGGTTTTCCAGTGTAGTGGCACATTAAGCCGGTCCTGCGGCTCAAAGGAATGATCCGCCAAGCGAGCCAGCACCGGGCCAAGTCAATTCCGGTTAACCCATTTCCCAGTAGGGCCTTCACCTTTGAAAGAGTGGGAGCAATTTTCTTGTGCTCTGCGGCAGTGAGTTTCTCAGCAAGAGGATGCTTGGTATCTAAATGCTGGATACGGTAACCCGGCAAGGGATGCTCATCAGTCGGGGAAGTGTCTTTGCATTAAAACCAGGTTTGATTCCAGTCTTTTGGATGACTCGGCAGACAGGCATAAGGAAAAATAGAGTCTCTTCTTCTTTGAATTGAGATGGCCCCAAGCTCCAAACTAGGTCCATTGGTGAACTCATTCTGGCAGTTTAAATAAAAGTGCTCTCTGAAGAGCAAGATGCTGTGCTCCTCTTGAAGATACACTTCACAGAAGACCTGGAAGTTGCAGATATTTGACACGGAATTGGGTCTGATGTCTTGAGGATGGAGTTGGAAAAAGTGCAGAACGTCTCTAAAGAATTTAGAGCCGGGTGGAGAAAACCCCCGGTTCATGTGATCAGTGAAGATAATAACTTCATCATCTTTTGGTGCAGGCTTCTCTTCGCCCGATTTAGGGGCGCGGTAGGGCATAACTGACTTCTTTGGCAGGTATCCAACCTTAATAAAATTGGCAAGTGTAGCCTCAGTAACAACTGAAGGGACCCAATTGCACATGGTTATTGTCTTTGGCGGCATTATGAACAAACAAGCCTAAAGAAGGAGAAGATTGTTGCTGGTTCAAAGTCGATTCATTAAACCGGAAGAAAATGTTACACTATAAGTTCAGCATGGCGGCTTAAATGGGGCCTAATGGCATAAGAATAATTATAAGTCGGAAAATTAAGCCGCCATGACAGGTGTAGATATTCAGGAAAGCATATTTCACTAAGTTTGGGGAAAAACAGTTTTCACAAATTGCAGCAGTAACTTTGGATCTACAGCAGTTCGGAAATTAAGATTAAAATGATGAACAGGCAAACCTAAGCTCAATATGATGCCGTTCTTGGGGATGAATCTATTTTTTCACAGAGATGAGATATTATAGTATTTGCTAAAGGGACATTATCAACATCAGCGCACGAAGGGACATCAAGTTCAGGAGGAAAACTATAGTTGCTGAGGAAGAAGAAGATGAACTTTGGCGAATTTTGCGGGAACCCTAATGGATCTAGGAGGAGACAAACAAGAACGCACCTGGTCGAGAAAAACGGCGGCGGCATGCGGAAGAGAACTGACTGTGTTGGGTGGACGCGGCGGCTGCTGTTGAAGACGAAGCAGAGGACGGCGGCGCCGGCGGAGCTCGAGTGAAGGAGTGTCGCGAGGTAGGAGACAAAGTGGAAAGAAGCAAGGGGTGAATGGAAAGGACTCCGGGCCCTATTTATAAGCAGAGTGGATAAGGGTCACGCGCGAGAATCGGGGAGCCGAAAAAACAGGAAAGTAACAGTGCGGGCGCTTCGATTATCGGAATCCCAATAAATGAGGAAGATTTGTTCAGATCTAAATAGTTCGAAAATAAGTAACAAATGACGTCATGGCGGGTTACCACCATTTCAAGAGCTGATGTCATGGCGGGTTATAGTTTCTCGTGAGAAGATGAAGGGAGATTGACATGGACGAGTTCAAATCAACCTGGGGCCTAATGTTGGGGATATAAGTATTTGATATGACCCGCCCAGGAGGGGCCGGGTTACCCAACGGCGGTTCATGGGCCAAGCCCATAACCATATTATGGATGGTGGTTTATGTAAGGGCCCAAGGCCCGATGAGGCTTAAAGCCAGTAAATATCAAACCGCCATATACGTGACTTGTATTGTAAGGCATGTAACAAGGGCCGCCAGGCCGGACACGATTGTATGAGCCGACCGGGACTCCGTAGGCCGCACGACGTCAACCCGTGTATATAAGGGGACGACCTGGCAGCGGCTTAGGGAAAGAAACAATAGATCGAGAGCTAGGCAAGAGCATCCGCTCCCTAGCAATCGACACCCCAGCAATTGCACCTCAAACTCGATTAGGTTTTACCCTCACCGCAAGGGGCCGAACCACGTCGCTATGGCTCCGCAATCAAGTCCTTCCCTTAGGACATATGCCGTGACAACCCCACGACAAAAGGAATATCAAACGGAGTCCAAATGGAATGAAACCTTCGGGAGAGTCATTTTTGGAACAATTGCAACACAGAAGAATTGGAGTACACGCCAGGAAGCGAACGAGGCGGCCACGAGGGCAGGGGGTGCGCCCCCACCCTCATGGGCCCCTCGTGGCTCCCCTGACGTTCCTCTTACTCCTATATATACCTGCGTACCCTGAAAACATAGAGGAGCACCACGAAACACTAATTCCACCGCCGCAACCTTCTGTACCCATGAGATCCCATCTTGGGGCCTATTCCGGAGCTCCACCGGAGGGGGAATCGATCACGGAGGGCTTCTACATCAACACCATGGCCTCTCCAATGAGTTGTGACTAGTTTACCACAGACCTTCGGGTCCATAGTTATTAGCTAGATGGCTTCTTCTCTCTCTTTGGATCTCAATACAAAGTTCTCCTCGATCTTCTTGGAGATCTATTCGATGTAATTCTTTTTGTGGTGTGTTTGTCGAGATCCAATGAATTGTGGGTTTATGATCAAGATTATCTATGAACAATATTGGATTCTTTTCTGAAATATTTTATGCACAATTTAAATATCCTTGCAAGTCTCTTCTAATTATCGGTTTGGTTTGGCCTACTAGGTTGGTAGTTCTTGCAATGGGAGAAGTGCTTGGCTTTGGGTTCAATCTTGCGGTGTCCTTTCCCAGTGACAGCAGGGGAAGCAAGGCACGTATTGTATTGTTGCCATCAAGGATAAAAAGATGGGGTTTATATCATATTGCATGAGTTTATCCCTCTACATCATGTCATCTTGCTTAAGGCATTACTCTATTCTTATGAACTTAATACTCTAGATGCATGCGGGATAGCGGTCGATGTCTGGAGTAATAGTAGTAGATGCAGAATCGTTTCGGTCGTCACGGACGTGATGCCTATATACAATGATCATGCCTAGATATTCTCATAACTATGCACTTTTCTATCAATTGCTCGACAGTAATTTGTTCACCCACCGTAGAACTCTGCTATCTTGAGAGAAGCCACTAGTGAAACCTATGGCCCCCGGGTCTATCTTCATCATATTAATCTTCCATAAACTGTTTATCTTTACTTTACTTTTGTTTTGCAATCTTTACTTTCAATCTACGTATCAAAAATACCAAAAATATTATCTTATCATCTTTATCAGATCTCACTTCTACAAGTGGCCGAGAAGGGATTGACAACCCCTTTATCACGTTGGTTGCAAGGTTCTTATTTGTTTGTGTAGGTACGAGGGACTCGCGTGTGGTCTCCTACTGGATTGATACCTTGGTTCTCAAAAACTGAGGGAAATACTTACGCTACTGTGCTGCATCTCCCTTTCCTCTTCGAGGGAAAACAACGCAAGCTCAAGAAGTAGCAAGAAGAATTTCTCGCGCCGTTGCCGGGGAGATCTACGCAAAAGTCATATACCAAGTACCCGTCACAAACTCTTATCCCTCGCATTACATTATTTGCCATTTGCCTCCCGTTTTCCTCTCCCCCACCTCACCTTTGCCGTTTTATCCGCCCTTTTTCCGTTCGCCTTTTTGTTTGCTTGTGTTGCCATGTGCCTTCTATTTGCTTGCATCTTTGCTTGCTAAAAATCTATGGATATGGATCCACTTAAAGTGTTCTACTTGGATCATCTTCGATCCGTATGCGCTCGTGCTGAAACCCCAACTAGCCTAGTTGATGGGAAATCTTTAGATGAGCATGCTCATTCTGTGCGTCACCGTTTGTCTGAAAAAGGGAGAGTCTTATGGGATCAAATAAACAGATTGCTATGTTATGCTTGGAATCTTTGTGAAATTTATGATTTTACTTGTTGCTCTAAGAACCCTAAAAACACCTCCCCTACCTATGTGAGTTTAATGATAATGAAATCTTATCTTCTTATGCAAATGGTGTTTATAGTTACTACGGTATCGAACAAATTGAATAATTTGTTGCTTTTAAGGGTGCTTATGAAGTTGCTTCTTTGATTGAAAATTATAATATTACTCTATACGAATCTGAAAATTTTGACATACTTAAATATTGCTATGAAAACAATGCTCATAATGTCTATGTCAAAGAATTTATTGAAAGAATGATCGTTGCTTTTGAAGAAAATAATGATATGCATGAATCTATAGATAATTATGATTCTGATGATTTGATTCAAATACCCCTTGATGAGCATGACGCTTGCTATTCTTGTGGCCATGATGCCAATATTTATGAAGATGAAGTTGCTATAGTTCCTTATGTTAAACATGAGATCATTGCTATTGCACCCATACTTGATATTACCTTCGATGAAAAGCATGATTGCAATGATGTTATTATAAATTCTATTAATGTCAATTGTGTTAATGATATGCAAAACTCTAAGCTTGGGGATGCTAGTATTTCTGTGTCCACTACTTATTGCAATGATCATGATTGAGGTGATTCTTTTTATGATCTTGAATATTTATTTTGTCACACCCTGCATTTTGTAACATGTCATTTGCATCAATGAAGCATGAATTTGGACCAGCAATTTTTTTTGGCATCATTTGGCTTTTATTTGGAATTGAGTTTTTCTTCCTGTGTTTTTTCAAGTGCTCATTAAAGTCAACTATTACCTCTTGTAGAATTCATCTCCTAACCCAAAACTTCTGCCCAATGATCATACCAAGTGTTTATAGCAGTATAGTATTTTCTTATAAAATTAATTTGGCCAAACTGTATTTTCAAAAATTAGTATTCCAAAAACCCCTGAATTGAGGTTAGCACTGCAAGTGCTTGATTTAGGGTGAGAAAATTATTTCAAAAAGTATATTTGAGACCTAGTAGTCATAGGACTCCCAGAAACCACAAAAGTATAATTTTAAAAGTTATTTTCCTATTTTATTTAAAAGCTTTTTCTTAAGGCCAGAAATGGTCTTTAATAGGGAAAAATTATTTATTTACTTCAAAAATATTTGCCAAAATTCAGGGAGACTCATAGGACATACATTGTCCATATATAAGAGTTTCAACACTTGGTCATGTTCAAAATAATGGGCTAATCCCTCAGAAACCCTTTCTGGATATTTCAAGGTTTTGAAATATTTACAAAGGAAATATTCTCTAAAAATTCCAGGGAAATTCTATCATGTCATATATGACATGTTTGATGATCTTGCCAAGCCCCATGCCTTGGGAAGCAAGATAACATCATCAAAACCCCTCAAAACCATTCTGTCCATATCTGAAGTTTGAGCAACTCTACATTGCCAAACTTGTCCAAATGCTCTCAAACTTGGTGCACATGCTAGAATGATCTAATAAGGCATCTAGACCAAATGGCACAAGCTTTGGAGAAGGGCAACTTGATCAGAATACCCCAAAACCATTTCTGTTCAAATTCAAATTTGAACAACTTTACATTACCAACTTTTTACCTAGGGCTTCAAACTTTGTGGGCATGATCATAACCCTGATCATAACCCTAAATGATGACACTACACCAAGTGGTGCATCAAGGGGAGATGATTAGCTTGACTTAAACATGGTGAAACCATTTCTGTTGATTTCTAGGGTTCACCAAAGATACATTGGCAAGTTTCTTCAAATGAGCCCAAACTTGGTGAAACACCCTATTTCCATATGCCATTTAATCATGTTAAGTGTCATAGCCAGTGGAGATCTTTTGCTTGCCCAAAACATGATCAAACACCTTCTGCCATTTTACCAAAATCCTTGTTCTGACTCCTTTTACTATTTACTTTTGCTTCAACTTTTTAATACAGCCTCACCTAGTCACCTTCTACCCCCAGTAACTTCCCCAGGACCAGAGCTCCATGATTGATGGGTGAAAACCCCAATTTACCTTGCTGGACAGCCCAGTTCTTACCATCTACCAGCTTCCCTCCTCTCTCACTGGACATCCAGAGCATCCAAGGCCACAGCTAGGTTGTTTACTCCCTGCTGGACCCCCCAGACACGGCGGACACGCCCAGCTAGCCAACGGCATGCCGTGGCATGCAATAAGCACGCTCCAGAGCGCGCTACAGTGCGCACCCGCACTGTAGCCTCGCCCAATCCATCGCCCCCGACCACCTCGTGCTTCCCCCTCGCGCCATTCGATGCGCCTCGGCATCCGCAACTCCCCCCGGCGTTGTCCCCCTCCTCCTTCTCCCTCCATTGGACGTCCTCGCACGTGCGCAGGCCGCCAGCGAGCTCCAGTCGTCGGCCTCGCATGCGCGCAGCTCCAGAAGCATCCCCCGCTCCCCCTCTTCCTCTCCTCTGCCCTAGAACTCGTCCAGCAACACCGCAGACACATCCCCAGCACCTTCCGTGCACTGTGGCGACGAGCAGAGGCTCGCCGGCGCACAGGTCCACGGCACCTCGCCGTCCTCCTATAAATGGGGCCCCCGAGCCCCTCCTCTCTTCACCAACAGCACTCTCCCCCTCTCAATCTTCCCTAGAGCCACTCGCCCCCACTCCAGACCAGCCCGAGCTCGAGATCGAGCTCGAGCTCCGCCGCGGCGGCTCCCCGTCGCCCGCTCGGTACAGGCCACCCTAACCTTCCCTCTCGCTCGATCTAGCACCACAGCACGTCTCTGATGCGTTTCCCCCTCTTTCCCCTCTCTGCAGCTGCCGGAATCGACCAGAGCAGCATCCACTCTAAGCTCCTCCGCCGCGTGTCCTCACCGCCGGCGAACGAGGCCCCTCCGGGGACCCGCACCACCACCACTAGAACGGCGACATCCTGCTGAGTCCATTCCTGCCCTCAGCTCGCCCCGCCGTGCCCGGAAACGCCGCCGGTGAGCTCGCCGGCTCTCTGCCGGAGAGTTAGGGATGATAGGCGGGCCCCGCCTGTCAGCCTCCCCTCGCCCTCGCTCCTCTCTCCTCTCACTGACGCCGGGCCCCGCCCGTCAGGTTTAAAAAACCCTGGCTCGCGCTGGCGCCATGCGGTGGGCTGTATTTCGCCCTAGGCCGTTGCACTATGGCCATTCTGGCCCAGTGGCACAGAGCCTTTTTCTTTTTTCTTTTCTGTGGGATTTCAAATAATTCCACATAATTAAATATATATCCAAATGAATTAATTCCAGTTCCTAAAAACTTGTAAAAATCCAACCTATTTAATGATGTCACTTTCACACATGTCCATGGACCTTTTCTGTTATGTTCAAATTCAAATTCATATTTGAATAATAAAACTTATGTTCAAATATTCATGTACCTCATTCTGCCACTCCAAAACTCAATACTAGAATTTTTGCCATCTTAGTTTTTCCTCTAGTATTTAACAAAAATAAGTTGACATTTTTCTGAGCACTTTGATTTTTCTGTTTTTATTGTGGTCTTATTTTCCCGTTGTTAATTTGCGACGATTAGATACCGTATCTGACGAGGTTGGTGAAGAAGAAGGAGGGGAAGGATTTGAAGACTTTGAAGACCAAGACAATCCAGGCAAGCAGCCCTTTGACCATGATACACTTGTGTTCTTCGGAGCCCGTTTGTTTCCGAATGCATGATGATAAGAGTTACGGTGGTGACCTAGTTGAGAACCACCACATGATGCATGACTTATTCATGATCTTGCTAAATGCTTAGATGCAATGCTAATGATTAGTAGTGATGCTTAGTGATGCATGTTTGTGCCATGAAACCTTCGTGGTTGCATTCTTTTCAAAAAAACCATCGGGTGCCCCTAATGCCCGAGGGTGATGTTGAGTTAGGTCATCACTTGAGGAAGAAGTGATGTGCCAATAAAGATCTTGTGCATGGGTGAAATGATGGATTAGATTTATGTGTGACTACCGTCCCAACCAAACATGTGCAACCACTCTACCCCTTATGGGACGGGGCTTTATTGATTACTTAGGCCGATACTAGCATGGTGCCCACATTACTAGTGACGGGAAGACTTGAGGTCTTTCCCGGGACAGGGTCGTGCTCGGATAGGCGACCATGACTGTTTTCACAGGGCACCGGACACACCGTTGGTCCCTTCGTGTACGCGTGACATTGGAAATAGGGCAAGTCCCATGATCTATTGTTTGTACTCGAGGGTTGTGCACCAACGAGTGGACCCTATGTTAGTGTCGTCTAAGGAAAGATAATGACCGGGTGCTTCCCCCGAGTACTTGAGGTACTGCGGGATCGTGGGTGACACGAAAGCTTCCCGGATCTTGTGGGTAAAGTGCGCAACCTCTGCAGAGTGTAAAACTATTCGAATAGCCGTGTCCACGGTCATGGACAGTTGGGTGGTGCTACTTAAACTATGTCCATAATTTAACTATATCGGTGAAAGTGTGTATGTATGATGAGTCAAGGTGGTGACTTGACTCATTGAGTTGAATCCTATCCATGTTGATATCGGTAACCTGTCCTCGAGGTTACGTGAATTTGTTGATGCATATACTTGTTGGTAGAATATTTATTCTAGCTCGTAGCTAGATTGCTCATTGTTGTACAATTGCATTGTTACTTTAAACCAAATCATGGGTTGCTTGCGAGTACATTCAAAGTACTCATTGGCTTGCCACTGGTTATTTAATTGGCCAGGCATGGAGGAGAAGGCATATGAAGAAGAATTCTATGGAGACGAACATGTGAACTAGGACGCTATCCCAGTCAGAATGCATGTAGGGTTAAGGCAGATGGCATGGGTTCTACTTATCTTCGAAGACTTCCGCTATTCGAGTTATTTGCTATTCAGCCCTTGAGGCTTCATCTATGTAAGACTTGGCCATAATGGCCATAATTTGTGTACGACGGCATGTATGGATGTAAGACTCTTGTTATTCAGCTTCTGTGTGTTCAGTGAGCATTGATCTCTGGGATCACTGTACACGTGCAATCGGTGATCTCGACTCTTAAGTCGGGGTCCCCACAGAGCTGGTATCAGAGCCATCCTGACTGTAGGAAGCCTTAGTTAGCATGGGCGTTAGTTAGATGAGACCCCTTTTCAAAAATCTTCTGAACCTCTCTTCTTTTCTAAACCTTACCAACCTGAGATATCATCAGCTTATGAACCTCTCCTATTCACCCTTTGTAGATGGCCGCTGTACCTGAAGAGCACCTGACCACTGGGTTTCCCTTGCTTCTCAAGGATAGCCTCCAGGAATGCCAGTTCCACCAAGCACCCATCCTCACCTACCTTGAGCATTGGGTTAGCGACACTGAGGTGGAGTACCATGTGGAAGTGATCGTGAAGGAAAACGATCCTCCCACAAGTTGGTTCTTCGAGGGACCCCAGATGGCAACACTACCTCTCGCTGTCGAGGCTGCTGCACTCAAGGCGCTAACGCGTCTCCGCGAGCTTCTTCCGGAGATGGCAGCCAAGATGACAACCCGCTTCTTGCCTTACCGGAAGGAAGGTGAAGATGAAAGCAGCGCACTAGTTCCTCCATTGAAGGAAGGACTCCCGCTTCGATTCCAGACCTACTTCAGTCTATGTGCCGACAGCTTGGCACAAGATTTGGCCTCGGAATCGATCAAGCTCCGGGAAGAACTTCGCAAGACCAAGGCACTTCTTCGTCGAGCACAAGAGAAGACAGATAGGATCAAGAAGGAAGGAGCACCTCCCGGACAGTCCGCTATCGCATACCGAGGCAGAAGGCCCTCAGGAGATGTATCTTCCAAGGATGAAGAACCACCTCGGCGACGCCGTATGACGGCAAGGGAATATCGCAAGCTTTTCCCTGCACCACCGACGAAGCACCGTCGTATCCAACTCCTCCACTCCCCCACACCCTCAAGTGACAAGGGGGCCCAGACAGATGAAGACAAGGAGGAAGACCCATAAGAGCCAGAATACGCGACCGAGCATTCCGCCGCTTAGGCATTATTCGCAACTCGGATATGCCAGTTTGTGACCTCTACGGTAGGATAGGTCATGTAACCCCTATGCGCGGTCCAGTCCTTGTATGGTTCATATGAAACCATCTTGTGTAGCTTTTGTTGTGTTTGGATGTATGTCGTATTCTTCCTCCGGGAATATGTAAACGACTACATCACCCATTTGAATTTTAATGAATGTGTTTGGCCCTTTCGGCCCTTGCATGATTTGATTAGTGTCACACCCACCCCCTTACTAGGCACCCATCTTTATTGCTTTCCCTCTTCCAATCATGAGACATTTTACCGCTCCAACAGGATGCCTGTTGTAACTCGTACTGGTACCTCTACCCAGCAGCCTGAAGCCGGAGCATCCGCTCAATCAGAGGCAGGCCACGACCAAACCAACGACCAAGCTCCACCACCACCTCCTCCGAACATGGACGTGGCTCAGCTTCTCCAAGCTTTCCGAGAGGAACGCCAAGCCAACACCGCATCCCTTCAGTTGATTGCTCAAGCTGTCACCAACAACCGCCAGCCGACGGGGAATGGCAATGGACGTTCCACGTTGGCAGAGTTCAAGAAGCATGCACCACCAACTTTCATCGAGACCGCTGAACCCCTAGATGCAGACGACTGGGTCCGCACCATTGAGGACTTGCTGGAACTAGTCGGATGCACCGAAGACCGCGAGAAGGTGGCTTATGCAGCCCACTGCCTCGGGGGGACTGCTAGAGCTTGGTGGGATGGATTCAAGGTCATGCATGCTGGGCAAGACATCACTTGGGACAACTTCAAGGAAGAATTCCGCAAAGCCCACATTCCTTCCGGAATCATGGCTATCAAAAAGCGTGAATTCCGAGCCCTAAAGCAAGGAAGTGGCACTGTCAAGGAGTACATGCAGAAGTTTAGTGTTCTGTCAAGGTATGCCCCTGAAGATGTCTGCACTGATGCTGCAAAAAGGGAGCGCTTCATGGAAGGCCTCAATCAGACTCTGCAGTACTCGCTTGTCGTATACGACTGCCCAACCTTCCCTGACCTGGTGAACAAAGCACTCATGCTTGAAGACAAGCGGCGTGCTCTGGAAGACACTCGCAAGTGCAAGATGGTCAGCAAGGGAAGTTCCAGCAACCAGAAGCCTCGCCCATGGCAGTCAGCCCCGGTCAAGCCAACCTATCAGCAACCAAGAGCTCCTGCACCTCGCACCAACTATCAGCCTCAGCAGTATGCCAACCCAAGGCCAGCATTCAACCCCAATAACAGTGGTGGCAAGAAGATCAATAATCCAAACCAAGTCACTTGCTTTGGATGTGGTCAGTCAGGACACATCTCAAGGGTGTGCCCCAACAAGAAGCCTGATGCCCCGCGCCCCAATGCGCAGAACCCAGGACAAGGCCGCGGGATGCCACCAAGGAACCCAGCTCCTCGCAACTCGCCTAACCATGGAAAGGGGCGTGTGAATCACATCACTGCTGAAGAAGCCCAGGAAGACCTGGACGTCGTGCTGGGTACGTTCCTTGTCAACTCAGCACCTGCAACTGTCTTGTTTGATTCTGGAGCCACGCATTCATTTGTCACTCAAAGATTTGCATTAAAAAGTGGCATGACCCCTACACCCCTGAATAACCCCATGGTGGTACAAACCCCCGGAGAAGAGATGAGAGCCAAGATAGGCTGTAAAGGAGTCAGTATTACCATTAACGGTGTAGACTTCCTAGCAGACCTCATCATCCTAAGATCGCAAGGCTTGGATGTGATCTTAGGGATGGATTGGCTCAGTAAGCACCAAGGCTTATTAGACTGAGCCAATCGGACTGTCACAGTGACCAATGACCAAGGAGTCGAAGTTAAGTTTGCTCCCAACTCCCCTTCCGCTCAAGCCGTTCAAGTCAACTGTCTGTCTGAAGTTGGGCTGGAGCAAGTACCAGTAGTATGCAAGTATCCTGATGTCTTTCCGGATAAGCTACCGGGAATGCCCCCTGACCGTACATTGAGTTCATCATCGAGCTCGTGCCCAGGGCAGGACCCATCTATAAGAAGCCTTATAGAACGGGGACGGAAGAATTAGCCGAGTTGAAGAAGCAACTGGAAGAGCAGCTGAGGAAGGGATTTATCCGCCCAAGTGCCTCCCCTTGGGGATCACCTGTTCTGTTTGTGGCAAAGAGGGACGGTACCATCCGCTTATGCATTGACTATCGCTCCCTCAATGAGGTTACAATCAAGAACAAGTATCCACTTCCCAAGATTGAAGACCTATTTAATCAGCTCAGCGGAGCCAAGGTGTTCTCCAAGATCGACCTCAGATCTGGGTACTACCAGCTGAAGATCAGACCCCAAGATATTCCGAAGACGGCATTCGTAACCAGATATGGCCTGTACGAGTGCACGGTCATGTCCTTTGGGTTAACCAATGCCCCAACTTACTTCATGTATCTCATGAATAAAGTCTTCATGGAATATTTGGACAAGTTTGTTGTTGTCTTCATCGATGACATTCTTGTCTTCTCGAAGACGGAGGAAGAACACGAGCAACATTTGAGGATGGTCCTAGACAAGCTTCGGGAGCGCCAACTATACGCCAAATTCAGCAAGTGTGAGTTCTGGCTGCATAAAGTTGGATTCTTAGGTCATGTCTTGACCGAAGAAGGATTGTCAGTTGATCCCGCGAAGATCGAAGCTGTGACCCAATGGCAATCTCCGACGACCGTCAAGGAAGTCAGAAGCTTCCTCGGACTTGCGGGCTATTACCGCAAATTCGTGGAAGGATTCTCTAGCATTGCCCGGCCGATGACTCAGCTCCTCAAGAAGGACAAGAAGTTCGAGTGGACTCCAAAATGCGAAGAGAGCTTCCAAGAGCTCAAGAAGAGATTGACCACCGCCCCAGTTCATGCAACACCTGATATCCACAAGGAATTTGTGATATATTGTGATGCCTCTCGTACCGGATTGGGAAGCGTTCTGATGCAAGAAGGCCGAGTCATAGCTTACCTCTCCAGGCAGCTACGACCTCATGAAGAGAACTACGCTACTCACGATCTTGAGTTAGCAGCAGTGGTTCATGCCTTGAAGACATGGCGGCATTACCTCCTAGGGAAACGGTGTGAGATATACACACACCACAAAAGTCTGAAGTTCATTTTCACCCAAAAGGAATTGAACATGAGGCAACGAAGATGGTTGGAACTCATCAAAGACTATGACCTCAGTGTTCAGTATCACCCCGGGAAAGCTAACGTGGTGGCCGATGCCTTAAGCAGAAAGGCTTGCTCCTTGAATGTCATAATTCAAAAGAGGCAGCCAGCCCTATTTAAGGAACTCGAACAATTCAGTTTGGAATTGGTTACCCCTGGATTTCTGGATCATTTGGAAGTCAAACCAACCTTGATGGACGAAGTCAAGAAGGCGCAAGGTGGGCACGCAAGCATTGAAGGCATCAAGAAGAAGATGGAGCTAGGAAAGGCCCCAGGATTCTCCGGGGACAAGCACGGGATTGTTTGGTACAAAGGTCGCATCCGCTTACCAAACAAGATGGAGCTGAAGAACCTGATCCTGCAAGAAGCCCACAACACTCCGTATTCCATCCACCCTGGAGGAACCAAGATGTATCAAGACTTGAAGGAAAGATTCTGGTGGCACGGGATGAAAAGAGAGATTGCAACCTATGTTGCAAAGTGTGATGTGTGCCAAAGGGTCAAGGATGAATATCAGCGACCTGCTGGATTGCTCCAACCACTCAAGGTTCCTGAGTGGAAGTGGGATAAAGTCGGAATGGACTTCATCACTAGATTACCAAGGTCGAATAGAGGACATGACTCCATCTGGGTCATAGTCGACCATTTGACAAAGGTGGCCCATTTCATTCCTGTCAAGACTACTTATGATGGCAACCGGCTGGCAGCTCTCTACATCGACAGAATCGTAAGCCTTCACGGCGTTCCCAAGGAGATTATGTTAGATCGAGGAACCCAGTTCACCTCAAGGTTCTGGAAAAAGTTCCAAGAAGCCTTGGGAACCAAGTTGTCTTTCAGCACGGCTTTTCACCCACAGACCGGAGGTCAGACAGAACGAGTAAATCAAATTCTTGGAGACATGCTCCGAGCCTGTGTCTTGGCATATGGAGCCAAGTGGGAAGATTGCCTCCCTTTTGCCGAGTTCTCCTACAACAACAGTTATCAGTCGAGCCTTCAGATGGCACCATTTGTGGTGTTGTACGGACGCAGATGTCGCACACCCCTCAACTGGTCAGAGACTGGAGAAGGGCTAGTCTTTGGACTGGATATTCTCCGCGAAGCAGAAGAGCAAGTCCAACTAGTCAGAGAGCGTTTGAAGACAGCCAAGTCAAGGCAGAAGAGCAATGCTGACACTCACTGCCGGAATATGATTTTCCATGTCGGAGACCATGTGTACCTGCGGGTAACTCCCCTAAAGGGAACCAAGCGTTTCCACGTCAAGGGGAAGCTCGCACCAAGGTTCATTGGACCCTTTGAGATCACTGCACGACGAGGAGAAGTGGCTTACCAGTTGGAACTACCACCTGAGCTATCCGATGTGTACAACGTATTCCATGTGTCACAACTCCGGAAATGTCTCCAAGTTCCGAACAAGCCTGATCTCTACAAGGATGTTGATCACCAAGCCATTGATCTCCAGCCTGATTTGACCTACCGCGAGAAGCCCATTCGCATTGTGGATGCAGTAGAACGACGGACGCAAAGCCGCACCATCAAGTACTTCAAGGTCCAGTGGAGGAACCACACGAAAGCAGAAGGAACCTAGGAACGTGAAGACTATCTTAGATCCGAGTATCCCGATCTCTTTTAAGACCTAGTTTAGGAATCTCGGCGACGAAATTCTTGTAAGGGGGGTAGGTCTGTCACACCCTGCATTGTGTAACATGTCATTTGCATCAATGAAGCATGAAAATTTGGACCAGCAAATTTTTTTGGCATCATTTGGCTTTTATTTGGAATTGAGTTTTTTCTTCCTGTGTTTTCAAGTGCTCATTAAAGTCAACTATTACCTCTTGTAGAATTCATCTCCTTACCCAAAACTTCTGCCCAATGATCATACCAAGTGTTTATAGCAGTATAGTATTTTCTTATAAAATTAATTTGGCCAAACTATATTTTCAAAAATTAGTATTCCGAAAACCCTGAATTGAGGTTTGCATTGCAAGTGCTTGATTTAGGGTGAGAAAATTATTTCAAAAAGTATATTTGAGACCTAGTAGTCATAGGACTCCCAGAAACCACAAAAGTATAATTTTAAAAGTTATTTTACTATTTTATTTAAAAGCTTTTTCTTAAGGCCAGAAATGGTCTTTAATAGGGAAAATTTATTTATTTACTTCAAAAATATTTGCCAAAATTCAGGGAGACTCATAGGACATATATTGTCCATATATAAGAGTTTAAACACTTAGTCATGTTCAAAATAATGGGCTAATCCCTCAGAAACCCTTTCTGGATATTTCAAGCTTTTGAAATATTTACAAAGGAAATATTCTCTAAAAATTCCAGGGAAATTCTATCATGTCATATATAACATGTTTGATGATCTTGCCAAGCCCCATGCCTTGGGAAGCAAGATACCATCATCAAAACCCCTCAAAACCATTATGTCCATATCTGAAGTTTGAGCAACTCTACATTGCCAAACTTGTCCAAATGCTCTCAAACTTGGTGCACATGCTAGAATGATCTAATAAGGCATCTAGACCAAATGGCACAAGCTTTGGAGAAGGGCAACTTGATCAGAATACCGCAAAACCATTTCTGTTCAAATTCAAATTTGAACAACTTTACATTACCAACTTTTTACCTGGGGCTTCAAACTTTGTGGGCATGATCATAACCCCAAATGATGACACTACACCAAGTGGTGCATCAAGGGGAGGTGATTAGCTTGACTTAAACATGGTGAAACCATTTCTGTTGATTTCTAGGGTTCACCAAAGTTACATTGGCAAGTTTCTTCAAATGAGCCCAAACTTGGTGAAACACCCTATTTCCATATGCCATTTAATCCTGTTAAGTGTCATAGCCAGTGGAGATCTTTTGCTTGCCCAAAACATGATCAAACACCTTCTGCCATTTTACCAAGATCCTTGTTCTGACTCCTTTTACTATTTCCTATTGCTTCAACTTTTTACCACGGCCTCACCTAGTCACCTTCTACCCCCAGTAACTTCCCCAGGACCAGAGCTCCATGATTGAAGGGTGTAAACCCCAATTTACCTTGCTGGACAGCCCAGTTCTTACCATCTACCAGCTTCCCTCCTCTCTCACTGGACATCCAGAGCATCCAAGGCCACAACTCGGTTGTTTACTCCCTGTTGGACCCCCCCCCCAGACATGGCGGACACGCCCAGCTAGCCAACGGCATGCCGTGGCATGCAATAAGCACGCTCCAGAGCGCGCTACAGTGCGCACCCGCACTGTAGCCTCGCCCAATCCATCGCCCCCGACCACCTCGTGCTTCCCTCTCGCGCCATTCGATGCGCCTCGGCGTCCGCAACTCCCCCCGGCGCTGTCCCCCTCCTCCTTCTCCCTCCAGTGGACGTCCTCGCACGCGCGCCGGCCGCCCGCGAGCTCCAGTCGTCGGCCTCGCACGCGCGCAGCTCCAGAAGCATCCCCCGCTCCCCCTCTTCCTCTCCTCTGCCCTAGAACTCGTCCAGCAACACCGCAGACACATCCCCAGCACCTCCCGTGCACTGTGGCGACGAGCAGAGGCTCGCCGGCGCACAGGTCCACGACACCTCGCTGTCCTCCTATAAATAGGGCCTCCGAGCCCCTCCTCTCTTCACCAACAGCACTCTCCCCCTCTCAATCTTCCCCAGAGCCACTCGCCCCCACTCCAGACCAGCCCGAGCTCGAGATCGAACTCGAGCTCCGCCGTGGCGGCTCCCCATCGCCTGCTCGGTACAAGCCACCCTAGCCTTCCCTCTCGCTCGATCTAGCAGCACAGCACGTCTCTGATGCGTTTCCCCCTCTTTCCCCTCTCTGCAGCTGCCGGAATCGACCGGAGCAGCATCCACCCGAAGCTCCTCTGCCGCGTGTCCTCGCCGCCGGCGACCCGCACCACCACCACTAGAACGGCGACATCCTGCTGAGTCCATTCCTGCCCTCAGCTCGCCCCGCCGTGCCCGGAAACGCCGCCGGTGAGCTCGCCGGCTCTCTGCCGGAGGGTTAGGGATGACAGGCGGGCCCCGCCTGTCAGCCTCCCCTCGTCGTCGCTCCTCTCTCCTCTCACTGACGCCGGGCCCCGCCTGTCAGGTTTAAAAAAACCTGGCGCGCGCTGGCGCCATGCGGTGGGCTGTATTTCGCCCTGGGCCGTTGCACTGTGGCCATTCTGGCCCAGTGGCACAGATCCTTTTTCTTTTTTCTTTTCTGTGGGATTTCAAATAATTCCACAGAATTAAATATATATCCAAATGAATTAATTCCAGTTCCTAAAAACTTGTAAAAATCCTACCTATTTAATGATGTCACTTTCACACATGTCCATGGTCCTTTTCTGTTCTGTTCAAATTCAAATTCATATTTGAACAATAAAACTTCTGTTCAAATATTCATGTACCTCATTCTGCCACTCCAAAACTCAAACTAAGAATTTTTGCCATCTTAGTTTTCCCTCTAGTATTTAACAAAAATAAGTTGACATTTTCTGAGCACTTTGATTTTTCTGTTTTTATTTTGGTCTTATTTTCCCGTTGTTATTTTGCAACGATTAGATACCGTATCTGACGAGGTTGCTGAAGAAGAAGGAGGGGAAGGATTTGAAGACTTTGAAGACCAAGCCAATCCAGGCAAGCAGCCCTTTGACCATGATACACTTGTGTTCTTCGGAGCCCGTTTGTTTCCGAATGCATGATGATAAGTGTTACGGTGGTGACCTAGTTGAGAACCACCACATCATGCATGACTTATTCATGATCTTGCTAAATGCTTAGATGCAATGTCAATGATTAGTAGTGATGCTTAGTGATGCATGTTTGTGCCATGAAACCTTCGTGGTTGCATTCTTTTCAAAAAAACATCGGGTGCCCCTAATGCCCGAGGGTGATGTTGAGTTAGGTCATCACTTGAGGAAGAAGTGATGTGCCAATAAAGATCTTGTGCATGGGTGAAATGATGGATTAGATTTATGTGTGACTATCGTCCCAACCAAACATGTGCAACCACTCTACCCCTTATGGGACGGGGCTTTATTGATTACTTAGGCCGATACTAGCATGGTGCCCACATTACTAGTGACGGGAAGACTTGAGGTCTTTCCCGGTACGGGGTCGTGCTCGGATAGGCGACCATGACTATTTTCACAAGGCACCGGACACATCGTTGGTCCCTTCGTGTACGCGTGACATTGGAAATAGGGCAAGTCCCATGATCTATTGTTTGTACTCGAGGGCTGTGCACCAACGAGTGGACCCTATGTTAGTGTCGTCTAAGGAAAGATAATGACCGGGTGCTTCCCCCGAGTACTTGAGGTACTGCGGGATCGTGGGTGACACGAAAGCTTCCCGGATCTTGTGGGTAAAGTGCGCAACCTCTGCAGAGTGTAAAACTATTCGAATAGCCGTGTCCACGGTCATGGACAGTTGGGTGGTGCTACTTAAACTATGTCCAGAATTTTACTATATCGGTGAAAGTGTGTATGTATGATGAGTCAAGGTGGTGACTTGACTCGTTGAGTTGAATCCTATTCATGTTGATATCGGTAACCTGTCCTCGAGGTTACGTGAATTTGTTGATGCATATACTTGTTGGTAGAATATTTATTCTAGCTCGTAGCTAGATTGCTCATTGTTGTACAATTGCATTGTTACTTTAAACCAAATCATGGGTTGCTTGCGAGTACATTCAAAGTACTCATTGGCTTGCCACTGGTTATTTAATTGGCCAGGCATGGAGGAGCAGGAATATGAAGAAGAATTCTATGGAGACGAACCTGCGAACTAGGACGCTATCCCAGTCAGAATGCCTGTAGGGTTAAGGTAGATGGCATGGGTTCTACTTATCTTCGAAGACTTCTGCTATTCGAGTTATTTGCTATTCAGCCCTTGAGGCTTCATCTATGTAAGACTTGGCCATAATGGCCATAATTTGTGTAAGACGGTATGTATGGATGTAAGACTCTTGTTATTCAGCTTCTGTGTGTTCAGTGAGCATTGATCTCTAGGATCACTGTACACATGCATTCGGTGATCTCGACTCTTAAGTCGGGGTCCCCACATATTTAATCCCCATGATGAATGTAAGATTGATAATAATGTTTGCAATAATATTGAATGTGGGTTTGCAAGAGTGTCAACTTTAAATCCCACATATTTGGAGAATGTTCAATCTTATGAAATTTTTGATGAAAGTGGGTTTGGAGAGGTCATGACTTTAGTTAATGTTGATCCCACTATTTTGGAAGAGTGTCAACTTCGTATGCATGTGGATCGTGTTGAGAATATGTTATGTGATAGCTATATTGTTGAATTTTCTTATGATCGTACATGCAATTATTATGAGAGAGGAAAATATGGTTGTAGAAATCTTCATGTTATTAAATTACCTCTCTTCATGTTGAGATTGATCTTGTTTCTTTCTTCTTCCTTGCATATGTTAGATCTTGCTTGTCTTGATAATTTGTTTTCCTAGAAAATGCCTATGCATAGGAAGTATGTTAGACTTAGATGTGATTTTCACATGCTATATGATGCTCTTTTTGTGCTTCAAGTCTTGTCTTTCATGTAAGCATCATTGAATTCTCAAGCCTATCTTAATGGCTATAAAGAAAGAGCTTGTTGGGAGGCAACCCAATTTTATTTCATTTGCTTTAACTTCTGTTTAGTAATAAATAATTCATCTAGCTTCTGGTTAGATGTGGTTTTGTGTTTTAATTAGTGTTTGTGCCAAGTAGAACCTTTGGGAAGACTTGGGTGAAGTTTATGCGATCATGCTGTAAAAAACCGAAACTTTTGCGCTCACGAGAATTGCTGCCATCTTTTACTGGAAAGTTCTTTTAAGTTGATTCTTTTTGCAGATGATTAATAGACAAATTCCCCACGTCCACCAATTTATTTCAATTTTTTTAGAATTACAGAAGTATTCAAAAGTGACAGATTGCTACACATTGTTCTGTTTTTGGCAGGTTCTGTTTTTCGTGTGTTGTTTGCTTATTTTGATGAATCTATAAGTAGTATCGGGGGTATGAATCATAGAGAAGTTGTAATACATTAGGTTTAACACCAATATAAACAAAGAATGAGTTGCACCCAATGCTCAAGTATGATCATAGTGTTTCCTTGTTGGTGCTTTATAAGAGAAGATGGAGACTCAAATTCAAAAATAAAAATTGCAGAAGTAAAAGAAAGGCCCTTCGCAGAGGGAAGTAGGGATTTGTAGAGGTGCCAGAGCTCAAAGCTTAAATTGAGAGATAAAATTATTTTGGGAGGTATACTTTTCCCACCAACAAAAATGACTTAAGGTTCCCAACACTTTCCATGCTAGATATATCATAGGCGGTTCCCAAAAATAAAATAATGTTTATTCCTTTTCCACCAAATTTACACAAGCCATGGCTTGCCGAATCCACTATTGCCTTCCATGCCAACACTTTCCAAGGAATTTATTATTTGACAACATAAAGTAAATTTGTTTTTCATTTCAGGACTGGGCATCCCTAATAACTTTGCCTTACTCTCGTGCAATGACAAGTGAATAAACACTCATCGTGAGAATAACACATCTAGCATGGAAAATATTGGCCACCCCTCACTGCCTCGCGAGCGGTACAGGCACACAAAAGGGAAACATATTTTTAAAATTAGAGATTAGACATACAAATTTGCTTAGAACGGTAAGGAAATACAACATATAGGTAGGTATTGTGGACTCATGTGGCAAAACCGGGATAAAGGATTTTGGATGCAGAAGTAGTGATCATACCTAGTGCAAAATGAAGGCTAGCAAAAGACTGGGAAGCGACCAACCATGAAACGAATAATATCATAAGCGAGCATTGCGCATAAATAACACCAAATAATGCACCACAAGTAGGATGTAATTTCATTGCATGATTATTGACTTTCGTGGTTACATATGGAATCACAAACTTTAACACTAATATTCTTACTAAAGCATAATTACTCATTAACATGACTCACATATCATATCATCATGTCTCAAAACTATTACAAGGAATCAAGTTTATTTTGTCCAATGATCTTCATGAAAGTTTTTATTATATCCTTCTTGGATATCTGTCACTTTGGGCTAATTTTTATGTGTTGCTTTTGATAAGCTCAAACAAATATATGTGAAGATCATGAGCATAGTATTTTCTTTCTCTCAAAATCATTTAAGTCAAGCAAGAGAGAATTTATTAAAAATTTACTAACTCTCAAATAAATCTAAGTGAAGCAAGGGAGTATTTCTTCAAAAATACTAAAGCACAATGTCGTGGAATTGTCACGGCAGATGTCCTAGGGTAAGGACTTAGTCGTGAGGCCGCGCATCTATGTAGTAGCTTGAGAGGGGTTGAGTGGAATTGAGAGATGCAACGCAAGGCAGGGTTTTAGACAGCTTCGGGCCCCGGGAAACATCATCTGTTAATAGCCCTACGTGCTGTTTGAGGCTAGATCTCATTATGATCCTCATGGTGTCGTCGGTAAACCGGCTCTTTGTGTCTAGCCCTAGAAACTTGTGAGAACTTGTCTAAACTTGTATAAAACCTGTCCCTCTTTGGGGAGCCCTGCCCCTCCTTATATATGTTGAAGGGGAGGATTACATGTAGAGTCCTAGTAGGATTAGGATTGCTTTATTACAAGGAGTCCTAGTCTTGCTTCCTTTGTAAGAGAATATTCCTTATACTTTCTTCATAAATCGGCCCACCATAACGCAAACCGGCCTTCCGGGCCTTGGGCCTTGTCATCCGTGATCCGCCAGCCGGGTTACCAGTAAATTGCCAAGTGTAAACCGTCTCAAGTAAACCACCAAGTCCGGCCGGGTCATAATTCCGGTCGGTTCATACCGCGGGGTATATCCCCGACATTAGCCCCCAAGTTTAGCTTGGATTTATCCATGGTAAACTTATGCTGCAAAATAAACACAAGAGCGAATCTGACAGGTTGTGCTCCGGGTTAAGAGTTTCTTGTAAACCGGCCTCTGACCATCCTTAAGTCCTTGTCCTTTCCTTCTTCTAGAAAATCCAGGTCAACTGACCAACTTCATAATCAACTTGCTTGTAGAAAAAATATTGCAAATAAAGAATCCATTTGACTCGGCCTTCAATGCTCTGACTTGATAAAATATTGGTCTTTAAATATTCAATTGATATCCAGCCAGCTTGAAGATGTAGAACTTGCCGGTTTATGACTACCACCATTGTCGGGTTATATAAATTGATAATTCCGGGTCATGACTGTTTATAAATGTCGGGTTATGATTGTTGCCAACGCCGGGTTATGATTGATCTTCCAGATTTACCCAAAACTAAGAATTTGAAGATGTTCCTCCTTTATATGCATATTACGTGTAGCCCCCAAGTCTTAAGAGGAGAACATAGTGATATCTTAAGACTTGTTTGAATATAATCATTGCAATCTTAAAGAAATCCAGATTGTTCATCTCAGTCACTAGTCAAAACTGAATATTCCACATATGTAGCCCCCAAGTGCCGGGTCATTATGTAATAATGAGCAGGGACTTTGTATATACTTCATTGAAAATAGCATTGTATAATCTTGAAGAAATCCGGATTGTTCATCCCAATCACTATGAAACTGAATATTCCATATTATGTAGCCCCCAAGTGCCGGGTCATTATTTAATAATGAGCAGGGACTTTTGAAAATATGATCATGTAAATTTGAATAGCAACATGTAGCCCCCAAGTGCCGGGTCATTATGCAATAATGAGAAGGGACTTTGAAAATATAATCATTGAAAATAACATTATATAATGTAACTTCCATCGTGGGGTTTGAACCCACGTCCACAAGGTTAAGAGTTTTGTGCTTTACCAACTGAGCAGTGGACCCTTCAATATAATGGATTAATACTTGTGTACCTTGAATTGTTGACAGGAGCGATTGGTAGCCCCCAAGGGCCGGCTCATTATGATATGATGAGTCGGGTCTTCAATAAGGCCAGTAAAAATGACTTTGCATTAGCCCCCAAGTGTCATGGTGCATGCTTGCAGCGACATGAGACTTGTGTATTTAATATAATCTCAATCTGAATAATGTAGCCCCGAAGTGACGGGTTGTAAGCCTGCAGTGACTCGGGACTATTCCTTTGTAGAATTACTTCCATCGTTGAAATAATATCCATTGTGCTTAAAGCGACTTTGAAAACCTCAATCATAATATTGATAACCATAATAAAAATCCAGCCATGTTGGCTATTAAAGATTTGAATAATATAATCCGGTTTGAAAAACGGTTCCAATGATATTTGATCACAACCAGGCCGGGTTAATAAACACCGGTCATTGTTTTATCTCATACTGGCGACTTATAGTCAAAAGCCAGGCCGGTTTAATGAACACCGGTCATTATCTTACCTGTGATGAAGTGTACCTGGTGTCCTTAATCCGGTATGCATAATTGAGTGTGTAGATTCTGATGAGGCTCTTGGCTCTCTTGGTGTTTGCCCAATGATTGTTCCGGGTTATGATAAACGCCGGTTTAAATCATGCTGGTGTTTAAGACCCAGACTTTGAACTTATGTTGGTGTTCATGACCCAGACTTTTTCTCTGTAGATATGTGGTCAACTTTGAAGTTGCCCAGTTCCGGATCAAAAAACCATAGAAAACTTTGAAAAATCACAAAACACAAAACACAATTTGCAAATAAGACCATGTAGTCGAGGCTTTTTGCGAGCTACCAGGCTCCCTATGTGCCAATCAAAGGGTGCGACCCAAAGGGCTATAACTAATAGTACTCCTAGGGACAAGAACTTTGCCATCAAAGGATGTACTCTTTTGCCATCAAAGGACGTGCTCCAAGGGACAGGAATATTACATCTGCCATCAAAGGATGGATTCCTAGGGACAAGAATTTTTCTTTTGCCATCGGAGGACGTGTTCCAAGGGACGGGAATATTACATCTGCCATCAAAGGATGGATTCCTAGGGACAAGAATTTTTCTTTTGCCATCAAAGGACGTGCTCCAAGGGACAGGAATATTACATCTGCCATCAATGGATGGATTCCTAGGGACAAGAATTTTTCTTTTGCCATCAAAGGACGTGCTCCAAGGGACAGGAATATTACATCTGCCATCAAAGGATGGATTCCTAGGGACAAGAATTTTTCTTTTGCCATCAAAGGACGTGCTACAAAGGACAGGAATATTACATCTGCCATCAAAGGATGGATTCCTAGGGACAATAATTTTTCTTTTGCCATCAAAGGGATTTGGCCCACCAAGGGACAGGAATGTTACATCTGCCATCAAAGGTGGATCCCTAAGGACAAGAACATTGTGTAGACCGGACCAGAGAAGCCTTTATCGAGGATTCATATGTGATCCGTAGCTCGCTAGTTTGGTCCCTTATAGAATTATCCTGCATAGCAAAATAACTTGATCAAAGCATCGTGTTTTTCTTGATGATCATGATATATATCAAGAGAAGTAGATTTAGATGGATATCACCTGATGTATTTTTACCGGTATGTTGAATAGACCGGATCACAGGGCAGACAGTAAAACGACCGCAGCATCCGAGGTAGCACAGACACATGAACCGGCCGCGGTATTGTAATCCGGCAGAGATGAGCAAGTTGTCCTCCGTGTTATAAACCGGTGCGGATGCCTAAACCGGCCGTCTGTGGTGTCGTAAGGTGGCGCATGTTGGCCCTTTATTTGCTTCAATATGGCGGTCTGGGGTCCTGCATTAGATAACTTTGCAGACCGGAGTAATTGCTCTTTTAAAGAAAGCGATATGTAATATAAAAACATAATGGATGGATTACACCTGATACGCCAGGCCATGGCGTTGTAAACCAGCGCGAACGAGCAAGTTGCCCTCCGTGTTTGTAAGCCGGCGCAGACGCTTGAACAGGCCGCAAGAGCGGACGGGCCAGTTATTGTAAATTAGGCCGTAAAGCGGCGATTTGCACATATGGCATGGTCATCGCTCTCGCAGTGAACAGTTGCCCTGTATAAACAATATTGCAGACCAAGGCAAAGATAAACCGTTCTTCGACAAAAATAATATATGCCAATAAAATAAACTTGGATAGATATCACCTGGCATTTTATATGATCTCAGGCGCTCATACTTTCGCGCTGGCTGGCTTGTCCATACCAGAAAATTTGCATTGACGCTTCTAGTGTAATACTCGTTTAATAATTGTTTGACTGATTGAATCCACGTGGAGGCGCAAGAGCAGCGTGGCCTGAGTCTTCCCGTGGAGGCGCGGGTCCATCTAGGAGCATTTAAGTTGTACTACTACTAGCCCACGACTGCCTATGGATCCAGAACTCTTTCCTGATGTCTTTATCGATCGCTAGCTCCGGATGACACGTGCGTTGGTAGGGCCCAACCACTGGCAATCCTATCTTCTTAGCTACAGCGAGAGCCACTCCTTCCGGCACTATTTCCATGGTAGACTTGTTTCCATTGATTCTTCTCTCCTCACAGCTCTCATCTCCTACTGTTGTCTCTTCCACTGCCCATGGACTCAGCAGCTTGAGGTCCTAGCTGTACACAGCAGGGGCTGAGCGCAACGCCGGCGCGGGAGACCATATAGCGGGATGGCGGCGGCTTGGTTGTGGCCAAACTGGCCAGGCACAACTGCCGGCGACCCACGGCGCGGGGCGGCTCGACGGAGCATCTCAGACAGCGGTGAGTTGGCGAAGACGGAGCCACGGCGGCTCAAGGTGCGGCTGCAACCTCGTGACGGCAGCGAGCTGGCGAAGGCGGAGCCACGACAGCCCAAGGCGCGGCTGCAACCTCGCGACGGTGGCGAGCTGGCGAAGGCGGAGCCATGGCGGCTCAAGGCGCGGCTATGCAAGGGCGGCTTGAGGGGGCGTCGTCGCGACGGCCACACCGGAGGCAGGTGGCTCAGAGGCGCAGGGCTGGCGACTCGACGGTCGTCGGGGCTCATAGCAAAAGCAGGCCACATCTGCGGCTCAGCGCGAGGTCGGCGGTGGCAGTGAAGCGCGCATGTGGCTCGGAGGAGGCGAGGCGTACCGGCGGCTCAGAAGCGAGGCAGATAGCTTGACGCGGCAGCTCGAGATCGATCACAGGGTCGGAGACTAGCGAGTACCGCTCGAAACTGAGTTCTTGTCCAAACTTGCTTCCGGGTCGTGGGTTGTTCCCCTGGGCATCTGAATCGAGTCCGGTTTGAAGCGTGAGGGCGAGGGAGCCCGAGGCCAGGCGGCGGATTGGAGTCGCGGCGACTTGAAGCTCCGACGGAGGCCGAGTCTGCCTCTGCTTTCCTTGTTCTGGCCGTTTTGATTTACTCTTGTCCGTGTCTTCCCAGTCGTTGCTTTCCTTTTCCCCTTTTTTTACTCCCTCAATCCCAACTTGCAAACAACATACGACAACTAGCCGGGGTCCCTTGGTTCCTTAATCAATTCGGTTTTGCTGCAGATCAAATCGAATTGACGACTTCCTTTTTTCTTCAGTAGATACACGTAGTTTTTAATCCATGGCGACTTGATAGTTTTGACTTGATAACAGTTTACAGATCAAAACCAAACACGTCGACGAAATAACCTGCTGCAAAAACGCCGTCCTCGGCGACTTGTGATTCAACCGCTCGCTTAGATGAACAGTTGATTGACTCATCTTGACCTCAAATATCGCCCACTCGATTCCTGAGAAAAATCCCTTCAAGAACTCAACACCACTGTGCGCAGCCCCACGGTGGGCGCCAACTGTCGTGGAATTGTCACGGCAGATGTCCTAGGGTAAGGACTTAGTCGTGAGGCCGCGCATCTATGTAGTAGCTTGAGAGGGGTTGAGTGGAATCGAGAGACGCAACGCAAGGCAGGGTTTTAGACAGCTTTGGGCCCCGGGAAACATCATCCGGTAATAGCCCTACGTGCTGTTTGAGGCTAGATCCCATTATGATCCTTATGGTGTCGCCGGTAAACCGGCTCTTTGTGTCTAGCCCTAGAAACTTGTGAGAACTTGTCTAAACTTGTCTAAAACATGTCCCTCTTTGGGGAGCCCTGCCCCTCCTTATATATGTTGAAGGGGCGGGTTACATGTAGAGTCCTAGTAGGATTAGGATTGCTTTATTACAAGGAGTCCTAGTCTTGCTTCCTTTGTAAGAGAATATTCCTTATACTTTCTTCATAAAACGGCCCACCATAACGCAAACCGGCCTTCCGGGCCTTGGGCCTTGTCATCCATGATCCGCCAGCCGGGTTACCAGTAAATTGCCAAGTGTAAACCGTCTCAAGTAAACCACCAAGTCCAGCCGGGTCATAATTCCGGCCGGCTCATACCACGGGTTATATCCCCGACACCTAGAGTTCGTACTAAAATAACACCTTAAGACACACATCAACCAAAACCCTAATGTCACCTAGATACTCCATTGTCACCACAAGTATCCGCGGGTTTGATTATACAATATGCATCACACAATCTCAGATTCATCTATCCAAACCAACACAAAGAACTTCAAAGAGTGCCCCAAAGTTTCTACCGGAGAGTCAAGACGAAAACCTGTGCCAACCCCTGTGCAAAAGTTCCAAAGGTCTCTGAACCCGCAAGTTGATCACCAAAACATACATCAAGTAGATCACGTGAATATCCCATTGTCACCACAAATAAGCACATGTAAGACATACATCAAGTTTTCTCAAATCCTTAAAGACTCTATCCGATAAGATAACTTCAAAGGGAAAACTCAATCCATTACAAGAAGTAGAGGGGGAGAAACATCATAAGATCCGGTAAGCAGGTTACACTCCGTCGTGCCTGCCGCCTTGACGTCCTGCGCGCCCCCACTCGCCCGCTCAAGCTGACGCAGCCGCGGCCTGGCCAAGTGCCCGCGCCCCGCGCATGGCCTCACCCCCTGCTCCCCTCGCCCTGCTCCGGAGCTCCGCTGCCGCCTACACGCCGCCGCATCTACCGCTGGCACCCGCGTCCACCGTCCTGCCCCCGCATGCCCTAGACCGCCCTTTGTCGAGCTCGCCTGCGCGCGCGCGCACTCGCAGCCTATCTCCCACCTCGCCTCCGTCCTCCGGCGTCGGGCCCTGCCCCGCCAAGGTCTGCCACTCCCCCCCCCACCCGCCACTTTGCCGCCCGCCGGCGCTTCCCGCGCTGGCCGCCGCCGCTGAGTGCGACCGGCCGCGCCAGCGTGTATCCTCGCCTCCCCTGCGCCCGCCGGGCAGCGGCCACCCCTCCACCGCCTCCCCTGGTTCGTGTCGTGGCCGTCGGCGCTCAGCCGCGTCGGGCTATGGCCTCTATGGGCGGTCGGGCGCTCGCACGCCCGTTACCGCACCGCCCGGTGCCCGCTAACGCCCCTGGCCCTGTGACAAACGGGCCCTAGCCCCAGAACGATTTTACAAAACAAAGGGATTAAAAAAAATAAAAGTATTAATTAATTAATTAATTAACTTAATTAATTATGTCTTAGAATAACATAATCACTAATTAATATAATTAACTGTTAGTTAACTAAACTGTCAATGACATGCGATACCCACACATCAGACTGACCCAGTCAACACCTCTGTTGACTGATGACGTCATGCTGACATCATGCTGATGCAATATTAATAATTTCGAATTAATTTAATATTAATAATTTAGAAAATGACTTAAAACTTTAAAAATTAATATAAAATAATACGTAACTCGGATGAAAAACTTTGTATATGAAAGTTGCTTAGAACGACGAGACGAATCCGAATACGCAATCCGTTTGCTCCCCACACGTCCCTAGAACAGCGGGCATGCAACTTTCCCCCTTCGTTTCATCTGCCCGAAAACATGAAACACCGGAAATACTTTCCCGGATGTTTCCCCCCTTCGCGAATATCACCCGATACTGCGTTAGGGCACACCTAACACCGATATATGTCATGTCATGCATCGTTATGCATCTGTTTGCACTGTATTCATTGTTTCTTCCCCCTCTTCTCTCGGTAGACTACGAGACCGACGCTGCTGCTGCCCCGATCGACTACGGTGTTGACGACCCCACCTTCGCTGCCGAGCTTCCAGGCAAGCCCCCCTTGATCAATCTGATATAGCCTATTCTTCTCTCTACTGCTTGCATTAGAGTAGTGTAGCATGTTACTGCTTTCGAATAATCCTATTCTGCTGCATAGCCTGTCATTGTTGCTACAACTGTTGATACCTTTACCTGCAATCCTAAATGCTTAGTATAGGATGCTAGTATTCCATCAGTGTCCCTACACCCTTGTCCGTCTGCCCTGCTATTCTATCGGGCCGTGATCACTTTGGGTGTAATCACGGGTATATACTACATACATATTATACATGATACATGTTGTGACTGAAGTCGGGTCGGCTCGTTGAGTACCTACGGTTGATTCACGGATAGGGGGCTGAAAGGACATACTTTCCCGACTACCCTTTGTGTGGATCTTTGTTCCGGTGCGACAGGGCAGGTCACGACCACCTAGGAGACAGGTGGGCCTGACCCTGGTCGTTGTCCACGGTGGTTTCATAATAACACGCTTAACGAGTTTGGATATTTGATCTAAGTCTGGCCGCTGGCCTATATGCACTAACCAGCTACGCGGGAACGGTCATGGGCACTCGACGTCGTGGTATCAGCCGAAGCCTTCTTGACGGCAGCGACTTAGTGGCGCGCGCCGGGTTGGACTGGAACGCTCGCACTTGTATAAGGGGGCTAGGTCTGCTCACCGGCCGCGTTCGCAACGTGCAGGAGTGCAAAGGGCGATGGCCCATGACCCCTACGCGCATAGGACTTAGATCGACGTGCTGACCTCACTGCTGTGCTTAGGTAGGGATGTGACGTATTGATCTTCTGAGGCCGGGCATGACCCAGGAAAGTGTGTCCGGCCTAATGGGATCGACCGTGTTGGGTTATGTGATGCACCCCTGTAGGGAAGTTAATATATTCGAATATCTGTGTCCCTAGGTAAAAGGATGACCCAGAGTTGTATTCCGACCTCATGACAACTAGAACCAGATACTTGATAAAAACATACCCAGATGAGTTCCAGATATAACTCGGTGGTTGCTCTCTCACAGGGTGATGTGCGGGAGGATCGTCGAGTAGGATTATGCTATTCGATGATACTTGATGAACTTACCTTCTACTCTCTTCTACTACTGCAAGATGGAGGCTGACATAAGCGTAGTCTTTGATAAGATTAGCTATCCCCCTCTTATTCTCGCTTTCTGCAGTTCAGTCCACCGATACTACCCATATCATTGTTACCATTGCATATGTAGTATAGATCCTTGCTTGCGGGTACTTTGGATGAGTACTCACAGTTGCTTTGCTCCCCCTTTCCCCCCTTCTGTTCCTTCTTCTCGGATGATGCAACCAGATGGAGCCCAGGAGCCAGACGCCACCTACGATGACTCCTACTACACCGGAGGAGCCTACTACTACGTGCAGTCTACCGACGACGACCAGGAGTAGCTTAGGAGGATCCCAGGCAGGAGGCCTGCTCCTCTTTCGATCTGTATCCCAGTTTGTGCTAGCCATCTTATGGCAACTTATTTAATTTTATGTCTGTACTCAGATATTTGTTGCTTCCGCTGACTCGTCTATGATCAAGCACTTGTATTCGAGCCCTCGAGGCCCCTGGCTTGTAATATGAAGCTTGTATGACTTATTTTACTTTTAGAGTTGTGTTGTGATATCTTCCAGTGAGTCCCTGATCTTGGTCGTACACATTTGCGTGCATGATTAGTGTACGGACAAATCGGGGGCGTCACAGGTGGCCTCGTGGCTCTTCTGATCCACCTCCAACGCCCCATGGGCTTCTTTTGGTCCATAAAAAATCACCTAAATTTTCGTTCCATTTGGACTCCGTTTAATATTCCTTTTCTGCGAAACTCAAAAACAAGGAAAAAAACAGAAATTGGCACTGGGCTCTGGGCTCTGGGTTAATAGGTTAGTCCCAAAAATCATACAAAATAGCATATAAATGCATATAAAACATCCGAGAACGATAATATAATAGCATGGAACAATAAAAAGTTATAGATACGTTGGAGACGTATCACGGAGCTCCCCCAGGTAATTCTCTCGCCCACTCGATGTGTTCTGGTCCAAAAAAAATCTCAAAAAGCTTCGCTGCATTTGGACTCCGTTTGATATTGATTTCTTGTGATGTAAAAAACAGGCAGAAAACATCAACTGGCACTTGGCACTATGTCAATAGGTTAGTCCCAAAAAATGATTTAAAATGATTGTAAAATATCCAAGAATGATAATATAACAACATGGAGCAATCAACAATTATAGATATGTTGGAGACTTATCAGCATCCCCAAGCTTAATTCCTGCTCGTCCTCGAGTAGGTAAATGCTAAAAACAGAATTTTTGATGTGGAATGCTGCCTATCATGATCATCACATATAGTTTTCTTTATAGCATGGGCAATTGGACTTTTATATGGTTCAAAGCAATAATTTAGTTTTGACTTGAGGATTTTAATAGTCAAGAATATCAACAAACAACCATGCCTTTTCAAAATATCAATACTAAAGCAAGTTATCCCTAGAGCATCATGCTCAATCATTGATCCATTCATGCAACACATCCAAATATTAGCTACATCCAATGCTCAAGTGCGATAAAAGTGTTCCGTAGTTGGTGCTTTATAAGAGAAGATGGAGACTCAAAGTAAAAATAAAAATTGCATAAGGTAAAAGATAGGCCCTTCGCAGAGGGAAGTAGGGATTTTTAGAGGTGCCAGAGCTCAAAGTTTTAAAATTGAGAGATAAAATTATTTTGGGTGGCATGCTTTTCCTATCAACGAGAATGACTTAGAGTTCCCAACACTTTAAATGCTAGATATGTCATAGGCGGTTCCCAAACATAAAATAAATGTTATTCCTTTTTCCACCAAACTTTCACAAGTCATGGCTAGCCAAATCCACGGTTACCCTCCATACCAACACTTTCCAAGGAATTTATTATTTGACAACATAAATTAAATTTCTTTTTTTTTCATTTTGGGACTAGGAATCTTTATTACCGCCATAATCTCGTGCAATGACAAGTGAATAAACACTTATCTTGAGAATAACACATCTAGCATGAAAAATATTAGCCACCCCTCACCGCTTCATGAGCAGTACGGGCAGACAAAAGAGAAATTTATTTTGAAATTATAGTTGGCACATACAAATTTGCTTAGAACAGCATGGAAATACCGCATATAGGTAGGTATGGTGGACTCATTTGGCACAACTTAGAATTTAGGAATTGGATGCACAAGTAGTATTTCTACTTAGTACAAGGTGGAGGCTAGCAAGAGGTTGAGAAGCGACCAACCAAGGAATGAAAACCATCATAAGAGAACATTAAACATACTAACATTGAACAATGCAATACAAGTAGGATATAATTTCATTGCATGACTATTGACTTTCGTTCTTGCATAGGGAATCACAAACCTTAACATCAATATTCTTACTAAAACATAATTACTCATTAACATGGCTCACATATCACTATCATCATATCTCAAACTATTACAAAGAATCAAGTTTATTTTGTCCAGTGATCTTCATGAAAGTTTTTATTATATCCGTCTTGGATATCTATCACTTTGGGACTAGTTTTATGTGTTGCTTTTTATAAGCTCAAACAAATATAAGTGAGGAACATGAGCATAATATTTATTTTCTCTCAAATTGATCTAAGTGAAGCAAGAGAGAATTTCTTCAAAAGTAACAAAGCACACCGTGCTCAAAAAGATATAAGTGAAGCACTAGAGCAATTCCATGGCTCAAAATAAATCGAAGTGAAGGATAGGAGCAAGCATTGCATAATTTGGCTCTCCCAAATAGATGTGTACAGAAAGGATTCTTATTTAAAATTAAAAAGAAAAACAAGCAACGACTAATATCATACAAGACGCTCCAAGAAAAACTCATAGGGATTTCTATTTCTGTGCCCCTGATTCGTTAGCCATGCTCATTCATCCCCACGCTCTTAACTTTTGCTCACTTTTCCCCACTCCCTTGCCCAAAACCCTTAGAACTTGTCACAAACGGTGGATGCCGTCGGGTCAGTGCTTTGATCGTTAACTCTGACGAGTAGAGCCGCGTAGGGCGGAGTCCACATTTTGACCGTTACATGGTAACCAGTGGTGAATCAGATCCAGTCGCTTCCGCGCCGACCCCTCCACCGCCGTCGTGTCGCCTCTGCCGTCGTGCCACCTCTATCGCCATTGTGCCGCCTCCGCCGCACTCTTGCCGCCTCCGCCGCATCTACCCTCTCTCCCCATCTAGGATTAGGAAGCGATGTCGGGGGGCACCCCGTCCGGCCCATCAACCGTGGAGATGATTGGGTCGAATCAGAGGCTGATAATTCATGGATTCCACCTGGGTAAGCATCGTTTTCCTCTCAAATTGATTAGGAGATCCATAAATTAGGCTGTATTTGACCATGTTTGGCATGAATCAGCGCAATTGATCTGATAATTTTCGTCCTAACTGCGCCCTTCATCTTATTTCAATCGAAGAGGGTTGATCCTGCACTTGCTTTTCGGCTGGCGGTTACAATGGAAACTTGCGAGCTGCATGGAACTAAACTGTGTATGATTTCTGGATTTTTCTATCCTAAAGTGGTAGAAACCAGTGTTTCGTTCAGAGATTTCCGCGAGGCACTCTGTTGTGAGTATCCGTGGAGCCCTGCCGATGTTGTTGAGCTGAGATATTTCGATAGTACCAAGCAGAGATTTGTCCCATTAACTTGTGATGAGCATCTGGGATTGCTATTTAGTTTGAATGCTGACAGCCATTTCGGAAAAATCCATACCGGTGTGCTTCAGGCATGCAAACAACGGGATGTTCAGACATCATCTGTCTCTGCTAATAGCGAGCGTCCTCGCACTCCTTGTAGGTCGAAACCAATTAAACCAAGTGGTTCTGAAAGCCACAACATGTCGGCTGCCGCTAATTCTGCCACTTCTCCTCTCCCTTCTGCACCTGATGTAGAAGTAGATGCAGAGCCTGACGAGGAAGTGCCTCGAAATGATGATGAAGATGAGATTCTATTCCCTGAACTGGTAGATAGAGTCAGTCAACAGGCAGTGGAAGATGAATATGCAGAGGAGCCTAGCAGTCATGCTAGATTTGATGACACTAATGATGAAGAGAGGGAGGAGAACATCGACTCCTTAGTTTTACAAGAATATGATGGTGAGGACATGGCAACAATTGAGTGGAACAGGGAGAATCCTGACCTTACTCCAGGAACCGTATTCGAATCGATGGTGGACTATTGTAATGAAGTGACTACATATTGTATTCTCACTGAAAACTCTTATGAGGTTGACAGGAGTGAGCCAGGAAGATTCACTGTTCATTGCCCTTATGATAGGTGTAGGTGGAGGTTGCATGCATCCACTATGTGAAAGAGCATATTGATTCAGGTATTACAACTGAATATTGTTATCATATTATTTATCCATTCTATATTCAGATCATGTCTACTGTTTCTTAATTGTATTTGACATCATTTTTCATTTTGTTTCAGATAAAAAGCAATGCACACAGGCACACTTGCCCACCTGGAGGGGGAGGGGGAAAGGACAAATCTAAGCTTGCAAAGACTAGGTTGGTGGCAGATGCAATCTTGGATTGGGTGAGGGAAACACCAACAATTGGTCCAACAGCACTCCTTGGGAAGCTATTTGAGAAGTACAAGATTATTATACGTTACATGAAGATTTTCTATGCTAAGGAAAAGGCTCTTGATAGGATTAATGGTCCATGGAATGAGAGTTTTTAGTTGCTTTACACCTTCAAAGTTGAAGTGGAGACGGCTAGTCCAGGGAGTGTTGTAGAGTTTGACAAGCATACAGTTAAGTACAAATTAAAAGGGAAAGCAATGGAGAAGGAGTGCTTCAGGAGTGCTTCTGTTTGTTTCAAGGCTTGCTGGCAGGGGTTTCTGAATGGTTGTAGGCCCTATTTGGCTGTCGATGCGACTACTTTGAATGGGAGATGGAGAGGCCAACTAGCAGCAGGTTCTGGAGTTGATGGACACAACTGGCTATTCCAAGTTGCATTTGGTGTGTTGGAGGTGGAGAGTGAGGATAGTTGGGTCTGGTTTCTGCAGCAGTTGCGCAACATTATAGGTACACCCTCAGGTTTAGTTATACACACAGATGCTTGCAAGAATTTAGAAACCGCAGTAGAAATTGTATTCCCTGGCGTGGAACATAGGGAATGTATGCGACACCTAGCGCAGAATTTTAAAAAGAAATTCAAAGGCAGAGTTTATGATGAGAATCTATGGCCAGCATCATACACATGCAGCTTGAGGAAGCATGAGCACCATTTGAGAGTGTTGTATGCTCACAATCCTTTGGTGAAGGAGTACATGGATGAACATCATGGAAAGCTGTCGTCAAGAAGCAAATTCAGTGAAATTTGCAAAGTAGACTATGGGACCAATAACCTCGCTGAGTGTTTCAATGCAAAGTTCAAGTCAGTGAAAGGGCTTTTGTTGTGGCAAACATTTGATAAGATCAGGCAGATGATCATGGTAAAGATGGATCTTCGTAAAAGAATTGCAGAAACACAATATGGTGGCCATCTTATGCTCCCATCTCTGATTAAGGCATTGCCTGCCAAGGCAAGAGGACTAAGGATGAAATGCATTCGACCTTCGACATACGAGGCTAAGGTGACATACATTGACAGTAAAAATAGGGAATGGAGATATCCAGTAAACCTTGCGACCAATGAATGCAGCTGTAGGCAATGGAAGATCTGCGGGAAGCCGTGCATACATGCCCTACATCTCATGACTGTTATTGGAGGTCAAGATGGTGAAGTAGATCAGTATTGCTCTAAACATTTCTCTGTTGCCAAATTTAGGGTTGCTTATGCTGAAAATGTGCCTGCACTCTTGGGAAAATACCAGTGTAACATAGTAGACCCAGGTTTTAGACTATGTTCTCCTGTACTGACTAGACCACCAGGAAGACCAAGGAAAAACACGATAAGAGCTGGTGAAGAGGGTCGTGTAAAAAAATAGCACAAGTGCAAAAGATGTGGTATCCTAGGGCATATTGCTAGACGTTGTACCAATCCCGTTGATGCATCATTTGGAGAAGAGGAACAATGGGCAGCAGCAAATGTAGAGGAGAATGTAGCAACAGAGGAGAATGCATCAAGTTTAGAGAATGAAGCAACTGAAGCAGCAGCTTGGTGTGTGTCCATTTTTTGCATGTGTTCATTTTTTTATTGATGGCTAAGCTTATTTCTGTTTAACCCAGTTCTACGATAATAAGAGGCACAAGACCTAGAGAGGAAGAAACTTCGGTTGAACCATCATTTGATGTGGAATTTGAAACCATGGCTTATGAAGGTTTTGAAGATATAACAGAGGACAAAGTTATTTTGTCTGAAGTCCCTTTAAAGATTACTTAACCCACAGATGACCGTCAACTGGTCATCACATGCTCAACAAAATCGCCAACACCAGAAGTGAAGATCAGAAGCAACAAGACAAAGCTTTCAAAAGCACAAAATATCCCAGCCAGGGAAACCAGAAGCAAGACGGTTAACCCATCCAAGAACACAAGGAGCAAGGCAAAGATTTGAATTTGACTTGAATGCAAGTCATAAACTTTGAACTTTAAGGATTTTTAATAAGATTCCGTCGTCAATTTGAACTACTATGAAAACTTGTAAGGTGTAATAATTCTATTTTTAAATTTTGTATTTGAATTACTGAGGCAAACTTTGAATTTGAACTACCGAGGCAAAATTTGAATTTTAGGCAAACTTTGAATTTGAACCAACACTTGAAGTCCATTCCCTTGTGGTGTGAGTTGCACGGTTTGCTGAACTATTATAAACGTTAGGTGATCAATCCGATCTCTTTTGCGTGGTAAAACTTGTAGTCATGAGAAATGTGCTCCAAATGAGCTCCCAAGCTAGGGTAAACAGCCCCATTTGTAATCAAGTTTTTTTGGACCTACTCCAAATGAGCCAAATAAATTTTATTAACACCAATTCAATCTATATAGTGTAGATTCGAAGAATCACTATTTATTGAATTAATCTTTCTATTTTTACATTTTAAAATATATATATATATACTTTAATATATAAAAACATTAAAAAGACACGTTTACCATATGGAAATGGAACAATAAGTTCTGACCTCCTTATTCACTTTGAAATCAAGCTTTGGTGATTTTTTTTTATTTAAAAAAATCATAAACCGAAGGGAAACCCTACCTCCTCTCCTTGGTCACTATGAAAAGTTGTACGTGATAGCTCATATGTGTGAGTTTATGATTTTTGGTTGGTAACATGTCACACAAGACAACATTGTGTGAAGGTTTCATATTTTTTAGATTTTTTTAAATTAATTATGCTCAATCAAAGCCTCTGAAACCCCGTTGACCAGCTCAAAACCCCTCTAAACCCCACGGGGTTTCACCTAACCCTAGCTCCGAACGTCAGCCATCCGATCATACCCTAGCGCCAAGCGACAGCCCTCGGATGTGGTCTTCTAGAAGGAATTCCGCTACATGCAGACTCCGCGTCGTTGGATCACATGGACGGTTCCGCATTGTTGGATCGTGGGGCGATCTGCAAGACTTGTTGGTTGTGCCTCCCCTTTCTTCTGGTGCTCTGCAGCGACGAGAGGACCCACTCCTCCTCCGCTTCTTCTTCTCCGTTGACGTGAGAAGCCACTCCTCTGCTTCTTCTTCTCCAGCGACTTTGGGTGATATGTCGAGCTCCACTTCAGCCTCCCGCCCCTCCTGGACCCAGTATCGTCCACTTCCCATGGAGCGATGTCGTGACTACCCACGCAGCGCGCCACTGATATGGTTGACTTTGAAGTAGGTCAAGAATGGCAACTATGGGCGTGAGTTCGTGAAATGCGAGAGCAAGCCAGAGGGGCAGGTTAGATCTCATGATTTTTCTCTAATTTCTTTTTCTATTTGCTTTTAATTCTTTTTAGATATAGGATTTAGGGTTCATGTTTTCGTTTCATATCGTGAAGAAATGCACACATTTTGAATGGCCGGATGACTACGTTAGGCGGATTCAATTCAATGGGGCCCCAACCCGGGAGCTCAATCTGTCGTCACCATCAACGCATTTGGTCTCTGAAAGTGCCGCTCTAACAGTTGGGGATGCAAATCTGAAGGGGGAAATAAAGAAGATGAACAAGAACTTGAAGCAGATGATTCAATTGAACAAGCAGGTGAATCTGATAGCTTTAGGATTTTATCCCTTTTATTTTTGTGTAGTTGCTCTAGGATTTGCTTACTTGCTGGTCATCACTCGTTAGAGATGTTATTAGTGTGGTTTCATGTGCTCTAGGATTTGGTTAAAATTGTGGATCATGTTCTCTATGATTTGCTTAAATTTGTGGATCATGTGCTCTATGATCTGTGTTGCTTCATTTACGGATCATGCGAGTTTCGTCAGTTGTGTACACTTTCAGTTTCGTCAGACAACACCGTCCGCAGAAAAAAAAACGTAGTTCTATGGCCCAAATTGAAACTAAGCTCTGGTTGGGCCATCTCATTGTGTTGAGTGTCGAAGGCCCACAAAGATAAAAGAGGCCTAGAAAATAGTGCACGAGCTTGCTCTGTTTTTTTCCTTGATTATTGGACTTGTCGATGTCAAATTTATTTGTACATATCGTGGAATTTTCCTTGTGTATATAGCCTACCACAGCGTGTATTATAAACATGTTTTTGTTGCAATAAAAATATTGTATGCACGATTTTTTGTTTCTGTTATTAAGAGCATGTCAGACTTAATTATGTAGATCATGATATGCATTTGAAAACACGTCTAAAATAAAGTATAGGGCTCGGCTACGGCACCATATCCATCTATCGATATCTCACATAGCAAGCATACATCCATAACATAGAAAGTAGCAACCATAGCATACTTCTTACATAAAACATATGGTGCCCTAAACCATAGCATACGCCACAAACTAGTTCAAAAATTAGCTTGTTTTTGTTCATACAATATACGGATAGGGCCATCAACAATTCAAAACAAATTAGCTTTTCTGCTTCTTCTTTTAAACATCAACATGGCCCATTTTTCTAGCTTTAGTTTCCTTTTTGACACTTCAACTAGTCCATTATCCGCGCGTGCGAAAACTTGACCCTACTCAAAATGGGCAATTTAAACTTGACCTACACAAGTACTCCCTCCGTCCCAAAACTTGACCTAGTCACATTTTAATGTGTTAGATACATTCATATCTAGACAAATCCAAGACAAGAATTTTGGGACGGAGGGAGTACACACCATGAATATAACAAGACGGATGGGCTACCCTCCAACCCTTTTTACAAGGCTAACCCCAAAACTTGCTGGTTTTCACATCAAATAAGATAGAAATAGCAAGCAAAACACAGATAACCAATGACATATCAAATGGAAGGGTAGCAAGCATAACATAGTTCGGATAGATAACAAGTTCACGGTACAACCAATGACATAATTAAGATAGAAATATATAAAAGATTAAAAGCTTGCCCTAACACGCTAGGGCAAGACAAGCTCACGAGACCGGGCCTTCACCACCATCTTCACTGCGCCTCCTCTTCACTACGCCTCTCCATGCCATCCTCGCCGATGTGGTAGGGGGGCTGTGCATACCATCGCGGGTGGGTAAGACGCAGTCGAAGTTTGTGAAGATATTATGGGTTGTGAATGCGATGAATTTGCATCCACACCAAAACACCTTGCCGAGGAGGTGGTACGCATCAAATCTGTTGGTGAAGGTGACGGTGAGCCCTATCGGTGGAGACCAGGAGTTTGGACGCACTTTGTCCAGTCGGAATATCACCGGCGAGCCCGTCGGGAGGTGGGCGAAGCCCGGACGGAGGAACCACTAGGCAAACCCCCTTGCACCCCTCCAGCGTGAGAACGCCCACACACAGAGTGTGCTCTCCACGACGACGCCAGCCGGATACCGTCTCTCCGGCACGGTCGGTGGGACCCGGTAGGTGGGACCGTTGTACTGCATCCTCGCCTTGCTCTGAGAGTGCTCTGGGTTTGGGGAAGAAGAGAAGGGCGCTGAAAATGGATGTGTGGAGAAGGTGAGGGCTGGTGGTTTAAATAGGGAAAGGGGAAGGGAGGGGGAGTGGCACCGGCCGCGCTTACGTTCAAACGAGCCGCGTCAATCGATCCATATGCCACTTTAATTGCCACGTTGAATAGATGCGGGTGGATCGAAAAGTGTGAAACCAAGGTATTAATTACCACGTTGAATAGATGCGGGTGGATCGAAAAGTGGGAAACCAAGGTTTTAATTCCCACGTTGAATAGTTGTGGGTTGATCTACATTGAGGAGACACGCGTGGGAGATGAGACGAACCAGCGGCAGCAACCGTCCCTGTGTCCGTGGCAGTTCCTGTGAAAAAGAGGTCGGTCAGCGCATCGTGGCGGCAGGCAGCGGCACATGCAGGTAGGCTAGCTACGTGCATGCATAGCAGGCTAGCTAGACATGTCGTGCATGCATAACAGGCTTTTGACGTTGCGGCGTGCGCACGGCCCAATAGTCTAACAACAGCCCAACGGGCGAACAGCGGCACCGTCCGACGCGACCCACTCATTAGGTCTAATGGGCGACACAGTCAGCGCGGCCCCACTCGTCAGAGTTAACGGTCAAAGCACTGACTCGACGACATCCATCGTTTGTGACAAGCTTTGAGGGTTTCAGACAAGGGAGTGGGGAAAAGTGAGCAAAAGTTAAGAGCGTGGGGATGAATGAGCATGGCTAAGGAACCAGGGGCACAGATGTAAAAATCCCAAACTCATAATATGTGATGAATAAAAATATAGTTTCAAGTGACATACCGATGGTCGTTAGAAGAAAGAGAGGATTCCACTCGGGGACATACCCAAGATTAGTTGCTTGATACTTCTTGAATATTATCTTGGGGTGCCTCGAGCATCCCCAAGCTTAGCCTTTTGCTACTCCTTATTCCTTCATCCATCGTGATCTCACCCAGAACTCAAAAACTTAAATCATACAAAACTCAACAAAACTTCGTGAGATCCGTTAGTATAACAAAACCAATCTTTACTCTAAGTACTGTAATAAACCAATTATTATTTTGTAATTGTATTGTACCAACTGTATTCTAACTTCTCTATGGCAAAAACTCATCAAAGGAAACCATAGAATCATCAAAACAAGCACATAACACAATAAAAACAGAATCTGTCAAAAACAGAACAATCTGTAAAGATGCGAATTTTGACCATACTTCTGCAACTCTAAAAAATTGGAAAAATTATGATAATGTGGAAAATTTGTTTATTGATAAACCCAAAAACATTCAAGATTTTATCATGTTCCAGTAATCCTCAGAAATTCTAACTCTGGACGCAAAAGTTTCTGAATTTTTCAACGCGGTCGCATTAACCATTAACCAAATCATCCCAAAGGCTTTGCTTGGCACAAACCTTTATTTAAACCACAAAACACATCAAACCAGAGGTATTATTTGGTATTTTCTTGAAAACTGCAAAGAAACCAAAAATCAAAAAGATACAAGTTAGGTTACCTCCCAACGAGCGCTATCGTTTTATTCCCTTAGCTACGCATGATACCAAGATTTCAAGTGTTTTCATCCTCGTTGGACGTTTCATAAGTTGCCCTTATTATAGATTCATAAGGCAATCTTGGTTCTAGGGAAGTGTTCCATGCCCTTTCTCAAGGGAAATTGGAATTTAATATTCCCTTCTTTCATATCAATCACTGCACCAATAGTGTGCAAAAACGTTCTACCAAGTATAATAGGGCAAGACGGATTGCAATTGATGTCAAGAACGGCAAAGTCTATGGGTACATAGTTCCTATTTGCAAGAATAATAACATCATTGATCCTTCGCAAAGGCTTTTTAATAGTAGAATCCGCCAAATGCAGATTAAGAGAACACTGTTCAATATTGTTAAGACCAAGAACATCACAAAGAGATTTCGGAATTGTGGAAACACTAGCATCCAAATCACATAAAGCATTACACTCATAATTTTTTATTTTGATTTTTATGGTGGGTTTCCATTCATCATGCGGTTTTCTAGGGATTGAGACTTCCAATTCCAACTTATCTTCTAAAGCCTTCATTATAGCATCAACAATATGTTTAGTAAAAGCTTTATTTTGTTCATAAGCATGAGGTGAATTCATCATGGATTGCATCAAAGAAATACACTCAATCAAAGAGCAACTATCATAATTATAGTGTTTGTAATCCAAGAGAGTGGGCACATCACTAGTTAAAGTTTTGACCTCTCCAAACCTACGTTTATCAATTTTCTCAATAAGATTTTTACTCTCCAAATTATCGGGTCACCTTCTAGATAAAGTTGAGTCTTCTTCAGTCCCTTTATCATCAAGTTGAACTTTACTAAACAAAGAATCAATAGAAGAAACACCAATCATTTTAAGATCTTCATCATTTTTATGATAGCAATCACTAGAAAATGCCTTTTCTAAAAATTATCTTTTAGATCTAGGCATTGCGGTTCTTTTCTTACTTTCATCCATAGAAACATAAAGAGCTTTAATTGATTCTTCAACTTTAGGCAAAAAAAATCAACTTGAGATTTTCCACATCATGAGAAATTCTATCAATGCTTCTAGAAATATCATCAATCTTATTCAGTTTTTCTTCTATGGAAACATTGAAAACCTTTTGAGTATTAATATATTATTTAATATTGTTCTCTAGATCAGAGGCATTCCTATTATTATTATTATAGAAGAATTACCATAGGAATTACCATAACTATTAGAGAATTTCCCCGGGAAGGCATAGGATTAAAATTACCTTTATAAGCATTATTGTTGAAATTATTTGTAGATATAACATTCACATCTACAGCATCACTACTTTTCTCAATCAAAGTAGACAAAGGCATATCATTAAAACCAATAGGAGCACTTTCACTAGAAACCATTTTTCATAAGAGCATCAACTTTTTCACTCAAAGAATCAATCTCAACCGAATTAACTTTTTTGCTAGTAGGCACCCTTCCTGTATGCCATTGGGAAAAATTCACCATAATTTTATCAAGCAATTTGGTGGCTTCACCCAAACTGATATCAATAGAAGTACTACCAGCGGCGGAGTCCAGAATATTTTGAGAAACAAAATTCAACCCCGCATAAATCTTTTGTATGATCATCCAAAGTTTAACCTATGAGTTGGGAAATTCCTTAGCATCAATTTCATGATTTCCCAAGATAATGTAACATGCTCATGTTCAAGTTGCTTAAAATTCATGATCTGGGTTCTAAGGGAAATAATTTTTGCGAGCGGAAAATACTTAGTAATGAAAGCATCTTTGCACTTGTCCCAAGAATCGATACTATTTCGAGGCAAAGATGAAAACCAAATTTTAGCGCGACCACGCAAGGAGAACGAAAATAATTTCAATTTCATAACATCATTGTCCATATCTTTTTTCTTTTGCATATATAATAACTCCAGGAAGGTGTTAAGATGGGACGCGGCATACTCATTAGGAATACGGTAAAATTGATCTTTCATGACAAGATTCAACAAGGCATCATTGATATCACAAGGTTCCGCACTAGTGGCGGGAGCAATCGAAGTACTAATAAAATCATTGTTGTTAGTTTTGGAAAAATCACACAACTTAGCGTTCTCTTGCGTCATCTTTGATAAATTGTAAACAAGAACACAAGTAGGTGATGGATCCGACCGGAAAATGGAGAAGGAAAAAGAGGGCGAATAAAAACAGCAAATTTTTGTGAAGTGGGGAAGATGAAAATGAGAGGCAAATGGAAAATAATGTAAATTGCAAGGAGATGAGATTCGTGATTAGGAACCTAATAGATGTTGGTGATGTCTCCCAGGCAACGGCGGCAGAAAGTTCCTTTGATGTCGCTTAGATGCGTCGGTGTTTCCCCAAGGAATAAGGGATGATGCAGCAGAACAACAGGTAGGTATTTCCCTCGGTGATGAGACCAAAGTTATCGAACCATTAGGGAGAACCACGCAACACTATGTAAATGGTAGCTGCACACAAATAACAACCACTTGCAACCCGACGCGTTAAAGGGGTTGTCAATCCCTTTCAGGTAGCGATGCCAAAAAGTGATGGATAGATAGGATAAATTTGTAGTAGATTGATAGATGCAAATAAAAGTAAATAAAATGCAGTAAGGTATTTTTGAGTTTTTGATAATATAGATATGAAAATAAAAGAAGCAAATAAAAGGAAAGGCAAATAGCAATATGGATCTGAAAGTATATGATAGGAAAATAGACCCGGGGGGCGTAGATTTCACTAGTGGCTTCTATCGAGAAAATAGCATGCAGTGGGTAGAGAAATTACAGTTGGGCAATTGATAAAAAAGCTAATAATTATGACGATATCGAAGACAATGATCATGTATATAGGCATCATGTCCAAGATTAGTAGACCGACTCCTGCCTGCATCTACTACTATTACTCCACACAACGACCGCTATCCAGCATGCATCTAGTGTATTAAGTTCATGGAAAAACGAAGTAATGCAATAAGAATGATGACATGATGTAGACAAGATCTATTCATGTAGGAATAGACCCCATCTTTTTATCCTTAATAACAATGATACATGTGTGCCTTGCTGCCCCTTCTGTCACTGGGAAAGTAAACCGCAAGATCGAACCCATTACAAAGCACCCCTTCACATTGCAAGATAAATAGATCAAGTTGGCCAAACAAAACCCAAATATCCGAGAAGAAATGTGAGGCTATAATAATCAAGATTGGATATTAAATCAAGGCAAATCTGATCATAAACTCACAATTCATCAGATCCCAACAAACACACGGCAAAAAGTCATTACATCAAATAGATCTCCGAGAGACCGTTGTATTGAAATACAAAGAGGGAAGAAGCCATCTAGCTACTGCCTACGGACCCGTAGGTCTGTGGTAAACTACTCACGTATCATCGGGGAGGCAGCAATGAGGATGATGTACCCCTCTGTGATCCTGTTCCCCTTCGTCGGAGTGCCGGAACAGGGCTCTATATTGGAACTCGTGGTTCTGGAACTTGCGGCGGCTGGAACAAAATTTCATCGACTCCCCTAGGGTTTCTAGAATATTTGGGTATTTATAGAGCAACGAGGCGGTGCGGGAGGCCACCGAGGTGGGCACAACCCACCTGGGCGCGCCCTGGTGGGTTGTGCCCC